>OV049924.1:193006936-193718480 GCA_920104205.1 Eupeodes latifasciatus | reverse complement strand
TTATGTGTGAAATAAAATATCGGCCAAATGGCAGTCGCAACTTCTGCGGCACACCTCTATCCGATGATGGTTCAAATTTTCGATGACGCTAAAGCATAATTGTGGTTCTATGCTGTTAATATTCCCAACAACCTTTTTTTTCAAATTACATCAAAAAAAGAAGTACAAAGTACACTTGAGTTATCACGGCCATTGAATTTTTCACGCTAAGGGCCATTGTTTCATTAGCTGTGTGGCACTGTCCTATTGAAACCACATATTGTCTACATATATAATCTTGAAATTAGGTTCATGAAAAGTTAGTTATCATCTCACAATAGCGAGCACCATTCACAGTAACTGCCTGACTGGCCTCATTTTGGAAAAAATACGATCCGGTGATGCCGTCTGCCCATAATCAGCACCAAATATTGGTTTAATATTAAAGATTGGTTTAATTGCATTTCTCGACAATCACTCTTGGATTATCAAATGTGGCAGTTCTGCTTATTTCCGAATCCACTGAAGTGAAAATGTGCCTCTTTACTGAAGATGATTTTTTTTTGAAAATTGATCATTGACTGTTGCCGTTTCCAGCCACCATTCTGACTATTGTCAAGAGCTCGTAGTTCTTCAGTCAATTGCGCCTTGTAAGCGTGTAAATTCAAGTCTTTATGCATAATGTTCATCAACGACAATCGTGAGAGGTGTAATAGGTGCAATTAAGTTGGACGGCACTACTATTTTCTGTAGTATGAGGTGTACGAGCATGCACTGGTGTTTCCACATTTCCTACAGATGCGGCTTGCTCAAATGTTTGCACGATATGCATTTTGATTTGAACACCCATTTTCATAATAAGCCTGAATAGCTTTAACGCGTTGCTCGATTGTGTATCTTTCCATGGTTCAAATTGAGTTAGTCTGAAATTGAGACATGTCAAATGTTCAGACTCAACATTGCCACTTAAGATTTAACCACCCTTTATAACATCGTTAAAAATGACCGACGCGGCTTCGCTGGTTGGAGCACATTTGAAAGGTTCAGTTTTCGAGGACTTTGGCGCCTAAATTAGGCTGAATTTGAACGAAGGCATTGATTATGTTGTCTTTGAAGGCCGCGGTGGTTTACGGCTTATGCGTCTTAGGAAGTTCTGCTTATTCACGTAATATTCATTAGCCTCATCACTAAAGATGATTTTTCGAACAAAATTATGATCAACTTTCAACTGCTTTTGTATTTTGTGGTTTGCAAAAAGCCAAGTTCTTATGAACGACACGAAATTGACTGGCTTGGATTCTGCTGCAAGCTTTCGCGAACAGTGGCGATGTTTTCGTCAGATCTTGTGTTTCGTTGACGTACGGTTATTCACTGATTTTTTACTTAACCGTTAAACTCGAATGTGGCCACCAAACGTTGAATAGTCGACTTGGAAGGACGAATATGAAACCCATAAAAAAGGCCTAACGCGCGAATCGTTGCTACCAAAAAACACTCATTTTGATAATTAAGTTTTATCATTTGCACATGTCGCTCCACATTGTAACTTGCCATGATGATTTATCTTTAGTGACAGAAATTAAAAGAAACAATATGGCTGCCACGATCTGTCAAAATCAACCTTCCCCTTCAGAAAAACTCTTTATATACGAATGTCAAACCTTCAACTTCTTATCAGTCAAATTCACTAAGACGAATTCCAAACATACATACATAAAATCAGGGATAACCTTACAGTTTTTTAACCCCTCAATCATTTATATTCTCTAGATTTTACTTAAAAGAAATATTTAAACGCATTTTGGTTTAAATATATTTTTATTTTTATAAAACATGTAAATTATTATTAGAAACTTATTTTTATTTTTCTTCTTTATAATTTAAGAAAAATTCTTAAAAATTGCATGAGCACAAACCCTTGTTTATACCTATATAAATATTAGTGAAAATATATCTACCTATACATTTATAAATATTATATATATTTTTGCATTTCTGTTTTACCAAAATATTAAAAAAAAAAAAAAAGAAATTGCGTTTGCACATTCACAAAAACTCCACAATTTATAATTATAAATACAATTTCCTTCCAAAACAAACCAAAATTTAATAAATGATGATTTATTATTTAAGTTTGTACTCCTTAGTAGACAGTATTTTTATTTCAACAAATGAATTTTAAAACCAGCATACATCCTTCGTATGATACAAATCAAACATATCACAATCTTTTTATACAAAATAAAAATTAAAAAAAATACCGCAGAAGATCAATAATTTCCAACACAAAATTTCACAAAACCAAATTCGAAAAATAAAAATAAAAAGCACAAAACCTTTAAGCTATACAAACTTGTGGCTTTCCACTCTCTCTCTCTCTCTCTTCACCTCAAAAACAAGAACAGAAAACTCGAACTTTCTCAGAATCCTTTTCATATCTAACTTTTAGATTAAGGATTTATTTTTTCAGTTTTTTAGCCCTTCATTGGTTTTGAAATGTTTTTTTATTATTTTGTTATTGAATGTCTATTCATGAAAATTTTCGGATTTTTAAGATACATAAATAAAGCGGTATTTTTGGCGAAATATATATTTTTTTTTAAAAATTCTTTTATTCTTTTCCTTTTTGTGAACCCAACTTTCATAAGAAAGAAAGGCAGTCGTTTTATATCCTTTTCCCCTTTTTTCCCAAAAACAAAAATCCTTTTTTAAACCAACATATACCAATACCTATCTTTATAGTATAACATCCTTTTAAGTAAATGAAAACCTCTCTAACTTATATTTTTCTTTTATTTTCTCATGGTTGCATGCCGAAGAACTATAATCATTAAAGCAAAAATCGAATGATATAACTATGAATTTAGGTCGAACCAAACCTTAAAATTATGTTTTAAAAAAGAAATATATACGAGTTGAAAACTCGCCTTAGTCAAGCGAATCACGAAAATGCGAAAATATCCTTGGAGTTTGTAAACTCAAAGCAAAAAGTGTGGTTTTCGAGGATGGTTTGTACGTAGTATATGGTGGTGTGTACCTTACCTAGTTGTTAGAGCAAAATAAAGAAGTTCCATATAGCGTGTGCACTTGTATAAAATTTTTTAGTGGTAATAGGAAGTTGAAGGAGAGTTGTTAAATGTATACGGCTGGGTCGCACGTACAAATTTGGTATTTAAGAACTTGGAAAATATTTAACGAAGATCCTTCGAATATTACTACACAGTTGTTTTTAATATTATGTGTTGCATAAAATATTTTTTGTGAGATAAGAAAAATAAACCAAAATAATATCTTACCTTAACGACAATACCCATAAAGCTCTTTATTAGCTTAATTTCACACAAGTCTGGACTCAACTTTTACATATTTCACCACTTTGGAAAGGATCAGTATTGAGACATAACATATTTTCGAATAAAAAAGAACAAAAACATTTTGTTCTTTTTTCAATTGATCCAAAATACACTGTAAAATAATATAAATCCTAAGTAAGGATAATTTTGTTATGTAAAGGGTGTTTTTTTAAACGCGTTGTTTTCTTTACTTTACCCCAAAGCTAATAGCCGTAACAAGGGATTGATTTAACCCATTTTAGAAAGAATGACTTTTCGAACAAGAAAACATATTAAATTTCTATTGTTTTATAGATCGTGTAAAAACCATAATTTTCGACTTATCAGTACCGATTGTCTGCCCCCATCTTTTACAATAGCTTGATTGATGGGTGACCATCAGTTGAATATGTTCAGGAGATTCCGAAAGAATAACGATGTTGATATGGGAAATTCAGTTTATCTGGTCGTTTGGTTGGTTGTTCGTCCGTCCTTCACGTCGCAACGGAGCTATATTATAAAGTGATTTTTTGTGTGGAGGTATTTACGAGGCAGGAGAGTGTTTTAACTACTTTTTACCGCGGTAAAATATCTCATTTTCGTCGCTTTCGAGCAGATCCGCCGGTAACACTTATAATTAGATATTCAATATATACTTTTTTTTAGAACACTAAGCAGGTGCTGTTCGCTTTTCGACCTATTTATAGTAACCTATCATAAGGCGATTCTTATAATGACATTAGGGAACGAAACTATGTTGAAACGTTATTAAAAATAGGAGATGGGTGGTTAGAAACCAATGTCGAGGCTTAAGTGACACTAAAGAAAGATTTTTGTAATTTAGTACCTACAGAGTAATTTTGAACTTATTGCAAGTGTTTATCCTGTTTTACGAAATAACATACATTATCATCAATTTTCTGTTAAATTGATATTTTAGCACCAAGAAACGATGTTGTTTTGAAAATAAATAGAAAACATTTGATGAAGTAGTTGGAGATATGAGGAAGTATTTGTTAATAGACTTTGTCATGGACTCATGGATCATTTCATACGCAGTAATGTTTTTTTAACCAACATAAGCTGTTCGGTGTGCCCGGTGTGAAATAAGGCGTGCCAGTAATGCTTATGCAAAATTTAGATGCCCCTCGATTAAATAAAAGTACAAGGCTTTGCGCCACACAACTTGATGTAAACATTATTTGTGCTAATGTCTTAACTAATGGCGTTGGAAAGGGTGACAAAGTTATTATTTCTCGAATCCCAGTAATTCTTACACATTAACCATTCCAATTCAAAAGGCTTTAATTCCCAACAGTGTATGTCTTTTAATTGAAATACGTTCAGCAGAATTACATACTTTGATCACTTTTCGATATTCGAAAATGATGCGGTGTTTTAGTTGAAATATCTTGTTGCAATCACGCTGGATGAAAATACCTTGTCATGGTGCCTTTTATGTGCATTTTTATCGGTCCGATTTGTCAAATTGAAAATGTTGACATTTCTCGACGTTTCAAGGTCCCTAGAGTCGAAATAAAATATTTTTAGAGAGATGTCTGTGCGTGCGTGCGTGTGTACATAGGTTCGTACGTCCGTACGTTCACGACGTTGTTTTCGTCGTCCATAACAACTCAAGAACCAGTAAAGATATCGACTTCAAATAAATTTTGTTATACAGATAATAATGCAGAAAGATGCAAAAAGGACTCCTATGCAACGAAAAATAACGTTTTTGAGATCTGCTAAAATTTTGAAAAAAATCGAATTGACAGTTTTTTTACAAAAAATAAAAAAACTAAAAAAAAATAATAAAAGTTGGTAAAAATTGTTGATTTTCCACTGAGTTTCCACTGAAATATTTTTGCAAAAAGTTGAGATTATGGCTTTAAACTCATTTTATCTTGCAGGAAATATTGTTTTCAACGTTCGGTAAGATTTTGAGAAAAATTGAATTGACAGTTTTTTTTACAAAAAATAAAAAAAATAATAAAAGTTTGTAAAAATTGATTTCCGACTCAAATATCTTTTCAAAACTTTGAGATATTGGCTTTAAACTAATTTTATGTCATGCAAAATATTGTTGTTAATATTCAGTAAAATTTTGAGAGAAATCGAATTGACATTTTTTTCCAAAAAATAAAAACCTAAAGAAAAATTAATAAAAGCTGGTAAAAATTTACTTCCGATTCAAATATTTTGTTTTTGCAAAATTTAAAAATATTGGCTTCAAAATATTTTTATCTAACAAAATATTGTTTTCGACATTCAATAATTTTTTTTATAAAAATCCAACAGTCAGTTTTCTCATAAAAAATAAAATCTACAAAAATAGTACTCAACATTGATAAAATTGATGTTCGGTTTTCGATATCTCGTGAATAATAGAAGACATTGACTTCCAATTAATTTAGTTCATGCAGTTTGTATTTGTTTATAACGGGTGATTTTTTTGAGGTTAGGATTTTCATGCATTAGTATTTGACATATCACGCGGGATTTCAGACATGGTGTCAAAGAGAAAGATGCTCAGTATGCTTTGACATTTCATCATGAATAGACTTACTAACGAGCAACGCTTGCAAATCATTGAATTTTATTACCAAAACCAGTGTTCGGTTCGAAATGTGTTTCGCGCTTTACGCAAATTTTATGCGTTTTTTTTTTTTTTAAAAAGTTCTCAAGCAAAAAACTTTTAAGAAATGCTACTAAAATTGGTCAAAATGGTTTTCGACTAAAAATCTCGTTAACTATAATAGATTTTGAAATCGAACTATTTCATCATATGCAAAATATTGTTGTTAATTTAAACATTTTTTTTTTAAATAATTCAACTGACTCCTTTTTTAACAAAACAATAAAAACCTACAAACCATTTAAGAAAGACAAATCGACAGACGGGAGGGGAAGTTATCAGTGTGGGTCGCTTCCTAGCCTCTTTTTTTAAATTCTTGTTGCTATTTCATTTGGTCCCGTGTTAAATTTGAGTTTAATAATTTTATTGTTTTCGCTAAATTTTACAGCTTAAGGCATTTGGGGTACTTCATTGTTCCACAAAAGTTGGGTTATGCCTTCAATCTTTTCGTGTGGATTGGAGTTGATGTTGGGACATGGAAAGATTACATTTGCCTCAAATATTTCTTGACTCAAGTATTGATTGCCTAAGTTCGTCGCCTCAAGAAAGCAACATCGTTTTTCAAATTGTTGTACTTGTTTGAAAAGTTCTGAATTTTATTGACGGTGAATATCAATCCCTTTGTTTATCAGGGTCATGACATCTTTAGTTGCCAGATTAGCTACGGCATCTTGGAGAGAAGAATCGATGATGCCATTGATTTGTTATAAATCAAAATGTGTCATGGCCTTTTAAGATTTAAACAAGACAAGATTTAAATATTTTGTTTTGATCTATTTTCACCTAATTTCAAGTTTGGTAATTCCTCTGGAGTAGTTTCATGGATTTTTCATACATAGAGCACATGAAATAGTGACTTTTTAAGAATATGGCAATGGCTTGGTTATTAACGTACTCAAAAAAATGAGTCTTAGTCCCATTCACTGATCGTGCCAAGTGTTTGATGATCGTTTGGCTTGGATTTTTTAAGCCCCTAAACCAAGATGGAACGATGGACCTTAGACTCATTCAGGTCTTCTTGGTGCGAAGTAGATCTTTTATTTCTCAAAATACCGACTCTGCTGAGTGATTATGTCGACCGAATATTGACGGCGTAGCCCGAAGCCTTGCGGTGAACGAACCATTATTATTTTTGTAAAAAATTTACACGATTTGCAAACGTTGTTCAGAAGTAAGTCTATTCATTATGGAATGACAAATCAAGTGACAGCTGTCAAAAAAAAACAATTCCAAAACACATATTGGCAGATTGAAAACCACATTTTAAAAAAAAAAACACCTGTTATAATGTTTCATTTAAAGCAAATCTATTTATATTAGAGCCAAAAGAAAATTAGAATACAAAAATATGGTAGATAGCAATAAAGACATAGAGTTACCTATTAATTCTATTTATTGCACGCAACACGCAAGTTTCTATAGGTAGGGAAAACTTTGACATTTTACATTGAATTCAAAATAATAAATATTAAAGGAGATAATAATGGTGGTTTAGTTTATATAGGTATGTACTATGTATAGGTTTTAACTTCGGATGTCCCACAGAAATTTCAAATGGTTCACTATGAAAGTATCTTAAATAGGTTTTTTGCATGACATGAAAATTGTGTTTTAATTACTATTTAGAATCTATGTCCTCGATTAATCCACGAATTATATTTTAACGTAGACCACATTGTTTACGTGGAACCAAAAAAAAGTCAAGTTGTGGCACTTTTTCTAGAAACAACACGGTCAGGAAAATTGTCTTTTAAAATTTCTGTGTAGCACAAATCACTGTCTTTTTGATATTAAACGTCATTGTCCACATCAATAACTTCCGGATATACAAAATCATTAATCATGGATCCGTTCCCATACACCTTTAAAATTGCACCACCCTCGAATAAATAAGGTCCAATCACAATGCCAGACTGAAAAATCGCACTAAATAGTAAAATGTTGAGGATATTCACAAAAGATAACAAAAAAGTGCATTAGTTTTGTGAACTGTGACTGCAAAATGTTTACTTGTTAAAAATCTACCCGTATAACAATTGATTAATTTAAAAACTATTAAAGGGCAACAATTCTGTCATAAATTATTTAAGCAAAGGGACAAAATGGCTGATTATGAAACATTCTTTATTGGTGCTTCGCTCGTATTAGTTTAAGCGTGATGTTATATAGCCCATATCCTTTCTCAATAAATGGGCTGTCTAGCACTGAAAGAATTTTTTAAATTGGACCAGTAACTTTTGAGATTACCCCGTTCAAACAGACAAACAAACAAACAAACAAACTCTTCAGCTTTATAATGTAAGCATAAATTAAATGGTTTTAGTCTGAAGTGAGAACAAATTAAGGAATAAACTTAAATCATTGTTCCTGAATAGATATTCCTGTCAATCAACAAAAAGAAAATTAATTAATTATAATAAATAAAAAAAAATATGACTAAAGATTTTTAGTTTATTAGTTTAGACCAATGAGAATAGGTGCCACCAAGGTCTTCCATTTAATAACTTATAATCACTACAATCATCTAAGTAAGCAACTTTTAAGTGCAACAACCAACTTTCCTCAAAATAACTTTTTTTTTTAAATTTGTATTTCAGTTTAATTACTAATTTCATATCCCTTGTGTAGACAAAACGACTGCTTTTCCCTTTATTGAAAGTAATAAATACCTTTAACTAACCCTACAAAAAAAAAGAAAAAAAAATCAAAATCTAAAAAAAACATTTTTGAAAACTGATTTAAATATAAATTTAAGCTACAAATTTTTTTTTAAAAAATTCCAAAAAAATCAAAAAAAAAACTATCCGCTGTATACCTACCGCTCATTTGCAGCAGGGTGTACGCTTCGATCCCGATATGCCCCAAACAATTCGCTTGGAATTCGCCAAGAGTAACACGAAAGTGAGCAAACCCAAACCACAGCCCAATACAGCGACAACAGCCTCACATCCTGCATTGATGCACCCACTCACTGGACGTAAGTAAAAATAAGAAATAAAAAATATAAACCAACAAATCAAAAGAATTACCAACAAATTATTAACTTTTGTTTGTTTTATATTTTTGTTCAATCAAGTAGTCAAAAAAAAATTAAATTAAAAAAACCTATTTGTAAATTAGTTAAAACCAAAACAGCGCACAATAACTCTATAAATAGTTTAACTTTTTTATGAAAACGTATTTAAAGAAAAATAAAAAGATATCCTTGTTACCAGCAATTAAAAGCTTTTATACAGCACGAAACCAACACACACCCATCACCCACATCCACTTCCCCGGTCAACAGCAATATGCCGCACTATATCACATACACCAATCACAATAAATGGGAAAACAAAATGAAATTATATAATTTTAAATCACTAAAAAACAAAAATCCTTCACAAATTTGTAACTTTATAAAAATATACATAATAAAATACTTGTAAGATGTTAATTTTTCGTTTCGTTTCTTAGTCCAAAGTTACCTAATCCAAAAGAAAAAGTGTGTCTATTTTAATTTCTATGTAAAAACAACACATTTAAGTTATTAAAAACATATAATTCCGTTTTTAAGGATTTTAGGCTATGTGGTATAGGCGCATGTTGCAGTGTTTAAACAAATTTAAATAATATTTCAAAACAAAAACCAAATCGAAAAATCATTCACCCTTCAGAGTATCCTATTGTCGTTAAAATGTGTTGAACAAAACAAATTGTATACAAAAATAAACTTTACTGCGCTTTTTTGTCAATAACTAGTTTTGTTAAATAATAAATAATATTGAAATAAAATAATTTTATTTTGTTAAACTTTGTATAAAAGTAAATCAATTAAATATTATTTAGACTTGGGTGGACCATTCTTTCCCGGTGGACCGGAGCTATGGCATCACCCATTAGCGTATTCAGCTGCAGCAGCTGATTTACCTGGAGCTGCAGCTTTGCAGCATGCAACATTAGTCCACCCGGCTCTGCACCCTCAAGTGCCGGTGAGGTCTTATCTCTGACTAAATACAGATAAAGTATTAGAACAACCTATGCATCAAGTAAGTAACTATTGTGAATGGATAAATGTTGCATGTTTTGAATAATGAATGCGCCTGCCAGTTTTTAAAAGAAAATCTTAAATATAATTTATAGTAGCAATTAAGTACTTTGTCGAAAACACTTGTTTACGAAAGCAAAAAGAAATCTATTTTAAAAGTATACTGTTTTATAATATCCATGAAAATTTTGACACAAATTGCCAAGTGACAGATGTCAAAGGAGTTTTTTATTGAAAAAGTCATCCGTAGTACTCGTATAGTAGAAAAATATAACATCCGCAGTAGAATCACTGCATATAAAAGGTGAATTGTAATCATACTGCCGATAGAGATTTAACTTTTATTCAAATTTCGAAAACAATTTTCGAGTTTTTTATTTTTAGACGTTGCGTTGGTATGTTTGATAATTATTTCATGCTCGATGCATGTGTTCATAGAGTAGTGTTCAACATACAAAACACTATGATGTCATTTCAAAGCTCAAGATGAACTCTGATATTTAGAAAGAATTTCTTTTCAATTTATTTCAACCAATGTTTGCTTATTTAATAATTTTTCTTGAAAATTTGTATTTTAATTTTTTTGTATAGTTCTACAAAATTTTATGGGTAAATTCTCCCAAAAAAATGGCTTGAATTAATATTTCTGTAGTTTCAATTTTCTTTTGTATGATAACATTAATAACAATCAGTTTTGAATCAGCGAAACGATTTTCAACTAAATATAGAACCACATTCGACTTACAACACGAAAAAAGGGATAAAAATGGTAGTTTTGAAATAAAAGGCATAGAATTTATTACTTTCATCAACTTGTATTCGCTTACATAAGTTGTTTAAAACAAGATAATGAAAAACAATATAAATAGTTATTAATAAATACGTAACATAAACTAAAAAAATATATAAACATTAATCCATGTCTTTGGAAACTCTTGTTCTTTTAAGAACTGAAGTAATTCTCGTGGAAGACACGTTTTTGTTTTTGGACTAGTTTTCTTAAGCTGCTAATTAATGAATCAGAAGAAACCAAAATATTTTGAAAAACACCTTCCATATTTTACTGTCTTGAAAATTTGTTTGCGAAGTTTCCTCGAAAACGTTAAATGCCTTTGTTTCAAACTCCTTAACTACGGTCAATGTTACATACGTTTGTCGATGGTGACATTTTGACCGAGAGGTCGTCGGTGTTTAAGGTCCTTTCTTGGCCCATTTTTCGCCGCCTCTGAATCAATACAAAAGCAAAGCAAAAATCGTCAGCATATGCCAGTAATTGAAAAGACTTTTGAAAGATAGTGCCAATAGTGTTGACGTTAGAGCTCTGCACTATTCTTTCAAGGACGATGTTAACGAAATCGCATGACAGCGCATCACCTTGTCTTATGACTTTTTTTCGGGCAAACAATACTGATGTTCCATTCGTCGTTTTTGTAATAAGTTTTTAAATAAAACTACGCATTAAAAAAAGAAAAAAATTAACACACTGAAAAAAGTTAAGTTAAAATTATTGCTGGTCGATAACTTTTTTAGAATTTACGAAGTTTTTCTGAAAAATGTTCAATGTTTTAGGCAAATTCTCACTGTACTATGGATTCTCACAAAACCACGGCTTATTTACATGTAACTAACAAATAAATTCAAAAATCAGTATTTTTCTTCGTGAAATCCTAATCCATTCTTGCTTTAAATATAAACCTTGAACAAAAATATTTAAAATCAGTTTAATTTTATAGAATTTCAATATTTTCCCACCATTACGTCGAATTAACAAACTCATTTATCGAAATAAAATCAATTGGGTAGTTTAGAACCGATTCAAAATAACGCTGGATCTGACTTTCACAACAATTGGAAAAATGTCTACAAACACAGAATTGTTCCAACGAAATGTTAGGAACATTTACATTTGACAGAAGTGTTACCATAAAATAATATCACCACATTTTCTTAACAAGTGTTTTCGAAATTTCTTTAAATACACTTCGTGTCACATGAATAGGGACAAGCTATTTTTCGTTTTTTATTTGACGATATTTCTTAAACACTTAGTTTTTTTGGAATAGAAGAGGTATGTATTAAGTTTATATTGCAAACAAAAATGTTAAATTAAGTTAATTAATACAAGTTTTTTCCCAAGAAGGTCATAAAAAGTACCTGTTTTTTTGTGTCACATGAATAAGATCTTAATTTACCTATTTTAATTTACAGTGAAGAAATAACCAAAAAATCTAAGGATTCATAGAATGCTGTCAGATAATTGAGCGAAATTTGGGCCCAAGACAGCTTTATGGCTTCAATAATCTCTTTGGTTGTTTGGTATTGCAGTTTTACATTTTCCCTGATGTTCATGTCAGGAGAATATGGGGGCCATGGTAATAGGTTCACATTTTGCCCGTGAATCCAGGCTTTTGTTGTCCGTGTGGTATGCATTTTCATTATCTTTTTGGAAAGTCCATCGTTGTCCACCAAATAACTGAGAAAACTGCGAAAAATCTCGTTCAAGAGCCGATTTTTAGGTGATTGCCGTCATTTTAGAGCTTTGAAAATCCAGCTCCACTGTCCGGTAATAGGTGATTGCTCCCCGAACCATTGCACCGCTTCCTTTGCTATGCCATTTTTTAAGATAGATGTCTTCCTTTCTTAAATCATGGAAATAGCAGCTATATCCATCGGGTCAGTCCAAATTAATTTTTTTTTCATCGGAAAAGACGACGGTATGCCAAGCTCTATTCCACCTACTGTGTTTTGTAGCAAAATTAAGGTGTTGGCTCTTGCGTGGAGTATTATATGGTCTGCCTTCTGTATTACTCCAGCAACATTCGATCTACTAGCATTTACCCAAGCTTCTGCCTTGAATTTACTAATGGAAAGACTTGAATTTTAAGCAGCTCTCACTATCGCCCGCTTTTTCTGAAATGTTGTGGCTTTCTCGACTATTCCTTTTTGGTTTTTTCCACACCTCTCTGGGTTCTTGAGGTAGATGTATACAACATTTGAACTTCTTCTAATTTTGCTGGCTATAAAACGGATAGTTTTTCCGAGATCCCGGTAAGCTCGAATTTGGCCTATTTCCTTCTTGGTTAGACCCTTACCTTAACCCATACTTCTTGATTTTATCAAATTAATACTTGTACTAAGCTCCCAAACAATCAGAGTACCCTTTTTTTCTGTTTAAAACACGCTAATAGTTAAATTTAGATATTGTCCCTATTCATGTGACACTTCTTCGGGTTTGCAATATAAACTTAATACATACCTCATTCATTCAATATTTGGGGTTTTTTCAAAAAACCTAAGGGTTTAAGAAATATCGGCAAATAAAAAAAAACGAAAAAATCTTTTTCCTATTAATGTGACACGAAGTAAATGTATAATCATTTTCAACTTTGTTTACTTTTTATTCAATTGCATTGTGCATGAAATTTTTATTCAAAATTTGTAAGAAAATTCTACCAAATCTTAGTTATAGTTTTACCATTACAGCCAATCTCTTAACTAAGCATTACTTTATGAATAATTAGATGAATTTCTTTTAAGACCCAAATGGCTATGCCGCCCCATCATACAACAGCAATTCACCCAGCCTCAATGCACATGTCAGCTGGTCTACCGCATGGTGCAACCGCTGCTGGGCATCATTTTTTATCCAGTCCCGCTTTGGCCAGCCCTGTTGGCTCGGGCGGTAACAATCATTCATCTAATCCTCCAATGGCTGCAAATGCCCCATGTTCAACGTTGTTTGTTGCAAATCTTGGACAATTTGTCTCCGAACACGAACTCAAAGAAGTTTTTTCAAGGTAAGTCAAAATTTAAAAAAAAATAATTTCCCAAAAAAACAAAATATCTGTATTTTGTATAAAAATTGTTCGTTTCTTTTTTCTTATTATTTAATTGACTTTTTTAATTTAAAATTTTAATTTAATGAAAAAAAATTAACTACTACCGAAAAATATTAAAACTTATGCATTTTTTACCAACAAAACAACTCAAAAATTTAAATTATTCATCACCCCTACTTTCTCATCGTCCTTTATACTCACTTACCATAAATATTTAACTATAAAAGCAAACAAGAACAGCTGCAGTATAAAAAATTTATAGAAAACATTTACATTGTAGAAGTTTGATGCATTTACAAGAATAATAAACCAAAAAATACGCACTTTGTTACTAGCACCTGATTTTAATCACAAACACACACTTCGTGTCAGCAAATTAAATTTATGTTTTTTAATTGAAGGAATTTATTTTTTGATTTTATTTTATTTTTCCTTATGTTGTTTTGTATTTATAATTAAGTTTATTTTTGTGGGAACAAAAGTTTTTTTTGTCCCATCTGGTCTAAACGAAAGTTGTTTTATTTTTCATAATGTTTCTGAATATAGGGTTTATTGGAATTCAGCGTGGAATATTTTATGAGATTTAATTATGATTTATTAATTTATTAAAAAAGAAAAAAAAAACTATGGCATTTGTTGGGGAGGAGCTTGTACCTTTGCTGCATTAAATAATTATGGTATGGGTAAAACAACATCAATCACTTTGAGAGTGTATTGAAAATTAAATTTTAAATTCACTTAATTTTTAATGCGAATATAAAACTAAAGCCCTTAATGTTATCTTAAGGCTTGAGAGTATTTTTAAGTATAGCAAACTTTTGTTTGACTTTTTTATTTTTGTGTTCCTTGAAAATGTATAGTCTTTAAATATTTTCAACTAATAATGTTTCCAAATTGATTTTAATATGTTGACTTCAGTTACATACACTGCCGGTCATAAGATTAGAAGCAGGCATTTTCGAAAAGTAAAATTGATATTTCTCCCGTTACATGATGAATTAGAAAAAAACAACTATGGTAAATGAGGGACTATTTTGTTGACAACAACATATAAAATTTGGGTATAGGAGAGATTAAGCTCTCGACACTTTTATGACAAATTGTTAATTGAGTCAATAATATGCGAAAATAAATCGGGTCAATAAATAATATAGCAAATTATTGTGATTTCTTTTTATTTTGATAATATTAGTATGGGGGCTCACCTCTATCCGATGGTCCAAATTTTGGATGACGCTGAGGCATAATTGTTGTTATACGCCGTTAATGTGCCGAATTATCTCATCCTTGAGCTTCGTTAGCTGTATGGCAAGTGGCACCATTCGTCCTGTTGAAACCATATATCGTCCAAATCCATATCTTCCAATTCTAGCCGTAAAAAGTTCTTTACTGCCTGACCGGTCTCATTTAGGAAAAAATACCATTCTGACCCTTGACGAAGCTTGAAATGGTCAAGAGGTTTTGGTTCTTAAGTCAATTGCACCTTGTAAGAGTGAAATGCAAGTCCTTAAGCGAGTTGAGGTAGACGGCTCTTTAGCCACAGCACGAATATTTTCTGCAGTACGAGCATGCACTAGTGTTATCACATCTCCTACAGACCCGGTTTGCTCAAATTTTTACACAATTTTCTGATTGTACGCACATTTGGACGACTAAATTGACCGAAAAATCACAAGGTGCACGATATGCATTTTGATTTGAACTCCCATTTTCATAAAAAGCCGATTGTGTATCTTTCCATTGTTCAAATTATTAAATTAGTCTGAAATTGAGAAATATCAAATGAAATACAGAAAACAATTTAACGTTTAGGTGTGGTTCACATTTAACATCGATCCCTAAAATTTAACCACCATTTAATATAAAAGACACCCCAAAATTAAAAAAAAAAAAAAAAAAAAACAAATGTACCGAAACTGACTCTTTTATGATGGATCATACTTTTATCAGACTTGGTGTTTTGAAAGCTGTATCTTGATTTATGCTCAATTTGGATTGTCATCTCATAATTAAAAGCCTTACTCCTGAACAACGTGATGTTTACAAATCGTGCACACTTACTACCTTTATCAAAAACTAGTTGCACCCCACATGCCTTATTTTAGAACAAATTTGGTTAGGATATAAAAGGTTATAGTTAAAAGATAGACATATAATGCAGAACATTTTTTTGGAACTATTAAAGGAAACAATTCGGTCATGCATAGCAAATTATTAGCCCTTTTTGCAGCGCACGCAGTGGAAATTATCAAAAGGCAAAACAAAACCCGATTTTAAAACATTCTTTATTGGTGCTTCGCTCGTATTTGTCTATGCATGTTGTTAAATAGCCTATATACTTCGTAAATAAATGGGCTATCTTATACTGAAAGAATTTTTCAAATCGGACTAGTAGTTCCTGAGATTAGCGCGTTCAAACAAACAAGCAAACAAAATCTTAAACTTTTTAATATTAGTAGGTAAAGATAATGTTTTGGTTTCCTCGACAACGCAACGAAACAATCAATTTTTTGAGAGAAAATTGTGGTGGGCGCATTATATCTCGTCGTGGGCGTGAGCCTGTGACGTGACTTCCAAGACAGTTAGACAACGTTGACTTTTTTTTTGGGGGGGTTATGTGAATTGGCTTGTTCATGCAGATAAACGTGAGACGACTGCCGCCTTGGAAAAGAATATTTAGGGCATTATTGCTGATATACAATGCCAATTGCTACAAAAGATGGGCCTCTAAACTGGAATGTATAAGATCCAGACGCGACTGCCACTTTCCTGAAATTATTTTTAAAACTTCATGGCAAATCCTAGCCATCCTAGCTAAATTCTTTAATTAACGAAGTCCATCTTTATGGTGTTGTTGGAACTTTTTTGTAGCGAAATTACGAACTGTGTCTGCAAAAACCTTTGATGCTTTTTCAAAGCATGTAACAAAATTAGCAGATAACAGCTTCAAAAGTGACAGCTACCCATTTAGCGTTCTATTCAAAATAAAACCATTTAATGGAAGCCTTATAATATACATACATACATATGTACATAAATACGAGTATCTTGTTTAAGAATGTAAATATATTATACTTTCATCGACCCGATTTGTTGAAATGAGAGTTTTGAAATTTATCGACGTTTCAAAGTCCCTAGAATATAAATCAAAGGTTTTTACAGAGATGTCTGTGTGGGGTGTGTATTTACGAGTACGTTCGTACGTCCGAATATCCGTAGATAAAAAAAGTATTTTTCACCTCGAATATTTTTCTAACAGAAAATGACCACAAAATTATATGCATCCAAAAATAATGTTTTCCACATCTGTTGAAATTTTTAGAAAAATCAAGTTTACAGTTTTTTTTTACAAAAAATAAGAACCTAAAAAAACGCTAAAAGTTGGTAAAAATTGATAACCGATTCCAAAATCTTGGCAACAATTAAAGATATTGACTTCAAACCAATTTTTATTATCTGGTAAGATTTTTAAAAATATGCAATTGACAGTGATCTTATAAATATCTACGAAAAAATGCACAAAATTGATTTGCGACTCGAATACCTCGAGAATATATGATTTTTTTAAATTCAAGATTATTTAATTTTATTCTTTAGCAATGAGCTGGTTAGGATATTTTTTTTTTTCAAAACTTCTTGAAAATGATTCTTACTTATTTTGGTTATACTTTCTTAATCATAATGAATTAATTGTACTGAAAAGAGTCATAGAAAGGGTTTTTGATAGTCTTTTTAAAACCAAAAACTTTCTATAGACAAAACTTTTCAACTAGAATCTTGACCACACAAATTTCATAACAGTTCTCTACCTTATTGATATTTGTGTTTTAGATTAATTAAGTAACATATTCTAGATTTTTTCTTTTTAAAAAACACTCCACGCTGAATTAGAACGAACCTCTATTGAAATCATATTCTTCATTTTCAAGTTCTACTTAAACAACCAAAATATAAATGAACTTGACGAACATAAATAATTTGTTTTATTATAGAGTTTCTTATATATCTAAAAATTTAATATTTTTATGTAAAATAACATTTCAATATTTAAAATTAAAACAAAACAAACAAAATTGCACAGTATGCCTGGCTTTTGTCGCCTCCGAATGCACACAAAAGGTTCGCACAATCTCACTTCTACTTCTACCAGCACAACTTCTTCTACTTCTACTGCTACTACAACTGCAAATCTTGCAACAGGTGGTAACGTCGGCAACGGCAACGTCAGCGGCGTCACGGTAGGCTGCGGTGGCAACAATCCCAGCATCAATATCAATCAAAACAATTTAAACAACCATCAGCAGACTCTTATCAATCCACAATTTTGCGGCAACAACAACAACAACAGCAACAACAATACAAATGCCATTCTTAACAATCCTGTAGCATTTATTGAATTCAATGATGCAACAAGTGCAAGTGCTGCCATGAACCAACTTCAAGGTAAATATCTTCTATCTTCAGACCGTGGATCCATACGTATTGAGTACGCCAAAACCAAAATGGTCACAGATAATATGACAGCTACTGGACAACCACAAGCAGTTGCAGTTGCAGCAGCATCCGCAACAGCAACAGCAAACGTATCAGCTGTCAATGTCAATGTCAACAATGTCAATGTCATGCCACGCATGAATAATGTGACAGTTAATCCTGCAACAATGGCAGTATTTAATCCAAACGAATGCCATCGTCAATACATCAACGGTCAGAATTATGATATTTTTATGATGGGCGGAGGGGTTCCTGTCAGTTGCAGCACTTTGCCAACCATATTAAACACCACCACAACCACAAATTTTAACAATAATAACAATCTTACCAATAATTGTAACGCACTACAACCAGTTGTTGTAAATTCACTACAGCACCATCAAAACCATCAGCACCAAAATCATCTTTTTAGAGACGTATGTATTTCTATTTTAGTTTTTAGTTTTATGTTTTATTTCAAATTTGATTTTGTTTGTTTATATATTTTTTTTATTTATGAGCATACCTCTATTTATTATCCTATATACTATTTTTGTATTAATTCTTGTTTAACTTATCTAATATATGTGTGTTTGATTGTATTTGTGTGAATTATTTAATTATTGTTTTAACTGCACAAAATTTCACTGATGTTTGGAAATTGTAATTTAAAAATGACGTTTAAATGTGAACCTTTAATACAAATTTGTAAATAAGATAAAATAATTTAAAACAAATAATAATTTACTAATTTACTTTTTCTTTTTATTTTATTTTATTTTATTTTTATTCCATTTTAAGGATAACATGAAGTTTTATTAATATCACAACATTATAAAGCTGAAAATAAAAATCGGAAAGACTGATTCTACAACCAATTTTAAAAAGTCAAACAAAAACTAATAATTCTTATTGAATATCTGTCTTAATGCTAATATTAAGAGCTTGAGACAAGTTTATTTTTAAGGTTATTAGCTAATCAACTTTTTTCCAGGACACAAAATTTCTGGTTAAAAACGGGACACTCGTAATATTTTCAAAGGGTTTTCCATTAAAGGCGGGTTAATTTTAAAAATGAATAAAACAAATTGTATATGAGATATCAATATGGTTTTATCTGTATTTAAGAGACATCAATGACATAATCGGGCCTATCGTGAATATCCCTTTAAATTTTATTTCCCTCTGAATTTTTTGTTCCCACCAAATGTTTTCCTTAATCGGGAATCTTTCTGGAAATACATTTCCCTCGAACAAAAATTCTTTGCAATTAGAGCTCAAATTCTCTGGAAATTTTTTTCAAGATAGCGTGTAATTCCAATTCGATGGCTTGCGATTTATTCGCATAGACCTGCGAATTAAAAAAGTCCCACAAGGAAAAATTTAAGGGGTCAAATTACACAATCTTGGTGGTCAATTCAGGTCGCCTTAATGCGAGATAACCAAAATATACCATGGTGTCTTGCTCTTGAGCTGTATGGCACGTAACGCCATCCTGTTGAAACTATGTATGTGTCTTTCGGTTCCATGTCATCCAATTCAGGCCACAATAAGTTATTGATCATCGATTAATATCTGGCCTAAAAAGGGATAGCCAGCGTCATTTTCAAAGAAGTATGTACGTACCGATGACGCCTGCAGCTCAAGACCCATCCCAAACATTATCATTAACATCTCGTTCCAAATCCGGTAAGTTGGCTTATTCACGTACCCATGAATCAAACGAAATTGGGCCTCATCACTAAAGTTAATTTTTCGACTGAAATTCGGATCAACTTCCAACTGTTTCAAAATCCAATTAGCGAACACACGACGACGCACGCTGCGTATGGTCATTTGGTCATTAGCTCCTGAGTCAGTTGGATTTTGTATGGGTGCAGGCACAAAGCACGACTTGAAATTCGCATTTTGTGGTCTACGACAGGCCAAGTTTTTGTGAGCAGTTACGACGCGGAATTGACTGCATCGGATTCTGCTGCAAACTTTCACGAACAGTGGTGATGTTTTTCTTCTTAAGTGGTGGTGATTGTTCACTAAGCCGATGGACTCGAATTCAGCCACCAAATGTTGAATAGTGGACTTAAAAGGACGAACATATGTACCCCAAAACAAAGGCCTAACGCGCGCATCAATGATAGCAGAGAGAACCCATTTTAATAAGAATAACTGACAAGAAGATATTTTGACAGAAAGCAAAAAAACAATATGGCCGTCACGAGCTGTCACAATCAACCTGTCCCTATTGGAATATATAAATAGTATTATAAAAAAAAACATTCCATATATTCAGCGAAAACATTCAAAACAATAATTCCTTAAAGTATTGCTCAATCGAATTGATAATGTATTATCTCATTCGGTTTGTGGTTTAAGTTGGTAAAGCTGACGTTTGTCAAACTCACCTGTCATTTAAATTGTTATAATATATTAGTTGTATGTCTGCCATTTCCAAATTTTATCACTTAAAAATCGAACACGAAGACTTGTGTGGTTCCAAGATGACGTAGGGCAACCATTCCTTGGCGTTAGGTAAAAAAAGTCTTAAGTAAAAAAATTGCATTTGGTGTCTCTTTAGACAATAAGAAAGAAAAGGATATTTCAACGTATTTAATTCATAAAGACTGCGTGACCAGTTTCTGACATAAGTTCTTTTTAGATAACGTCAAAGAATTGTCATCAATTGTGTATCGCTGTGTGTGTTTAAATAAGCTTTAATTTCGAAAAAGAAAAATGAATGACTTTGAATCATATCAAAAAATGATTCTTGCTCTTGAGGTTGTCAACCTTTTAATTTTCTCTAAATTTATATGAAAAACAAATACAGCATATGCAGTAGAATCACTGCCTATAAAAGATAAAGTGAAATCGTACTATTCGAGTATGGAAAGCAATTGTTTGACATTTGATGGATGTGTTCGTAGAGTAGTGTCCAACATACAAAACACTATAACGTCACTCAAGATGAACTTTGATTTTCGGACAGAACTTATATTCAATTTATGTGTCTGTTTTCAAATAGCTGACGTATCAACTTTTGTGAAATATATTTGCTATTGTATATTTACAAAATTTTGTGGTGACTCCGGATTGACTGTTGCACCACTACCTTTCATAATAAAATCTAAAAAGTATCTTGTTAAGATACTAATACAAAATTCAAATCATACTTCATATTTAGGTTCTTAACGTCTTTCAGCATAAGATTTATCTTTGCGTTGCCTTGTGCTATCAACAAAAAAATATTAGTTTACCGATTAAAGCGCCATCTGCTGCATGCGAAAAAACATTTTACTCAGACCATAATCTACGATCAATTAATCTATTTATTCAATTTCAAAAATAAAAAACATATAAAAAAAATTAAATATAAATTATTCTTAATATTTTCTTAACATATCCTCTTTAAAATTATTCTATTACAAAGTTAAATTTCTGAAATTCGCTAAATTCGAAAAATATTCAATTAACATAAAAATATTCAATTAACATAAAAACAAAGCGAAGAACTGCGGATAGTTTTTTGGCATTTTTTACTGTACTGTATTGAATCTCAAAAAACACGCATAACGTCTTGCATATACAATACTTTTGAAAACTATGTTTAAGCAATATCGTAAAAAGGAGTATTGACCATTTAAATTATAATAATTTATCAAAACAAACAAAACCAAAGAAAAAAATCTCATTCATTATGCGTATTTTAATAAATAAAAAAATCTGTAGTCCCTACATAGCTTCTTCTGAACTTTCATTAAGCACTTAAAATAATTTTCCTCAGCTTTCACTTTTTCGACCCTTTTTCAAACCCAAATCAAAAAAAAAAATAATGGAAAATATCTTATTTAGGTAACTATCTACCTTACCTATCTACAAATATAAAAAGACCTCTTCTATACCTCAACCTGATATAGAAACACAAGAAGATTAACCTGTCGGCTATTATGATTTTAGTGTAATTGAAAAGGGTTAACCTTTTTTTTTACTGCTGCTTTTATTATTGGAAAGTTAAAATAAACCTTAATAGCTACCAATAGATAGTATAGCCATTAGAAAGTGTGCTAAAGCCTCGTTAGCATGTACGAAATAATAAAGAAACAAAAATGCAATTTTCTGTATTTGAGTTTTGAAGACGGACAGAAATATAAATAGATTAATAACAGGGTTTTCCAATAAGAAGCTTCATTTTGATATTTAAAACAGATTATTTTTAAAGAAAAGGCTTTGCATGTTTGGCAAAAGATGTTTGTATTAAAGTACCATTAACAATGGAAAACAAAATCAGCCAAATGCTTAAGATCTTGATTGGTTTCGTGGAGCATTGGAATAGACTTTTTATTTCAAGTCGCCTCAACAAAAAATACTAAAAAATTCTTAAATCACTAGATATCGGAATACAATTGTGAACACTTCTTCCAGAAATATTACTCTCCGGACAATTTTCTTTCAAAATTGTCCGTCTTGTTAATGACAAATGTCGTCCACATAAATATATTCAAATTTTGGCAGTAAATCAATATTAATAAAAGCTCTGCATCGCAATCCATTATCACCGTAACAGTTGAACCAGCCTCATTTTCGATTAAGTTATTTCCAATTATGCTATTCCAAGGCCAAAAACCGCACCATACAGTGACATGTTGGGGATTGAGAAGATTTTTAATAATCATACTTAAATTTTCCGAGGCCTAAATGCGTCAATTCCATTAATTAACGTATATGATTAAGGTGATTTTTCGATGAAATACGGATCATTTTGATGAGAAGGTACGACACACTAACCGGTCTGATTTTATGCGTAAACTGAATTTTAAAATCCTTAAAACATAAAACCTTTATAGAAAGAACGGTCGTTTGTTGAATTTTTGATTTCGAAAATTGAGAGAAAATTGACAGACATAGGTTATTGTAAAAACTGCGGTCTTACGCCTACAACAGCAATATTCTCAGTTGTTCTTGAACGACATACATATATGGTTCCGATTGCTCACATAACTAACATCTTAAATTTTTTCGCCAGTTTAACTATCGCCGCGCCGCGCCGCCGCCAGCCGAGAACATACTTTACAACGGTTCAAAAGTGCTTTCGTTTTGCAAATAAAGAATGCAAAAAATCATTGTTTTTAATGTGAATTTTAAAAATTTAGAGCGCCATTGAGGCGGATATCGTTTCGTTTCAAAAGATAACCAGCTTCAAAATTGAAAGCTGATCAAGTATTTTGGCTCTTACTTCTGCCAATATTTTTTTAAAACAACTCGATACATCATAATCAGATTTGTAAAAGAATTCAATCTTTTGGGAATGCAATCTTTTAAGTCTTCAATATAAAGATTGCATTAATTAAATTTTTGTAAAAATCGGGACTTTAAATTTAGCAATCACCAATCATTTCACCTTAAAAACACTACAATAATTTTTTCTTCAGTCATTTGATTGCAATCGTTTGAGATGTCATACATTCTTTGCATTCACTTGACGTCTTTTGCATTCATTTGAAGTCTTTTCATTCACTAGAAATCTTTGCATTCTTAAGTGAAATTTCACTGCACACTTTTCGAAGTTTGGCTTTAATCTCTTGGTGTCTATCATCGAAAATTGGTGTCTGATACCGAAAATATATCCCAATCTTTTGTTGAAAGCAATTAATTCAATATTTAAGTTGAACATTTAATTTAAATTCGTTCGATAAGTTTTTTTTTTAAATTATTTATGATTACTTCATTAAAAGTCAAAATTTAATTAAATATTTGCATATACATATGTATGTATCTTTGTTTATTCTCTCTAAAAACTATAGTTTTTAGATTACTAGCTGAGCCCCGCGGCGTTATTTGGTATTCTATTTTAAAACAGTGATATCTTCTAAGATATTCATTGAAATGAAATGATGCAAAAAGTAAATTTGTTTTAAATTTAATATTTGTAATGAATAATATATTTTTTGGATAAGCCTTAATATCATCTTTATAAAATTTAGAAAAATATGGTTAGCATACAAAATGTGATAGTAAGCCAACTTTAAAATGTAGAAATATGCTGTCGCGGACTTTGTTGTAGAACTTTTTAAGAGAAACAATTCTGCCATACATTATTTTAGCAAAATCTTAAATGTTTCCGCAGCGCACGCAGTGGAAACGCACAAACATTGAAACATTCTTTATTATTGCTCCAGTCGTAGTAGGTTAAGCGTGATATTATATAGCTTATAGCTTTCTCAATAAATGGACTATCTAATACTGAAAAAAATGTTCAAATCAGACCATTAGTTCCTGAGATTAGCACGTTCAAACAAACAAACAAACTTTTCAGCTTTATAATATTAGTTAAAATGATACACTGGGGCGTTTACGAAATTTTCTTTGTTATATTTTGTTAGTAAAATACTTCCTGAAATGTTTCTAAAATTATTTTTATACACAAGAAATGTTTTGAACTAAAACCTCATGTTATCCTTTTCGAAATTTGCTTGTTTTTAACAAATTTTTGTTAATAAAACAAAAAAAATTGGGTAAAGGTTAAAAAAAGAAGGGGTACATATCACGGCTTTTCTAACTTTATTTTGTGTTAACTTTAAACTTATGAAAAATCATCATAAATAATTTTAACCTTTTTTCATATCCTTTTTTCATCTCACAGAGGAGCGGGTATGGAATCAAGGCATGATTTACTCAGTAAAAAGGCAGAACGTGAGCTTCATCATCAATTTTTAATGGCAGCACCAACTTGACCCGTTTCAACGTCGTCAAATACATCAACAACAGCAATATTTCCAGGAGCGGCGGGACCAGGAGGAGGATTGTACTCTTATTTACTACCAACAGCATCACACGTTGCGGCATAGCATATTTGTTTCCCAACTTAAAATCAGACAAAACTGAACTTAATTTTTCTATAAAATTTCTTTTTTGTTAACTATGTGCGCAACAATTTACATAAATATTTATGTATATTCAACAAAAAATAATTAATTCATAATAATACAACAAATTCATCAGCGGCTATAGCAGACATTTCATGCATAGGAAAAGTATAACTGCTTACAAAAATTAAATTCAAAGAAATTTAAAAAAAAATAAAACCTATTCAGCTTAAGTTTAAAAATTTAATTTTGAAACGAAACCAAGATCTACACATAAAATTATTATTATTATTATTATAAAAAAAAAACAAATGTTTAAACAAAAAAGAAAAAAAATTAAAATAATAATTGCATAGTTCTTATGACTGTGAAAAATATAATTAAATAATATATATATATTATTATAAATATTAGGATATTAGAAACAAAAATAATAACGCTAATATTTAATCTAACAAAACAAAATGAAAAAGGAACAAATTAAGAATCCTAAAAAAATATCTTACAGGAACTTTTTCTAGAATTTATAATAATTTACAAGTGACGTTAGTGCAATTCAGCTTTTAATTTTATAAGTTTAAAACATTTAATCTTCTTATAACACAACATTTTGACCAAAATTTATATAAGTATACATCAACATATATATATTTTTCTTTTTAATTTCTTATAGTCACTTGAGCTGAATAAGTCAATTGGAACAAAAAAAAACTTCTATTCTCTGTGCATTTGTTAATCAATCGGCATAATTTATTCACATTCAGCTCAATCAATTATTTTGTGTTTAATTTAATTTCATTTATATATTTCATAGGCTGAATTGTAGTTTTTAATTTTTTTTTATTTTGTAAAAAAACTATTTGATATATACAAGAATATATATATATATATATTTAAAGAAAATATTTAAATAAAATATATATAAATATAGCTTAACCGAATGTGCCCTTTACATAGCTCTCTTTCTAGATTTATAAAAATACAAAAATTTAAATTAAAAAAAAAATAAAACAAAAAATAAATTAATAAATAAATAAAATAAGAAACAAAAAAACATATAAGGATAAAAATTGTATAATTTCTATATAATCGTATAAAGTTTCTTGTAAAATGTCAAACAGAAAAAAAAAAAACAAAAACAAAAAATTCTGGATAAACAACGATACATTTTTGTTTTCTTTTGCAGATTTATTAAATTACAAAGGAGTTAATTATTATAAGAAATTATTTAAAAAAAAATAATATTATATAGAATAATGCAACGCAGAATAGGAAATAAATATAACAAAATTTAATTTTAACAACAAAAAAAATAAAAGAATAACAGTGAATAAAAGTTAAAGAAGAACTTAAGGGTTTCACATTTATTATTATCAAAAATAAAGTTTAAAAGCATTGTATTAATTTTAAGCAAACAAAAAACTATAATTTTCATGCTTAAGTGAAAAATTAAAATGTAATTCTATTCCTGGCTTTTAAAATAGAAATTATTATAAAAATTTAAAGAAAACAAAAATAGTTAAAATGCTTAATAGGAACAAAAACTATTGTCCTCCTCTTGATCGAACAACTAAAAAAAACTGTTTTCCGCCCACAGTAAAAATTATAAAAATATATAAAATGGCAAACGACAAACTAAAAAACAAACAAAACTATAACTAAAACAACTTATACTGATAAAAAGTATATTCTAAAATGACAAAAACAAAAAAACAATGAAACATCTTAAAAGCAACCACACTTAATGCAAGAACAATCAATTTTGTACTTGGAGAAACAAACAAACAAACAAACTAAAAGCAAAGAGAAACTGAAACCCAAAAAAAGAAATAAAAAAATGAATTACATCATTTACATATCATATTTCGTAGAAATTTGTGGACAGAAACAGAGAGAAAACATAAATATATACATATTATTATATCTAGGTATACAAAACAAAAAAACAATTATGTTTTATTTAAAACATATTTAAAAAACAAAACAAAAAAACTACTTGAAGCGAATAAAAACATTAGAATATTATAAAAGTTATGTTTTAAGAAAAAAAATGGTTTAAGTTGTGTTATGAGTTGGAAGGGCTCATCATGTGGGATGTAATTCAAAATTAGGGATTTAAAGACTTAAGAAATACTTGTCATACTTTAGAATGATCTGAATCCGAAAAAAAAAAAACTGTATTCTTTAAAAACAATTACTCAAAAAAACTTAAAAATTATCAAAGTTTCGACCCCATTCCACATTTAATTTAATAATCTTATTCTTTTTCTAGTTCATAAAACTAGACAACACTGGCATCACTTTTTTTTTTGTTTAATTCAAATTGTCTTTGGAAAGTTTTCAATGGCAGTACATACATATACATATATGTCACTTTGATGTCACTTTAATTTCTGATCCTATCCTAATCAAACTACGTGGATAAAAACGACATAATAGTAAATGTTTATAAAAAGTTTGTAGATAGAAAAGCTGTCATACCTGAAGGTCCAGTATTATGGATTCTATAATATTAGCATCAATTTTGTTGATCACTTAATTCGTAATCCAAATTATCTCAATGCAAGATCGCTTTTTGATCTACAAATTAAAAAACTAATGGAAAATTAACAGATGTCATTTTATAGGAAATGACTGAGCTGAAAGATCAAATGTCACTTTCCATTTTGGCTTTAAATTTATTTCTTCAAATTGACTTCAACTTGATCTGCAAATTAAAAAAATAAATGGAATTGACAGATGTCATTTTATGGAATCTTGAATTCAACTTGATCTGCAAATTCAAATATTTATGAAAAAATGATAGATGCCATTTTATGAAAACTGACAGTTGTAGATCAAGTGTCACTTTCCACAAAGTAGACATTTTGACTTTTAATTTATTTCTTGAAATTGACTTCAACCATAAATGAACCGCTAACCTACGTTTCCCTAAAAAAGGTATTTCGTTTTGACGTTATATAAATACATATTCAGCCAAGACGATATTCAAAGAATTCACAGAAAAAGCTGTTGTATTTCTGGTCAATCAGAGTTTTTGAAAACTATTTTTTCATTACATACCACAAAAAAGTCTTTCATCCATATAACATAATTTATTATTTATCCTTATATCATCTGTAATTTTTTTTTTAATTTAAACAAAATTACATATGTTTTACTTTTTAAGTCATAGCAATTACCAAAGCTGTCCTTATAATATACAAATATGATTTTTTAAATAGTTTTAATTTATAAATTTAAAATATTTAATACCAAAGGCATGATTTATAAATTTAATCCAAAGTTTTCATTGAAATATTATCTTATCTTTTTTTTAATTATAAGTATATATCTTTTTACAAAAACAACAAAAAAATATTGGATCTTAAAATTTATTTTCATTCCTTATTTATTTATGGTAAATTAATAATTTAATTATGTTTAATTCATTTTTCAATTTTATTATTTTAAGTAATTTTAATGAAAATTTATTTATATATTATATATTCCGTCCAAGAGATATAAGAAAATAAAAAAAGCAAAGAAAAATTGTTTAAATCATTTCCCTAGTTAATAATAAATTAGAATACAATGTTTATTATCAAATATATGCATTGCAGAGGATCTTATATTATTTTAAACATTTTTTTTTTTTGAAAAATTACTTATTTGAAAATCATTCAACAAAGCTGTACGATCTCCTAATTTCAACAAAATAAAAAAATACTAATGCATATCATTCAATGCGCCTTTTTTAATTTCTTTTTTTTTTAGAAATTAAGTGTAAAATAAAATATATATAAATAGAAATAAATATAGTTAAGAGTAATGTCCGTGTAAGCAATCTCTACTCTAGATATAATGTTGACAAGTCGTAATCTAGGAGTCGAAAGCTTTGTTAGAATGTTCGTTCAAAATTATTGTTTCATAAAAAATCTTCTTATGTGTTTTGAACACACAAAATATCAGAAACTTAATATAACATTAAGATATCGTTTGGTTTATTAAAAGATTCTATTTACAAAAACAAATCAAAATTTCCTTAAAAAACTGCAATGCATAAGTATTAAACTCATAAAAAGTAGTATTTCAAATCGTACAGACCTTTGTTATTTGAGAAAAACTTTCGATATAGGTATGAAAGTAAAAATGTTGCGTGTGAACGAAACTTTAACTAAATTAAATGGAAAATACTTTACATTAAGAACATAAAAACACAGACAGAAAGCATTAAAAGACAAAACTTAGTTGTTAAATAAAAAAAAAAAATAAAACTACAAAATGTGTACATTAAATTAACAAATTTAAGAACAAAACAAAAATTAAACATAAAATATATGCTGGAAAAAATTATACAAAATTAATTTAATATACAGCATTTAATATGGGAACATTCATAAAATCTTAACATATCAAATTTTCAAAATAATTGAAAAAACAAACGGAAATTCAAGAAAAATATCTTTGAAATAGTTTTTTTTTTTAATATATGAAAACATAGCGAAGCAGAAAACCAAATATAATTTAGTTCTAGACAAATTATTAAATAAACAGAATGGTAATATTGAAAAAAAAGACAAAAATACATTAAAGAATATACATAAATTAAAAACAAAAATAGGGAAATAAATTTAATAGCTTAACCATTTACAAGAAAGAAAAAATTAAATTAAAAAACAAATATGATATTTATTAATTTAGTTTTTATTTTCAATTTAATCTACATGATTATTTTTTATAGTATTTATATTTACATAGTTTTTTTTTAATAAAAATAACAATTTAAAAAAAAATAATATTTTCTTGTTTTGTTAATAATTTTATTTTAATTTGTATTGAAAAAAAAATAATGTAATTAATCTCATACTAATTTAATGGAATTTTTTAATTCGTTCGTATTGAATTTTACCTCTAGATTTTATGTTATTTAATTTAAAATTGTTTTATTTTTTATTTTTGTGGTAGCATATAATAACTTTATGATAAATTAATAAAATTTTCTTCATCAAATAAATCGTTTTGTATTTTGTTTTAATCTTTTTTCTTTGTTAAATTGTTTCGTCACTTGTCATTCAAGGATTATTTCAAGGATTATGCATGTTTTTTCTTATTTAAAAAATTATTCAAGGTCTGATTTCATTATAAAAGGTTTATGAATTGTTGCTCGAAGTCAAGTGATTATGAATGATCTTATAATGGGCATAACAGGGAATTAGTCGAATTACATGCTATTGAACTTGCTTAGAAAAAGCGTAGCGAGTCAGTAGAAGACTAGTTTAAAAACTGTTAACTTCTTGTCAGTCCTAAGGCCTAAATCATTGACTTTAAAAGTTGCCATTACATTCATTTAATGTCAGAAATGTTGAACCATTGAACTTTTGATTCAGTAATTTTAATTCATCAATTCCTCATAAGCCATTTATTAGCATGATTAAATTTTTTAACATGATTGAGGTTGAGAAGCGTGACTTTTCTGTCAAAAATATAATATAAGAGAAGTATTTGACAGGCAGTTTTATTTACTGATATTCTGAGTGTGAATAAAAAGTTTGCAGTAACAATCATTCACTCTTGAGAAAAAAGCTGAAACTTCGACTAACAATTCTACCAAGATATTTGTAAAAACTTTCAAACTCTACTCAACTTTCTCAGATGTTGTAGATCCAAGCTGGTTAACGAACAATCAAGGCTGTGATCTTTTATTCTTGGAGAATTTAGAGAGTTAGACGTTTGACTATTAAATCCACAAAACGAATAATATGAATACATTGACAGCATCCGTTATATACATAAATGTCATTTATCCGAGTTTAAAATTGGAATAAATAATAATTACTAGAAGATTATGGTACATTGGCAAAATGTTTTCCTCTATTAAAATAGAATTTTAACTTAGTAAGGCTTTGAACCCATACTGATCAAATATTGAATTATGGTTATTAAACTGACCTTTAGCGATCGAGTTTAGTACATTTTTGCAATTGTAGTATCATTGATCTGTGGTCATACAAATTTAATAATTGATATAGAGGGAATGGCACAGTTAAGGGCCCAACACACGACAAATTTTACTTGAACAAGTCTCGATTCATGTAATATTGATAGATCGTATGTCCATTATTGTTAACCACAATTTAAATTGACACGTTGATGAGAATCAAAATTTTTTGAGTTTCTTCAATTTCAACTCAACAGAACTATTATGGTTTGGTGGTTACATACCTATCAATACCTATCTCAATGTTTATGTTTAAATTTTTAAAACGTTCATTAGTTTTTTAAGTGAATTCATCATTTTATACATTAAATTGCTTAAAGCAATATCATTGTCAACGTTAGTTGATACGTGTTTTAGTTAATTTGTATCCATGATATTTGACAGAAAAATACTTGGCAATCATAAATGATCGTATGTAGGACCCTTTAAAACTGAGCTAAAACCCCAGCTAATTATTAAAAGTAAAAATTAAAACAGTTGAGCAACGGATAAGACATTTAATCTCCAGCAATTCTAAGCCAAATAATTCGCTACAGTAAATATCATTGTTTAAAAAAAACGCTTTGGTAATTTGTATCAAAAATAGAATAGAATCTATTCTTATGTTCGTCAGGCTTGTAAAAGAATGCAATTTTTTGGGAATGCGATATTTTATGACTTCAATATTAAGATTGCAATCTTCGATTTCACTTAAAGATTGTGACTTCAAATTTTGCATTAACCAATCATTTCACATTAAAAAAGCTGCAATTATTAATTCTCCAAAGCCTTGAAGCCTTTACATGCACTTGAAGACTTTTCTTTCACTTTAATTTTTGCATTCACTTACAATTCCTTGCATTCTTAAGTGAAATTTTACTACACAAAATATTCTTAAGTGGCCCATACACCTGGGACACCAATTTTCGGTGTCAGACAAGAAAAGATTAAAACCAAAATTTCGAAAGTGTGTAGTGAAACTTCACTAAAGAATGCACAAACTTCAAGTGAATGCAAATCCTTCAAGTGAATGCAAATACTTCAAAAGAATGCAAAGACTTCAAAAGAACGAAAAGACTCCAAGTGAATGCAAAGACTTCAAGTGAATACAAAGAATGCATGAAGTCTCAAATAACTGCAGTCAAATGATTGGAGATTGTAAAATTTAAAATCCCCATCTGTAGGTAAATATTGAAGTCATAAATTGCATTCTTTTACTTTTAGGTTGACTAACTACAGATTGTCGATCTTAGACCAAAGAAAACCAAAACAAAATCAAAAAAATAGACCAAAAACCGAGATTTTATATTTTATTTTGTTGCTTTTACATTCTTCAATTTCAGTTCAAAAAATTAAACGATGTGTTTTGTAAGTTTGAATTTATGTTTTATTTTATTTAATTTATTTTTGTATGAGAAATTTTATATATTTTGTTTTTACTTTCTAAAACTTTATAAATTCATTTTTATATTTAAAACCAAGAAACGAATTTTAAATTAGATATACCAAAAGAAAAATATGAATTAAAAATAAATATGCATAAACTCTTTAAAAAAAAAAAAAAAAACACATATCTTAAAAACCCTATTTCAGATGAGAATAAATTTAAGTTATTTACTAAATAAACAAAAAAAAAGTAAAAATTGTAAAATTAATTTTCATGTTAAATGTAAGTAGTGCAATTGAATATAATATGAAATAAAACAAATATTAAAAATAATCTTACTACTAAAACTTATCTTATCTACAAATTAAAAAAAAGGTAAACATATAAATATTTTATAACCAAGATAATTGGAGAAATAAAAATAAGAGAGAAAAATTAGGAGTAGGAACAATTTAAAAAGTAAAAAGCAAACAATTAAGTATAAAAAAGGTGAAGAAAAAATTCAAAACATATCAAACTCGTGCCCGATTTAACTTATAACGAAAAAAAAATATAAATCATATTATAAAAACAAAAAAAAAATATTTAAACAACTGATATTTAAAAGTAAAAGTAACAACTTAATGAAACATTATTTAACAAAAAATCATTTAAAAACTTAAATTAAAATCATATTTACAAAAAAAAAATATAAAATTATATTAACAAAAAAATATATTTATATTTTAAACAAATTTTTTGTTTTATAATATTATTTATACATATAGAAACAAAAAATACCTTTATATACTAATTTCAATATAATGGTGAAAATAAACTTACATTAAAACATTTGAACATCATAAACAAAAACAACAATGATTAAATTCAAATGGATAATATAATAACTAAACAAATAAAATATTGTATTTTAGCCTTGTTCTTACATAAAAAGTAATAATTAATTAATTATTACAGAAACAAAATAAAAATGAAAAAAAATAATTATTACAAAATATCTTACATACATAAAAATAAAAATGGAAATATACATTTATTAATCGGAAATACTCTTTTAGGCAGATCAGATTTTTAATTAAAGGGGAAACAAACAAAAAACAAAAACACAAATAAAGCAATTTTTCCCTTAGACAAATAGTAATAACGACCAGTCTATGAAATGCTATTATTTACCAAGTTTTTTATAAAATGTGAATTATATAAAAAAAGCAACAACTGATTAAATCCAACAAATTTGAATTAAATGGAATAATAATTATTGTAATAACAGCAACAATCAACAGAAATTGAAATATTTGTTGTACGAAAGAGAGATATGACGTTGATATCAAAGATAAATTAAAAAAAAGAATAAATTAAATAAAATTAATTATTATAATTATTATATGAAAACAAAAAATAAGAAATGATTAAATAAATGAAATTTTAAAATTGTTTTGTGTAATTGTACATAATACTTGTTTTATTTTATATTTTAAGAGAAAAACTTGAATTATGCTTTCTTACTTACCAGGGAAAATTCGATTTCGGTTGGTTTATTAATATGTCAACCCCGTCAAATAAAGCTTCTCAGAAATGTTACTAATGGTGTTTACGCAATGGGATAAGTTTAATTACTTACAGTGTTGGAAAAAATAAAAGAAACAATTGTCTTCATTATTTTCAGTACACAATATTTTTTTAGCAATCAAGTCTTTTGTCGTTAGTCTTTCTATGTTTTAATTGTATACCTAATATAATAATGCTTTCAAATGGTAAATTGTTTCGTGAAAACAACTTATTGTGCTCACTTAAGGGTCAAAAAGTTCGATGACAATGATGATTTCGCCTGGAAAAAATAATAGAAACAAGCTACTTTAACTGTCAATCTAATGTAAGGATCAATTTTTTTTGTATGAAAATAGGCGTTTTGAGTTCGTTTATTAGTTTGAAAGATGTTTTGTATTCGATACTAGACAAAATATTTAAAAGTCATACATTATTTTAATAAATGAGTTATTGAAAGCAATAGTGGGGTAACCCTCATTTTTTCAATTTTGAGTTTATTACACTAACATGACCAAAATTAAATTTTCTTTCTATGCAGAAGTGGCGTAGCTCATATTTGTTCATAAACCTACACAAAATTGTTGAAACAATGTTTCTGCACGCAATTTTTCGTAGGACAGAAATGGCGTAACCCGCTTACGCCACTTCATTCACATTATGTATTTTTTTTAATTAATCAATTCCAAACACATACGCCATTTCTGCACCAAAATTGTACAGTAAGCTAAATCAAACATGAACTGCATCTTAGGTGTAAGCCACATAAAATCCAGTAAATCACACATTTACAGACAAGATTTAGATCTAAAATAGAAGATGTTCCACCAGATATGACATAGCTGAAGTTTATTAGCCATTATTTTTAATAGGAAACCAATAATAAACAAACGTTTTTCTTTATTTTCTTTAACAGTAATTTTCTCAATTATTGCAATTTGGGGTTACGATACTTCTGCTCTCAATGCCTCAAACATGGGCGTACTTATACTCATGTTGAACGCGAAGTGATGAAAAAAACTAAGGCAAACTGGAAAAACGATGGTTGAAATTACGAAAACCTTAAACTGTTCCAAGAAAAAAGTATTTAAAGCTCTACATTCAAGCCCAAAAGAAGAAACAAGATGAAGAAAAAGATAAATAAAAACAATTTCTTTGTTTAAGAGAACTCAAAAAGGAATAACGTTTTGTGGTCGGATAAAACGAAGATCAATTTGTTTGGTTCCGACTTCCGATGGATAAATTTATTGTGAGAAGGCTTAAGAACAAGGAATTTAACCCAAAATACACAAAGAAGACAGTAAAACACGTTGGCGTCCAATATTTTGAATCAAGGATAAGATGTGCGTTGTGGATTATGTCCATATCTTTAATTCAGTCATGCTACCATTAACTGAAGAGGAGGTGCCAAGGAGAATGACCCGAAGCATTCCTCCAGGCGGCTTAAAAATACTTACAACAAAACAAAATCAATGTTATGGAATGGCTATCACAATCCCCCGACCTAAACCCACTCATGGGGTATCCCTTAGCGAAGGATCGGAGATTGTAAAACCAAAAATAATAACGAGTTGTGGTCAAAAGTTTAAAATGAATGGTACTCCATACCCGTGGGAAAAGTGGCAAATTGGTGAATTCGAGAGTGCGAACGGATTAAGCAGTTATTAAGAATAAGGTTACCACTACAAATTACTAAAAGAATTTAAAATACTTTTACCGTTAAGTTCCTTTCTCTTTACAAAAAGAGTACCATTCTAATTTTGTTTCTATTATTTTTTCCAGGATGAAACTACTTAATAATCATAATTCTACTTTTTATCATTATTTCTCATTATTATATTTGAAAAAAATTGTTGCATTTAATAAATTATTAAAAATGTATCTGTGTAGTTTTTATCTTCCAACTCTTCACAAATAACTTTTTATGTGAAGACGAAGCTTGTTTCTATTTTTTTTTTTTTTTTCATCACTGTACTTACTTGAGGTGTCACTTAAGTATTGTGTGAACTATTGCCTCATCCAACAAACTTCTCTGTCATCTACATAGATGTCTGCAGTTGCACTCTTAGTTAAGTGAGGTCACTCTCTACTTGTGCGTCCCACATGATCTGCTGCCTTAGGTTAGGTTTCAGTGGCTGTCCGGGCAAGGACGAATCCAGACTTTCAATCACAATTAACATCGAAATGAGTTTTTGAGCACCGTCTAAAAATGTTCTTTAATCTTCTCTAAAAGAGGCTGATAATATTTAAATAACAAAATGTGTATCTTAACCTTACATTTACATATCTCCAGGGGTAAAGAGACAACTTTAGTTATGAGAACACTGTTGTCCAGCAAGATATGGTCTAACTCTTTAATTTGGATGACTCCCTACACATGAAAGCAGCCAAGAATCCGACAGGATTCTAAATATGCCATATTTAAGAGCCAAAATACTACAGGGTCCGGCAAAAAGATCTCCCATATATTAAAAGGCAATGACAAATAAAGAAACAATTTAACAGACAAATTTTATTGAATTTTTAAAATAAATACTATGCCATTTTACATTAAATAAAATAATTACTTAGTTTTAAACATTATATCCGTTAAATATTGTCCTCTATTATTAATACATTTACGAAGCCTTTCCCGGAAGTTTTCCATTGCTTGTCGAGTCATTTGTGGTGTAATGACTGCCACTTTCTGAGTGATTGCCTCCTTAAGTGCTTCCAAAGATGTTGGGCGATGAGTGTAGACTTGGGCTTTTAAATGTCCCCAAAGAAAAAAATCACAAGGTGATAAATCGGGGGACCTTGGTGGCCAGGTAATGTCTCCTCGTAAAGAAAGAAGATGCCCTGGAAACATCTCTCTCAAAATGGTTAGTGAAGTGTGTGCTGTGGCTCCATCTTGTTGGAACCAGACTTCTTTGTGGTTCCTAATAAACTGATTTAAGTTTGGTTGGAGGAAGGTCTCAATCATGTGACAGTAGAATTGTTTTTTTATCCGGAACAGGATCATGTCGTTCAAGTTGAAATCGAATGCGAAATGCTAGCTGAGTAGTAATCGCAGAACCACCATTACGGATTTATCCCATTATACGACAAATGCGCGATGCTCACCGTGCCACGCCATTATGATTACAAAAAACGGCACGTAGACCTCTATCTATCTAGACCCGGAATACCATTTTATCTATAAATAGCTTTAAATATAAACGTCTAAAAATACGGGAGGTTTTTTTGCCAAACCCTGTATAGTTTAGAAGGGTTTTGGTGCATTTCACGCAGAAATGTTAAAAATTGTGTTGAAACGCAGCTTTTTTCCAAAAATAATATATTCTGTTTTTGTCGACATTTCTATTAATGCGAAGAACGCTACAAAAAATTAGATGCAGAAACCCAGACAATGAGAAAGTGTGCCAGAAAATGTGATCTTTTTTCGAAGGAAAATATTTTAAAACAAGGCTATGACAATTTTCGGGAGTCTAATATTTCTATCGTTATCAGTCTGCTTAAGGTTGGAGTTGATGCTAGAAGACAAATTCTAAAAAATTATTTTTCTAAAAATTAAATAAAAACAAATTAAGGTAAACAAATAAGTTGCGAAGAAACTTTAGTGTGGCACTCACAAACTACACCGTGCAAAATCTCTTTAAGCTTCAGTTCGCGAGAGATTTAAAGGTTTTATATTATACTAGCTGACCCGGCCACTTGATGCTGTGGCTAAAGTTTTTTAGGGGGAACGCTAAGAAAACACCATGTCTGATGCACTACCATACTTTTTTACATACTACCTACTACCGTTACCCCTTATTAAGCTGGTATAAAAATGTACTGGTTTGAAGGGGAAGGACTTCTAACACAATTGATCAAAATTTGTTTACAGTTGTTTTTAAGCAAAAATCATTACAAAAGAATCAAATTTAAAATGTGTTATTACTCAAGTTTGTAATAAATAAATATATTACAAGGTTTTTATAGTAGATAATATGTGACAGGACAGTTAAACTTATAAATGAGGTACTTACATAGATAGGGCGAAAGTTTAAAATCTTCTAACAATTATATTTATTATTTTGAATAATAAATACTTTTAATTTTAATAATTTAACACTAATCGGTTTTCCTAATAGTTAACATGCAGTATATACATATGTAGCTGCCTATGAGAAAATCATGAATTTTCCAAATTACAAATGGACATTGTTTGGCCTTGAGACTTTTTTTTTATAGACATGGCAAAAGCTAAACGAATTGAAAACTGTAACCTTCTGAAGGGTATGGTAGAATCTGACGGTATCATTGGAATACTTGGCAACATTACCACTTTTCCTTTAAACTTTTTAGTTAAAATGGTTGCTTCAAGAATATTTCCAATAATGTTTTTGATGACCAAATGTGTACCGTTGCATAATTGAGGTGGATTCAAATTACGCAGGAGAATAAAAGGTGAATCAATCTTTAATCGAAGATTATGTGGTGGCATTCGAGGTATATCTTGTGAATTTTAAAATTCAATAGGAAAATGAACACTATCATTTTCATTAACAAGAGTATCGTTTGATTTAAAAGACATCAGATCGCCTGGTAACAACTGTGGTATCTTGAAGTTAGTTTCGTCAACATCAACATTTTTGGCTGCCAAAGGTTACTTCTTAAGAACCTGAATATTTGTTCTTTCTCTCAGAAAAGATCTTATGAAAGTAATTTAAAGCATTACTAAAGATTTTTCCAATTCTAAAGCATCATTCACATGAGCGCGACCAACAAACGACGAATGAATTACAAAATTTGAGTATATATACGTTTGAAGACATATTTCCACACAAATTCTTAACAAAACTATAGCAATATAGTTTCTATTTGATTTATGATGCATACTTTTACTTTTCAATATCATATATTAATAAATTTAAGAAAACAAATTTATTCGTCGCGAAAAAAATTATAGTTCATACGAACTGTCAAACTTTATTCGCGTTCCACATTATCCACACTCGCAACGAATAAAAAAATCGCGCGTACTTAACCTAAAAAAATCGTTCTTGTTTTGGTTTCGGTGGTGAATGTCAAACTTCATTCGCGACGAATTAAAAACTCTCATGTGAAAAAAATGTCAAAATCGACGAATTCATTCGTTGGTCGTGCTCATGTGAATATTGCTTAAATTGTGTGAATACAAAGATTTTAGTTGTTTTTGACAGCTAACCGCTTTTTGGTGAATATCGTTAAATTACTAACAAATCTTAATATGAAATCGTTACTTATACAACTAAACTGTATCCGCTATATGGTTCATATGACCCCCCCTCCTGGATCGTTTATTTGTCAAAAGTTGATGAATTTGTGTTAAGCGATTGGAATAGGTCATGGTCCAGACCTCAGTTAAAATTAGTATTTTTAGCAACAACATTTAAAGCAGTAAAATACAATTCTTATTTTCATTTATAAAAAATAAAAAATAAAAATATAAGGGGGGTCATATCCATTAATGCAATTTGAATTCAAATGAATTCCTACAAAAATTAAAACAAAATAATCTCCTAGGGGGAGATTATTGGCACATTGTGATACCACATGAATCTTGAGGCTTTCTTCTAAGCTCAATGAAACCAGTTTGAGTCCCTTACGAAACGTGAAATAGCGATTATGTTAATATGATTGAGATCATTATAAAAGAATTCTCCTAGGTAAGTCTTGAGTTTTTAAGCTATAGAGCAGGGCATATACAGAGAAGGTGAAGAACTGTTTCCTCCTCTTCCTCATCCATACAGTTTCTGCAAAAGTCATTTGAGAACACGCCTAGCCACGTGGCGGGCTTACCTATTAGACAGTGCCCGGTTGTGCTTGTGACACCGAATATCAAACTTATATGCGATCTCTACCATTTCTGGCGAGTACATCTGCCTTACAATGGCCTGGAATGTATTTATGGTCCGGCATCCAGCAGAGGTGAATGTTAAATTGTTGTGACTCCATTAGAGATGATCGGCAGTTATGGACTTTTATAAAGTTTGTAGCAGTGTTACCGCTATGTGACTTTAGTCGCATTTTGACCCTTTTTTGTGCCTCAAGCGACCATGATACGACTTTTTAAAAAATTGTCTATTTTGACCCTTTTTAAAAATTATGCGACTTTTTTGACCCCATCTCTAGAAAAATACATTGAAAAGATAAGTTATTTTCTTAATTCATACAAAATATCCAAACTTCCATTGACATAAGAACACAACTAACACTGTCACACATAATTTCAATCTATAAAATGGAATCAAGTTGAAATTGTTTGGGTCGACTCGATCACGTTCGCTCAGAATCGAAATCTTGCTATTATAGCATAAAAATTCATTTCAACCTTTCGACTCTGCATATAAATGTAGTTAATAGTTAACAATTTTAAGTTTGTATGAGTAATTTTGGTTACTCCACCACTCCGTTCCTCTTTAACAAAGTTTCACAATTATTTCTATGTGTTTGTTCGACTGTGGTGAAATTTGAATAAATTCATGAATTCGAAAAAAAATTATCTCTGTCAAGATTTACCTACTATTTTGTTGTCTTTTGTGTTTTTGTGTTTCGGCCGGGGCGCGGCGCGGCGTTCATTTGGTGGAACCCCATTCTCGATATTGTGTCTTTTTTATAAAATGGATAGGTAAGTTTTTATGAAATATATCTAAAAAATTTATCACTCGTACTATTTATAAAGAAAAAATAGTTGTTTCAGCCCTGGAAATAATTGTGTGTGTTTAGAAAAAACTACCAGTCTTATTTAATAGAATTCACTAAACAGATACATACATTATACAGTGCATAAGGATTTATGTAGGCTCTATGTAACGTTTCGAAAATTCCTATTTATAAAAAATTCTGCTATAAATTTTAGTTATACAAGTCTTATATCAAAAAAAGTACCAAAATGGAGCAATCTATTCCATTTATCTGTCTAAAAAAATAAGCTTGTTGTCATAACAAATAAAATAAACAAAAATAATTCCAATTATTTGTATGATATTCTCTTTTAAAAATCTATATTTTTTTTTTTAATTTTTCGTTTCTTATAGGCTAATTGGGTTGAACCTTTTTTATAAACTTTCCGTCTTCTTGGAGTCGGTAAAACGCGATTTAAATTCTTTAAATCATTAATAAACGAGCTAAACTGGAGAGGTATTATTGTTTTTATTTTTATTTCAAAAATGGAGAGAAATCAAAATGACATTTACGAAATAATAATAACAATAATTTCCTTATGTAGGCTTTATTTAAGCCTAGTACGCTGCTGATGCGAAACGAAATTTGTCGGCGGTCTCCAAGTGCAGAGCGAAATTAAAACGAAAACCACAGCGGAAAAATATTTGTGGAGAGTTCTATCTGGAAGTTGAATTTCACTGCTTGTCTTCATCACTTCTTGCACATCACCAATAACATCCTGAGTTTCCGATTCAGAAATGCAATGTTGGAACACATTAGACAAATCTATTATATTTTAAATTTTAAATCAAAGTCAAAACACCGAAAGTCACGAGTAAACAATTTTTTTTTTTTCAATAAAAAAATTAAACGTCAAAATTTCGCAAGCAATTAATGTGCTGGGCAATTAAATTGAGAACGAAAAGAGTGGAGAATTGTACTAAGAAATCTAGTACAGCTATCCACTAAAATGTCACATTTCGTCGTTCAGCAGCGTACTGAAAAACGAAAAGCACAGCGAAATTTTTCGTTTATGATTTCGTCATTTCATTTTTGTATGGGAATTTTCGTTTCGCATCAGAAGCGTACTAGGCTTTAACCTCAAAACGCGTTTAGCTTATTATGGGACTATGCAACCTTGCATAAGTTTTATAAATAGCATTTTTGCGTTTAGAGGCATTATAGAGATTACATAACCTTATATAGGCTCTATACAGCGTTTTTAAATAAGACTGTACTGTACGTGTTTAGGAAAACTACGCCATGGAATAAGAATATTCCGCACTCAAATGAAACAGTAAGTACCTGCCTTAAGTTTGAGTCCAGAAAATTCTTATTCCATGGTGTAGTTTTCCTAAAAACGGAAGCTGAAATAACTATTTTTTTCTTTATCTCTAAATACTAGTATAAGAATGTATTTTTCTTTAGAAGGTATACCTAATAAAAAAACAACTCATTTTTTTTTAGCAATTTATACAGATTTCGTTTGATTTAGGTATGTATTAAAAAAAATCTAAATGCGACTTTTTTTTTCATCTGACCCTTTTTCTTGCGACCTTTTCAAAAATCCCAGCGGTAACACTGGTTTGTAGAGTACAGAGATTTGATAGCGGAATTACTATCTGAGAAAATACGGATATCAGATGTTGATATCACGTTTTCTTTAAGCTAGGACCAGACTTCTTCTATCGCAAAAGTTCCTCCTGGAACACGCTACAATGATTAGAAAGGCGGATTGAGGGACTTAATTTCAGTCGTCCAGAGTACACAACTCCACCAATCTCTTCATTTATTTTTGATCCATCTGTGAAAAGTGGTCTGACTCGTATTCCAGGAATGCCCAATCCTCCCAGAAAGATGATCGATGATGTAGTCTGTATGTTTTGGAATTGAATCTAACTACTTATTTTATTAGCAATTTGTTGGGACGAATTACAATGACATCTTTGGGAATTCTTAGGTTCAATGTTGGTTTAAACCAAGTTATTGAGAGAGGTTTTTCAAAGTTTAAAGATATTTTAGTTGAGATTTCTACAGATGCTTCGGTAAAACCAACCTCTCAACCATATCGCCGAATTTCTATTCCCTTAGAGGAAAAGGAAAAGGTGGAAGAGAAAATTAAAGAATAACTTGATACAAAAATATAATTTAGGAATTAATTGGATAATCACACTGGGTTCCTTGATCCTTCGATTGTGGCTATGCTCAAAGACAATGGAGATGTCAGGATTTGCGTAGAAATGCGTCGGGCGAACACAGAAATTAAACGAAAGAATCTTCCTTTGCCAACTATGAATTAAAGTTTGCGCTGCAAAAGTTGACATAAAAGATGTCTCCACAGAATTACATTCAAGTGAGGATTTACTGACTACAAGCTACTAGAAGCCATATTTGGGCAGAAGAAAAATATTGTGCCAGTATTAATATCAAAGGTATAAGATAAAATACCTACAGTCCAGGACAAAATTATTTTACAGACCCAGTGTCTACCAAGAAATCCATCTACAATTTATTAGAAGTATTTTCAATGTGATATTGACCAACAGCCATATCAACTCAAGAAATGTACTGTTATACCATAAACAAGATTCTGAAGTACAAAAAGTTGAATAAGGTCTTTACAATAATACTTGAGATGAAACAGTCAGAAGTTATAAAGTCTTCCAGAAGGAATTATGTTTTGATGGAAACATTCTACCGTGCGGAAAAATTGTAATACCAAGTAAACTTAGAGATGGTGTTCTCAATCCTGTTACATGTGGACCATACTGGCTTGTAGCCATGAAAAGTAGATTAAGAATGATACGTTGGTGTCTGAAATGTGATATTGAAAATCTTTGTAAGGCTTCCATTCCAAGAGAATTTCAACCAAAGTGAAGGTTGTCACTTTTGTTGACACAAAACGGAAAGTTATTGCAAGTGACTACGTTTTAGGTTTGTAAACGGACCCAAAAAAAAAACAGCTTGAACTCCTTTCAAACCGTTATTAAGTTAAAGTGAAATTAAATCAAACTGATGGCATCGTTAAACAGAATCGCGTCAAAATTGGTAAACAAAAATTGGTGTTGAAGATTGGGCCTGGATTAATTTAATAGAAAAACGTAAATGATATGCATCTATATTCAACTTCATTTTCTAAAAGGTAAATAATCAAACTCAAAAAGTTCCTTACTTTGGAATCTCAAGACTATTTTAACACATTCAATAAATTTGATAGAAAATATGGGCCGAAAATCAATCGGTCTTCAATTTAAACTCTCAATTCTGATTGTAAACGAAATATAAACGTTCTTTTAGACCAGATGCCGGAGGTGTTCAAAATTGACTCTTGCGAGGCAACTTATTTTGACTTTTGAACATTTTATCTAGCATCCATCCTTTTTTTAAAAAATTATAAATTTCTACGTTACTGGCTATCGCTATCAAGTTCTTACCAACTATTGCCATTTTTCGTTTATGACTCTGAAGAATTCTCTGAGCGATCAGATGAAAGCTCTGAGCAGATTATATTCAGAGCCTTCAGAGTCAGACATACGAGTACAAATCTCAATCATAGAATTAACTACTGAGTTTTTAGGAGAAATGTCATAAATTAGAGGAGAAATGACACGCATACTTAAATGAGTTTATGAGTCTGATTTCCGGGTTAGCTTGTAGCCAAACCAAGATGGATAAATAAATAAATTAGGTGGTGCAACAGTCCATGAAGAACCAGGGCCTGGTGACTTACAACTCTCAGCCATTCATGTGTGCGAGTAATGTTGTCAGAGATGGAAGGGACCTACAGTTTTTATATGCCGAATCCGAACGGCTAATTTGAGAAAGCACTTTTCATGACAAGAATCACTCTTGGAGGATTTGTCAATTCCTCGCAAGAAGCAGTACCCGTGAAAAAAGTTAGGTGGCACAGGCAGGGATTGAACCCAACACCCCTTGCATGACAGTTCAACGCACTAACCATCACGCTACGGGTATTACTAAGATGGATACCGAGGATTTATATTATTTAATAGAGTGTTTTTGGTTTGTAGGTTAGGTAGCCAAAAACATTCGAAAACGAAAGATTCAAGAAGAAAATGGTCGCGGACGGCGATCAGTCAAAAGCTATCCGGATATTTTTCTGTTGCTGCAATCACAAAGGAAAAATAAACTAGCTGATAAACAAATCATCGTCATCATTGCATATTGTATTACTTTGATTGAGCTTGTTTGAAATTAGTTATTAGGGACAATTTGAACGCATTCAATAATTAATGTTAAAGGAATGTTCACATTCTCAAATACGTTTAACAAATATGGTCTGATGAATATTTGAGGTATTGAAATGATTTGCTCTCATATCCGTCAAATATGCTGTCAAATATCACTTTCCATTACAATTTGACTCAGAATATCAATACAATTTTAAAAGATGGAAATTTGTGTGTTTCCAAGTACAGAAGTAAGTGTTAAAGAGCTACTGCATGAAAATGATCATGTTCGTCTTCATATAAGCATTATGGCACTTCCTATAATTGTATCCTATAAATAAATTTAATTTAATTAACATAGTTTCTTTCTATAATAGAGGGATTTTGCAGTGTGCTCTACAAACAAAATAGGAAATAATTGAAGGAACGTGAATTTGGAATGAAATTTTGCAAAAATTAAAAAGTACAATTAAAAGTAAAAATAGTAATCTTTACTTTGTAACGATGCCTCTAAATGCCAAAAAAAGTTATTTATAAAGTTTATTTAATATTAAATAAGAGATTGGTCTGCCCAAAAATGCAAAAATGAATGTACTCTACCTGAAACCATTGCATTTTGGAATCGGAAAATGTTTTCTATAATGTGGCTTTACGCAACCTTTAATAGAGCCTTAATAAAGGCTTTTTTGACTTTGGGAGTTGTTGTTGTGTCTTCACTTAAAACGATTAAATTCTCACGGGTGATGTACTTTGTCAACAACCCAGAGCAACTTTTAAAAAAAGTGATCCTAGTTAAGTTGCTGGCATTAAGGAATTCTTAGCTGGCGGCATTTCATCATCATTTTCGTTGGCAATCCTACCCAATTATTAGTACAAAAATACTTAATTGGTTTTATTTTATTGATGGGAGTCACTCTTATAAATACGGCACCGTAAATAAAGAAGACTTACTACTAGGTAAATTAATATTGCTCAAATCGACGAATTAAGTTGTCAGCAACTTAAAGTTTGTCATGGCCTCAAAATGGCATTTTGAATTACGAAACATTCAAATGAGTATTCACATCGATTACAGAATTTTGACATTTCTAACATAGTAAGAATTAAAAAATTAATGCACATAACATTTATCGACAATAATTGTAAAGTAAAATGGTTCGTCACGTGCAACAGATGGCGCTGTAGTCTATAAAATAATATTTCTTGTTGACACTAACGTTCTGCAAAATACCAAACAATAAAACAACTTAAGTCTATTTCCGTATAAAGAAAAAAATTAGCAGAATGAGTCCAGCTTACAAAATTAAAAAAATGTTTTTATATCTGTTAAAAAGAAATTGATCTTTGAATTCTCTCCTCTTGCTTGTAGTGGAGAGAAGTCAAAGAACGTTTTGTGCTGAGCAACTTTGAAATTAGAATCTGAACTTTGTATCTGTATCTTTTTACGGAGGACTTTACAAAATACTTTTTAGATTTTATTCTAAAAGGTAGTGAATTCCACAATCCATACGAAGTCACCACAATAAGTTGTGGGACTACATAACATGAAATCAAAAACATGCATATACAGACAATATTAGACAAAAGTTGATTGTAAAAACACACAAGTAATTTAATTGTCAAAATTTTGTTAAAATAAATTGAAAATAAGTTCTGTCAAAATATCAAAGTTCGTCTTGATTGACGTTAAAGTCTTTTATAAATTGGACACTATTCTACGGTCACAGCCATAAAATGTCAAAAAATACCAACGTCTTAGAATGACAACCTCAAAAATTGCTTTTGATACTTGAATAAAAAGTCAGATCTATATAATCCACATCAGGATTTCACTTTACCTTTTATTGGCAGTGATTCTTCTGTAGATTCGGTTTTTATTATTCATTATGTTTATTCCGAAAACACAAAAATGTGGGTATTGAACACAATAGAAACTTGTACTTCGGATTTGAGTAGACTATCTCTCGCGCGTTCAATGTGTATTTAACTTAATGCATACATTATAATGAACGCGCCCACTGTCAAAACAGATGCCAAATTAAAGTTCAAATGCCAAACGAAAAATGTAGTACAGGAAAAAATTGTACATCTTTCTTCAATATTCATCTTAAACCAACAATAATTTGTTTTCCTTTACAAAAATACAAAATCAATGGAAGAGAATTCAATAAAAATTTATTTATGAAAGTAAATTTAACCATTTTCCATCTAGTCCCATACAAAACAGTAGAATAAATAGTTACAAATTCAAGGCTAGTTATTCGATTAAGTGAAAAAATATGTTTTGCTGTTTAAGGACTTGCCTCAATGGAAATCTACGAACACCAAGATCAACAAGCCACAGAACCAGAGAACCAGAAATTCATTTGGATGCTGCATTTATGGGTAAGTTGCATTTACTCTGTTTTTATAATGAGAAGCTGTACTATTTTGTTTGAATAACTTTGTTGTAGGCCCAGAAGTGATTCTCTTATCGAATCAGCTGCGTATTACTGGAACCGGTGGCGCTCTCGCCACTGCTCCGCTTGTACAATCAAAATCATACTTCGAAGTAAAAATCCAACAGAGTGGCACTTGGTCCGTGGGCCTAGCTACCAGACAAACTGATCTCTCTAAAAAAGTCGGTGGCACCGACCGAGAATCGTGGTGTCTATGCTCAGACAATTCGACACGGTTCAATGATGAGGTATTTCGACCAGCCGTAGTCACAACACAGCCTCAGGCAAATGGAAATGCCTGCGGTGGACTGATTGGTATCGATGAGGATGCCGATGATGTCTTGTTGACAGTCAATCAGGCGATAGCAGCAACATCACAAGAACAAGAAGACAGAGAGTTCCCGGGCGATGGTGACATCATCGGCGTCACCTTCGACCATATCGAGCTGAACTTCTACTTCAATGGTAAAAGTCTCGAAGTGCCATTCCGCAATGTCAAGGGCAGTGTGTATCCTGTTGTGTTTGGTAAGAAACTTATAAACTAAACTACCTAACGTCTACATGCTCATAGTTTTCTTTGAAATTTTAAGTTGGAAATGGAGCGATTCTGGATGTTATTTTAGATAACTTCACATTTGGACCACCTCCTGGCTTCGATAAGATTATGATTGAGCAATCTCTGCTATAAAATCGCAAATCCCGTCCCCTTTCTTAATGGACAAGATCAGAAAGATGCCATTTCAACAACAAAACAAAAATAAAACAAAATCGCAGGAGACCAGCTTTAGTACTTAAGATAATGAAAACTTATTTATTTTATTTAACCAAAAAAAAACAAAACATAGAAATGGAGAGCGCACTACCTATTTATTAATCACTCTCTTTATATATATATATATTTAAATATATAACTAAATTATATACACGTTCCAAATTTAATGTACATCAGGATATACATACATATATATATGTTTGCTTCTAACTTTTTTGTGTTTGTCTAAGCAAAATGCGAGTGCGAGGAAGATACAATTTTGGCGTATGGTGCGTGTGTGTGCTACGAAAATAAAGAAAAATAATAACTGACATTGAAGTATTGTTTTTTTTTGTTGTTAGGGAAAGGTAGGACGTTGGTTATCCCAATAAAAAAATCATCAGAGTAACGTCGCGTCGCCAGCTTATATCCATTCGACCAACAGATGGTTTTGGGAGCAAGGGCAACAACAATTAAACAGGATCAACATCACCGCTCGTGCAAACTGCGCCGATGGAAACAAAATTTTAGTTACTCCACGAAATCCATTAGCAAGCGTTTCTGAATATCAGGCCGAAATCGGCCAAACAAGAGAGATAGTGAACTTGACATTTTGAAGTCCAACAACATAGCAATCCTGTTGATCTGTTAGCCTCCGCAATCGTTGAGGTCAATAAGTATCTTGACGAACCAATACTCCTTCGAAAAGGTTCCCATGGTGATTCCCAATGGGGGATCCAGGTAGGAGGATCGGAAGAAATTCTGCAACGTATAATTTGTGAGTGCCACACTATCCTTTTTTCCCAACATATTTGTTTACCTTAATTTGTTTTTATTTAATTTTTATCGAATTTTTCTTTCTCCAATTATTAAGTTTTGTTGACTCCTTTTGATCAAAACATTTTAAAAGGTCGATTTTTTAGAATAATTCTATAATGGTACGGATGAAAGGCAAATATCCTATCTTCGATGTACTGCATATTCAGATTGAACGGAGTATAGGATCTACGAAAAATTAGAAAACCGTTAATAAATCAAGGGAATTCAATAAATTGAAGTAATTAAAGATTCAGTGCCTGCATTTTTAAATTCTTTCGCTGAGAAAATAAAACATTTTCTTGAGAAATTAAGTCACCTGAGGAAGATCACATTTTTTCTGGGAGCTAAAATCAATCAAAATTCTTCGTTAAATGTCAAACTTTGTAGCTGATATTTCGAAATAATTGGTAAAACTTATTTATTTAAAAAAATCAAACTATTTTCAGGGAGAGATAATTCAGATCCATGTCGGCCAGGCTGGTGTTCAGATAGCAAATGCTTGTTGGGAACTTTATTGTATAGAACATGGAATTAATGCAAACGGATGTTTATATCAGATTCCAGAAGATGATTCATACAAAACGTTTTTTGCTATTTCACAATCCATGAAAGTAGTTCCTCGTTTGGTGATAGTTGACTCGGAACCTACTGTAATAGGTTGGAAATATAAAATACTTGACCTTTGCACTTGTATAAAACGAGTAAAATTTCAGATGAAATACGATCCGGTTGGTACCGAAATTTATTCCACCCGGATTCTTTGATCACCGGCAAAGAAGATTGTGGCAGTAATTTTGCTCGTGGATATTATACCATTGGTTGGGAGATGATAGATCTAACATTGGATAGAATAAGAAGAATTGCTGAAGTTTGTGATAATTTGAGAGGTTTTCTTATGTTTCGAGCTATAGGTGGGGGAACAGGTTCTGGTTTGGGAAATCTAATTTTTGAACAATTTCAAATGGAGTATGGAAAAATGCCGAAATTGGAGTTTATTGTATTTCCTTCGCCGTCGTAAGTTTTGAAAAGAAAATTTGAGTGCACCGTTAAAAATCGATGTTTTAAAATAACATTTTTAGAATGGCTCCACTTATTGTCGAATCTTACAACACTCTTCTATCAACTCATATGGGCATGGATGTAAGTGATTGCAGCTTCATTATGGATAATGAAGCTTTGTATGACATTTGTTCACATAAATTGGATGTGAAAAGTCCAACTTATACCAATCTTAACCGAATAATCGGACAAGTAGGTACCGTTTGTAGTTTTGGAAAAATATATCAGATCTGTTATTTTATTCGTTATTTCTAGGTTGTTTCTTCATTCACCGTTTCACAAAGGTTTAATCAAAGCTCGAGTTTTACATTTGGTGAATTTCAAACGAATCTCGTTCCATATCCAAGGATTCATTTTCCTCTAATAAGCTTTGCTCCATTTACAAGTTTAACAAATTCCTGCTTTGAAGAAATTACCACACACAGTTTAACAATGGAGTGTTTCCAACCGTCAAATCATTTAGTTCGATGTAATCCAGCTGAAGGGAAGTGCATGGCATGTGTTCTTCTTTACAGGGGAGATATTTCACAAGGAGATGTTAACAACAGCATAAATATGTTAAGAACAGCAAGAAATTCAGCACGTTTTGTTGATTGGTCTCCAACAGGGTTTAAGACTTCAACTAATTATGCAGCACCAAGCTTTGTGGAAGGAGGTGATTTTGCTGCTACAAACCGAGCTGTATTAGCTTTAACCAATAATACTGCCATTAAAAAAGCTTGGTGCAGGTTAATGATAAAATTTAACAAACTCTTTAGTAGAAGGGCTTTTGTTCATCATTTTCTAAGCGAAGGAATGGAAGAGTCTAGTTTATTAGAAGCATCAAAAAATGTTTGCTCTTTAATTAGAGACTACGAGGAGATTGAGAAGTAAGAAAAGAGAAAATTATTTTTCGGATAATTTATGAACTTGGCCTTAGAAAGTTTTGAATTATCTGAAATCAATATTAAACTAATCAAATTTCCAAATAAAAAGATTTTATGTTTATAAAATTGAACAATTATCTTTGAGTTTATTTTTCCGACTAAACAAATGAAAAAAAACATAAAAACTGAGCTTTGCTCAAAAACAATCTTGATTCGAAATTTAAAGTAACAAGTGCGAAAAGAAACAAGTATCAAATTAACATTAACAGAAAACTTGGTTTCAATACTTTCCCTTGTTAATTGATACTTAACATTCTCTTAAAAGTCCCATTTGATTACTTAATAGTTTTAGTCTTGGCAAAGGAATTGGTTTAGTCATTATATCTGCTACTTGATTCTCGGTAGATATTTGCTTGATTTCGATTTGCCCTTCATTTACTTTTTCTCGGATGAAGAAATGTTTCGTTGCAATATGCTTTGTTCTACGATGAAACTCTGGGTTTTGAGCTAGTCTTACTGCCGCAGAGTTATCTACCTGAAGAATTGGAATTTCTCTTAAGTCTATTATTCCATTGAATAATCTGCACAGCCAAATTATTTCCTTTGTTGCTTCGTTCGCTGCTACGATTTCGGCTTCTGTTGTGGATGTTGCAACCATTGCTTGTCTTTGACTAAGCCAGGAAATAGCTCCACCTGCATAATTGATTACAACTCCAGAAGTTGATCTTCCCGTACTTTTGCATCCACCAAAATCTGCATCACTAAAGCATTCTAGAATTCCTTTCTTAAAATCTTTTCGATATTCAATACCTAAGTCCAAAGTTCCAGATATGTAACGAAAAACTCTTTTAAGTCTTGTTATATCCTCTCTTGTGGGATTTTCTAAGGATCTTGAAAGGAATCCAACGCTGTAAGCCAAATCAGGTCTTGTGCCTACCATAAGATACATCAGAGCACCAACTGCTTGCCTGTATGGAAATGTACTAGGTTCTTCTTTCCCTGATTGCGAAGTTTCTGAATTCTTCACCATTGGAGTTGAAATTGCTCTACACTGACTGAACTGGAAACGTTCCAAAATTTTTCTTGCGTGCGCTTTTTGGTCTATTTTTAATCCATTTTCTGTTTGCTTTATTTCGAGTCCAAGAAAGTACGATGCATTTTTTGAAGTAATTTTGAACTCGGTTTTCAGTTCTTCAATGAAAATCTTCAACTCTTGCTGATCAGTCGATGCAATAAGTCCATCATCTACGTAGAGAACAAGTACTATTCTCTTTTCATTTCTCTCCCTCATATACAAACAAGGATCAGCATCACTTGCCTGAAATCCTAGTTTGGATATGAAACTTCCAAAACGTTTGTTCCAGCATCTTGATGATTGCTTAAGGCCGTATAAACTCTTCTTAAGTTCACATACTTGATCTGTACCATCTTCGAATCCCTCCGGTTGTTTCATATATATGGTGTCTTCTAAGTCACCATACAAGAAGGCTGTTGATACATCGAACTGCATGAGATGCATCTGTTCACTTGCAGCAATGCTAAGAACTGATCTTATGGTTCCCAACTTTGCTACGGGGCTAAAAGTTTGACTGTAATCAACACCTTCTCGCTGAGTAAATCCTTTTGCTACAAGCCTTGCCTTATATCGATCAATGGTGCCATCTGCATGCTTCTTCAAACAATAAACCCACTTGCAATGTATTGCTTTAGCACCTCTTGGTAACGAAGTCAATTGCCATGTTTGGTTTTCTTTCAATGACTGGATTTCTCTTTCCATAGCTTTCTTCCATTCAAATTTTTCTTTACTGTTGATGGCTTCTCGAAAAGTTTCTGGAACTGTTGAAGAGTCTACAAAATCACATGCTGCCATTACAAAGTCTTCAAACTTCTGCGGTTTCTTGATAGTATTTCGATCTCTTAGAAATCGATCTTCGTATTTTGCTGTTTTATTGTGATCTTCTATTTCACTATCTGAGCTGGAGCTGGAATTACTTTCTCTCCCTGTTTCGTACTCATCCGAATATATGCTACTCTCTAAATTAATAGTTCTTTCTTCATCTCTTATTTCTTCAACGTTTTCGGGATCTGCAAGATTTTCTTGACGTTCTTCCTGTTCCGAACTTGTTGGAACGATATCTCGAAAGGGAAGTTTAACTGCATTTTCACATATAATCGGGTTTTCCTGAAACTGCACATCTCTTGAAAGAACTAACTTGTTCTGATCTTGAATAAAGATTCGGTATCTTTCATCACCGTCATATCCCACAAGAAATCCTTTGACTGCTTTCTTGTCCATTTTCTGTCTCTTCTGAATGGGAATGTGGGTGTAACATGTGGATCCAATTATTCTCAAATGCTTTATCCTCGGCTTCTTCCCCATCCACAATTCGTACGGGCTTTTACCATCGACTGAAGACTTTCCTGTCCTGTTCAGGATATAAATAGCAGTGTTTGTCAGCTCCGCCCAAATTGCGTCTGGAAAATTAGCTTCACTGTTCGAATACTTAAAGGTTCTTGCCATTTCAACTATAGTTCGGTTTTCACGTTCACAACTACCGTTTTGCTCTGGCGTATATGGTGCTGTAAGTCTCTGTGTGATACCATTTGATCGTAGGATTTGCTTAAATTCAGAGTTGATGAACTCACCACCATTGTCACTCAGTAGTTCCTTGATGGTATGACCTAACATCTTGGCATTTGCAATCACTTCCTTCAGAACATCTTTAACTTCTGATTTGTGTGCTATTGCAAATCCGTATCGGAACTTCGTAAAACTATCCTTAAAAATGACAAGGTATTTCTTCTTCCCAAATGAGTCACTGAAAGGTCCACAAACGTCTGTAGACATCAGCTCACCAGGTGTTGTCGCTTTTCTTCTTGTTCCGAATGGAAGTCTATGAGCTTTACCGTAGATACAAGGCTCACAAATCTTTTCGTCGAGCTTGACTTTAAATCCAAATTCTTTCTCAATCATTTGTTTGACGTGTCTTTTGTCTTGATGGCCCCATCGCTCATGGTAAAGTTGAAGTGTTGAGTCTTCTCCAACGGCTACGTTCAACTGTAAATTCTTTTTCGATACTATTGGTTTGATTGCTGCCTTATAAAGAGAACCATTCACTTGACGGTTTCCATATAAAACAATCTCTCCATCGATATCAAGCCAACACTCCTTAGTGGTCGACTTGAAAACACTTCTCTGGTTTCTGTCTTGAGCAGCTAATATGGAAAGTAAATTACGAGAAATAGAAGGTACATACCAAACATCAGTTAATGTCACTTCTTTGTTATTGTGAGATGAAATAGCTCGGATGGTCCCTTTCCCAATAGCATTAAGCATTTCCTTTCCAGCGGCTTGAATTTTGTGTGGACTGTCAAAATTTTCAAAATCAACGTACCAGTCTGAACAGTTGGTAACATGCCTTGTTGCACCGTTATCAACCCACCAATCCGTCTTCTGAAAATCAGTAGCAAAAACATCGTTACGTATGGACATGAGAGATGTGTTGGTGTCAGCAAAATTGTGTGTACTTCTGTTAAACATCTTATCTTTGGTTGGTCTTCCTTCAGATATCCATCGCCTACAATCTCGCACCCAATGTCCTTTTTTCTTGCAAAAATTACAAATATCTTCTCTTTTATTTCTTGATGTTCTTGGTCTTGGTAAGTTTTCTTGTTTTCTTGAATCATATTTAACAACTAGCGCCTCTTGAGCTGAGTTGTCATCTTCATCCTTCTTTTTGAAATTTCTTTCGTACATGCACAGCTGTACTGTTAACTCATCGAAAGTCTTTTGTTCATTTTTGGTAAGAAGCATCCAACTTGACTTGAATGTCTCAAATGAACTTGGCAATATATGTAAAACCTTACATACCAACATCATATCTGGAAGCATATTTTCACTCTTGGCTTTGAGTCCATTATTAAGTTCATTCCATAAACTCTTCAATTGTGCAATATGCGTGGAAACATCATTGCTTGTATTCCAGTTAAATGCAAAAAGGTCAGTACATATTTTGAACAGTTGATCCTTGGAAGTTGCTTCGAAATGCAAACGCAACGCTTCCCAAGTATCACGAGCTGTTTCTTGATCCATAATCTTCTGATAGACCTCATCAGTTACTGAGCTTGTGATCATGGACTTTGCATAGCTATTTGCCTTCCGAAATAAATTGTTCATTTCGCTGTGCTTCTTAACTGCTGCTTCTGAAGCGCCTAGTTCTAAGGCTTCGGGTTTCGTCAATATCCCGTCAATAACGTCTATTGCTCCTTCATGGTAATCGAGTAAATCCCTTATCTTCCGTTTCCATATTGGCCAATCTGCTTCACCAGCCAAAGGTTTTATATGTTTCGAAAAATCCATGTTCTCAAACTAAATAATTGTTCAATTTAAAATAAACTAAATTCAATTCAGAAACCAACTAATTTATATTGGGGACTGGGCCCATAACCTTTTGAATTATCTGAAATCAATATTAAACTAATCAAATTTCCAAATAAAAAGATTTTATGTTTATAAAATTGAACAATTATCTTTGAGTTTATTTTTCCGACTAAACAAATGAAAAAAAACATAAAAACTGAGCTTTGCTCAAAAACAATCTTGATTCGAAATTTAAAGTAACAAGTGCGAAAAGAAACAAGTATCAAATTAACATTAACAGAAAACTTGGTTTCAATAGAAAGGTGTAAAATCTCATCTCCATAAAACATTAAAGGTAAAATACAGTAAATAATCTGTTGCTAAGAAATACATATATTGTAAATAAAAATAAAACTCTTTTCCAAAATGAAATCCATCGTTAATTTTTCAAGATCTCACTTACATCCCTATTATGGTTATCAAATATCAATACGAAATTTGATAACAGTTGATAATTATCAACAAAATTAATGAATCGGTATTATGGTGATCAATTTATCAATGTTTTTGATAAATAGTGAATTAAAAGATCTATTGTGAATAGCTTTATTGATAAACTCGATATTACGGCTATCAAACATATTGATACCCATCAAATATTCTATCAGCTAAAAAATCTTCGTATCAAATATTCGTAAATGGTAAAGAATTGTAATTTAAAATACGATTTATAAAAGTTTTTTGTAGTTTTTATTGAATATCCAAATTGAAGAACGAAATGCCTTCACTAGAATTGTTGTTTGAAAGCAATTGTACTGAGGAACGAAGGTTTATCGTGCAAGCTAAAATAAACAGTATTACAAACCTTTCTATTTGTTTTCTGTTGCTAACTATTCTACTCCTAAATAAACAAAATATTATTAAGAAAAAAGAGAAATTTGTTTAATGAAAACAACTGACATTATTCCGCCGAAATTATTATATAGACCAAAACACAAGAACTCAACACAAATGACAAACGTCAAACACCAAACAAAACCTATTCACAATCGTATATTGATTAGTATTCACAATGGGTGAAAAATTATCATTTGATACTCATAATACCAAATTATCAATAAATTGATAGAAGTTATCAGTTATCAAATAATTGATAGTTGATAGCCATAATAGGGCTGTTAGTCTTAATATTGCAAGAACCCCTCAAAATTATTTGCAGACCTGCCATAATTTTTCAAGACCACCCTTGAAATCTCCAGATCTTTATGTATATTTCAAGATCTCCCCTGTACCTCCTTTGGTATTTAAGACAACTCTTGGTATTTGCTCCCTTGAAATTATAAGACCTCCCTTGATATTCAAGGCATCATTTGAAATATTTATGTTGGAGCTGAAAATGAAGTAACCCAAAGGCCAAGAGACAATAAAGGGGCAAATTTCAAGACATACATATGCATTTATGCAATCAAAATGACAAGCCCCGTGAGGATTCGAAAAAAAAACATTCCAGATCCCATGAAACAAAGAGGTCTGACATTCGACAATCTGGAAAATCTCTTAAACATGAGATCTTCGATCAAGGATTTAACACAGAAGCTGTTAGAGCAAGGGACAGGTTTTGTCTCACTTCATGTCAAACACAATTTTCTAGGAGGTGCTTTGGATACTATCCCGGAGTAGTATTCAAGCTGGCCACCTTCCCGATGTGAGGGTCAGAAGTATTGAGTACAAAGGCGAGGTTTTGTAACTCAACTTCAAGGCACATAACACAATACAAGAAGTTCTTTAACTAAATAAGATTAAGCAATACACTCGAGCCAATAAAATACTTTGTTTTGATTCTTTTAAGTTCTTTATAAGACAGTTAAAGTTCTCAAATCTGTCAAAGATCACTAAGGCCGTCAAAACAGTTCAATTTGTTAATAGTCGCTTCAGCTATTGCTCAAAGATTCTCGATGAGCATTATAATAGAGACAGTTTCAAAACAGCGTAGTACCCGTGTCGTGATTGTAAGTGCACAAGACTGTCATGCTAGAGGTCTTGGGTTCAATCCCTGCCTGTGCCACCAAATTTTTTTTTACGGGTACTGCCTCTTGCGGGGAATCGACAAATCCTCCAAGACTAATTATTGTCATGAAAGGAGCTTTCTCAAATTATCCTTCGGATTCGGCAGGAATGGTTGAGAGTTATTTGTCACTAGGCCCTAGTTCTCTACGGACTGTTACGCCGCGTCGCCTAACTTATCTCTTAGCTTCAAAATAGAAATCAATTTATCGATATGCGTTGAGGTTAATAAAACCGCAATGAATTTTTCAAGGCCACACTATGACAAACAGTGCTCAATAAACCAGTAAAAAAGTAAAGGTTTTAGTATCTTAGAAGCATTTTCTTTACTGAAAGTGGAACCGAACAACATATTTGTAGACGTTGTCTTGTGTTTGGAGGAACAACACTCTCACCTTAAAGAAAAAGCTACGATTTTTTCGCTCAAACGTTGAGTCAGTACTGCAAACATTACCAGAAAACCGCAGACCTTTATTAATAGGTGTTTAAAAAATATCTTACATGTTTTATAATATGATGGGTCATGAACCCATTGACATTATTATACGAAGGTGCAAGTGGCAGTGGATTGGACACAGGCTTCGAAAAGGTAATGATTGCAGAACAGGCATTGCAGGACAGGCATTACATTGGAATCTACTCCCTTAAGAAGACAGAAGAGTCGAGAGACCGAGAAACAAGTGAAGAAGAACAGTCAAGAAGGAATCATCGAGATTGGGGAATAGGAGCTTGAACACATCGCCGCACAGGATGGCGGCTAGGAGTAAGTAAGTCAAAAACCTTTTCGAACGTTTGGAATCACCAACAGTAAAGCGTCGTTTAATAGTTTTCGGGCTTTAAACATGTTACTGATTTATTGCCAGAATTTAAAATAAATATAAAAAACATACATTCAGGAAAATAGAAACCATTTTGTGAAATATTTCAATTTTTATAATTTTATTTTCAAATATTATTTTAATACTTAGATTCTTTGTTCAATATACTCTTTAAAAGTTTCCATGAAGTCTTGGCTTTGCTGTTTCATCGTTCATATCACAACACTCACCGGGTGATGTATCCGAGCACAATAATGGTCTTACCATAGAGCTACATTGTGGATAGCTTTCGTAAGCCCCCGCAGCAGCCGTAACCCCACCACTATTAGGGCAGCAGATGATCTCCTCTTGATAGGAAAGACAATTATTATTGGGCATACATTGTGATGGCAATATTGCTGTATTCGAAAGATTAAATCTACCATCAATATCATGATCACAAAAACACTCTGTGTGTTTGTACTTATTGCGTTTAGAAGACTTTCGGCACATTGTGATCAAATTGTTATCACAAGCATTATTTCGCCGACAAAAAGCATCTGGAGATGGAGCAATCCACATCATTCTTGTGCACTTTGCCAATGGAGTTCTTGTTTCCGGTGGTGGGCAATAAGTTGATACTTGCTGATTGGCACACTGATCAACCTGATAACTACATGATGGTTGATCATCGCAGACTTGACTTTCACAAGGATCCTTGGGTCCACAACAAATCGTCTCGTTCACCACAAAGCCTGATGATGGCTGGCAAGTTGAATTACAAAATCTCTCCTTTGCACTCAATGCTTCGCCTAAGGTCTCCTGACCCTCACATCGGGGAGGTGGCAGTTTGAATACTCCTCCGGGACAGCATCCAAAGCACCTCCTGGAAAGTATTTGTGTTTGACATGAAGTGAGGCAGAACCTGTCCCTTGCTCTAACAGCTTCCGTGTTAAACCCTTGATTGAAGCTCTCATGTTTATGAGATTTTCCTGATTGTCGAATACCATCAGACCTCTTTGGTTCGTGGGATTTGGAACGTTTTTTCGAACCTTTAACGGACTTCTCATTTTGATTGCATATGCCTTGAAAGCTCTTACATTTTTTTAAGGAACACGTCTTCGGTTCTTCGTCGCCTGGTAAAATTTCCTTGGATCTAGTTGGTAAAGACATTCCCCTTTTATCACAATTAGATCTTTCTTGCTGTTTCTTTGGTTGTGAGATAAAAATTTGGGTTACAATGCTGGTGACTGAGCTATTTCGTGACGTAGCATCTGTTAAAATACCATCAAAATCATCAATGTCATCATTATACTCCATATGACATTCGCATGTACATTCTCCTGGCCCTGAAGAATTTACTGTCTTGGCGAAATTTGTACGTTTATTGTCTTTTGATTTTTGACATACTTCATTATTATCAGCTTCACCAAAAAAGTAATTTAGCGATTCGATACCACGCAGCTGTGACAAGCAGCAATCGTCATTTGTAGGGTTTTTATCAATAACGTATGATTTTTGGTTGGGCATTTTGCTGCAAGTAGTTGATTGGTTCTGCGAGACTTCCCGACATGCGCTTCTTGATTCGTGTCGTGTAGGTTTTTGGGAAACGTCTGACCGCCCTATCCTTGGTCCTCCTGAGCAGGATAACCCTTGTGATCCTTTACTGCCATTGGATTTCATGTTAGTGGGCATGTTTCCCGTCTTTCCTGCACTATCAACCTCCTTATAATCATAAATCAGGGTGCAAATATCCTCAGAAGCTTCTGCTAGCGAAGCTTCCTCCAAGCCTTCAGCTACGTAATGATGAATAAATGCTTTTCGTCTATACAGTCGATCATATTTATCTATTAGGCGACACCAAGTTCTTCGAATAATTGTGTTATTTGACAAGACCACCAGCGACTTGTTGGTATTGCCCAATCCTCCCCCAGGAACTGAATATGGAGGCTCTGTATTGGTTCCAACTTTAAAACCTGTCGGAGACCAGTCCACAAATCGAATTGAGTCGGTTGCTTTCAAACGCATTATGCTTGAGTTGATTTTGGAGTCCGTGACATTGCCTCGGTATAGAAGAACTGACGTCATGTATTTTCCTTCGATAGGATTGCACCGTACCAATTGATTTGATGGCTCAAAACAAGCCGTTGTTATTTGCTCTGTTGATAGTCGAGTAAAGCCTGAACCTGTTCCTGGGATGAAGGGAGCATAACTAACAACTGGAAAGTGAATACGCGGATAAGGAACTAGATTGGTTTGGAATTCAGAAAAGGACACGTTTGAGCTTCCAGAAAACCTTTGCGATGTTGTGAAATTAGAAGCTGTCTGTATAAAAAAAAGGTTGTTTGTATGATTGAAATTAAACTTAAGACAGTTTTAAACAAACCTGTCCAATAATTCTGTTAAGGTTTTTATACTTTGGGGCATTTATATTAAGTTTTTTCGAACAAATATCATAGAGAGCCTCATTGTCTAAGATACAGCTACATTCTATCGAGTCCATGCCCAAATGTGTAGCCAAGAGAGCGTTATAAGGCTCCACTATCAATGGAGAAAGTCTAAAAAAAATATGAATATGAAAATTTTGAGCTAAAAAAGAACTTGCAAAAAAATCTAACGATGGTGATGGGAATATAATGAACTCCATTTTGGCAACTTTTTCGTATACGTCTAAAAGTTGCTCTGCGATAAGATTGCCAAGTCCTGATCCTGTTCCTCCTCCAATCGATCTAAAAATAAGGAATCCTCTTAAATTCGAACATGATTCCGCTACATTTCGTATTGCTTCCATTGTGATATCTATAAGTTCCGCACCCATTGTGTAATAGCCTCGAGCAAAGTTGCTTCCGCTATCCTCTTTTCCAGTTATTAGACTACAAGGACTATAGAGACATCCGTACGCTCCAGTTCGAACTTGATCTATTACTGTTGGTTCAGAATCAACCAAAATCGCACGTGGAACAACTTTATTCGATGTTTTGAAATCAAAGAAATTTGTAAAAGTTGTGTCACTAGGACATTCATCACATAAAGTTCCATCAGCTTTGATGCCATGCTCGAGACAGTATAATTCCCAACAAGCATTGGCGATTTGTACACCAGCCTGACCAACGTGGATTTGGATTATTTCGCCCTTTAAGATTTAATTACATATAAATTATTAAAAACATGTTGATTCCTTAAAAAAGGTGAACTTTAATACCATTTACAAAATTTTAAATTAGTACTTTAAATTTTGAGTGAAGGTTTTCTAAAACTGAATGGAAACTGAGTAGAGTCTATAAGCTCTCTTGTTTAGATTAAAGTAATGTGGAGGTTGAAAAAAAGATTAAAAATATTGTCGTTAGTCGACATTTAATTTAATCTCATTCCAAAAACGTAGCTTAGGGTATCATAATGCAGTACACAAATCTGAGGTAAAAAAACAAAAGTTTCAGAATTTAATTTTTTGAAGACATACAAAATTAAAACATAAGATATTTATCAAGACGGATTTAAAAGCATCGATTCCATGTTTATGGAAAACGTATACTTATTACTTACTCGGGAAAGTGTAGTCTTGCAGAGACTGGACTCTATTCAAATAACTATTTTGAAAACATAAGATTCATTTGCGGCTGTATGTCCTTGATAAGTTCACCAATTCAATCTTTCAGATTTCGAATAGATTATTTAGCATGTAGGCTGAAAGAAAAACGTTTAAAAGTGTTAAATCACAAGATTTCGATGAAAAATTGTGATCATGATGTCTTCAAGCACACTTTTCTTGCAGAATTGAAATATCAAACCTTTTATTCGAAACCCATATTTATTTACTGCAACTACAAACTTACATATGTCTAAGTTGAATATAAAATTAAATAATAATATAGTATAGTAGAATAAGAAAAATGTTATAATTATTAAAAAGTAGGTACACTGCCGGTCATAAGGTTAGAAGCAGGCATTTTCGTGAAGTAAAATCGTCATTTACAACTATGGTAAATGAGGGACTATTTTGTTAACAACAAAATAAAAAATTTCGGTAAAGGAGAGATTTAGCTAACGGAACTTTCATGGCAAATTTTTAATTGAGTCAAGAATATGCGAAAATAAATCGGGTCATTAGATTATAGAAGCTCATGAAATAAATGGAAATAAAATGCAAGTATTTGTATTTTGTTATGTTTTTTAGTTTTCATTAGGTTTTTAAAAATGTGTGCTACCACCAGCCTTCAAAATAACTTCAAAAATTTTACCTTTTAAGGATTTATAAAGAGATTCCAAGTAGACCAAAGAAATCTCACTCCAGCCCAATTTAATAGGTACCATGAATTAGCGATTCCTTGTCACCGTATTGCTTTCCTCTCTCATGTACTTTACGTGTAAGCTAGCCCCACACATTTTGAAATATGTTAAGGTCCGAGGAATATGGTGGCTAAGGCAGCAAGTGGAAGTTTTGGTTTGCAATAAGGGATTTTACCTCTCGGGCTGTGTGTATGGGAGCGTTTTCCTGCTGAACAATCCATGAAATGGTCCAAAAAGCTCGCTAATATTGGGGAATACTGATTCCAGGAAAGCTTTACGCCATACAATAAAATTGAGCCCCAGACGATAACGCCTCCTTTTTTTGCTATGATGGTGACGGTTTAAAAATCACTACTCTTTCCTCATTTGATGAAAGTAATAATTATAACCATCTGGCCCATCGGAAAAAAAAAAATAACCTTCCGCCAATCATTTGCGGTCATTCCATTTTGCACATCCCAGCTCATGTGATCTTTCTCTAAACACAAGCGTTGCTTCTTCCTTGCGTCATTAAGTGGTGGTTTTTTCTTAAGCTTCAGGTGCTTTAAGTGTTTAGCATGGCAAATCGTGCATTTAACAGTGGATACGCTGGCCTTAACATTAGCTTCCTAGTTTTAACTGCCGATAAAGCTGAATTTGACGCTATTCTAAGGATATTTCGCGTTTAGCGAAGTCTTAAGGCAGAGAAAGTGTTGTTTTTATAATTTTAAGTAAGAGTAAGACGATGGTTTTTTAAATAATTGCTGACACAATGATCACTTCGATTTTTTTTTCGGGTTAAAGCAAAGCATTAAAGACCTATAGAGCAATAAACTTCTATTCTTGCCCTTTCCTCCCCCGTCAAACATTGTTTGTTGCCCATTTCTGTTAACACTCAATCGAGAACAATTAATTAATAAATTGTACCGTTTTTCCGAAAAAAAAATGTATGCACTTCACAAAACAACGTCGATTTATTCACTGCTTCTAATCTATTGACCCGATTTATTTTCGCATATTCTTGACTCAATTAACAATTTGTCATAATAGTTTCGCAAGCTATACCCACATTTTATATTTTGTTGTCAACAAAATAGTCCCTCATTTACCAAAGTTGTTTTTTTTCTAATCCATCATGTAACGGGAGAAATGACGATTTTACTTCTCGAAAATGCCTGCTTCTAACCTTATGACCGGCAGTGTAAGTAAGTAACCCGTAAATTGGGAAAAGCAAGGATTAAACCCAATAATTACAGATTCCACCAGAACTCCAATATTGGACTCAAATTCAACTTCCAATAGCGACTCCGTTACTGCAACAGTAATGAATGATTCCATCTTTATCAAAGCTTCTGAAAAATAAAAATAATGTCTATATTTCGTCTGGACCCAGTTACAACCTCAGAAGATATAATTTCTCATTTAATATCTACCAAGAGCATAACTTGTAAATGATCTATTAGGTGTACTAAGATCTTTAAGCCAAATTGCTTTGTTTCCTCTTTTTAATTAGTAACGAATCCCACGTTCTTCGATTCTATTTGCAATACCAATATATCGCCCATAGATGAATTTACACAAAGTCAAAAAACAAGGTGTTCTTTTAAAACCCAGTCAAAAAACTTAACAGTCTTGCCCTCTTCTATCAAAACGTAAGGGGACTTCGTAGTAAGACCGCTGACACCTTTCTTAACTCTCAATCATTCCCACATGTCGTATTCGCTTTGACAAAAGCTTGATTCAAGCTATTCCGACACAAAACTTTTTAGTTAGGAGTTCTAAGTTTAAAGAAACAATCTTCACGTTGGTAATGCAAAGGATTAAGGAGGATGTGTTCTCATAGCTGTAAAAAATACATAGTATTTCTCTTCGTCTGTACCTTTTCCATTTTAACTATGAATTGAGCTGGTCTGTGTAAAGATATTAGTAAAGACTACAAAGATTATTATTATTATCAGGCAAGCTACAAGTCCATCACGACTTGTATTTTGTATTATAAAGAAATATTACCTATTTCTTTTCTAATTATCAAGGAACCCTTTTACACAAAACATTAAAATTAAGTAAAAAATGTATAAATCACAGAGTAATAAAGTTTAGCTTTAAGTTGAATGAAAAAACATGGTCAGCTGTCATTCTGACATAAGTGGACTTTACTTGACAGTTGGGGAGATTTTTCTTGGCTTACTTTCCAGTTAACTTTCCAATAAAGTTGTCTTTATTCGAAGGTAATTTTTGGCAGCTGTCCAATCAGATACTTAAAACTTGCCTTACTTTTAAGTCCCTTATGTCGTCTGAACCTGCCCAATCCTAACAAATTTGGGAAACTTGTCACTCAAAGAAAAAAACAGATAGCTTTCCATTTTACTTCACTTACAAGAACATTTCATTTGTTAAAACTGTTGATGTCTGTAACACGTTCGCAACCAACTTCCGTGAGTCATTTTTTAAAAGCCCTAAAGTATTTGATAAATTGTAATTTCATAATCTTCACTCTTTCAAACTAGCTATAATCAGTCATATCTGTGTTCTATAAACCGTTCTTGATCTTCTTTTCGTGTAGAATAATGACTGCTCAGCTGGGTCCTATGATATTCCCTTGATCGTATTAAACAAGTGGAGAAATGCTTTAGTTGAGCCTCTTACGTTCATATTTAAACTTTCCCTAAAAACAGGCAAATTTCCCGTACATGGAAGAAATCATTTATTACACCAGTTTTTAAGAAAGGTAACAAGGCGGAATTAACAAACTACAGGCCCATTGCACAACTTTCTTGCATTCCTAAAGTTTTTGAACTAGTTGTTTGTGAGAGTGTAGTATTTTTTAGTAAGCATCTCATTTTCGAATAGTAACATGGTTTCGTGAAAAAAGATCAACCGCTACAAATCTCCTCACATTTTCAAATATATGTTCAAACGCTTTAGAAGAAGGTTATGAAGTTGGCTGTGTATACACTGACTTTTCAAAAGCTCTTGGTTTCCATCACTTTTTTTTTGCTTGGATCAAATCTACTCCTGAAAATAGATCCTATCAGGTAAAATTTTGTTACTTAATCTTATTTTTCCCATGTAAGCCATCTCGGCCCTTTTCTGTCCATCCTATCTAGTAACGACGCACGTAAAGTCATGTCTGCGCTCAAGTGAAGTTCTCATTTTTGTGGATGATAAGAAGATTTTTAAAAGAAAGCCCACCCATAATCTACTTCTTCTACAAGCCAACATTGATAGTTTTATATTATACCAAAAATGGCAAAAATAACGACTTAAAATCTTAAAAATATTTTACGAAAGGTAACTCAGAGTAGAAGAAGCTGCAAATCAATCTTTTCACGAAAAAAAAGACAAGGCAGACGCAAGACTTAGTTAAATAAGGCCGATATTTTGACTACACTGATATTTTTAGACTTTAACTAGACCGAAAAAAGACTAGAAAACTTCACGCAGAGAGTCGTCTTCTGGCCTGACATGTATGTGACTGATATTGGATAAGAAATCAAATTACCCACTGATTTAAAAAAATAAAAATTAAAGCTCTTTTTAATTGAAATTAACGAATGAATCAAATGTCATTTCGAGTCGAATTTCGTTTTGGATTTCAAAAACTACAAATTTCAGTCAAATATTTTGTCGGTCTTTAAGAAATGTCCAGTAATGTACCACAAAACCTTTCCAATAGTCTTACAAAAATACGTGGTTATTGCCTTTTTTTAACATTACTCTTTCAGGGTGAAATAATCCATGTTCATGTAGGCCAAGCTGGTGTTCAAATAGCAAATGCCTGTTGGGAGCTCTATTGCCTTGAGCATGGTATCAATCAATATGGTTGTTTATACGATTATTCATTGGATGATTCATTTCAAACATTCTTTGCTTATTCGAATTCTTCAAAAATGGTGCCACGTTTAGTAATGGTTGACTCGGAACCAACTGTAATAGGTTTTACCACACTTATATAACATTTTAAAACATAAATTAATTTTTTAAGTTCAAACCATTTCAGATGAAGTAAGAACTGGTACATATGGAACCCTGTTTAAACCTCAAACGCTTATAAATGGTAAAGAAGATAGTGGAAGCAATTTTGCACGTGGATACAATACTCTTGGAACTGAATTAATAGACTTAACAATGGATTCCCTAAGAGATGTTGCCGAAAGCTGTCCAAATTTAAAAGGATTTCTTGTTTTTCGATCGATTGGTGGCGGAACTGGTTCGGGCTTAGGTAATCGAATAATGGAAGAAATTTCCAACGATTATGGAAAAATGTCAAAAATGGATTTCATTATATTTCCGTCACCATCGTAAGAACAATGAGATACGAGTAACATTAAAGATTTTAGAGATAATATTAATTTTTTCCTTCCAGAATCACACCCTTGATTGTTGAGCCCTATAACAGCTTGTTGGCAACTCACATTGGCATGGATTCCAGCGATTGTACATTCATTTTGGACAATGAAGCTCTTTATGACATTTGTGAAACAAAACTGGGAGTCTACTCTCCGACATATACCAACTTGAATAGAATAATTGCCCAGGTTAACTTTATTGGGATTAACAAAACTCGTGATAATTATTTCAAAACCATCCAATTTAATATTATAGGTTATTTCAACCATGACAGCATCACAACGATTCTATGGAAGCTTAAATGTGTCTTTCACTGAATTTCAAACGAATCTTGTTCCTTTTCCACGAATTCACTTTCCCTTGGTTAGCTATTCACCTCTGATAGCCATGAACAATGCATGTTACACTGTAATTAGCACAGAGCACATGACTTTTGATTGCTTTCATCCTTGTAGCCAGTTCATTCGATGTAATCCAGCGAAAGGAAAATACATGTCATGTGTGGTGCTCTATCGGGGAAATGTTGCATCTTCTGACATCAACTCAAGCATTAAAATTATGAAGTCTCGAGGATGCCTTAATTTTGTTGATTGGTCACCGACTGGATTTAAGATTGGTATAAACTCGATGCCACCATGTGCTGTGTATGGTGGTGATATTGGGCCAACTGATCGAGCAATGATGGCCTTAACGAATAATACCGCCATTCAGATAGCTTGGTGTAGAATGTTGAGCAAATATAATCAATTATTTAATCGACGAGCATTTCTTCATCATTTTATGAGTGAGGGCCTCGAGGAGAGCACATTTAGGGAAGCATCTGAGGATATCTGTTCATTGATCAGTGACTATCGAGAAGTTGAAGGACTTTCCTCTAATGAAGAATCGGCTAGAGCTGAAGTTTTAGCTGGACGATCTAATGTCTTACATGATAATGTTTCATCGTGGCAACAAAGATTTAAATTTTATAACGGTGATGAGGAAAATAATAAAAAATGTTTTCGAAAAGGAACGACGGCAGGAGGCGGCTCTAAAACGAAGGTACAATTAGATGCGTTTAGCGAAGCTTGAAAGTAGTAACCAAATTTCTTCAGATATTGGAATTAGAAAACGCCTGCAGTAAGCAATTTCAAAATGTTCTTCCGAAAAACTGCCTACATACGAATACAGTTTCAGTATCCAATGAAGAGGGACGAATTAATTTAAACCTAGATTTATGCGACAATTTCTTACCAGGCTGTGTGTTTTCTGAAAATAGTTGTGAAGAAGGTACGAGTATATTGATGGAATATTTTAATATAGTTATAACTAAGAATTAACAAAATTAAAAGATTATTTAATTTAGATAAACAACTGAGTGAGTTACAAATTAAAAATGGTGTCCGTTTAATTTTACAAAAAGCACTAGATTCACTACAAAATGCAAATTCCGATTGTTATCATTTTAAAGCTTACGAAAATGGAAGGAATGGAAAGTCGAGTCTTCTAAAGTCACTTGAAATTGAACTTTTATCAACAGACAATACCTCTGGAAATTATTTACATGTAAATAACGATGATTTGAAGCCATCATTAGTCAATTTTGAAACAACACCAACTGCTCATGAGCAAACTGTTATGAAATTCTTCAAAAAAGGTTCTAAAGCTTCAGGGTCATTAATACCCCGCTTGATATGCAAATCCAAACATTTCAATAAAAAATAAACATTTTTTTTTTTAAATAAGAAACACCAAAAACTATGCTAAGTAAAATTTGGATATTGATAAAATCATTCCAACAACTTTGTGTCTAAATTCAGAGCTCCTTAAACTTCTGACTGAAGTTGAGTGTGACTAAAAGTATGCAACATCAAGAGAATTTCATATGAGAAGCAATCGATTCTTTTAAAAAAAGTGGTGTCTCAAAAATTATACCGTGAATTAATTAAAAAAAAAAATGAATGGCTAGTACAGAAGACTTTTGGCAACTTAAAAACCTAAAAATTAATACAAGGTTTTTTCCAATGCAATGGGTTTCACCACAAGACCTAATTTTGTGTGAAATTTAAAGATTCTTCAATTTTTACGATTTTTTAAAATGTAGTTAAAATTTTGTGAAGTTTAATATTGTAAATTTGAAGTTTCTGGCTTCATTGATGGCTAGACCACAATCACACGTCGCACGTTAAGTTGGTTAGGATTTTGACAGGATTCTTACCGACTCTACGATATTATGTGTCATAAAGTGTGACCGAAGAATTTGCAAAACGTAATAAAGCTTCAAACTTCGGGCGTGGGGAGAGTACGATAACTTTGGCGACAAAGTCTAATGACGGATTTGTATAGAACAGTTAAAAACAAGCATTTTTTTACTATAGGAGGGGGGGTCTATCTCCCCCCGTTTAGGCGGTAGGGGCAGTTTAAAAAAATATGTACATTAAATGGAAAAAAAATAATTAAAAAATAACGGTAATACTTATAATTAAGTATTATACCTTTTTTTAAAGCCAACACTTTTGTCTATTAGCTTGTTTTTAAATCAAGTCAAAACTAAAAAATTGTTTTAAAGTCAAAATTTGTGCAAAAAAAAGTTAAAAAAAAGGTTTAAAGTGTGATTTTTCAAAACTTTCAGATTATCTACTATTATTTTTTTATAATTCATTGCTCTTATTTATTTTTGATCAAAAACTGAAAACTAGATGACTTGATGTCTTCTAGTTCTTGAGAAAATTGAAAATTACCAAAACAAAATATTTTAATTAAATTACTTTTTCCTTGCTTAAGTATTAACGTAGTCTTATTTTGATAGTAATAATCGATAAGATATACCTAGGGTAAATTAATTTTTCTTAAATCCAGCTTATTTAAATGCAAAAGAAACTTTGCATGCACCCCATCTAGCACCCACCGCACCTTGCACCCGCCCCACCTTGCACGCACTCCAACTTGCACCCACCCCAAATCCTATAGTGTGCCCAAGCAGGGGTGTTGCAGGGGGGCAGCATGCCCCCCTTACAGATGCCACTGTTGCATACACCCAAACTCGCGCACACCTTACTGTTGCATACACCCAAACACGCATTACGCATACGCAAATACCATTATTACTATCAAAATAAGACCACTCAAGCAAAAAAAAAAAAGAATTAAATTAAAATAGTAGTTGTGGTTATTTTCAATTTTCTCAAAAACTAAAAGACATAAAATCATCTAGTTTTCAGTTTTTGATCAAAAACAAATAAGAGCAATAAATTCTGAAATAAAAACAATGGTAGATAATCTTGAAGTATTGAAAAAGTTACACTTTAAACCTTTTTTTAACTTTTTTTACTCAAATTTTGAGTTTAAAATTAAATTTTTATTTTCAATTTTCTCAAAAACTAAAAGACATAAAATCATCTAGTTTTCAGTTTTTGATCAAAAACAAATAATAGCAATAAATTCTGAAATAAAAACAATGGTAGATAATCTTGAAGTATTGAAAAAGTTACACTTTAAACCTTTTTTTTAACTTTTTTTACTCAAATTTTGAGTTTAAAATTAAATTTTTATTTTCAATTTTCTCAAAAACTAAAAGACATAAAATCATATAGTTTTCAGTTTTTGATCAAAAACAAATAAGAGCAATAAATTCTGAAATAAAAACAGTGGTAGATAATCTTGAAGTATTGAAAAAGTTACACTTTAAACCTTTTTTTAACTTTTTTTACTCAAATTTTGAGTTTAAAATTAAATTTTTCAAAAACTACGCATAGTTTTGTCTTGATTTAAAAACTGGCTAATAGAACAGAATGTTGGCTTTAAAAACATGTATACAACTTAATTGTAAGTATCACCGTTATTTTTTAATTATTTTTTTCCATTTTAAATAATAACTTTTTTAAATTGCCCCTCCCGACTAAACGGGGGGAGATAGACCCCCCCTCCCATAGTAAAAAATGCTTGTATTAAGACCCTCTACCAAAAACCGTTATTATATCTTGGCGCCAAAGTTATCGTACTCGTGCCTCGGGCGTTGAGAAGAGAGTTAACTTTTTAATAAATGAAACAACAGAACTGAAACAAACACAATTGCAATGAAAATATAGTTGTCAGCTGTCAAAGCGTGGCAATATAGAAACATAAAATAGGGCGTTGAGCTCGAGCTTACGATATTTACGATCTAAAGCGAGCACAAAACCTTAGGTAACATTTCAGATAGCCTCGTAAGAGTTCACTGTTTCTATTCAATATGTCAAAGTCGGCACGAGCGAACGCGTGATTATGGTTTGTCTTCTGGAAAAGAGGTGCTATGTGGCATTCAAAAGGTCCACTTTTCGATGGCTGAATTTAACCGATGGCATAAATTATGTATGTTGTCTTTCAAGGCCGAGGTAGATTGCGGCTTATTCGAATAGACCTTCGACTTAAGAAAACCCCACAAGAAAAAGTCTGAGGGGTCAAATCACACGATCATGGTGGTCATTTCACGTTTCTTTGGCGCGAGATAACCATGCCATGAAACCGCTCGTGAAGAATATCGATCGTGTCATATGTACATATGTATGGTGTTTATATCTTATAATTAAGACCACAAGAAGTTGGTGATTATGGACCTATAGCCAGCATCATTGTCGAGGAAGTATGGACCTCCAGCCCAAAATCCATCCCAATCGGTAACTTGATTATAATGCATTAACATCTCGTGCATCTCGCGAGGGTTTGTGTCATCGTAAATCCGGAAATTTTGCTTATGCACGTACTCATTCATCCAAAAATGGGCCTAGTCGCTAAAGATGATTTTTCGACTAAAATTTGAATAAACTTCAAGCTGCTGCAGAATTCAATTAACTAGCACATAACGCTGCGTATGGTCGTTTGCTTTCAGCTCCTGGGTTAGTTGCATTTGGATCACGACGAAAATACCCTATGTTGTGGTGTGCGAATTGGTTAAGGGTTACGATGAGTAAAAATGAGTTTTCGAAGCATTAAATTTGACGATTTTCTGGTTCCCTATTCAAGATTCTGTCAAGATCAGAATTTAATGTGCATATCATACGCTGCCATTGACAGTTCACCTTCAAAGAATTTGGATGTAAACCTAAAAAGCTGAGGGTACTTCCATCAGTGAATAAATTTATTTCCTTAGAAGTTTCAGAAAAAAACTCAGTCGGAGACAAAAAAAAAAGAATTAAAATGTTCAGTTCAGGATAGCCAATCGGAAACTTCTCTAAAAACTACGAGATTTACCCTAAGACATGTTTTGTATCAATCCATCTATCTCCATTGAAAAGAGTATTTGTCAAAACTTTAACCACGTCATCTACCACATATTTCTAATATTCTTTATTGTGAACCGTTTTTATATGGAAGTGAGACTTGGAAGTGACATTCTTTATCAAAGCATTTCAGGAGCGTGGTGACAGTTTCGTTTGCTATATGGAACACCTTTTTTTTGTTATGATGTTGCATAAATTTAACGCCTTGAAGTTTTTTGACTAAACTGCTTCAGGTCCCCACCGTTCGTATAAATTTTTATATTTTTAAACCATAAGTGCGTACAGAACTAGGGTCTAGTGACTTTTAACTCCCAACCCCTCCTGTGTGCGAGTAATATCATGAGGAATGGAATACGGGGACTGGCCTACAGCTATGGATATTGTTTTTTTTTTTTTTTTTTTTACACTTCAGAATTTTCAGAAAGTAGTTAGCTTATACCTAGCGTCAAACTACGATCAGAGGCTCATCATAAGTGCATGTGTTAGTTGTTAGTAATAAAATAATACAATTATAGCACAAAATACAAAACATAATAATTATTAACATTTAACATGAATTATTACAGTACAAGCAAAATAAAATAAAGACGTTTTCGATAGTAGAGCACTGGTTCTAAACAATGATTTTAATCCCACCTTACTTAAATTTAAATCAATCGATGAACAGTTTAAGTTATATAAAATGCTTATTCGACTTAAAGCTTCATTCTTTCCATAGTTAGTTCTATGGAAGTCAATATGTATAAAGTTAAAAGTACTCAGGTGATGAGTTCCGCCTCGGTAATTCAAATGTACACAAGATAGCAAATAAGGTGCATCAATTTCACCATTAATGAGTTGATGAAGAAACATTAAGTCATTATTAACAGGCCTTTGATGGATGGATTTTATTTGAAGAAGCAGAATACGATATTCATAGGGAGGCAGATCAAAAGGATCATCCCAAGGAAGACCCTTTAGGGCAAAGCGAGTGAAATTATGTTGAATTGATTCAATACGTTTTTTATGAACATGACAATTGTACAAAGAAAGAGAAACATAGGAATCATTGAACTCCTTTGCCCTGCGTTTATAAAACCAAGCATAGAACTTGCTTTATTAACAATAAAATAAATGTGATGTGTAAATTCTAAGTTCGAACAGAAATAAACACCTAAATCTTTAAATGTTGAGACGCGACAGAGTTTTTGCTGTTATATTAATAATCAAATACACTACCGATTCGTTTTTTAGTAAAAGTTGTCGTCTGGCATTTTAAAGGGTTAAGGGTAAGGCTATTTTTGCCACACCAAAATGTGAAACTATCAATGTCGGCTTGTAAAAGGATACGATCTTGGGTGGACTTTATTATCTTAAAAATGTTCATGTCATCAGCAAAAATAAGAACTTCACTTGAGCGTAGACATGACGATACATCGTTAATAGTCAGGATGAATAGAAAAGGGCCAAGATGGCTTCCCTGGGGAACACCAGATTGAGCAACAAAAGGTTCAAAATCACAATTTCTAAATTTTACCTCATAGGATCTGTTTTCAAGGTATAATTTGATCCAAGCTACCAAAAATGGTGGAAAACCAAGAGCTTTCAGTTTAAATAAAATTATTCCGTGACTAAGTTGGTCAAAAGCTTTCGAAAAGTCAGTGTATACACAGTCAACTTCATAACCTTGTTCTAAAGTTTTTGAACATATGTTTGAGAATGTGAGGAGATTTGTAACGGTTGATCTTTTTCTCACAAAACCATGTTGCTGTTCGCAAATGAGATTTTTACTAAAAAATGCTACACTTTCACAAACAACTTGTTCAAACTATTTAGGAATGCAAGAAAGCTTTGCAATGGGCCTGTAGTTTGTTATATCCACCCTGTTACCTTTCTTGAAAATTTGTGTTAAAAATGACTTCTTCCATATACTGGGAAATTTGCCTGTTTTTAGAGAAAGTTTGAATAAGAACGGAAGGGGTTCAACTAAAGCATTACTACACTTTTTTAATACTATCGGGGGAATACCATCGGGACCGGCTGAGCACTGAGCAGTCATCATTCAACGCGGATAAAAGATCAAGGACCGTACTCTGTAGCACAGGGATGTGACTATAGCTAGTTTGCGAAAAGGAGTGAAGATTATGAAATATACTTCATCAACTTCTTCAGGGCTATTAACAAATGATTCGCGGAAATTTGTTGCGAAAGCGTTACAGATATCAACAGTTTTATCTAATGAAAGGTTCTTGTAAGTGAAGTTAACTGGAAAGCGATCTGGTTTTTTCAAGTTTACAAGTTTCCAAAATTGTTTAGGATTCTCTTTCAAAGACGTGCTCATATCAGTAACATAAATAGCATATATACAAAATTAGATAGAGATTTAAATTCGTTAAAAAGTTCAACATAAAAAGAGAAGTTAATTGGAGACAGAGTTTTGAAATAAGTTTTCCATGCCTTATTTCTTTTGTTACGCAGTAAACGTAATTCTTTCGTGTACCAAGGGTGGCTAAATTTTGTATTTCTTAATATCTTTAAAGGTACATTTTTTTCTAAACAATTGTTAAGGATCTTATAAAAACTTGAAACTGCTTCGTCAATATTAGAAAATGCTTAAGTATCAGCAATTCCAGAAATGGTTAAATCTTCAGACAACAACAGGAAATTAGCTCTTCTGAAGTCAAAAATTATATGTATAAGCAATCAAAGGAATTACTGTGTTCAGTAAGGTGATTACTTAAGTCAAGAAAAATTTCCAAGGAAGGGTGATATTTAACAATATTAGCAATTCCTGATCCAGATTCTAGAACAGGAGTGTTAATAGCGTCAGAAGAAAATACTAAATCGAAAATTCGATTTTTTGAGTTTTTAATACAGCTTGAAGAATTTTATTGCGAAGAGATAGTTCCAATTGTGAAGAAGAAAAAAAGGCTTCAAGGCAGGATTCTTCTTCGGATCAAATCCAGTCAATGTGTGGTAAATTAAAATCACCTAGGAGTAAAATATTGGTGTCCGAGCAGGACAAACTGATAAGAAATTCTAATGCCAAGGAGATTTTTATTTATTTATTTATTTATTTATTTCATCTACGAGCTTTAAAGCTTAACAGATTACATTTCAGTAAAAAATAAATATTATATATGTACTTAAAAATAAATAACAAATACTTAATATCTTAAGAATAAATAGTATAATACATTCTTAAATTTTTCTCTGGAGAGATATAAGTCAACATAATCATAAATTTTATTGAACTCTCTAATTGACCTTGAAATTGGTTCGTTACTTCCGTAGTTCGTTCTATGTCTGGACTCAAAAAGAAGAGATCTTTCCCTCAATGGCCTCGTTGGAGCATATATACATATAAAGGAGAGTAACTCTGGACATTTTATGTGGCAGCAAAGAATATCCCGCACAAAAACAATATCGTAAGTTGTTCTTCTGGCTCTCAGAAATTGCTATCCTAAAAAGCTTTGCCTGGATTGGGAACAAGGATAGAAATTCCAGCGCATTTTGTAAAATACATAATTTGTGAAGCGATTCTGAACTCTCTGTATTCTATCTAATAAATATTGTTGACAAGGATTCCACATAACATCCGCGTATTCAAGATTTGGCCTGACCAGAGAAGTATATAATGATACAAGGGTGTATGGGTCGGAAAAATCAACGGAATTCCTTTTAATGAATCCTACCATTGAGTTAGCTTTAGCAACAATCGCATCAATATGAAGAGAGAATGAAAATTTAGAGTCAAAAAGAACCCCCAAATCTTTCACTTTTAATGTTTTCTGAAGAGGCTTGGAATCAAGAGAATAGATAAACTCATAAGTAAGAAGTTTTCGAGAGAGGGAAATTATGAAGCACTTTTTTATATTTAGATTTAAACCGTTTAAGTTACACCAGTGAGATAAATTATCCAGATCCATTTGCAGCTTGAGACAGTCATCTGCACAAGTTACTTTTGAAAATAATTTGAGATCATCAGCATATATAAGACATTTGCTAAAGTTGACATAGTTGACAATATCATCAATGAATATTATAAATAACAATGGGCCAAGGTGACTACCCTGAGAAACACCGGACGTACACTTGATTGATCTTGAAGTATATTCCTGAATCTTTACTTTTTGAACCCTGCCAGTTAGAAATGAAAAAATCCATTTGAGTAAGACTGAATGGATTCCAAAAGCATCTAGTTTAAGAAGCAAAATGCTGTGGTTTACCGAATCAAAAGCTTTGCTGAAATCAGTATATATAGCATCAACTTGACCTCTATTTTCGATAGCATCAACAACAAACGATGAGAAACATGTCAAGTTTGTTATATTTGACCTACCCGAAAGAAACCCATGTTGAGCACTATTTATATGTTCTTTCACAAGAAAATCAAGTTTGTTTTTGACTAAACTTTCAAAAAGCTTCGGAATTGCGGAGAACTTGCAAATCCCCCTATAATTTTCAATATTATTTTTAGAACCCGATTTAAAGATGGGGATTAGGAAAGAAGATTTCCAGTCATCTAAAAATATCCCAGATGACAAAGAGAGTTCAAAAATTGTAAGCAACGGTGCACAAAGAGACTTAGAACATCTTTTTAATATTATGGAAGGGATGCCATCAACACCTGGATTCGAATTTGGCTTAAGAGAGTTAAGTGCACTTAAAACATCAGAGTATTCCAAATGTATAGATCCAAAATCAACCTTAGGGCCGTTCCGAGGAGGTTGAGTAAAGTTTGGATTGAAATTAGAATACACCGATTCAAAAAACTGAGCAAAAAGCTCCAAAGTTTTATGAACATCCGTGGATTCATCGCTATTGAAATTCATAGAATTTGGGATTCCAAGAGATTTTCGCTTAGAGTTTATGAACAACCAGAAACGTTTAGGATCGCTCTTTAAATCTCTTTAAATGTGTGAGAATTTACTAAGCACCATAAAATCTTTACGAAATTTACAGAAAATATTTTTGTCGTCCGTACTATTTGATTTTTTAAAATTGGTGAAAGATTTATTTTTTAGATTTTTAAGATGAGCTAATTTTGTGTTATACCAAGGGGGTTTGGATCCATTCTTTTTGGTTCTACAAGGCACAAATAAATAAAAAGCATTAGTTAAGATTCACAAGAAATGATTAAAAGTATTCATCAAGTTTAAATTAAGAAACTCGGTATTCCAGTCAACATTTTCAAGGTAATTATTGAGTCCAATGAAATCGGTTTTTGAAAAATTAAATGAATTGACATTGTGATCTACTTTTCTTAAATAACTGTAAAATTGTAATTCAATATATAATTCTTTATGATGTATCGATTTGTTTAACAATGAGAAAGGAACTATTTCATTAACTGATGCCTTAAATTCATCATGATGAATAAATACTAAATCTAAAATTTTGAATAAGTCATTAACAATTCTATTTACTTGATATAAATTAAGAGCATACAGGTGATCAATAAAGGAAATTTCAATATCTCTTTTTAAATTACCAGTTCAATTGATAGTTTGATCAAATTGGAAAAGGTACAGAAGACGAGAAATGTTTATTTTTTACCGCTATGAGAACACCTCTACCTTTGCATTACCAACATGACGTTCTGTAAACTTCGAACTCTTGACTGAAAAGTTCTGTGTCGGAAAAGCTTGAATTAAGCCAAGATTCTGTCAAAACGAATACGTCGTGTGGGAATGATTGGGAGTTGAGAAAAATGTCAGCAGTCTTACTACGAAGTCCCCTTACGTTTTGGTAGGTTAGGTTTTTTGACTTGTTTTTGACTTTGTGTAAATTCTTTGACCAAAGGCTCTGCGGGCCATATATTTGTATTGCAAATGGAATCGAAGAACGTAGGATTCGTTACTATTTTGAAAAAGGACACAAAGCTATGTGGTTTACTGATCTTGGTACACCTAATGGATGAGCTACAAGGTATGCTCTTGGTAGATACTAAGTGCGAAGTTATATCTTCTGGCGTTGTAACTGGGTCCAGACGAGATATAAACATAATTTTTGGTTTCAAGACAGCTTTAATAGGGATGGAATTGTTTATTAATGTAACGGAGTCGCTACTGGGAGCTGAGTTGGGGGTTCCGGTGGGATCTGAAAGTATTGGGGTGATGTTGACGTTTGTTCTTTTTGAGGGAGGGTGGGGGTGTAGAATTTCTTGCAATCTCAGAGTTTTCTCAGCTTATTTTCTTAGACTTTTTCTTTTGTTTTCAGGTACACTTTCTGCGTTATTAACACCAGAACCTGATTGCGCGAGAATATCTTCACATGCAGAAGAGAAAGTAGAAGGAATATTGGGTTGTCGTAAATCATTTGTGGACGTAGAACTATCAACCATGATGTTGGTTATGTTGTTACACACATAACGATACCGACCCAGAGGTTTATACTTCTACAGGTCCATATGTTGAAAAATTGCACATGTACTTTATGGGAGGAACGAAAAGCGCTTTTCAATGTCATATTTACGTCCCCTTAGTTCAACGAACTAAAACTACGATGACAACCTTCGCAACTTAGTTTTGAGTACAACCACTTTGAGTACATAAAGGAGTGTCCACTGTGAATTAGGACAGTTTATTTTTGATTATGAAAGTCCGCAAAAGTTTTTCTTAATGGATTGTGGAAATTGTTCACAAGTGTGATTTTAATTTGAATAAAAGGTTGGAGTTATAATATAATTGATATTTATTGTCTTGACTGAAAATTTTAAATAGAAAATATGTACTAAAAAAAGTAATAACTTTTATTTAACGAACCTTTTTAAAATATTAAAATATTATTACTTTAATATTGGTAAAGTTATAAAATTGGGTTGGAAATTATTAAAGTTTGTTCCTTTTTAATAACACTTAGGTGGATTATATTAACAATTAAATCAGACGCTACTTTATCTAAGAGATAACACACGTACAGTTCATCAATCTTTTCAAAAATTGTATAATCAGTTTAAACAACTATTAACAAGACCAAGACAAAATACACCCGTAACCCGTAGTTTATCTATCATTTGTAAATATTCTAAAGTCTTTTGATTTTAACTAAGATTCATTCACCTATTTTCTTGCTAAAAAATTATTGTAAAGGGTGTTTTCTAGACGTGTGGCTGAAAAAAAAACCCATATAATGTATTGTTATGGTTAAGAATTTGGCTTCATTATAAATTTTATGGTTCGCCATTATGTTTTAAAAACGATTTCAGGCAAATAGTCGCAGCGGCTTGCTCAAATCAATTCCAGCCGATAGGCCCAATTTCCGATCACTTTTTGCCTCATAGTGCAAATTTGGGCCCGTATGTCAGCAATAAGGCATGGAATATTCTATGCCAAAGCGTCAATCGTTTTAGACACATCTGTGCAGACAATCGGCTTCACATAACTCCACAAAAAATAGTCCAGCGGTGTTAAATCGCACGAACTTCAAGGTCATACCACTGGTCTACGCAGAAATAATGTGACCAACAAAAATTTCCTTCAATAATTGATTATTTTGTTGCGTGCGTGGGCCAAACCAAACTAATTATTTTGATAAGAAATTTGCACGATTTTCAAACGTTGTGCAAGTAAGTCTATTCATTATAAAATAGCAAATCAAATTGAGCATAGATCAAGTATCAGCTGTCATAAATGTCAACTCCGAAAAAAGTATTTCCAGATCGGAAACCATACATTTGAACAAAAAAAAAACACCCTATGTATTATATTATACTGTACTTTTTTGACGATTGATTGTAACTCTTTTGGTTTTTGCTCATACAAATTAACATAAATACATATTTATTTAAATGCTTAATACTTGAGATACTAACACGAGCCAAACTGGTAAAGCTTTGCTCAAAATCTAAAACCAGCCAAACATCCAGATCGAATATACATACATATAAAAGATGTAAAAATTAATTGTTTCCGTTTTCGATTCTACAACATAAATACAGTTGAGGTCATATAATTAAGCCACTGAAATTAAAGTTATCTTTGTTAAGTATTAATTTTAAATTTAATATTTAAACAGCATTCCAAAATTTATGGAACTAGGTTACTATTTTTAATATTTATTTTTTATTTACACTTTTCAGTCAAAACAAAAAACATCAATTTATAATTAACTGAAACACTTTTATTCAAATTTAAATCACACTTGTTTAACAACACATTCCACAATTTTATAAAAAAAACTTTTGCACACTTTCACAATCAAAAATAAACTGTCCCGTGCTCCACCGACCGTGGACACTGAACTACTTACTTACTTACTTAAGGTGGCGCTACAGTCCGGGGCGGACCTGGGCCTCAACCAACATGCGTCTCCAGCCAGCTCGGTCCCTAGCTAGCTGTCTCCAGTTTCGCACGCCAAGTTGGTTGAGGTCCTCACCCACCTGAGTGCGCCACCTGAGTCGCGGTCTTCCTCTACTGCGCCGTCCCTCGGGATTGGATTCGAAGACCTTCCGGGCTGGAGCGTTGATGTCCATTCGCTCTACATGACCCAGCCATCTAAGCCGTTGGACTTTTATTCTGCTTACTAGGTCAGTGTCGCTGTACAGCCCGTACAGTTCGTCGTTATATCTTCTCCTCCATTCTCCATCTATACGTACGGGACCAAAAATCACCCGAAGAATTTTTCTCTCGAAGCATCCTAAGACGTTCTCATCCTTCTTTGACAGGGTCCAGGCCTCAGCGCCATAAATGAGAACCGGGATGATGAGTGTCTTATAGATGGTGATTTTAGATGCTCCAGAGAGGACTTTACTTCTCAATTGCCTTCTAAGTCCAAAGAAGCAGCGATTTGCAAGAGTTATTCTTCGTTTGATTTCAGCGCTGGTGTCGTTGCCTGTGTTTATAGCGGTGCCTAGGTAGACAAAGTCCTTAACTACCTCGAAGTTATAGCTGTCCATGGTGACGTTTTGTCCAAGACGTCGTTGTTCAATGTCCTTTGTTGATGACAGCATATACTTGGTCTTGCCCTCATTGACCACTAAACCCATCTTCTTCGCTTCCGTCGCAATGCTCAAAAACGCTCCACTGACATCACGCTTTGATCTTCCAATTATGTCAATATCATCTGCGTATCCGAGTAATTGGATGGACCTTTGGAAGATTGTGCCTCTAGTGTTGACGGTTGAGTTTTGCACAATTCTTTCCAGAACGATGTTGAAGAAGTCGCATGACAGTACATCGCCTTGTCTAAAACCTTTTTTGACATCAAATGCATCGGTGAGATCTTTTCCGACCTTGATGGAGCAGCGTGCATTCTCCATCGTCATTCTGCACAAACGGATAAGTTTGACAGGGATGCCAAAACTAGACATTGCTCTGTAGAGTTCTTCCCTATGGATGCTGTCATACGCGGCTTTAAAATCGATAAAGAGATGGTGGGTATCGATTTGAAGCTCCTGGGTTTTTTCCAAGATCTGCCGTAATGTGAATATTTGGTCGATAGTGGACTTTCCTGGTCTGAAGCCACACTGATAAGGACCTATCAGGTTGTTGACAAACGGCTTCAGACGTTAACATAGTACGGCAGAAAGGATCTTATATGCAATGTTAAGGAGACTGATCCCTCTGTAGTTGGCGCAATTTAAAGGGTCTCCTTTTTTATGTATCGGACAAACTATGCTGAGATTCCACTCATCGGGCATGCTTTCTTCCGACCATATTTTGCAGATGAGTTGGTGCATGCTCCCTACCAAGTCATCGCCTGCTGCTTTAAATAGTTCGGCAGCTATGCCGTCAGCTCCAGCAGCTTTGTTTGACTTCAGTTTAGATATAGCTATCTTCACTTCGTCTAGGTCGGGTAGGCGGAATTGTTGATCTGCGTCGCCTAAGTTGAGTGGTTCTACCTCCCTTACAGCGGGATTCGGTTCGTCATCGCCGTTATATAATTTGGAGAAGTGGTCTTTCCATATTCTCAACATAGACTGCGGTTCTACTACGATGTTCCCCTGATCGTCTTTACAGGCTTCGGTTCGTGGCTGGTACCCTTGGGAGTTCTTTTATACCTTTTGGTAAAATTTACGAACCTCATTCCTGTTGTAACATCCCTCTATCTCCTCGATCGCGCGCTTCTCGTGCTCTCTTTTTTTCCATCTAAGAAGCCGGTGTTCCTCTCTCCTCCTCTGCTCGTAGAGCTCGCGAGCAGCTCTGGTCCTTCTGTGCAGGGCCGTTTTGTATGCATCTTGCTTCGCTGCGTGCGCTTGCCGGCATTCGTCGTCAAACCAGGGGTTTCGCTGTTGTGGACGTGTGAAACCTAGCACTTCAGAGGCGGCATCTCTGATGGCTGCAAGGCAATGTTGCCACTGGTTTTCAATGCTTAATGCATGCAGCATAGGACTCCTTAAGAGGTTACTAGAGACTCGATCGGAAAAGGACATGGCAGTCTCTTGCGATTGTAGCCGTCTAACGTCGAAACTTCTCACAGTACTTCTTTGTTTTGGCTTGGACCGGGATATCCGTAGCCGTACCTTGGCTACAACGAGGTAGTGGTCCGAGTCAATGTTGGCCCCTCGGAATGTTCGGATATCCTGTATACTGGAGAAGTGTCGTGCGTCGATCGCAATGTGGTCAATCTGGTTGACGGTTGATTGATCAGGAGATTTCCATGTCCCCTTGTGGATATTAAGATGTGTGAACTGCGTACTAGCTACCAGAACGTCTCGCCCCGCAGCGAAATCGATCAGCCTGAATCCGTTGTCGGAGGTGGTGTCGTGCAGGCTGTATCTTCCGATTGTGCCACCAAAGATGTCTTCTCTTCCTAGCTTGGCATTAAAATCTCCTAAGACAATTTTAATGTCATAGCCAGGGCACTGCTCATATGTCTTGTCCAAGAGCTCGAAGAATATGTCTTTGGTGTCTTCATCTTTCTCCTCTGTTGGGGCATGCGCGCATATTAGGCTTATGTTGGCGAATTTAGCCTTGATGCGGATTGTCGTGATGCGCTCGCTCACACTGTTGAAACTCAAGACTTTTTGCCTGAGTCTAGTTCCAACAACAAATCCACACCCAAATAGGCGCTGCCTTTGTTCTCGGTAGCAGTCGCCGTAGTATATATCGCAGTCTTTTAGTTTGCGTTTGCTCGGTCCATCCCATCGCACTTCTTGGATGGCGGTAATATCTGCCTTGCAGCAGTTTAGGGCTTCCGCTAATTGTTCGGCTGCACGTGGTCTGTTAAGGGACCTAACATTCCACGTACAGATCCGAAGTTCGTTGTCCTTATTTCGTTTGCTTGGGTTGTCAACAGTGAATCCGTCCGTATCCGAGGCTTGTTGGTGCTTAGCAACTAGAAAATTTTTACGTGGTCAGGAAGTCACCCTGACGGCACAACCCCCAACCTGGAGGGCCAGATCCTTAGTATAACTCCAAGGACGGGGAGCCGGATAAACCGCTCCTTATAGGCCTGGGCTCCGAATAAGTCGTAGAAGCCCTATAAGGTGTTCACTAAGTAGTTCAGCCTTACTGGAACTGTAGACGCCACCGTTGATTCCATCTCGAGAATTCGTCCGCTGCCGTCTGGATAAGGAGAGGTGCCTTAGTGGAAACACCTCTCCCCCCTCTCTCGTTTGCTGCCCCCAACAACTTTCCACTGGGGTTAGAACCCAATCTCCAGTTGAGGTACTAGGCAACCGATGTTCACCACGGGGAGGTGAGAGTAGGAGTTGATAGACAGAGGTGGGTTTTGAGAAAAAACCTGTGGACGCTTGTGTCCTCTTGAATGCACATGTCTACCATTTGAACATCGTGGACACTGAACACTCCCTTACTATTTGAATTGGTTCTTTTCAAAAGTGTCACTTGCCCACCGCATCGTTTTATTGTAGGTCTTTAGTCCTGTTCATAGACACAATGTCAAAATTTCAAATACAACACGAAAGATTTCTATCTTAGAAATCTTATTTTTGGTCATCCCAAAATAGTTGAGAAAAAACGAATAAATTTGAAGAAAAAATAATAAAAAAGAGGCTGGGGTGCGACTCACACTGATCCCATCCATGCCCATTTATTATCTTTCTTTGTTCTGCTCTGTTTTTTGATTTTTTCTAAAAGCTAGCAAACAATATTTTGCATATACTAAAAGAGGCTTGATTTCAATATCTTTTTTTGTTTCAAAGATTTTTAGTTAAAAAACAATTTTTATCAATTTTATTAGAATTTGAAACAGAATATTTTTTTAAAGTCTTAAAGGAATCAACATACGCACACAGGTGAAAATTAATTGATGTTGCTAGAGTTATTAGTTTTTGAGATTGCTATAGTAAAAAAAAACCATATACTCAATTTTTTTGAAAGTCTTTTCTGCATTTTTCGATGTTATTATCTGTAAAACAAAATTTATTTAAATTCGATGCCTTTACTGGTTCTTTAGCTATGGACAACGAAAAAAACTTCCGAACGTACGAACGTAAAACGTAAACAAATTTTATTTCAACTTTAGGGACCTAGAAACGTCGAGAGATGTCAAAATTTTCAATTCGACAAATCGGACCGATTACAATAACTTGCTATGGGAAGTTAATAATATAAAAGAAAACCGAGGCCTTGTGACTTACAATTATCAACCATTTCAGGTTATTTCAGGAAAGGAAGCGACGTACAACTCTTATGCCGAATCCGAACTGCTAATTTGAGAAAGCACTTTTCATGACAAGAAGTGTTTGTCAATTTCTCGCAAGAGGCAGAACCCGTGCAAAAATAAACTTTAGGTGGCCCCTGCAGAAATTAAACCAAAGGTCTCTGGCATGAAAGTCATGGACTTCTACCATCACGCCACGAATACTACTCTTATATAATACTCATAAAATGGTTTGCACCTAAGCTCTTTCGTTTTATTCGGATAGAATAAAGTGATTCTTAAAAAAGGGAACAAAGAGGTAAACTCCTTAGAGAAATATCGATGTCTCCTTCGTGCAGGATGGAGGTTGTCATAAATACGATCTCTGAGAGTAAATAGTGAATGAAGATTTCGGAAACCATTGTTTGGCAGGTAAACTTTTAATTTCGTGAAAAAACGTAAATTTCTTTGCAATATTTGTATTTCCACCCGAAAAACTTATTTCATGAGATAAATAGAATAAAACGAAATCAGTGATTTTTTTCTTGAAATTGATCTCTTAAAGAAGTTCAATTAATAAAAAGAAGAGTTACCCAAGGACACAACAATCACAAACTTTTGAATCTTATGCATCTTTGAAAAGATTATTTCTAATTATTTATAATATTTCTGCATCGGTACCCGTGAAAAAATTTGTAGGTCATACAGAGACTGTTCTTTTTCTTATTTCGAAGAAGTCTTATTTGGTGCAGAAGTGCAACCTAAACAAAAAAAGTTTTTGGCTCAATTATATGACCAAAACTGTATTTATGTATGTATACATGTGTATATGATGCGTATAATCTTAATGTCAAAAATCTGTTTGTTAAAAATAAATTGATGAATAAAATATGATGGTACGGTTTTTTGTGAAAGGTTTTATACCTATACATACATATATATGTAGATGCTCTACAACTCACGATCACGACAATTTAATGTTCTTAAATATAGATTTGACAATGATAGAACGTGTTTTTATTTATAAATTTTGATGATACAAATATGAAGCTTTTGAGAAGACTCACATGAGTGTTAAGAGAGTAAATACATACACAGATACACATACAATCATATGAATATTGTGTAAATATTAGAAAAAATAATGTGATATATGGAATAATATATTTTGCATCTTCGAAAATTCGAAGGTTCAAGCCATACACAAAATACTAGGCGGAGTTAGCACCTAATGATGTATATTTTTATATCTATAACATATTATAATTATTGTGTGTAAAGTAGGGTAGAGGCGGAGTTTTGGAATTATAATATTTAAACTATTTAAAATTTTAAATCATTATTAAAAAAAAATTGTTGCATGATTATTAACTTCCGTCGGAAGTTATTACGACTTTTGCGTCAACCTTAAAAAAATTTGCTAAAATTTTATTTTTAATTAAGAAGAAGTAGTGTTTGCATCTCGCAACGCACCTTAGATATTCAAAACCCTCCTCGCTTCTTACAATACAGTTACTAAAAAATATAAATTGGCTGCGGGTAACGAACGTTCAAAAAATTAAGATTAAACCAATTCTGGCCGAAGGGAAATTATTATCAGTTGTTGATACGAGTAAACCGGAGAAAAAATATGAAACAATTACGCGACTATCGGGATTTTTTTTTAAAGGAGAGTACTTGATAGAATATTTTGAAGTTTGTTGAAAATACTCAGATATATTTTTTTTTTAAATATTGAAAAATAATGGAGTTACATATGTGCTGTCTTCGGAGGTTTAAAAAAAAGTTAACCTACTTACCATATTCCGGCTAGGCTAATAAAGTTCAATTCAATAACCTACGAGTTTTATAAAATATAAAAAATTAACAAAATGCCGTAATTCTGAAAAAGCGTCGGTTTTTTGTATAAAAATGGTCGGTTTTTTAATACCAATTGAAATTGGGAAGAGTCCTGGACACCGACAGGAGTCTACCTCAGCCTCGTACAAAAAAGCATAACAACATCTGTACTTAAAGATTATGAAAATAAACTTGTTAAATACAAGCGTTCAAGAAGTGTACAAAAATTCCTCATTCCAAAAAATTAAACAAATGCCTGTATATTAATAAAACACATAGTATATGGAACATGTATAAATCTTTAAGTTGCAAATTAAAAATATGATTTAATAACGTCAAACATAATAACAACAAACAAAAATTACAATCTCAAGTCTCACGTAAATTTCATCACGCGTATATTGAAAAATAAAACCACACCGTGTTAACACTGCCATTAATTTACTTTCCTTAACTGTCTCAATAAATCATTAAATCTCCTACGCAAGTGCGACAAATTTCTTCTGACACAAACGAAAACTGACTTAGTAAGTTCCTGAATTTGTATTACCTCAAAAGTTTACCAACTCAACTGCCCAAGATCAACAACATTATGTTACATATACGAGTATGTATCTTGTGTACTTAACTGAAGTGTGATAGATAAGTGACCCAATAAATATTACATTTTTATATTGAATGTATAACCTGTGTGTATATTTTGTACGACATCAAAAATCCTTTCCATTCATGATTTTAATCTTAAATAAAATTTTTACCATAGTTCGATGACAGACGTCGACTTAAAGTCACAAACAACTTTACAGCATCGAATCACACATTGATCGGAGCTATGTGAGGAGATGATGTAATAGAACCTGGTAATGCAGACATGATATAGTATGGATACAGTTGATTCCTCTGTCAAAGATGGGGGAACGGGGGGATACTGTAACACCATCAAACTCAGTGGTTCATTCATAATATTAAAAGCCATATGTGTTGTGTGTAAAACAGATTTTTCGGATCTGGTTAAGGTGAAATTCATCGAAAGTTTTCAAAAACAGTATAATAATAAAATATGTATGATACCTGGACTGAATTCATCCATGCATTCCTTCAGTTAATGATCATACTGGCTTTACTTAACCTGACTCATAACTATTCAGAATTAAGATATTTAACTTAAGAAATTGGGTTTTCTAAAAAAGTATGATAAAGAGTCTTCTAATAAAAAGTTTCGTATTGAATACCTCGCTATTTGGAAAACCTTCACTTTTGAAACTGGGTCATTTCATTGTAACTCACGTTATGAAATTTTTTAAGTTGAATTTGTTTCTAATGTTAAACCCTAATAAAAACAATAATTCTTAAACGAATCGTTTAGAACCCTGTCTTATCATGGTGACGATCGAATACTTTGAACTTCATCTTGAGCTAGCATGTAAAGTTCTCGGAAAAGCCGTATTAAAATAATTGCGGGATCATATCTGTTTAATGATATGAATGAGTTATCATAATTGAGTCTGCTTGACGCGGCCGTTTGATATAAAAATAAACGAAAAAATTTTGAGTCTATTCCAAGTATGTTTAATAAATTCAGAAGTTGTAACTATTTCTTCAACCTTGCTTAGTTTTCCATCGCAGTCTGTCCATACATTCCAAGTTAATTTCATTGATAAGTTAACACAAGATTGTTTACACACTTTTTAAGAACTTTTCAGAACTATTTCCTGGGATTTGTTTGTTAGACAGATAAACCGAGCTCTTACAAACAATTTATTGTAAGCGCCAAAATAAATTTTATCGTAAACGACAAATCAAAATCTTACGGCTGGTCCTTAAAACAACTTGTACCCATTATAGTCAGTATTGGAAATTATTAATTATGCTTAAGTTAAGTCATGACAATAGCCTTCAAGGCTCTATGTGTTACTAGCAAATTTTAATAATTAAGTTGTCTTTTATTGAAATGCGCTTACGATAAAATGGCAGAAAGGGATCGATACCCATAGGTCTCAATTCTGAAATTTTGCTTTTCCCAACAATATCATAAACCGTTCTTCGAAAGTTTTTATTTTAAAGATAACTTAATCATCCAAAGTGTAGTACCCGTGGCGTGATGATTAGTGCATAGGACTGTCATTTTCCTTTTCCTCTTCCAAAAAAAAGGGAAAGGACAACTCCAACCCGTCAAATCTTCTGTCGATAAGTCTTCTTCCGAATATCAGCAAAGTTTTTGAGAAGATCATCAATAGGAATCTGACTAAGTAAGGTGCGGGCAACAAAATAATTCCAAATAAACAGTTTGGGATCAAGGTGTCTATACTTGTTTGTGATATCCAATGGAATAAATCAAATAAACAATGCACATTTACTGTTCTGGTTGATTTGAAAAAGCCTTTCGACACCGTATGGTTAGAGGGTCTTTATCTAAAACTGAGCAGGCTTGGCATAAGCAAACCGTTGTTGTATATGCTATATGATATGCTTAGCGGTAGAAAGTGTGTTAAAAATGGTCTTGAAAATGGATTGGTAATTTTGCCGATTCTCTTCAGCATTTACACCATCGATCTGATAAGCAAAGAACGTACAGAACGGCCCAAAAAGTTGAGGTCTCTTGCAGCGTGATTTCGACAAGATTCAGCGATATTGACACGACTGGAAACTGAAAATAAACGTCCAGAAGTCGAAGACAATTTTGTTCCGGACCCCATTGGATAGGGCCACGGGGGATACGTGCAAGAACTGGCTCAAGATGGTAATCGTTTATCTTCACGGGCAGCGATTAACGAGACAAAGTTTAGTGAAGAACCTCGGTAACTGGTTAGATCAGTATTTATAATTCGACAGATATATAAATGCTGCTCTGAACAGGACCAGAGGAGCCTTTGGTCTGACAAAACGGCTGTTTTACAGCAGTCATACGGCTGATGATCGTTTTTGGCTTTCCTGTGTGGTTCAACATTGCCCCTTCCTAGACGGAGAAGTTTCGGTTGTTTGAGCAGCATTGCTAAGGACGTTGTACCGGCTTACATCGAACAGTCGAATCGTCTCATGTTCATTACCATTCAAATGAGGTCCTATACAACGGGGTTTGAATCATTACAATTGCCAATTTCGTGATAAAACTCGTTTGAGGTCACATTGCGAGAGCTATGACTTCGACCAACAATTTAATTTTCGGAGTGTTCTATCCGAAAGACGAATATTTTGAAAGTGCACGCTTGAGCGGCTTCATTCCACTAGAGGAATTCCTCTGTTTAGATAGATGCGGTCTGATACAGGATAGATTGGCAGTTCCACTAATCTTCCACGTCAGACGAAGAACCGTGGATAGTGACTCCTATACAATCAGAAAGTCATGGCAGGAGAACCAATTTTGGTGCCATCAATCCCCTACAAAAACAAAAGTAAACTGATAAGAAATGGTTTTCGACTCAAAAATAGATTTTGTCTTCAAATTTTATCATTTCACACAAAATATTATTATTAATATTTTATGTTATTGCATAAATTTTGCAGCCACCATTCGTAAAATTTAGCACTTTTGGGTCCTCGTAAATCATTTTCTCGCCCGGTAATAGTGAACATGTTTGGTGCGTCCTAAAAGGCTTTATAGAAATTAAAATAATGGTTCAACTGTTTCGGTGTCTAGAACTTGCTACAAAGCTAAAACGAAGGAACGAAGCAATCGTAATTATTCAATAAATGTTTCCTGAACGTCTTATTTCTTGAAGAGATATTCACTATTGGAAACCATTTAGCTGATATTGCTTCCATTGTTAATGGCGTAATTTCTTCTTTACAATGAAACAAACGTTAATTGGTTTCTTTAAAAAAAACTCGGTTTTTTATTGTGAAAATGCAAAATTTATTCATTATCGTATCATTTTTAATTTTTGTTTAATTATAATTCAAATACAAAAATCAATACTTGTAATTGCAAAGACCTAATCTCAAGAATAAAACTTAAAGTAATAATATTTTTATAATATCGCTATCATAAAAACCCAAAACCTATTGATCTAACCACTAAACTAAATTTACAGTTATTAAAGAAAACTTAACAAAAAATACTTTTATGGCGATATTCATCAAAAGTGAGAGGGATCTATACATAACAGTGGCACACGATCTATTAATCTATAGCCAGCACTGGTCACCACAGGCGACATAAAGCTCCATCAACCAGAACAGACTGACTATGCAAACCATCAAGCCACCAGCTCGAGCAGATCACCTTTCAATTTGGCTCCAATTTACTGAAATAACAACAACAACATCAACCAACAAATTTTAACATGTTTAAATTTCAAAAAAAAGATTTAATAACATTTTCCGGTCTCCATTTAATATATAGGTTTATCAATATATATATCGAAATAATATTATGTATGTAAATAAATTTATTTTCAAGACCGGCTTTTTGGCCATTTATTAATATAATGTATGGTCAAGTCGTGTCGTCGTGAAATCCATGAATGAAACTCGCCCGGTTATTTTTTTTTTTGTTAAATATATTTTTTTTTGGCTTTACAACAAGATCTATCCAAATTCATAGCCAAGACCGTAAATATTTTAGCATCACACACAACACTTCTCTTTTGAATCTTTTGATGGTGAAGCTAGTGTAATGGTGTTGTTTGCACTCTAACATCATGGTATGGCGCTGGTATATAAATTTGCTGATTATGCTAAGCGACTAATTTATGGCAAAGAAGACTGATTCATTCATGATTATGGAGATTCGGTCTTCGAGTTATTTAAAAAAAAATATATCGAGTTTATTAAACAAAAACACCTAAGAGAGGCTTTCTTAAATTGAGAGGCTTAAAATTAGTCACCGAAGACAAAGTAAGAGCTTGAAATGTTTTAAAGATTTTTGTTTTTTACCAATTAGGTATGCTAAATGCTAATGCTGTATAAACATATTTATAAAATTTAGAAGGTTAGAAAACTAAAATTATTAAAATACTGGGTTTGTATAAGTATATGTATGCGTATATGTTAAGAGCTGTGACAAAATTAATTTATTTGTTAATATTAAGCGCCATAATTATAATTAACTTAAAATTAACTAATAATGCAATGCATTCTAAGACAAGATTGAAGAGCGTGCAATTAGTCTTTTTTGAATACATACAAAAATGTTAGGAAGGAAATATTATAAATGGAAGAAATAAAAATAACGCTTTAAAATGCAAGTAACTCTTCTTCTTTATTAATTAAACACCTTTTTGGGAAGAATTTCAAGAAAAAATCAATGATTTCGTTTTAAAACTATTTATCTCAGAAATGAATTTTTTCGGGTGAAAATAAAAATATTGCAAGCAAATATACGTTTTTTTTCACGAAATTAAAGCTTTACCTTCTAAACGAGGGTTTCATAAACTATTTACTGGAAAAATCTTCATTCATTATTCACTTTCAGAGATCGTATTTATGACAACTCCTCACCTCCAGGAAGGGAGCATCGATATTTCTCTAAGGAGTTTACCTTTTGGTTACCTTTTTTAAGAATCACTTTGTTCTATTCGAATAAAACAAAAGAGCTGAGGTACAAACCATTTTATGAGTATTATATTATAGAGTAGTATTCGTGGCGTGATGGTTAAAGTGCATGACTGTCATGCTAGAGGTCTTGGATTCAATCCCTTCATGTGCCACCTTAAGTTTTTTTACACAGGTTCTGCCTCTTGTGAGGAATTTACAAATCTCCAAGAGTAATTCTTGTCATGAAAAGTGCTTTCTCAAATTAGTTGGACTCTGATGACATTTCTAGCACGGAGAAATGGTTGAGAGTTGTAAGTTATTAGGCCTTGCTTTTCTAATTTATTTCTTTATATTTAATATTATGGATTATGTCATTGTGGGTTATGGAACTAGACAGTTCTAGCTCAGCTTTGTTTCATGTGAAAACAAAAACTAAGCTAAGTAGCTTTACCTAGAAAATTCTAGCTTAAGCTTAATACTTCTAGCTTATATTTGTTTATTCACATATGTATATTGGTTTAGAATCTTAAGCTAAAACAGTCATTTTCATTACCGAAAAGCAAAAGCAATCTAATTTTGAAGTTGGAAAACATTATATAGTTATCGCTTTATGTGAAAAGAGTTTTTGAGTTTTTAATCTAATTTATCCAACTATTGATGGATAAGTCCAAGAAAATTTTTGTAATACCGCTAATACTGTTTTTAATAAACTGAAAGCTGAAGGCTAGTTTTTGGCGGAAAGAAAACCAGTTGATATTAAAGCTGTAGGTACATAGGTATACTTAGTAAAGGTGATTCAAAAAACGTTTGTCTGTCGGCACGTAGTGGCCGCATTTCTGACTAGGAATAAGTGGATCAAAAGTACAACATTTCCAAAAATTGAAATAGGGAGGGAACTCACTTTAAATGCATTGCATCTTGACTATCTACTCTATGCTGACCACTAATATGGTTTCGACAAACGTGTAGGTGGGTGCATTTTGTCCTGCAGAGGTCACCGAAAACGCGTTTTTTGGCGTTTTTAGAATTTTGGGAAACCAAATTGGTCTTATTCGGAAGCCCTCGACTCCCTGATCGCGAATATGTTCATGACAGACGTGTAGGTTAGGTTAGGTTAGGTTATAGTGGCTGTCCAAGATGGAAACGGACACACTTAGGCCAGTTTAATGGTCCATTGTGATACACCACATGAATCTTGAGCCTTCCTCCTAAGCTTAAGGGAACCAGTTTGAGTCCCTTAAGAAACGTGAGAGGCTGATTATGCTGCTATGATTTAGATCGTTTAGATCGTTAAAGAAGAATTCTCCTAGGCAATTCTTGCGTTTTCAAGCCAGAGCAGGGCATGTGCAGAGAAGATGAAGAAGTTTTTCTTCCTCTTCCTCGTCCATACAGCTTCTGCAAAAGTGATTTGATATCGTGGCGTGCTTTCCTATTAGACAGTGTCCGGTTATAACACCTATTATCGAGCTTATATGCGATCTGCTTAGAGAGAGCAAGCACCTTGAAAGTTTTAAATCCAGTGTTGGCCAGATGTTTTTTGTGACTTGAGACGTGGTGATGTTGTTCCACCTGGTGCCTGCCCTCCTCACAGCGTCTTGCATTAGCAACAGTTTACAAGTAGCGATTGGTATGCCAGTACGTGCCAAACGTGGTAGGATGGGCTGTACTGTACCGTTCCTGGCGAGTTCATCTGCCTTACAGTTACCTGGTATGTCTCTATGGCCCGGCACCCAACAAAGGTGAATATTAAACTGTTGTGCCATCTCCATTAGAGATAATCGACAGTTATGGACTGTTATAGAGTTTGTAGAGACAGAATCCAGAGATTTGATAGCGGCCTGACTGTCTGAGAAAATACGGATATTAGATGTTAATATCACGTTTTCTTTAAGCCAGGACAAGACTTCTTTTATCGCCAAAAGTTCCGCCTGGAACACGCTACAATGATTGGGTAGGCGGAAAGAGAGACTTAATTTCAGTCGTTCAGAGTACACACCTCCACCAAACCCTTCTTTTGTTTTTGACCCATCTGTATAGAAGACGTGTATATTATATTTACAAAAAATAAGTTTGCAACCGACCAACTGGGGAGCGCGATCAAAATCACAAATATTCTCAATTTAAAAATACATTTCCAACTTTCAGGCGTCGAAGTTTAGATAAAATTCTGCCTTGGCTTGGCTATCTAATAATAAAGTGGCATGATTATCGTCAGGTAATAAGTCACTTAAATATTTTGCCAAGCTGTACAGCACGCAAAGCGACAAATGACAAGATCGGGAACCAGACTCATTGCCACTTTCATTTTTGTATTGCAAACACAAAAACATCAACAATCTCCAAGAATGTTATCATTTTAATGCATATTCTAATTCATTAATGAATTCAACATATTGTTGATCTCTTCAAGACCTGCGTGTCATGAACTGAGCACTGGGCATCCACACTTTTGAGTTCTTTAGCTGCATTGCTTGTTGCTTGTTCTTTAAGGCTGAAGAAACCCTTCTGGTTGATGTATTCATTAGAAAATCTTAAAGGTTTAGAGAACGTGTATTTGTCTGCCCATTTAGTCTTTTCTGCTTCCATTTCCTTAGAACACGATGGAAATTTTAAATAAATGTGAGCATTTTTCATAAAATTGTTGGCCACGTGATTAATAGTTTTGCACACTGAAATGCAACATCTTGTCCTACACCAAACTGAATTCTAAGTTTACACACAAATATCAGCATCATCTGTTTAGAAGTCGGTGCACTTTCTCTACGCTCTTTTGATTCCTCTTAAAATTGAAATAAACTATGTACAAAAGTCATCATCACTTCTGACTGATTTCAATAAAACTCTGATCGTCGTACGCGTATAAAATAATCAGTCAAATAAGAATGAGTCAAAGTTTTCTAATCAGGCGTCCAAAAATCGTGAAATTTTGTACAATATTCTAGATAAAGCTATTATTATAATCACTAAATTTGGAGATTAAGCTGGAATAACAATCTAAATCCACATTAGTCTAGCTTAAGCTATTTTAAAATAGCTATTACTAGATGACATCATTTAATTGTTTCTAAAGCTAAAGCTTTTTGTTAATCACACAAAGAATCCTAGCTTTAAAAGACTTTAAAAGTCAAATTCTAGCTTTAGCTTCTATTTATTCGGAAGACCTATTGTACCTTTCATATTTGCAATTGATTTTTGAAAATGGAACTTTCACTTTGGTGGCTGAGAAAATTAAAGTATCAACTTACTAACGTAAGCAAGTACAAAACTTTTCAAACATAACACTATCAAATTAATATTTAGGTAATTTCAAAACACACAAAAGTACTTAAAAACTCATATAGGTACGGGGTTTTACAATAAATGTGGTGTATAGACACTGGCCGGAAATGACGTTTTCCCTCGTTGACCTCCAAAATGTAATTTTATTTAACTTTTAGTTTCAAGCGCTGGCGCTGCTTTTGCCTTCGTCAATTACCTCATCAGTTGTTGTTGTTGTTGCTGTTGGCAGTGGCTTAAAAAGTATGGTAACATGCAAATTTGTGCCAACGAAAAAAAGTCGCTATACGTACAAATTGCTGCTACCAGACTCAATACACCTGAGGGAGTTTATGGCACACGTTTAATATTTGGCGAAATGCCATGCACACCGCCGCCGTTAAAAGCATTGCATCTAAATAAAATCAGACTCGCCAACTCAGTAGGTAAACTGAAATTTGTTCCATGAATGAAACGTTGTGATTTTCAATTTTTATTTTATTTTTATTGTAACTTCTTAGCTGACATGATTTTATTGACAACCCACGCGCGCTATTGCTGTGCGCCGTTAATTTGAATACACAGTTAAACATTACAGTATAACATAGCTCTAAGCCAATACTGCGGGGAGCAGGGTATAGAAAATCATAGTCAGGTTTTGGCCAAGTTTTTCTGAATGAAATCTTAATGAATGAACATACATTTTGTTTGTTTCATTTATAAAGATTTATAAAAAAGCAATGCAGTTGTTGTGTAGATAATATCTTGCGGCTGTATACATATGTAGAGGCACGATGCCATAGGAGCCGCGTGCCACCATTACTAGTGTATAGTTGCATAAATATTACAGTGCAACTCCTCTTACTGGGTATACCAAAATGGGAGGGAAAAACAGAGTTGGACAAAGCATTCTACATTCACGATGTGCGGTTTAAGAAAGAATCTCTATATTTGACAGTACGATCTTAAGGGTAAACTGATGAGCATTTCTGGAAGTGCGAATATTACCGCTGGATTGTTGCTGTTTGATGGGGAATGCAATTGGATAATTCGACACAAAATTGTTTGTAAAAATATCGGTAGAAAAACGAAAGGCATGAAACATTGCGTCAGTGTTCTATTGCCTATCATTTTCAAAGCCCTTTTTTGGATTTTATCCAAGAGACTTAAGCTTGTTTTTGGGCGCCTGCACAGATATACGAGTTATATTCAAGCTTAGGAATGAAGGCTTTGTAAATTACAGCCCGATCAGAAAGGGTGAAAAGGGTGAGAAATCATAGGCACCTAGCAGCATTTTTGGCAATGTCGAATATGTGATCTGTAAAACACATACCGAGTAATGAAAGTTGATTCGTTTCCTGGATGCAAATGCCGCTCTATACATGAGCGGCACTTGATATATCTGGGGTGGGTTCCACTTTAACGTCAGGATACAGCATTGAGTTTTGGAGCATTATATTCTACACGGTTAATAATTCCCCATTGGACAATGCTATCGAGATTGTAATTTAATGAGCTTAACATACGCTGCTATTAAAGTTCCACATCATATAAGGATGTTTTTAAATCTAGAAACGAACATGAAAAGCTAGGGTACTGGCGTCAAAAAATAAATAAATTGGGTGGCGCAACAGTCCGTTGAGAACTAGGGCCTAGTGACTTACAACTCTCAACTATTCCTTTGTGCAAGTAATGTTCTGAAGTATGGATGGTATTGGCGTCAGCGAAACAGTTTACTGGATTAGAAGTGGAAGACAAGAGATCGTTAATAAATATCTGGAAGATAGTCGGAGACAAAACGGAGCCCTGGGGTAGATCAGGATGTTTTTTTATGAATTTCATACTTGAAACCATTCAATAGAACTTGTATTGGACGGTAAGATATTAAATGCTTTTGAAATATCAAGTGCAATAATCTTATTTCCTCCAAGAAGATTTAAAGATTTGTTCCACTGTTCGGTTAGATAAAACAAACAATGACCATTGGACCCTTTGCTAAGAAGGCTATATTGCCGGTGATTAAGAAGCTTTAATTCTTCGAGATATTTCTTATGGTGGTAATTAATTAGGGCTTCCATGGCCTTGAAAAGAAGGAACGTGATTGCTATGGGACGATAGTTGGAGAGGAAGGACAGGCTAGACAAATGCTGTTTTTCATCCGCTGAGACCTGTAGAGTAGGAATGATGGAAAAGCTTTCGCTGTGATTTTGCCAGCCTTAAAGTGTCAATAGGGGGGATAATATTAAAGCCAGCGGATTTGTGTATGTCAAGTTCTTTCAGTACTCTTGCAACTGTACGAGTGCGAAAGAAAATCGTCCCATAAAATCGTTTACGCTCTCCAAAACATTGGGACTCATGACACTCTCTAGGAGCGTCGAATTAACTGTAAACTGTGCTGCAATCAAATTGGCTTTATTAATCGAGCTTACATAAGTAGTGTCATTGTAGACGAACGTTGGAACCGAGGATGGTGTTTCGTATGTTTCTAACAATTGACCAGACATTTTTGCTGCCTTTGGAACATTGTATAGGATTCTTGGGATTAATTTCTAGTCATACAAAAATTTGGTTGGATATAACAAATCGCATTCTTTTAAATCCCGAACAGAGTTGAAAGCATCAGATCAAAAGGAAATGCTCGGTTTCATAGAATATGGAAAGTGGTTATTAGGGTTAAGGAGGTAAGTTTCTGCTGATTTAAAGCCAATACAACTGAGTAAAAACAAACAAAAAAATAAGCAAGCCAGGAGGCCTGCAAAACACATATTCCACGGACCAAATTTATACATGACCAAAAACTACTGCAATGTCTAAAGGCTGTCAAAATTTTCGGTAATTCTTGAAAAAAAACTTTGGAATTCTTCCTCTTCCTCGGTTAATACGCTCGTTGTCAATGACAATGGATTTATTAGCTCTCTTGAGAAATCTGATCTGTTTGCTAGGCAGTCCGCCTACAATTCAACGCTAATAGTGAGTGTTATGACTCCGCCTGTCACTCAGCGCGTTAGTGATTCTATGGGGCCAAACTTTTTTTTCCCTCGTGCTGCGGCGAGAGTCCTAAAAGATCTCAACATATATAAATCCGCTTGCCCGTATGGTATTACCGCTATTGTTCTGAAGATGTGTTCTTCAAGGCTGACAAAACCGCTGCGTTAGATTTTTCATCTATCCTATTTTCCAGTCTTTTTCCGAGGGGATGGTTTCGCACATGAACAGGGGTTTGACAAGGTGAAGGATGTACACTAAGTTCTTAACTGTTTGTTCTTTTTATCGAAGATCTCGTCCAATGCCTCCCGTGTGGTATAGAATTCGCCAGAAAAACTAAAGGACTGCTATTTGGTGACAACTCATGATAAACCGCGCTTGAGTGACTAAAGCAAACTATGGAACTTGACTTTAGAAAAATCAAAAGTTATAATATTCAGGAATGGAGGAGGGCGAAACCATTACTGTAAGACTTGAGTGTACTTATGACTAAGAGTATCTGCTATATCATTTATTAAATTCAAAATTGTTTAATGTTGCTATTAACTTAAGAGGGGTTTTACTGTATGAATAATGTATCTGTACAGCCACGGCAAAGATCTCTGAAAAAAATAAATTAAATATAAAGGTAACAATATTCAAATTAATTAATTGCCTTTTGAAAATAATTTTGTTCGACTGCGCCTACGCCGGCCGAGAAGACAACGACGACTTCGACTACGACTACGAGTTATTTCTTCAAACCTTATGACTGAAGTAGTATAGGTTTGTGTATGTATTTGTGTGTCATTAATCGGCTACAGAGTTTGATGGCTGTGACGAGAAGGTGGGGTATCGCATATAATATTTATGAGCATAAGGCCGAGACAAGCTTAGAAGCCACTTTCAACTTTTTCTTTAATTTATTTTGTTTCTTCGACCGAGTTTTCTTTTTTCTTTTCATTTGTCGAATAAGATCTTATATATTATACCTAGACATTAATATCGATAGGCCTTGGAGCAAGATAATCCGAAGTTTGAAATGTTTCTTGGTAGTATTATATGTACATACATATGTATGTATGCTACTAAAAGAATAAATGTCATAAACCAGAAGCAGGAAAACAATCGGTGATAATTGACTTGATTCGATCGAAGTCATGGATTTTTGTTTGATAAAAAGCTTTTCGAATGGGTTCTTCCATTGAAAATGTCATCTTTAAAAACTCCATTATTTATTTTATGATGCTATGATTATAGGGAAACAAAATTTGTGAAATAAAAAATTAAAACGCATTGTGAGGGAAGCTTGATGGTTCTAATTAAGAATAACTATATGAAATATGCATTTAAGTAGAGTTTAAATAAAGAATATGAGCTACTACATTATATCTCTTTTACACTTTTTTGAGATTAATAATATATGTATTTGGAAACATTATATTGTATAGCCTGCTTTCAAAAAGTCAAGAATAAACATTCTGATCTTCAATGTTAATTTTACGAGTAAATACATTCTCTACAAAAAAAGCGCCTTATTAACTTCTTATATAGGAAGTTGTTGTAATAGTTTCGATTTGTCGAATTGATAACACTATAAAAATCAGAGACAGATTGTATACCATGTGGCGCTCTAATCGTAGTTGAATTAATTGGAAATTTTAAACTGTGTTGAAAAATAAAATAACTACAGAGGTTAAAAAGGCTTAATTAAATTTTTTCTCGAAAAAAAAACATCAACCTAAAATGGGGGTAGATCTATTATCTGGAAGAATCTTAGATCTTTGGGAGTGATTGCTAAAACAACGTATAAATGTGAATTTGAACCAAATGAAGTTAATAATACAATTTCTTGGTAGAAACACATTCAATGACGAAAGCAATACTCAAACATATTATCAGTGTGCGACCCACACTGATAACTTCTTCGGAGTCTTTCGAATTGAATTATTCTTAAAAATTTAAAAATTACCAACAATATTTTGTATCTATATAATGAAATAGTGGGATTTCAAAATCTATTTTTGTTAACAAGATTTTTAGTCGAAAACCAATTGTTACCAACTTTTATTAATTCTTTTTAGGTTTTTATTTTTTGTTAAATTCAATTTTTCTCAAAATTTTACCAGATGTTAAAAACGTTATTCGTCGTTGCACACAATTATTTTGGAGATCAAATCATTTTTCTTTATACAATTTTCGAGGTGACAAATATTTTGTTTTCAGTTTTTTTTTTTAATTTATTAAAAAAAACGTTAATTGGACTTTTTTCTAAAAATATATGTGTTTGGTATCGCGTTACAATATATAATATCAAATTTAATTCAAGTCTCTAACGTTATTGGATCGTGAGATATTTAGGGTTAACCAAAATGTTTACCTTTTTTAAATTGCTATGGTAAAAAAACCACCCACTCAATTTTTTTGAAAGTCCTTTCTGCAGCTTTCTGCATTGTTCTGTATAATAAAATTTATTTGAAGTCGATATCTGTACTGGGTCTTGAGCTATGGACGACGAAAGAAACGTCGCGAACGTACGGAGACGTATGGATTTTTTGTAAATTTTTCATATTAAAAAGTCAATTTTAAGAAACGAATCTCTGGAACAATTTAGAAAAGCCCCGGAACAATTGGGAACAAGTTTTAAAATTTTTAATTTCGGAATATGGTTAACAGAATAATAAGTGGATAAGAGTATCTTTATTTTTGAACATATTTGAATGAAACTTCGCAACAATTTGATCTGAGTGACTATACATATACAAATATTTTCTAATGTGAGTTTTTGTAAAGGGGGTGTTGGGGATATTTTTTTTTTTGAATGTATGCATAATTACTACTTATTTCATAGAGTCGGAATCTTAAAGACCTTTTGGTCTTTGCTGAAAGAATTCAGCTTTGGCTTAAAATTTTAAAATCTTTCAAAGGGCACTAGGGAGGCGACTTATTATTTTTTTCGTCTTTGTGCGCCTTTAGCTATATTTGCTTATGGTTTTGGACGAAATTTTGACACGAACTGGGGGAAGTATGGTTTCACTTGAAACATTTTTTGAAATTTTTATTTTTGAAAAAGGGGAGCTAAAATGATTTTTACAAAATTAAAAGACATCGAGATTTTTTTGAAAGATCGATCATCAGCGTAAATAATAGGTTATAAGCCATGTTTTGGTTGTGTACAGGTTTTATTAAAATTTAGGCTTTAAAAAAAAAAACAAAAAAATGGGGAGACGTAGCTATTTTGCATTTTTGAAAAAGAAATTCGGGGGCAATATCTTTTAAAATATACATTTCACGACTCTTAGTTTTTGGAACAATGGTTTGAACACTTTTTAGAATCTAAAAAAATAAAAAAAGTTGGAAAAAGGGGGGCTAGAATCTTTTAAAATTTTGATCATAGAGGTCCAAAAATTTAGAACAATGTTCAGAACAACCTGGAACAATTTTTAAAAAATCGATTTTCGAAAAAGGGAGGGCTAGGTTAAAAACAATTTTTCGGGTCTTAAACCCCCATTTTTTGGGTATTTAAAAAAAAAAACTTTGGAAAATTGTGGAACAAACCAGGAACAACCTTGAACAACTTTCCAAAATAGGAAAATCGAAAAAAGGGGGCTTACTTCACGCACTCGGTTAGAACCCATTTTCCAGTTGAGGTACTCGTAATATTTTAAATAGTATTTATTTTTATTTTATTGAAATCAAACATATTTTTCATATATGCAATATTAGTTGCTAACTTTTAGTTAATTGTTTAGAAAAATTAAATTACCCTTTTTAACAAAATACGAAAACCTACAAAAACAACAGGAAACGGACAAGAAATGGTTTTCAACTTAAGTATATTGAAAACAAAGACACAAAATATTGTTATTAATATTTAAAATTTTAGACAAGTCGACAGACGGGCACGAATGGTCACATCCCAGCCTCTTTTTTGCAGACTTATTGCAACACACAATGTATTAGGCATCAAAACGCTAAGTTTTTACGTCTTGACCTTCTGGGCCAACTTGGAGCATCTCATTCAAAAATTAAAGACTTTGACAAAACATAGACTCTCCGAAGTTCTCAAGAGATAAACTAATTTTAAACTGATCTAATCGCATAGCCCCAAACATGGCTAAATGTAATTTTCCTGTCAAATCGAAATAATAATAAAACTAAATGCAGAAAAGAAAATAATGGCATTCAGTTCTGGAGATGAAGCAGCAACCTTCTGAGCTCTATGTTCACTAAAAAAAAAAAAAAACAGAAATTATGAAGGTGGACGCCAACGTAGATCATCCGTCTAGCGGCAGTGGAGCGGTGGCGGCGCGGCGGTGGCAGAGTTAGGCGCACGTCTCCGAAAACGAAGAAGAAGAAGAATCCATAGGAACAGAAGAGAAGGTGTATGTCATACTTGAATTGAGCTTGACATGCGGCGTTGTTTGAGTGCTTCACCATGGAATCGCAATTCTATTAGGGTCTTGTCTACATGTTTTTTTTTCAGGTATATATACAAGACGATTGAACCAAATTGGGTCGATATACCTATGGTACGTAGTGTATAAGACCACAACGCCAGGTGGTCAGAATGACGATCACTTTAGCAAAGGTAATAATTGGAAAATCATTAAACTCTTCGATCAGGTGAGTTATTGCAATCTCTATGTGATCGATAAAATAATTTGAGAATAAATATATTTTAATACTGTGTACATTCAAAGGAAGCCGATGTCGGTCTTGAGATTTCTAGTATATATGTACCTACATTTGCATCTATGGATAATTGTGCTGCCAAAACTATGATAAATGGATACAAAGGCATAAACGAAGTCTGTTACAAAATTTATTATACCACACCAAACATTCTTACTGAAGACTTTGCAGAGATTTTTGTTTTTTACAGACTTATTGCCTACTGTTGAAAAATGTACATTTATTGTCTCATTAAATATAATATTATGTTTTATACATTCAAAATTTAACAACAAGAAAAATATTCAAGCCTGGGAATTTTTGATTTTACTGCACCTTATTTCGCGGGTATTTTAGTTAAAATTGTTTACCAAAATGTATTCAATTATCTGTATTTATAAATCTAAAAATTGTTTTTTACTTGACAGTATAGTCATAGTGTATATATTGCATTTATCCTATGAATATCATTCATGAGCTAATTTGAATGAAAACGGTATCCAAAATATTTATTTTTGTTGAAGTCTAAATAAAGAGTAATATATTTTTCAGTTTTGAAAGAAAATAGATGAGTAAATCCACCGATGCATTTGATGTCAAAAAAGGTTTTAGACAAGGCGATGCACTGTCATGCGACTTCTTCAACATCGTTCTGGAAAGAATTGTGTAAAACTCAACCATCAACACTAGAAGCACAATCTTCCAAAGGTCCATCCAATTAAACGGATACGCAGATGATATTGACATAATTGGAACACCAAAGCGTGATGTCAGTGAAGCGTTTTTGAGCATTGCGACGGAAACGGAGAAGAAGGGTTTAGTGGTCAATGAGGGCAAGACCAAGTATATGCTGTCAAAATGTCAAAAAAGGACATTGAACGATGAGGTCTTGGACAAAACATCAACATGGACAGCTGTAACTTTGAGGTATTTGAGGACTTTGTCTACCTAGGCACCGCTATAAACTCAGACAACGAAACCAGCGCTGAAATCAAACGAAGAATAACTCTTGCAAATCGCTGCTTCTTTGGACTTAGAAGGCAATTGAGTAGTAAAGTCCTCTTTCGAGCATCTAAAATCACCATCTATAAGACACTCATCATCCCGGTTCTCATTTAAGGCGCTGAGGCCTAGAACCTGTCAAAGAAAGATGAGAGCGTCCTAGGATGCTTCGAGAGAAAAATTCTTTGGGTGATTTTTGGTCCCGTCTGCATAGATGGGGAATGGAGGAGAAGATAAAACGACGAACTGTACGGGCTGTACAGCGACACTGACCTGCTTAACAGAATTAAAGCCCAACGACTTAGATGGCTGGGTCATGTAGAGCGAATGGACATCAACCCTCCAGCCCGAAAGGTCTTCGAATCCAATCCCGAGGGACGGCCGGCGCAGTAGAGGAATCGCGTGACTCAGGTGGTGCACGCAGGTGGGTAAAGACCTCAACCAACTTGGCGTGCGAAACTGGAGACAGCTAGCTAGGGTCCGAGCATGTTGGTTGAGGCCCAGGTCCGCCCCGGACTGTAGCGCCAGCTTAAGTAAGTAAGTAAGTAAGATGAATAAACCACAAACAGCGATAAATTTCTTATGAACATTTGATTTCATTGTAAAGTTTGGATTTGAGTCTGAAAAAGAATATCATTCAAATGGCTTCTTGAAGAGAATCAAAGAGTAAATGGCTCATGCTTGCCATAATTAGTAGGGTGTTGGGAAACATGCATTAATTAGAAACTACCGGTTTTACCTACCGAAATTACTCGCACACAGGAATGGTTGAGAGTTGTAAGTCACTAGGCCCTGGTTCTCTACGAACTGTTGCGCCACCGAATTTATTTATATTTACTTGTGCTTACATCTGAAGAAGATCCAACTGGTCCAGGAGCTCAAAGTTCATGACCATAGACAGCGCCCTTTGTTCGCTTACTGGGCTTCGAATCGTTTGGAAGAGGAGGACGAGGAGAACCCCAATTTTGGCCGAAAAATCATCTTTAGTGACGAGGCGCATTTTTGGATGAATGGCTGTGTTGACAAGGAAAATTGCAGTATATGGGACGGCATCAACCCACGCGAGGTTCACCAGGTGATAATGCATCCTCAAAAAGTTACCGTTTGGTTTAGATTTTGGGCAGGCGGTGTAATTGGTCCGTTCTTTTTTGAAAACGACGTTAGTGAGGCGGTCACCGTCAACAGCGAGCGCTAGATAACGATGATAACTTATTTCTTATTTCCCAAATTGAACCATATGGACCTAGACGACATGTGGTTCCAGCAGGGTGGTGCTACGTGCCACACAGCAAACGCCAAGACATGTACACACAACATCTACCCGCCCATATTGAAAAACCCTTTATGTAAAATGTAGCTGGAGGGACGTAAGGAAAACCTCCGGTAAACCTGATTCAATATTCAGAGCATAGTAAGGCGTATTATTGGGCAGTAAAAATCATCTTTTCTCAATGGTTGTATCTCCAACCTTGAGCACAATACAACATAATAGTTTTTGAGGCAGCTTTGTTAATTTTAAACTTTGTTGAGTCTTGGAGGGTATTGTCTCGCAGCAGACAATACCTTCTGCATTGATGGAATTTTTAGATAATCTCAATTTGTTGGATAGATGCTCACTCCAAGATATATTGTAATTAAGCTCTAAGCCAAATTTTGTATTGATTAAACACATTAATTTCAGAGTTATTTTAAAACCATTTTTTTCGCACGCTGCTATTCCACCATTGCGAAATATTACTATTTACGACTTAGAAAGATTTATAACAGTACAGATAACTGTTCAATATCCTCCCCATATATATATTTGGGCATGCCAGTCGGTAGTTGAGCATGAAGATCATTTAAAAATAGAACGACCATAAGAGAGCTTAGCACACATCATTGGCGTACACCTTTCTAAGTGGGAAAGAAATCTGGCAAGCACAAACCCTAAACAGATGGAGCAGTATCCTGATAAAGAGACTTAATAGTAGCCAATATCTTCGAAGATATTCCCAGAGTCGATAGCTTATAAATAAAAGCTTTTCTGTCAATGCTAGCACTTTAAGATCAATGAGTAGTTGATGCAGCTTGAAATTCATTGATGATGAATCTCATTAAAACCACGAGTTTTCAGATCTTATGATAAGGATATAGCAGAATATATCTCTTGGGTTACCTAACTCGAATATGTTTCAGGGGAAGAACGTATAAGATAGTAGCTGTATCATTTGAATGCGGGAGTCAGCTTACTTTTACTGGCGTTGAGGTTTTAATCGATTGTCCGGTCATTTGTTTGGCATTCTTCCACCACTCTCTGGCTAAAGAATCAAATTTTAAACTTTTAGCAAGGCTATCAAAACAAGCTTGCTTTTTATTTTCACATAAAATTCTATATTTTTTGTTGTCATCATAGCAGTTCACTATTCCTCTTGTGTCTGTTCTCACATTGAAATCCCCTCCGAGAGTGAAATTGGGTGGATAGCTAAGTTTGACAAGTTTCAAATGTAAGCGCTATACATTTGAAACAAGAATGAAATAAGCCTATACCTTGAGCTGGCCAGTACGGGCATGTATGTATTATGACTTTCATATTTTTCATTGAGGAGCTATCCAGATCTTCAAACACACACATAGCAGATGATAAAATTTAATATTTTACGTCATATTATTTTGATTGATTGATTTGAAAGCAGATGTCAAAACTACTCTAAAATTTCACAGTCATCCACTGCAATACAAATAATCCAAAGCAAAAATTCAATTTAAACTCCAATCAAAACATGCTTCTTGTCGTTCATTTAATTTCATCAAATCAAAAATCAATCCGCCATTAATTTGCAAATCATCGCAATCCGTCTTTGATTATCGTGTGCGAGTCCATATAATAGCTTCTGCGCAGAGCACTCTTGAACCCTTCGTTTATTTAAATTTCTGGTTGTTCGATGGTACTTTAGGCCATCCAAGAGTCTTGATCTGCATACACCATCATTATCCAATCGAATTCGATCCGATATCGTAAAATGATGCAGCGACGGACAGTAGCTTCTTGTCGAATAAGTAGGTACCTTATATACTGGGTTGAAACGAAAATGTCAAAGATTAAAATCTTAATTTACGATGATGCGATGGAAAATATGCATAAATAGGGAATAACATGCAATGAACCTCATCATCAGGAAAAAAAAGAAGTGTGAACATCCCTTTTTTCGATTTTATTTGTGTTAAATTCAAAAGACGTGACGACATGACGACGCACGGCCAGACGCACATCTCCGAAACACAACGCAAACTGTTCGAGTTTAACCTGATGGATTCATTTTTGTGAATAAGATTTTTTTTTTAATTTTAACTATACAGTAATCACCACAGATGTACAACTTGTATTTACCAAATCAACTTCTTGACATAAGTTTCAAACATTCGCGTTACCGTCTTAAAATTTACGAAAAAAGCACATAATTCAGTTTGCCCAAAATTTTACTGACTATGGGCAAGTTTAAAACTTAGGTTTTAGAAAACAGTAAACAATAACCTCCCTTACATTAACTGGGTCACATCAGAAGACGAGTCTTCGCTGTGCAAAGTTTAAGTCTCCTCACAATTATCTATATGCGAAAGTCCTCTTGGGCTTGACTCCAAAAGCTTTTGAAATTGGGGGTAGTTTTGAAAATACTCCTTTTTTTCGGCAAGGGGTTAGCCCACGATTTTTTCGAAAAACTGAAATTTTTTGAGATTTATGCAGCAATTGATAGGTGGGTCGATGCTCTGTATTATAGTAAAAACCGCATCTTGTTTGGAGGCTTGGTTGAGGAAATAGACCAAAATTCGTCAATACAAAAAAAAATCTATGATAATGAGTCAATTTTATTTGCAACACAAATAATTTAGTTAGCCCTGCAGAAATTTGTAATGCGTTTTCTAAGAACTTTCAGCAATTTTTACTTGACACTCTTGTCAAAACTTGCGAGACTATCCCCAGACTACCATTAATAATTTTCAATTGACTTCTGAACCAATTGGAATTCTTCCAATTCACCCTCTTTGCATATTTTCACTATTTCTAAGCTCAGTTAAATTCCTATCAACCTATCCTATCAGTTAAAGACCAATCTCTAAACTGTCCTGTATTTTCAAGATTTTTTAAGCTATTGCTTAAATTTTAACTGCACGATATTTTTATGGAATCAACAACATGGTTGTTGTTGCCAAAACGTTCGACAATTACTAATCTACTAGTAACTTTTGCGTAAGTGATCAAATACTCTTGAACTCGGCCAAGAGCTTACATTGATTATTCTAAAGCTTTTAATTATCGTTTTTGAGTTTTCTTTGTTTGTTCTTTTCTTTAAAATAAGTTTTATCAAGTTAAATTCAGAAGTTCTTACATACGTTTCGTCTTAAGACGGCTACCATGATCTTATCCTTACAACTTTCCACCTTATGGACATCAGATGAAACTTCTTCAAATACAGCCTCTATCACAGAGAAAGGTTAATAAGCCTGTATTCATGAATTATAAGTTGCACTTAGTCTAAGTCTTGACAACAGGTTTTGTGACTTTATGTATTAAACCAAAAAATTGTGTATCTTAAAATTTAGTGTTCTTTTTTTATTGAAAATTGCGGAAAGGTGTCGAAATGTTTCTGTCCATAAATCGCTATTGTTCAACATTGGCAACGCAGCCGATCTTGATGATGCCCATGATTCATCACGATCATTTCCTTTTTTTAATTCTTCTTTTACTGAACGATTACATTTTTATGTTTTCATGGTAAATGATCTTGATTTATATGCTCGGTTTTCGTTAAAAGAAAATAACTCAGGTTACATTTTATAACAAACTTTACAATCATATACATACGTTTGTAGATTCTTGAAAATGTTAGCTTGTCAAGTTATCAATCAGTAAACTTCTTGCATACATTCTATATACATTTAAATGAAGTGTGTGAACTTTCTTATACACATATTTTGGATTGAAAAATAAAAATGTATGAAAATTAATCACCCAGCAATGTTAGCAATGTTTGTTTACATTTAAACATGGTATTTCTTTAATTTTAATACTTGTCAAAAATAGAATAAAATCAAGTATCAATTCCATTCAAGCCTGCTGCTTTTGTAAAACACATCTACAGTTATTACCAAAATTTAGAATACACTTATGTATATGAAAATAAGTAATTTACTTTTAATATTTAAGGCATTCGACGTTTTGTGGCAAATTTTGTTTAATTACTTTTTTTTTATTATATTTAAATTAGCTGATTTGGGTATGACGGAAGTCTAATTTTTTCGAGGAAGCCCAATACGCAATTCGAAAAAGATAATTTGCATGCCAATGTCAAACATCGAGAGGATAATGTCATGTTATAGGGGAATCTGGCTTCAAGTGGCACGGGTACCTTAGATTGCATTGACACAATTATAAACAAATAGAAATTTCGGACGAAATTCTTGCTAGTCTCGTCTCTTCAAAATCGAATAATTTCAGTCGTGTCCCGTCTCAATATCGGTCTCGTTTTTTTCCCGTCAGTTTTTTCATTGATAGTATCGTATCGTCTCGTCTGGCCTAGCCTATGTCTATTTTTTAGGTTTAAGTAATTTAATTCGGATGTCGACAATAATAAAATCTAATAACCAATTCTATACTAATAAAGGGTTTTTTTTCAAAAAGAGCGGGCAGATCTTGAAATGGAATAAAACAAGATGTGTGTGAGGTATTAACAAAATTCTTTTGTGTTTGAAAGGCGCATGTATGCCATTAATTGTGAAATATGACATCATTAAACCGCCTCGGCTTCTTACGGTGGGGTGGCACGGATCCGATTGGTCCAATTTTAAATGACTCTTCCGCATAGATCCCTCTGAATTTGAGCGAGGTCGATTGTGGTTTATTTGCATAGACCTGCGACTTCAAGAATCCCCAGAGGAAAAAGTCTATGGCCGCCACCGGATGCCAAAATCTACCCGGGCCAATTGAAAAACCCTTTAGTATAAGGCTGAAGAGTTTGTTAGATAGCCTATTTATTGAAGAAGGCTATAGGCTATATAATATCAAGCTAAGATCTATTACGAACAGAATATTAATAAAGAATGTTTTAAAACAGGGCTCTCTTTCCCTTTTGAAAGTTCCCTTTGCGTGCGCTGTGAAAACGTTTAAAGTTTTCCTAAAATAATGCATAACGGAATTGTTACCCTTTAATAGTTCTAAAATAAAGTCCACGGCATCATTTGTCTAGCCTTCAAAGTTGGCTCACTGTTAAATTTTGAATGCTAACAAAATGTGATCTAAAATAAAACATGAGAGTAACTTTATGCTAGTTACTTTATAAACATTGTTTAATGATTCTTAAAGCAAAAAGTCTCATTGGATGTTATTTTTATCGAGAATGTCCAGGAGAATTAAATTGTCATTTAATGGTTTCGCAAGGAAGACTCACGAATTACAATAGGTAAAATGGCAGAAGCACTCGAATTTCAAATATAAAATATCTCTGGATATTGTCTTTGAACCTTAATGCACGAAAAAAATTTAGTCACTGAAAAAAAGGAAGTTCTCGAATCAAAACAGTTCATAAACTTAATGACTTAATGTTTCAACACATTTTTTAATTTTTTTCTTCTATCTCTAGAAACTAATATAAAACACGAAAAGACCGAACGAGAATCTTGGCAAAACTTTGGTACAAAATATACAATCTCTTCTCGATCTCGTCTAGGAAGTTTCAAAATTAGTATCGTCTCGTCTCGGTTCCTCGGGAATCTTCTCTGAGCCTTTAAATGTATCTAAGTCTTTTCGCCAACCTGATTGTTCTAGTGAAGCATGCAAAATACTCAAATTAAACTCAAACCAAAATAGAAACACGGCTAACTGCACTGACAGCCAGGCGGCTATTATGGCTATCAATTCGGGATGAAGTATCCAGCCTCAACATCAAACTCCATGTCACTCTAGGTTCCAGGTTATAGTGGCATTGGTGGAAATGAACCGGCTGATGAGTTGGCCGACAGGGATCGACCCTTCGTAGCTCACTTGTGGAAAGGGTAAATATTCCTCTTGGAAGTTTGAAGGGCAAAATTTTGTCAATTTTTTTGACAGAATCTAAACGCAGGTGGAACAGTCTGACGGACTGTACCATGCCCAGGAAGATATGGCCAACCTATAACAAAAGCCGTTCTATCGAACTTTTATGTAGACCTAGGCATGATATAGCCAGGGTCACTGTAATATGTACGAGACATTGGCCGATCGGCGAGATTATGCAGTGCTAATTGAGCCGCGCAGCAAGGGCTGCTTGTGTAGTAGTTTTCGACTAAAAATCTGATAATTTTTGTTTACAAAACACGAAAACCTACAAAAACAACAAAAAACTGGTAGGAAATGGTTTTCTGATCAAGTGCTATGAGAACGAAGAAGTCTTTCTTCGTTCCCATTCTTCATTGACTTCGAATTTTGTTGAAGTTTAAGGAAAATCGACAGATAGGCATTCTAACTTGTTAAATGTCAAACGAAAACAGCTTTAAAAGTAGCAACTGTCCAAATTGCGGGCTATTCAAAATGAAACCTTTTATTAAGGAAAACCCAAAATGCACGTACAAAGTTCATTAGTCTACTTTTCGTTAAAGTGAATTAAAAAATGTTGTATGGAATCGATACTGGAAAATAGAAGACATATCTTTGCCTTATTCATTGAAAAAAAAGTGTTGTGCCATGTCCAAGTCCCAAAATATCACAGTACTAAAGTAAAAGCACAAGTACCAGCACCACTACTCTGTATCACACAATAGTTCGTATTTATGTTATGTTTGTCTTTTTGCGATGTTTACCGCTTTACTTGACATTTTTGTCTTTATATTCACATAAATCTTCAAAATCTATATATTTAAGTTTGCCTCATTAATTATTATTTTCTTAACAGCTGAAACATGAAACGGTATTTATACACCAAACCGCATGTCTGTCATAATGAATTAATACCTTGGGTATTAAAAAGCCTTTGAACCGAGACATCTTATTTTTAGTTTTATTTTTGTTATTTTGTTAAATTTTAACAATACCTAAGCCACTAATAGACAAAACGATTAATTATTTTTAAATATTAAAATTGAAAAAAAGAATGAACAAAATCAAAACGAATAACTTTCTTACCTTACATGTGTCTATATGTATATCTATATATTTTTCGCTTTAGGGTTTATTGACTTCCCTCTAAGCTTTGCCTGTTGGTTGAGTAAAAGTCTTTTAAAAAATTTGTTTTGCCAAAGGCAATCATGATCACAACTACTCAATGAACTACAACACTACCTATATAACTGGAAAGTCCAAAAATTATTTTCATTCATAAACGTTGCTTTGCCACGCCATCCATGCCATCAGTGGCCACCATCACCGCGCGTCTCTCCGCCGCCGCCGCAGTGCCATGTCGGTCGATTCGCGCCAAAAAGAAGTTAGTTTAATTCAACTCAAACCCATAGCATGACTTGAGGTGGAACACTAAGGAGAATTTCTTAACCAAAATAAAGTTTAACACTGCTATTGATGCTCGAAATATTTACTTTTATTTTGCTATAAGAACTTAACAATACATTTTTGTATCTGCTCCAAACTAGGTATCTGCTCCATACCAGGTATCTGCTCCAAACCAGGTTGTATAAAGTTCTAGTAGGTATGTATAACGTCTCTGGAAAAGCCATCGCCTTTCTTTTATTTATATACCAATAGCTCTTTCCTCTCGAACCGTCTAAGATACCGGAGTGCTTTAACCAAGCCTATAATTAGTATGAGATTCATTTCTGATTACATTTAGGACCTTTGTTCCCGTACAGTGGCCAGTAACTAGTGAAGTTGTTTTTGAAAGCAAAAAAACTAAATCTATTTTCGGACCAAGGTATAGCTATCTAGTCAAGGCTATTAATAGTATCTTAAGCTATACACTTTGAAATAGAGCCTATCGGATGGACATTTAAACTTCACATTTGAAACAGATACAAAACATTTTAATGTCATTTCCTTGAACTTCCACTAGACGGGTAGCTCCAATCAAACAGTTTTGAGAATTGTCTGAATATTGGCTTTAAATATTTGTATTAAACTTCGTATCTGTAGGGTGTCTATGGACGATTCCGGAGACGCTGCAAAGAAGAAGAAGAACTCAATGCAATCTACTACGAAGCTGATATTGTGACAAAAATTAAGCTCTGTAGACTCAGGTGGGCTGGACACCGAGTTCGTATGAGTGAAGAGGAACCAGCTTGGAAAGTCCTCTGTAGTACATTTTATGATGACTTTGCTTACTCTGGAGATATGGCGTAGACCAGGAAGTCCGAAGCTTTAAGCTGCTCAACTGGAAGGCGGCAGTTCGAGATTGGGATAAATGGCGAGACTTGTTGTATGAGTCCAGGACCGGATCTCGGTTGTAGAGCCAATTATGATGATGATGATCTGTAGAGTAATTCTAAAATAAGACTACTTCTTAGGTTTCTGTCAAAAAAATCCCAAAATGGAAATAGATCTTTAACATTTTTTGAACAAATTGGTTTATTTTTGGCTTATTTAATGTAATGAATATATTGTTGACCTTTTCAAGTACCACAAGTTATGAACTGAAACTGGCTTGGCCACTGGGCGCCCACAATTGTAAATTTTTCAGAAGCATTGAAAGGTGATTGGACATTAAGGTTGAAAAAACCCTCTCGGTTGATGTATTCGTCAAGAAATCAATATGGATGCTATTGATTAATAGAAAAGCTCGAGAAAAAGTGTATTATTCTGCCCATTTTGTCTTTTCCCTCTTTTCATCCCACATCGTTGTGATGCAAGGCAACAACTAGACGTGTTTTTTTTTTCGTCGTCCGATTAAATTCTCATTTTTTCGCAAAACTCGCAGTTTAAGTGCATAAAAACAAGCACATTGCTTTGCCTTAATCTTGTATATCATCTCTTCGAATCTAAACTTTTATACTTAATTTAAATTAAGCATTAGTTTTTCTTTTTGTTGTACTTTTTATTCGCGAGCAAAACATGCCACCAAAACCAAATAAGCGATGCCGTGTGCAACAACAAGACAGTGAGTGTGATTCCTCTCCGAGAGATGTTGATGCAAGCAATTCAACTGGCATTGCTGACAAACTGTGGAGCCGCATTGAAAGAGGTTGGAGGAGTGAATGGTGACACTTAATCATTCCCTGGACGCTAAACTCAACGCTCTGGAAGATCGCCTAAATGCCCAGATTAGAGAAAATAATTTAATTTTTGAACAAAAACTGGAGAAAACACGCCAAGATGTCAAACGGCTTGAGCAAGTCGTTGATCAGTTTGAGAGAGAGAAAATTTGTTGTGATGCTGTAATTGTTGGTGTACCAGAGTATCCTGGGGAAAACTTGGAGACAATTTACAAAAAAATCTGTGTGACTGTGGATATTCAGCCCCCTCACATTCAAAATATTTTTCGCGCCAAAAAGAAACAACATTCTCCCATCGACTCGAGTATCATACTGAAATTTTCGGATAAGCGTGGTAAACAACAATTCATGCAAGCTGCAGCTAACTTTCGTAAAACAAAAAAAGCTCCACTTAGCCTCTCCGAAATTGACATCGATTCGCAAAAAAGCTTTTTCATCAACGACAGTCTCACAAAAAATAATTATCAGCTCCAGCGGTACGCATTAAGACTTAAACGAAAGTCTCTTCTATCATCTGTGCACACATTCAATGGACAAGTGTTTATCCGCACTCCTAACAGCCAAGATCCAGTCATCATAAACAACATCGGAGATCTGAGGAATGCCGTCGGCTCTGACGATATAAATGATCCGAATAATGGTAGTTAATATTAATCTTTCAATGCAAGAATTTTTTTTCATTTGTTCCTCTTTTTTTATTTCTAATTTTCTTTCTCTGTCGCAAAAAGTTTTTTCTCTTTATTTATTTTTGTTGTATGTTCAAGTTGTTTCAGTTCAAATTGTTTCTTTATTATATTTCTTTCAACGTGGTCAATGATTTTAGGAGTACGTTCAAATCCAAATTCTTGTCCTACACCGGACAGAAACTCAGAATCACTTCGATATCCCAAAAATATTCCCATCATCTGCTTAGAAGTCAGTGCACCTGCTCTACTTTCTATTGATTCACCATTATTCTAGCTTAACCTGTTATTAATCACACAATTTGTAGCTTAAACTGGAAAAAAAACAAGCTCCGACGCTCTTCCTTATTTTTATAAATGTTTGAAAGGTATGTGGATCACAAACCACTTGTTGTGGAGTGATCACATATTCGATATCGCAAAGTGCTAAGTGTTTAGGTTTTCTCAGACGATGCAAGAAGTTTTTTATCCCTTCTGATGTGGCTTTAATTTACAAAGCTTTTATTCGTCCAAAACGAGTATAATTCTCATATTTGGACTGGTTCCCCAATTACGTACTTTAGTCTTTTGGATAAAATCAAAAGGAGAACTCTAAAAATGATAGGAGACCGTTCTCTTCTCTTCAACACCACATCAGTAAAGGTCTCATTCCCATCATTGTTTTTTCGTTATTTTTATAAACAATGCTCTAGTGAAATAGCCAGTTGCATTCCTCCCCTTAAACAATTCAACCGTAATACCCGTACTGCTAGGTATGGCCATAAGTTTAAGTATCCTTGAGCCCATTTTCAGCAGCACTGTTTAGTACAGGGATTCTTTCTTTAGCCGCACTGCACGAATGTGGAATACTTTACCAGGATCAATATTAACCACTCATTACAATGTGCAGACATTTAAAACCAATGTGCACCGGTATCTCCTTTCTAATCCTATCTTCCTTTCCTAATTGTTCGCATTGTGTCTAATCATTATAAGGGTAATCATAACCCATTTATTTCGCGCACAATATGAAAAAAAATATTTGATGATCAAAAATTTCAATATTTTTGTTTTGGATTAAAAAAAAAACATATTTTTTTTTTTCAAAGCGGATATACCTAACGATTATCAAAAGAAAATATGAAAAATTAAGGTTTTTTGAGCAATCGACAATCGCAAGTTTGTGCTATCCAGTAGTGCTAGTTAAGTAGTAATGTTAACCAAAGATTCGATGGAATCCAGTATTACAAATGTATTCTTCTCTTGTGATTTTTTTAGTAGCTTTATGATATTAGTCTCTTAATGTTCAAAGTTGAACTAAAGTTTCATTATAGGCGTTCAGAATCGCGTTCGTTCTCAGCTTAATTCTTTTCTAGTGATCAAGTTGTTCCCCTAAGTGTTTTTGTTTCGGTCTATGAAGAAGTTCTTGAGGACATATGTATGTATGTTCTATGGCACCAGCATTTTCAAGGCTTGGATTACATCGCTTGGATATCTTACCATTATATAAATTATGCATCTACCCTCAGAATGGTCCATCCGCTTAGTCTAATTTTATCATACTCTTTCTAACATTTTGGAAGGTGTCTCAAGAATAAATGCTTCATTGTTGGGTTCCAGAGCGTTGATCGAAGCAGGCTTGCCGCTATAGACATGATCCTTAACATAACCCCACAAATAATAATCTAGAAGCGTCAAATCGCATAATCTAGGCCGCCAATTGACAAGCTTAATACGTGAAGATAATTGTTCATGGAACTCGCTTCTCAATTGGTCCATTGTTACGAATGCTGTGTGGCATGGTCTTGTTGAAATAACAACTAATGGAAGTCAAGTTTTCCATCTCATGGTAATGCCTTAAGAGAAATTCGGCTCAAAGATTCCAGCAGCTCATCTGCACCAAAAACTGACTTTTTATGAATGCATTGGTAACTCTTGGGATGCTTTCTGACTGCTCTTCACTCCAAATACGGCAGTTTTGCTTGTTCAACTATCCATACAATCAGAAATAATCTTCGTCGCAGAACACAATTTTTCGATAAAAAGAAGTGTATCTACTGTCAACTTTTCAAGAGCTTCGACGTAGTAGAGTAACAAAAGCCCAATTGCTGTCAACGTCGCTGAATCCATAATTCACGGTCATTATCAGCACTTTTTCATACAACTGCGATATTGTTTTCAGTTCGCACTCTAGGACGATTCGTTGTTTCACAGTGAAACAAAACAGGAAACGTACGTCAGTTGTCAAAACCTATTATAACTAAGTTCTATTCGTATATCTTGAAAAACATAATCGTCTAACTACAATCCATTAAACCGTTCAAAAGAAAACAAAAAAGTGAATTTGACTGCTGAACGGGTTTTTTTAAAAATAAATTCTTTTATTGGAATCGTCCATTGCGCTTGTAAAATTTACCTTAAAAATAGTAACGTCAACCATGATGACCGCAGAATACAAGGCGACAAACACAACACGATACACGAAATCTGACGTGAAGCTGGAATTCGTTTTGCCTCTATATATCCATTCGCGCTGTACTAAGATGCTATAAGTTAAATGATGGTGTTACAACTTCAACGCGTCCGGAGAATTTTTTATATAAATCGTACATACGTATAGGATTACCTTTATGAAAAGAGCGTTACAAAACGGTCCATATAGAGGTATAGCTAAAAAACCGAACAAAAAAAACAGTGACACAATCTCTAGCAAAAGGAAACCTTAAAGGACTCTGATGCAGCAGCAACGTGACATAGAGCACAAGAGCGTCAGAGGGGTCAGGCAGTTAAATGTATGTTTTGGTGCAACTACCAGCCTAAGAGTGTACTGTCTATAGGCCTTAGCTAAACATCTCCCAGCACGAATGAATAAGCTGGTGCTGGTTAGAGTATAACCGACTTTTTATAGCATCATATCATCACCGACAGAGACGAAATCAAGCGGGCGGGAACCGGCAACACTAAAGATTTGCCATTTTAAAAGTCCATTGTTGTATGTTTTGGCCTCAAGAAGAAGTATCAACGAAGTTGATGATGATGGTTGTTGAGGATTTTGGGTCTTAATCGATGTGTTGCTTTGCTTATACCCGATGGTATGATGGAGTAAACCTATGCACATTACACATACCTATGTACATAAATAGTGTCATGCAGCTTTGAAATAAATGATAATATGGGAGTGAATGCTGCGCGGGACTTACGAGCAAAACGGAAATGGGTGTGCCAAAAGTAATTTCATTCAATTGAAGTTTTACTGTATTGATGTCAAATTTACATTAAGTCAGTTAACGTGTATTAAAAAAATTAGTTCTCTTATGCCTTTACGGTTTTTAAATGTATTTTTGGTTTTGATAGTTTCGAGGCATTTATTAGTTTAAGAAACAAAAAAATACTATTTTTATGTTATGTAACGAAAAAATGTACTTGGAAACCTGAATGAATGCAGATGTATCTTCGCTGATAGTGCTTCAAACAAATTTTGATAACATTATGCTATAGGAAAATTGCGTATCGAATTTTGGACTCTCAAGAACTTGACGTAACGCATGACCAAAATATTGCCAAATTTTCCTTTCACAACTGTTATAGAGTGCCCTCTTCTTAGATCGATATGCTTGAAATATCGCTGTTGTTGAATTCTTTATTGTTCCACAAAAAACATCAAATAATCAATCTTTGTGGATGAATTCATGCTTATGGTCGAACAATTTTAGATTCGGCACAATATCTGCAATATAAGTCGATTATGTGAACAAAATCCGGATCTCTATCCAAAATTTCTAGCACCCATTCAGCGATTGTTAAAAGTTGTCTCTCAAAGTGCACCGCAAAATATGGCGAGTTGTCTATTGGGGGATATTCAATCCAAATAGTCGTCACAAAAACGGCGATTTTATGTATTAACAATTAAATATATGAGAACAAATAGCAGCACGAGTTGGAGTGCTGTGAAAAAAGCTTGCATATCAGGTGCTGAAAGAATAGTAGGTCGTGCGCAAGGTAGAAATATCACCTGGCTTTCGGAGGAGACTAGGGTAAAGATTAAAGAAAGGTAACATTTAAAAGCTCATTTTGCAGCTGCTCGAATTGAAGAAAGAAACGAGCTAGAATCTTCATACCGCATGAAGTTAAGTTGCCACAAAAAAGTGCGACAACATATCCCTCTATTGGATAACCAGCAGCACCAAATTCGTCGAGCGAATTGCCGCAACGGCTAGTAAAAGAAGCATGGGCTTTTAAATGGTTTGACGAAAAGTAGACAAAGAAAATAATTGTCAAGCTTCCAAAAAAATTAGACCTAAAGAAGTTCGAAAACTTGAGAGGCATTTTCGTTTTGCCTGCAGATGTGAGATAATACATCAAAGCAACACTCGACGTTGAACAAACAGGATTCTGCACTGGATCCTCCTGCATTGATGCTCATCCTCATCAAACAATGCATCGAATATCAATCAGCACTTCACGTGCTGTTTATCGATTTTGAAAAGGCTTTGGACAGCGTGTACAGGGAATTTACCTGGCTTGCTTTGCTGAGGTGGGGTATCGCAGATAAGCTTATCTCTATTATGAAGGTGACTTATAATGGGTTTACATGTCACTTCTTACAAGGAGGAAGGTTTTCAGAGTCAGGCAGGGTTGCATATTGTCACCAATACTTTTCTTATTGATAATTAGTGATGTGCTACGGGCGCCCTTAATAGGAAATGGAAGAATGATAAGGTATCTGACAACATACCTAAAACATCTTGATAATGCAAGCGATGAATGTTTTTTATCTCACAGGTTAATGCATCTCCATAAAAGGCAACGAGGATGGAGAAATTAACAGAAATCGTGGGGCTAAATCCACAAAAACTAAGGTTTTCAGCCTCGGAAACCTTAGTTTACTATCTGGTAAACATTCCTCAAAAACAAGTAGAACAAGTAGATAGTTTTCCGTATCTTGGAAGTATGGTTTCTACTGAAGGCAACACCAAAATAGATATCGCTAGCCGTATCGGGAAATCCAAGACTCTGTTTCGGGATGTTGTCCAATGTTGGAGGAACAACTCTTATCTTGAAGACAAAGCTACGGCTGTTCCGCTCAAACGTCAAATCATTACTGTTACACCTGGAAAATAACTGCAACGATTACCACTGCATACCTTCTTTAATAGGTGTCTACGAAACATCTTACAGGTTTTTCTGGCCTAATGGTATATTCAATGAAGATCTATATAAAATATCGGATCAGGAATCCATTGACACTATTATACGAACGCGCAATGCTATTTGAAAAGCTATTGACTGCATTGTAGGGAACATAAAACCACTCAATCAAGAAGGCAGAAGAGTCTGTAGACCGAGAAGCACGTGGAGAAGAGTCAAAGAGGAAACGCCAAAATTGGGAAGAGCTGAAGAGAGCTCAAACACATCGCCGGAAACTGCACACAATGTTGAGTAAAAGCAGGTGATGCCCTATGTGCCGCTAGGGAACAATAACGGACTTTATAGGTCTGAGGACCTAAGCAAGTAAGTAAGTAACAATTAAAATAAATTGACGACATTATTTTTTAATTGTTTCCATAATTTCAATTTGGTTAACCAATGACGGGATCGGAGCGGAGTCTTAAGCTATGACTCTCTTTTCGTCTCCCCGATCTTTCAGGCTGAACTTCTGACCATTGGCTTTAAGAAAATTGGTTTTCTTAGACAATATTAAACTTTGTTTGAAGCCACTAGGGAAATGTAAAGCAAACAATCTTGGAAAAAAAGGACTTTTCCTTTATTTGCAAAAAAACTAAAATCGTTAACATTTGGTTCCGTATGTAAACTTATGCTAAAAAGAGCCATAGAATTCATAGAGAAAGCGAACTAAGCGACACTATTTCAACCAAAGCTTCATACTAACCCCTCAGCTTAAAGCAACGCATTTATTTTGGTAAAATGCTTATAAGCACGTTTATAGTTGTTGTCCTTAAAGGGCACTGCTTAAAATGTATGAATTTTACCTTGGAGCTCCTAAAAATCATTTTTGCACAGGATGGATAGAATGAAGAAAGGGAGGAGAGAGCTTTTCGCCTTCTATGTTCAGGCACTGCCCTATCACCAAAACGAAAACTCAACTTACTGAACTCCTAAATTCATCATTGTCTGCAATGCCTCATAACTACCTAAAAATGGTTTAACAATTAGGGAAGATACAACTTATATAGATACGAGTGGTCCAACTTTGTTGTATTTTCCAGTCAAAAGCCACTTAAATCTATCCTAACATAACCATAAGCTATTCGGGGAGCATAAAATGTCAAAATTTTCTGAATATTTTGACAGCTGGATGTTGTTTGTTACTTTGACAAGTGATGAAACATAACAGTGGTTGTTATCCCGTATGCACTCTTCGATTTCATAAGGTTTTAAGCATTTATAGTAAAGCATTTAGTAAAGCATTTAGTAAAGCATTTCGTGGTTCATTCAAAGTGAAATGGATTGCAAAATTAGAATAATTTATCAAAACCTGGGATCACCAAGGTTTTCGAAAAGTACCAACTTCAAAATAAATGGCCATTTCAATTCGTTAAAAGTTGCGATTTAAAAAAATAAAATTGGTTAAAAAAAACATTCGTGTTTTACCAGAAGATCAATGTCAGCAAGAATGGCAGAGTGATAAAGCCTCCATAAAGCACCTCTTATCCTCATCAATCTACATCACACATGAGGCATGTTGTATAGTTCCACAGTAACTTTCATAAAGGTATACAACTACAGAGAAAGAGGTACACGCTTGCTGTACGTGCGCACAACCTAATCTGCTGATCAGAGCCTTGTGCAAAGAAAATAGTGTATGACGCGTAGGTACGGAAGCAGCTTCTGGAACTGCAGGGTTAGCACGTTCAGCGTACTTATTTCGGAATAAATATAGTGCACAAAACACAGAGCAGGCAAGTAGAGTATACTTATTTAAGTCTACAGATATTTATATAAGTACGTTCGTCCAGCATAGGTCTAACATAATTTCATTGAGTCATTCACCATCATCCACATTGTGAAGAGCTTGCGAGTCGCGTACGCGTATACCTACCAACCTCCTCAAATGTTCTTTTATTATATTTACCCAGGTGCAATAAATGATGCCCACTCATCTTTGTGCAGGGTTTTGGAGCTTCAGCTTCATATACTCCGTAAACAGTAAAAGAGAGACGCGTTTTTACGAAGACCCAGAATACCAACAGATCCGCGCAGCTGATTATGTATGATAATCACTTTGGAGTGTTGTGGCTGCAGGATTGCTTCATCAGCGATATGGGAACTTATTACTTACTGGAAGAACTCTGCTCAAAAGATCTATCTATCTATCTGCTATGGTTCGCTATGGTTCTTCGGCTTTAAGAACTAAACCCATAGACTATAGACTTAAAATCGAATGGGAAAATTGAATGAGAAGCGGAATTAAATTGCATGAATGAATGAATGGAAATTGCAACACGTGCCCCAAGGGGATGTCCGACTTATGTGGATGGATATGTTTTTGTCTGTTACATGGTAAATTGGTGGGCTGAAGGTTTTGCCATTAAAGCAGCTTCAGCAAAACACTTTGAGTTGAGGCATACATTATACACACACAGGGATAAATAACTAGATGCCTGTCGAACTATTGCACTCAAACATACTAATGAGATTTCATTTTTCGATTCGAAATGTACCCGAAATGTTTATAAGAAGTTCTGAGAAGAACTGAAATTTCTAATCTTAGAAAATTTGCATGTGGTTATGCTTGTGACGTAAGTAATTAAGTATATCATATCAAAGGTTTTCCAATTAGATGTTTTATTTTGAATTGGGGCTATTAGGGCAGTTGTCACTTTTAAAGCTGTCATCTTTTGATATTTGGCAAACTACTCTATTAGTAAAAATGGAGTAATACTCTTTCCAACGCACTGAAGTTGTTAAATTCTCTCCAACATTTTTGAACAATCTAAAGTCACAATTAGCAAAAATTTAGCACTTTATTTTATTTATTTATTATTTTATTATGAAGCCCATTTCCACTTCGGAGGATACTTAAAAGCGGAATTGTCGCCATGGCTAAAAAATAAAGGGTGAATTTTTAAAAGCTATAAGAAAGTTTTTCAAAAAAAAAACATAAAACTGAGAAAAGTGCATGAAATCTTTATTTGAAAAGGTAGTACGGTCCATATAATTTAATGTAATAATAAATTAAAGATTTTTTCATGCAAATGTTGAACTTGACTGCGCCTCAAATGCTCCATCCGCTTAGTCCAATTTTGGCATACTCTTTCCAACATTTCGGGCGGTATCTCACGAATAAATGCTTCAATGTTGTCTTCCAATGCGTCAATTGAAGCGGGCTTGTCTGTATAGACATTGTCTTTAACATAGCCCCACAAAAAATAGTCTAAAGGCGTTAAATCGCACGATCTAGGCGGCAAATTGACCGGTCCCAAACGTGAAATAAATTGTTTACCGAACTCGCCTCTCAATAAGTCCATTGTTGCGCGTGCTGTGTGGCATTGAAACCACATGTCATGCAAGTCAAGCTCTTGCATTTTGGGCAAAAAAAAGCTCATTCACACTTGCGTTACGATTCGCATCATCTTTGAAGAAGTAGGGTGCAAGATGCCACCAGCCCATAAACCGCACTAAACTGTGCGTAGGACTGTCATGCCAAGTTCTTGGCTTCAATTCCTGCCTGTACTGGTACTGCGTCTTGAAAAGAATTGAGGAATTCTCCAAGAATAATTCTTTTTATGAAAAGTATAGCCATTCGGATTCGGCATACAAACTAAGTCCTCTCCATCTCGTAACATGCACACAGGCATGGTTGAGAGTTGTAAGTCAATAGGCCCTATAGTTCTCTAAGGTATGTTGCAAAATCTAATTTATTTATTTTTTTAGTTGAAAAGTTTCGCCATCTTCATTTTTTGGTATTTTTTTTTGGGCTGACGTTTCCTTTGGTATGATTAAACTATAAATCTTTTAAGGCCAAGTTTATGGGTCAAAACATTTTAGAATATTTGAAAAATTTGTTTCGAGGATTCTTTTATACACAGGTGCAATAATTTTTGATGTAATGACCTTAATCTCAACTTTTCCATAATAATTACAAGTTCTCCATATTACAACACCTTCTTCACGGCTATGATGATGCTTTAAAAACCTTTTTATTTTCTCAAATCCTGAAAATTATAGTTGTTCCTATCAGTGCCATCGAAAATAAAATCAGGATTTTATGATATTGTTCCCTTTGCATTATAAAATTGTGTTTTTCTACTGTAACCCCTCTTGAAAAATGTTGTATTCGATCTCTTCACGATGGTTACTTCTTGAAGTCAATCATTTCAAAAAAAATGTTTATAATAAGCTTGTTTTTTTAGTCAAATATTTTTAGCAATTATGTAATTATGTGATGTTATATACACTGATTTCTATAAAGTGTTTGACAGGGTTGAACACACTTAATTGCCAAACTTCATAAATTAGGTTTTCATTCTAATTTATTAAATTGGTTCGAATCGTACTACTTTATTTCGAACCCGGTTGTAGTAACTTCAAATATTCCACAAGGAAGTCATCTAGGACCTCTTCTTGTTCTCTTGCTTACCAAAGATATTTAAAGTGTTTTTATCAATAGTCTTTGTCAAATGTATGCTGATGAGTGATGACCCTTAAAAATTCTTAAATATATTATCTATTTCGAACTACATTAACTTGCAGAACGATCTTCATAAGTTGTCTGTTTGCGATGTACCTACTTATGTTGGCCTGCATTTGAATGTACCTAAATTTAATTTTATTATGTTTTACCGTGGTAGGTCCCCACGACTACTTGGGTGTGATGTTTGATTTAAATTTCTCTTTTTGTAACCACATTGGCTTCCCTGATCCTTTTAGCTGAATATATTTATGTTTTTGTTATGTAAGGTCAATTTTAAAATAATGTTCTTTGATTTGGAATCCTAATGCTGCTCATTTAATGAGAAATGAAAGAATACAGAAATGTTTTGCTAAAAAAACAATTCGGATTTCACGAAGACAAGCTAATTTCTTAAGTAGTATTATTGAGTTTAATTTAAACTTAAGTAGAGACTGATGAATAAATAAATAATTAAATTTTGAGATTCTTTTCTGAACATGTTAAGGGAGTAGTAATCACCAACAAATGAAATCTCAATATTTGGAAAAATGTACACTTAATTTTCAAAATAGATTGCGAGTATTCAGTAGAATCGGGGTATAAGATAATCGCTCGCAACAACAACACCTGGCGAGTAGCCCTTATTTGTTGGCAAGCTTTTAAACTTGCTGCCCCTTGCATTGCTTTGTCGCTTAGTTTTTAAAATTCGCTAAAAGTATTTCATAAGAGTCATCCTCTCTCTTAAATCAATATATGCTTCGAGTGAGTTCCTCTTTCTAAGCTACCAAGATTAAACAAACACTCCAATTTGTTAACCTTTGGTCTTGGTTTTGTCTATCCAAATATTGATTTATCTAGGGTGTGAAGAAACCAATACCCCATGCATATAGGATAAACCACAGCCACCACGATACTCTCACAAGGAGGCCATCCCATATATGTTCATGGCGTTAACCATGGGGCTGTAACATATCTCGTGGTATCATAACTTTAATGGTGTGATAATTTAGGTGCCGCCGTAGACTTAGCCAGAAGGGTAAAAGTCGAACGACTAAGATGGCTGGGTCACGTAGAGCGCATGGGAACCGATGCGCCGGCCCGGAAAGTCCTCGATCAGGTGAAAGTGACATCTACCTAGGGACCGATCTAGATGGAGAAGTTTGTTGGGTGATCCCCTAATTCACACAGGACGGTAGCTCCACCTTAATTAAGTAAGTAAGTATTACTTACAATTTTACTAATATCTTTCGTCAGTTTTAATGACATAACTCTTCAACATGACATACATTTCTAAAAAATACTCGTTTCTTTCAATATTAAAATAAAACCTTTTGTTAAAAAACCCGTTAGCTACGAGTACCAAAAGATATATCGCGAATTAAACATAAATACCAATAAATCGTGTTAACCCCAAATTAGTTGTAGTGGCACATTTGTATATAATTTGTAATTTTAACTATGCAAAATTCTTCTTTAGAGAGTTTTTATAGTACCTATGTATGTATGCATTTTTTAATCAGGATGTTTTTTTTTCTCAGCTTTTGAATGTAAAATCTGTGTTAGAAACTACGTATACCCCTATACATTACGTAAAGCATATGTATGTCTTAAGATTTTTGTTCGTACAACTTGAGGACCCAAAGAAACTACATTGTCTACTTACTCGATGTGCTAACAACACCCGCAATGTAATATACCTTCATACAAGCATAGGTACCATTAATCTTAAACTATTTTTCATGTTAGCCGCCTTTAAAAATAAAATTTACACTTAAGGGAAAATTATATGCAATTTGAAAATATTATAACAACGTGAACTTTCATGGACCTTTTGATGACAACGAAGTATAACTTTAGGGTTTGGATATTAAAAAGACTTATTTGGGTCTAGTTTTTAGTATAAATTTAAAGTTAACTTGAAAATAACCGTAGATTATTAATTCAACTATTGGTAACCTTTGATCTTGTATTAATGTTTTATGTTTTTTCTAAGTGTAGATATTCAAAACAAAAAACCACTCTCGCTCTTTCTTCAATAAAAATAATTTGTTTCCTATGAAATTTGATAGGTGCCGCGCGCCAATTGGTTTGTTGTAATTTGTTATACGTTTCTTCGAGGGGCAAGTCTTTTAAGAGGCATTTTGCGAACAAATCTATTAATTTAAACATTTTGGTTTGTCATTACACTATACACATAGTAATGCATACCACAAAGCCTTTTAACTTAGCTTTATACCTTTCAAGATCGTTCTCTCCAAAGACTCCAAGGAGTTAAATATTTTTTGAAAGGGAACACTCTCTTTTTAATCGTAAATTTAATTCATTTGCACTTAATAAATAAAATCCGCCCCAACTACAAATCAGCTCCAAATGTATTCCTGTCAGCTTCGGCGGTTTCTTCTCCATCATTTCATTTGGTTGTGTTTCTTATTCTTTTGAAGGAGAGGAGACCTGATGCTGATGCATATAAATGTTATATGGTATCTTTTTGGAGTATCAAATAACAGAGTCATTCGAGAGACTGTTTAGTTTTGCGCAGAGTTTTAAATCGTTATTAAGTCTTTTGTGTCGATTTTGGAGACTCACAGCCTAGTTCGCTGAGTCGCAAACGCATATATTTCAAAGCGGGTGTAATCTAAAATGGTTTATGAGCTCCTCTGTCTGGGCCCCATAAAAATCAAAAGAAAAGTTACAAAAATAAATATAAACAGGAGAAACGAGGTGGTAACTTCATTTATGGTAATGAGGGCAAAAGTAAAGTATTTTCAAGCGTACTTTATGCGAAGTTTGTTGCAAAAACTTCAGGACTATCTATAGACCTCTACCTCTAGCCTAATCAAATATTCATGAAATTTTATGCATCTCATATGGCGATCATAATGTTTTTATGAAAGATCTATACAATTGTGAGCATATATACATAACATATGTAGACCTTTGTACGTAAAGAACAACAAAAATGAGAGCTTCAAGCTGGCAAGTCGTATAGAGTGTCACCTTAAATGTGGATTTCAGGAAATTTGTACTACAACAACATGAACGCGAGTTCACCAGCTGTGGTGATTTATAAACCAAAAAATGGGAGGACTTTTGAAAGAATTTACTTAGAAAAAGTAACCATTTAAAATATAATATAAAAGGGGAGGACATAGTTTGAAGTGATTTGAAAGTAGTATGTTCAATATGCACAGCACATACGGCTACGTTCAATAATGGTGAAAAGGGAGTGGTATTTTAAAAATGATTGCATTTTTAAAGATTGAAGTTACATTTACTTGATACTATAAAGTCCAAACTGTAAAGTTACGTAAAGTCTATAAAATGACACATAACCCATAAATGAAGTATATATTCAAAAATATGTAAAATATATTGGTCAGTATGTATTGGGCGTAACAAAATTTCAAAAGTACTTTTGACTCTTTAACATCTCTTAGTATATTTTTGATTCTATCCAATGGAAATCTTAAAAAGACACTTATAGTAAGAATCGGTATTGCGGATTGTGGGAATCTTGCCGCACTAGTACCGAGGTATAATTGGATAAATCCTCCAAGAATAATTGTTGTCATGAAAAGTGCTTTCTCAAATTAGCCTTTCGGATTCGGCATATAAACTGTAGGTCCCCTCCATCACTGACAAGATTCACACACATTAATGGTTAAGAGTTGTAAGTCAATAGGCCCCAGTTCTCAACGTTCCGTTGCGCCATCTAATTTATAGACCTATAATTGTGCGCCATTAGTACAAAACGGGCTTTAGATAGGTAGTTCAGAGTTCTTTCCTAATTACCAGTACATTATTCTATACTTCTTCCGCTCTGTTTTTGACGTGATATTTCCATTTATGCTTTGCATCCGAAAACAATCCAAGGTATTTGACAGTATTGTAGTATGGTAATTCTGTACTTTTTTTTAGAAATTGGAACATTAATTATGATTTTCTTTGTAAGATTGTGTAGATTTGCTTTTATATAGTTTGATACGCCTTTTTTGCATCCAAACACTTACTTTATCGACAGCATTTTGCAATTTATGTGAAGCCCTTAAAACGTATGTCTTTGGGACCAATATTGCAATATATCATCAGCAAAGGTGGCCATGAAAGCGTATCTGGAATAAACCTTGTAGATATACTAATGAAACAAGTTTGGTCCTATAGGACACTTTTTTGCGGTACAGCTGCTTTTATTTTAGAGTAATTTTGGCTCTGCCGTACACTAAAGAGTTGGTTCGTAATGTATGATTTCAGTATATTTTAGTACTGCTTGCGAAGGTCACTATGCAGTTTGTACTTAAGTCTTGAGTATTAAACTTCATCAAAGGCTTGGACGACATCTAGGAATATAGCCAAGTATACGTGATCTTCTTTCTTCAAGTACCTTTTCGACCTGATCTGTAATTGAATGTACTTGGTCTATTGTGAAATGTTTAATTCTAAGTCCAAACCGATGGTTCAAAATTAGTCTTCTTTGTTTAATTATTTTTTGCTGATCATTTTCAGTAACATTTTTTTCGAAAAATTTTGCCATGATTGGTATAAGCGATATTGGTCTCTAAGATGTTGTTTAGGTATAAAAATGACTTCTGCAACTTTACAATGATGTGCGTTTTTTTATAAATTGGAGTTTATTAAGGTCTATTACGAACATTTCTTTCAAAATTTGAACATTGATAAGATCGTTCCCTGTCGTACTTATGTACTTATGTCGACACATGCTGTTTACATCTTGAGCCTGACAAAAGAAAATTTTACATTCGTCGTTCTTATCAACAAACTGTGAGGGATCTGCAGCAGTATTTGCTAGGAATGGATTAAATACATTCCCAAGATACTCAGCAAAAAGATCAGATTTTGTTTCCGATCCATTTGCCATTTTGAGATTTTACTAGCGGATTTTGTGCCTGCAGTCTTTTTAGGCGCTTTTGTTTAGAAGCTCGTTGTTATTACTGCTGTTCACTTTTTTATCTGCTGGAAACCTCGAAGCTTGTCATTTTCTCCGATCGTTTCTTATTTCCAAAATCAGCTCTTCATTTCGACAAGATATTTAATTTCTGTTTCTAATTTATTCAGGCTTATTATGAAAATGGGCGTTCAAATCAAAATGCATATCGTGAACTTCGTGATTTCTTCGGTCAATTTAATTGCGTGAGTACAATCGGAAAAATAGTGCAAAAAATTTAGCAAACCGGGCCAGTTTTTTTTTTTTTTTTTTTTTTTTTTTTTTTAATTGTTTATTTGTGTTCCCTTAAAGTCTAACAATTTGTATCTTAGTTAAATAAACTTAAAACTATTACATTATTTTTTTCTTTTAAATTATTAGTACATGACATAGAGTTCTCAGTACCTACTTATTTATCGATTTCTCGTATACATACTAATTAATATTTCATTTTTAGTACAATTAATTATTATTTACATTCGTATTGTTGTTAACTGTGTCTATGTTTTTTTGTTTTTCATGTTAAAGGAAAGTGGGATTTAAAAAACCTTTTGAAATCTTTATTTTTTTCATTTTTTTCTTAAAACTAATTCTTAAAAATACTTAAAATACTTAAAAAACTAACTAACCTAGAAGGTGTCCTGGTATATGGTCTCTAACCTTTCGAGATATAAGCAGGATCGACAATTGTTTCCAATTATCTAGCCTGCCCTCTCGACCGATCAGAAACCATATATCAGAACGTTATGGTAAAAGGGACTATGCGTCTGCAACGACCCAGTCACGCCACCAATATCTTTCGCGATTATAACGATCGAAATTTTGTTCATCTCTTTGAGGTATGCTTACGCAGTATCTTAGGTCTGTATTTCCACTTACTAATTCAGAAGGTTCATATAGTATTCTTTTATCTGTAGCTCTTCTTGCCATATGGTATATTATCGGTAACAAACCGGGCCCGTAGGAGATGTGAAAACACCAGTGTTTACTCGTACAGTTCGAACTTCATACAAATATTGCTGGCTCCTTTGCGCGAAAAATTCAATGGCCGTGTGATCTCATGTGGTGGCGATGTCAATTGGGCTCCAAGAACGTGTGATTTGATGCCTTTTGACTTCTTTTGTTGGGGTTATTTGAAAGACAAGGCGTACGTCGATAAGCCAGCAAAATTGTTCAGCAAAGCATAGAACCTCAATTATGCCTCAGCGTCATTCAAAATTTAGACTACATCGGATGGAGGTGTGCCTCCGAGGTTGCGGGGTCCATTTGGCCGATATTTTGTTCTATACATTATTGAACTATACCAACTTTCATAATAAAAAGAAATTATGTCCTAAATAATTGAAAATTCACATTTACATTTTATATGCAGTGGTCCAAACTACACGTGTGGTCAAATTCAATGATTGAGATGGCGTCAATATATATTTTTGCAATGTTTCAAAATTAGTCATACAAATAATAATCGTATGTATATAAGTTATGTATGTTAATATAGTATACATGGATGTGGATTTGAATATCAAGTTGATTATTTTGATTTTCTATGTACTTAAAATTAGACTTATTTTATATGAGTCATACAATAAACCGTATAAAATAAGTTAATTTTAATTTTAAATTGTTCAGCAATGCATTGGAAAGTATTTCCCAAGCTGGTTTCCGCCTATGATTTTCGGCAATGGGCCATATTTTTGCTATATTCAGCATCACTTGGAAGTTTTCTAATAATATAAAAGAATCTTTACACTTGAGTTGTTGATTTTAAAGCATCAGCATAAAGAATCAGGTATAGCCATTTATTTGAAAAATCTGAAGGCCAACGCAGACTTAATCATTAAAGTAATGAAAAGAAGTATGATGGGAATCTACACAAGGTCATTGTGAAAAACTTGTTGAAAACGAATGCCTCTATGTTCATAGAGTGGAACGATAACTGGCGTTATCCAAAGAATCTTCTCTAAACACATCCGAAACCAATGTTGATGAATAGTAGCACCATTTTGCAGAGGTACTCGCTAAATTCGATTACAGTATGTATGTTGAAACTCTTTCTAAAACAAATTCGTCCGATTTCAGAAATATTTACAGATTTTTAAATAATCGATTAAATTCGGATGACCAAATTAATATACATACATACTTTTGAAAGCCGGAGTTGAAATTTTTAATTTAAATCTTATTCCGCACCGAGATGATCTACCGCACCGCTGCTCTGTAATCTATGTAACATAAGAGAAAACGAAGATATTTACCACATTTTAGCTTTTTGTCCAATTTGACAAGAAACTCATCGATTATATTTTCAGGAAAGCCATATCTCAATACAAAAGTTTTATGAAATCTTAAATGAAATATTGGGATGGCTCAGTGTTTATACATTTTGTCAACGTGCTCTTAAATTTACCGTAACAGTTTCCTCTTACTTAATAATTTAAAGTTCCAATTATTAAAGCCTTAAACTATCTCATTTTATGTCTCAGTATGACTTGTAAAGGTTTTTTTTCCAAAATGCTTTATGAATTTAAACTTTTTAGGTCAACATGCGTTAAAACGGATTCGACTTCGAAATCTTTTCGACTTCGAAAATCTTTTTACAAATATTTTTAAAAATTGTGGGATACAATGGGAAAGGCACAAGAAAACCAAAAATACGTCAGCCTAATAAAATTGCTTGGATAGTAATAACAATGAAATAAGCAAGTTAAAACAAAATTAGAGGCATGAAAACTATTATTCAAATTGCAATTTTTTATAATCTATTGCGAGTTTGAACTGAAATATTCACGCTCACGATAAATTTGATTCAGTTCATGTTTAACTTACTGCTCTTGGTAATTTGCTTTTCCTTTGATTCAGTAGTAAAACGCATACGTCATATCTATACCTACTTTTGAGATTAAACTTAATTTTATTAAAAGAAGAATCATATTTTTTAAAAATAACTTACAATTTAAAGCATCTGGTTATGAATATTTAAATTCATATATTTATGTGGTTGAAGATATATGTAGGCCAACGAAAAAGAAACATCATAAAAAATATAAGATTTTATATTTTAGATTTCAATCCATATATTCCAATAAAATATGTTCTTAAAATAATATAAATTCCTTTTCTGTTGAAAACTCATTTAACATGCATTCCTCAGCAAAAAAAAAAGTTAGATATTCAATTTAGGAGCAGTTAAATTCTTTTCAATTTTTTACTACATATATATTTAATTATATCTTGATGGTATAACTTTTTTTAAAGTATTCTTTCATGTTTCGAGATGACTCCCTCAATCAAATACAATCTCCGATTAATTTAAATATACACATATTTATAGTAATCCTCTTATTAACACCACCAATGGAATTAAATTTGAATTTTCTAATCAGCATAAAAATCTTTACTAAGAACATAAAAAAACATACACGTTAAGATCTTAAAGTAAACCTTCTCGTTACGCACTTGATGGGATTATTAAATTATCATAATAAATTGAGGATGAATAACGTCTTTTTTTAGACTAAACTCAAAACATATTCTATATTCTACAAATAGATAGATAATAAATATATTCAATTTTCCTGCAAGAAAAAAATGAATATACATATCTTCTTGGCTCGTGCTAAAATATTCCTGTTAACCCCCTCTCGATCTCAACAAACTAAAGACAACATTTAAAACAGTCCAACCAAGTAAGAAACCTCTACCAGCAGATGGTCATTCAACACAAAATGTACTTCGTTTTCAATCGAAATAGAGGAAACAAGTATCTGTACAAAATCACAAAACAAAAGAGTTGAGCTTCGAACTTGATTTATTTGTCATCATTCTATCTTTCTTGGATCGTTTACTTTTTTACTTGTTTTGTTGGTAATTTTTTATTTTATCGTTGTGATTTTATTACTTGGCGTCATGCTGCGTCATCCTTGTTCTTTGTTGTTTTCTAATTTTCCTTTAAAAAGTGTTTTTGAAAAAATTTGGCCTTTTTGTCACCCCGTTTGTGTAATGGTCAAACATTTGTCCAAAAACCACATTGGACATTGCTGCGGGTGCCTTTGGAATGAGTGTAGTGTTGTCGTTAAGAGCACGTTACTATGTTCTTTTTTGTTTAAATCTGACCTGTGACACCTCTAAGAGATGGCGTGTGTTTTTCTAAATTGTTTTCCAATTGGAAAATTGTCAACAGACATTTTTTTTAAGATAGCCTTTTGACATCGTTTTGTCGTCATAAGAATTGTGTGATGAATGGTTACTTGCAGACCTCAATCTGTCTCGAATAAATCAATTGATTGTGAAATGTTAAATGAAAATGAATTATTATACCTTCTAGTATATGATTTTAGTTTTTTAGCAACAAGTTTCCCCATCGACACTGGGCCGCTGCCGCCGCCGCGCCACTGCCGCCCGACCTCCTATATCTGTATATTTTTAACGGAGTCTGCCTCGTGCGTTTAATAGTGTCTTTTACGGCATGCATTGGAATGTCTCGCCTTAAAAGTGTTTCTATCACAAATTGCTGTGCCTTCAAATTTACATAATTAATTGCTTAGAATTTTAACAACGTTATCAAAAATCATCAGTTAGATTCAAAGATATCAGCATGGGGCAAATACTAAATGGTATAAGTTGGTATAAAGATTTGAATACGGAACTAGTCCATGCGAGTAATATAAGAAAAATTATGAATACAAAAGTTCTGATGGATGCAGAATGCTACACGGGAGTTTTTTTTATATCTTGCGTTAATTTGAAAATTTGTTAAATGTAAGATTCTGTTTGTAAAGCTATGTATATTTTTGAAAGATTTCTGTTGTTATTCGCCGTGTGGGGCGGATTTTGTGGTCGCGGCTTATCAATTTATTTCAAGAGGAACCCAAAAGACACATAAACTGAAACAAGTAATTAAAGATCTGATTTTACTTCCTCTCACAGATGACATTAGAGACTCATTCTAAAATAAGTTTTTTATGACCCGTCGCGGTCGTCTGTTAAATGTCAACAACAATAATAAAAGAAAATGTTCAACAATTCTAAAGAAGCACGCTTCAGTAAACCGACGATTAGGACGACGAAAATTTGTGTAGCATATTTATGCAGTTCTTTCTTATAAGTTCTATTGTTTTGATGAGCTTGTTTTGAAAATATTTAAAATGCGTAGGGTTGTTAATGGAGTTATTATATTAGACTATTTGGTTTGGAACAATGTTTGTGTTCTAGTTGTTATTATGTGAAAACTGAGTTCAAGTTATATGAATTCCAAACAGGATTAACATCATTATTTAACATCTAAACAAAACTGACCTGAATTAAGTATAACAATATCAGTCTAATGCCTACGTATGTACATCTGAACAATGAAACTTATCAAATGGATTAAAATGAAGAAAACAAAATTAGGTTTAAATTTAAGGTTTGTTAATAAGAATGTATGATGATTGTAATGCCTTGACAATGAGAAATATTGTGATAAAGTTCTTGTTAAATGAGCTTGGGTTGTTTCTTTCTTTTTTTAAAAGAAAACTTGACAAAAAATATTAAAGTAAGTTTGTTCCCGATTTTGTATGGATTTTTGAATAAAATATTTAGAACTTGGACCTAAAAATAACTCCTTTTCAAAATGTATCATTTCGATGCACTTAAACATAGTTTTCCAACTCCAGATGTTTTAATTTAATATCCAATATGTGTAGGTAGAATTTGTCTATACCTCGACCAAAAATTGCAAACAAAGATGTCTTATTACTCGTACACTTGGAGATGTTGATTTGAAGAAACTATAACTATTTACTCGTATATTAATATGTACAAAATTATTCAGACTTAAATGATCTTACTTTTTAATCGAGTAACTTTTAATAAAGTTTTGAGTAAATCTTATATGTTACTAGCTGACCTGTATTTCGCTAACACAAATAGGTTCGACGTTTTTCCTACACGTGAACATGCAACGTATAGCTTCCCATGAGAAAAACATGGATTTTACAAATCCAAACCAAAAATGGACATTGTTTGGCCTTGAGACTTAATTATAGGCATGGCAAAAGCTAAACGTTTTGGAAACTGTGACCTTCTGAAGGGTATGGATTCTTTTTTATTTCCGGTGATCTTTTTGATGACCAACCGTGTGCCATTGCATAATTGGAGTGGATTCAAATTACGCAGGAATATAAAAGGTGAACGAATCTTTAATTGAAGATTATATGTTGGCATTCCGGGTTTATTTAGTGAATTTAAAAACTCAATTCGAAACTACCATTTCCTTTAACAACAGTATTAAAGTGATTTAAAAGACATCAGATCGTCTGGTAACAACTGTTGTGTCAGGAAGTTAATTTCGCCAAAATCAACATTTTTGGCTGCCAAAATAGCCCGATGACTCAAGTAATTACTCTGTATATTCAGAAAAATACTCTGAATCAATTAATTTTTTTTCCTGAAGAATAGTAGTCTGGCAGTTTGATGCATTAACATCATTTGGTCGTATTATATTCACTATAATATGAATTTAATGTATACTTCAAATTGTAGCTTATATAAAACGATTGGAAGTTTGACATAGCGCCATCTACTAAATACTTACTCCATCCAGTCAACAGATGCCGCCATCTGCTAGAACCGTTTGAAGCTAACAGAATTGTGACTGTCAAGTAATAGACAAAAAATTTTAAATAAAATAATATTGCGATCATAAATTGAGTTAAGCTACCCCAACTTTCAAGTTGTATCAAACTGCACATGTTGTACGAATTTAATTGAAATCGGTTAAGTAGCTTAGGAGTCCATCGCGGACAAATATCTCGACACGTAATTTATTTATATTAAGATTAGATTTTTAACTTCCAATAGGAAGTTATTGTATTCGGTCCGATTTGTCAAATTGAAAATTTTGACATTTCTCGACGTTTCAAGTTCCCTAGAGCCTAAATAAAAGATTTTTAGAGAGATGTCCATGCGTGCGTGTGTATACGTACGTTCGTACGTCCGTCGTTTCGTCAACCATAGATCAAGTCGAGATATCGACTTCAAATAACTTTTGTTTTACAGATAATAATACAGAAAGATGCAGAAAGGACTCTCAAAAAAATTGAGTGGGTGTTTTTTTTTTACCATAGCAATTCAAAAAAAAGATGAAAATTTTGGTTAAATATCTCACGAACCAATGATGCTAGAGACTTGAGTTTTAAATTATATACTTAAGTTTTAAATTATATACTGCAACGAGGTACCAAACAAGTATATTTTTGGAAAAAATCCAATTACCTTACGGTTTTTTTATAAATCAAAAAAATTGAAAAAAAAATATTTGTCACCTTGAATTTTACGAAAAAAAAAAATTATTTTATCTCCAAAATAATTGTGTGCAAGGAAAAATAACGTTTTTGACGTCTGGTAAAATTTTGAGAAAAATCGAATTGACATTTTTTTTATTAAAAATAAAAACCTAAAAAAACGTTATTAACAGTTGGTAAAAATTGATTTCTGACTAAAATATCTTTTCAAAAATTTGAGATTATGGCTTCAAACTAACTTTATCTTATAAGAAATATTGTTTTCAACATTCTGAAAAATTTTGAGAAAAATCGAATTGACAGTTTTTTGAAAAAAAAAAAAATAAATAAAAACGTAGAAAAAAAATTACTAAAAGTTCGTAAAAATTGATTTTCTACTCAAATATCTTTTCAAAAATTTGAGATTATTGCTTCAAACTAATTTTGTCTTAAAAGAAATATTGTTATCAACATTCACTAAAATTTCAAGAGAAATCGAATTGACAGTTTTTTTTTACAAAATATAAAAACCTAAAAGAAACATTAATAAAAGTTGGTAAAAATTTTTTTCAATGATTTTCCAATAGTCTTATCAACAGCCACAGATGATGATATTGAAATTCTTAAAATTAAAAAATAATTACAATGATTGTGTTGCATTTCAGCACGACATTTAAAAGTTTGAAAATTTATGTGAACAAAATGATCTTGACCTTAATCTCTCAAAGTGTTCTGTGTTAACTTACAGACACTTAACTAACCCCATAATTTTTGACTATTTCCACAAAGTTATCAACCTATTAAGAGTTTACGAGATTTAAGACCTAGGCTTAGTATTTGATGAGAAACTTAACTCTATTTCATATGTCTCCTATATTGTTTCAAAAAGCAAACTCTATGTTAGGTTTCCTTAAACGGATTTCTTCATATTTTAAGGACCCATATACACTGAAAGCTATTTTTCGTTCACTTGTTATACCATTAGTGGAGTATTGTTCTGCCAATTGGAATCCTGGTACAAACAAATTGATAACAAGAATTGAAAATATCCGAAATAGTTACCAGTAATAAGCTTCAAATAAAAAACAACTAGGCCTATGACCATTTTTCTCGAGAGTACATATGTAATTCCAGTAAGAATACAAAAAATCGAGTTGGAGATGTTATCGTCTATCGAGTAAATATTCAGAATAAAAGGGGATTAGACATTCCTATTTTAATAGTGTAATTGTAATTTGTAAACACAATTTTCTAAAATTATAAAACAAAATTTCTACTCTTTGTATTCGAATTTGAATATAATGGTTGTAGGTGATACACTGAAAAATTGTCAATGATAAGAACTTTTCCTCTGAACTACTTACATTGATTTATGTATGTATATTTTTATTTCTTATACAAATATAGTCTTAAAATTCTTCAAAATCAATGAATTGATCAGAATTATGGAGGGCACAAAATAATCATATTACGAGCACATTATATGAAAACAATATATTGATTTTTGACAATTGACATTTCAAGTCGTTTATCAGTCTACTCAGCAAGCCTGAAGCAGATTATGGAGACAAAAAAAAGTAGCGTTAAGATCATAGGCAGTTCCCTATAAGAAAGGCCAATGGCTTGTCACGTCACGTGACGTTGCTACCTGTCAGATAAATACACAAACAAAAATAAGGTACATTGATTTCTTTTTTTTCTACGACAAAATGTTGAATAAAAGACAGTATCAATGGGATGTTTTTAGCTCCTTTATATATACCTACACCATCATCGAAAATGCGGCAGCGGCAGCGACCTATAGCGATAGTAATCTCTATTTGGGAAAACTGTCACTTTTTCCTCTGCACTATTTGGACAGCTTCCGTTGACATGGTACTTATGACACACAAAACAGGTACTAATCCACCAACGATTCAAAAGTCGATAAATCTCACTGAGAGAATTTCGACTTCAAGTCGTGTACAGATATTGCGGTCTCTGCGTTCGCGTCTGCGGGGCTAAATAGTCACCTACAACAGACTATACACAGCATCAGAAGAAATAATATCCATTCTCCATGGTATAGCAGTAAAACGCACAGAACACCTCCTGATGCACCACAAATGATCTAAAGAAACTGATCAGGGAATCAAGATAAGATGAAATTAAAAAGATGCCACAAAGATCCACACGCAAGCTTAACGTACATATATGTAAGTAGTTGCTGCAATATACAGGAGGTTAGAAGACTTCGATGATGATGATGATGATGATGACGATGTTGATGATGGTGACGATGACTATGACGACGACGACGAAAAAGACGATGACGCGAATGCTTCCAGTGTTGAACCTCTGCTGATTTGCGGCTGCCGGTCATTACTGCCACAATGATACTATATCACTGGTGAATAATCTCATCACTTTGTGTGCGCATTTCTGCGCCCTTTTCGTCCTGCGTTTCGGATCCCTATTTTTGTTTGTCCTACAGTAGGGCGAACTTATTAGGTGTTTGTCGAAAATGAAAATTGTTATGTTATGCATTTAGGACAAGATTGGCTCTATGACATTTTCTTCTAGTACCCGAGCTTATAGAATTTCAGAAAGTGGTTTACAGTTTTTTTTTTAAAGAGAAATCGGCAAAACATGGAGCATATGACGTCCATTTAGTTCGTAGCACTGCCCAAAAAATTTGAGGCGATCTTAAAACATCTCGCGTACGAAGGTTTAGTGTGAGGAGGTGCTCCATCTTATTATGACTACACTTTGACGGGTTGAAAATTCATCTTCTTCAACCCAAGTCAGATTTTAAAAAAATTATTCAGCATGTCAATGTAAAGGGCACTATTGATAGCGCCATGCATCTTTGTTCCTCGAAAAAGTTAGGGCCGATGATTAGTTTTGTTTTTACTTCATGGCTGTGGAACGGTTGTTCTTCGAGGCTTTGGGAGTTTACTGCAGCATAATAATAGCAATTATGCTTTATGTATAAAACGATAGAGGTGAAAATGCACTCCATCACTCACAAAGAAAAACGGATATTCTTTCACCTCAAATGACGAGAGCATTTTCTAATGCAAATTCTAAACGTTGTTGGTAGTCAGTGGGTTTCAAATGCTGAACAATTGTCAACTTATAAGGATTGGTTCAATTCACGCTAGACGATACGTGGAGCGTAGTGAACTTTAGAGAACAGTAGCTTTTACCCTTTCGACAGAATGTGAAAGGCCGGGTGCCTTGTTTTGTAATTATTCCAGTTGAAAAGCAGTAACACACCTCATAGCTGCTTTAAGATCGGGTACGACGGGAACCATGACGGGTAATGTAAAAATGAATTCTGAATGCACGCTGTACTTTCACTACCGATTCATTGTTTTTTGACAAATGCGTTGTACGCGAACACACGGTGAACCACACTCTACTGCTCCATAGTGGAAACTAAATGGCATTATCTACTTAATCGAATTAGGCATTTCCGCTTTTGTAGAGTGCGAATTAAGGAAAATTTCGCAGCTGTACGTGTATAGGCCAGTGTTAGTGATAATCGTGAATTATCGATTCGGTGTCATTCACAGCAATTGGGTCTGTGTTACTCCATGAACGTGGACAATAGGATTTAAGTGTGAATCCTTTCAAAATACAGCTGGAGAAAGAATTGAAGCCGAATGACCTACCATAACGCCGGATTTTTTAGTGAATGGGCTCTTGAAAAGTAGTGGGCCATATTTCTTCAAAGTTGAATGGTGAGAGCTAACAAGCGATGGTAACAAAATGAAAAAGCTTGACTTGAATAAAATGTGGTTTAATCAAAGCGGTGCCACAAGCCACAACGCCTGACTGATAATGGTGCAATTGACAGGTGAGTTCAGTCAACAGTTTATTTTGCATCTGTCCTTGGATATTTTGAGATGTAAATGTTTTCCAAGTAAGATTTTCTTGGCTGAAAATTCATCGACTGCTTCCACTATCCACACCTTATTACACTCCAAATCATCGTTATTTATATTTGCCCACACTTTTGCCTTAGAGATTTGTGGAATTGTTTGCTTTTTGCTCAGAAATACTTCTATGTTGGTATATATTTTAGTTGTTGGTGGTATATATTTTATATCGTTGCTTAAGTTTAGTGGCATTTCAACGCATCTATGTATACTTCAAAACTCGCTGTTGTAAGTCAATTGTAAATCTATTTGCTAACATGAAGTCAACACCCAATATCAGTTCGTCAACGATATCAGCAACTAGAAATTGGTGCTCCATTGTCGTGGTTCTAATATTGATTTCTTTTATTACCTTTCTCCAATAATGCTGCATCTTCCCCAATAGCTGTTCTAAGTCGAATTCCAATGACCGTTAAATGAAATCATTTCTAATAATTGAATTCGAAGCGCCAGTGTCCAAAGTTACAATATAAATCCTTCAATCGATATTCACCAAAACATTTAGGTACGTTCAATTTTTGAGATTGTTATTTTAGTTTGGTCATGATTCGTAGTCAGCGCATGGCCTCTAGAACTGAACCTTCTGGTGTTCTTTTTTCTTAATGGAACTTAAAACAACACCCCTTAAAATAGTTTGGATGACTTGTTTTTGTTTGAAGTTCCGATTTTTCTGCAACTTTTACAGCTTGAATAAAGTTTCCCTAAAAATTGGCTTAGATAGTAATTGTAGCAGGTTTTTGGTATCTGAATCATGAATACCATCGATGAAAGCATCTATCTTGCATTGGTCAATGAACTTACAAGATAAATCAGGATATGTCCAATATGCTAATCATTCGATGTCTGCTGCGTACTCTTGAAGGACTTCTTTCGCTTTCTGTTGTTAATTCTTTAATTCCGTCCTGTGTATCTGGTTACTCCCATATTGTTGAACCATCAATGACAACAACATTCAAAATTGCATTGTTTATTTTTGTTTATTAAATAAAATAAATACAAAACTTTATGTATGTATGTTGTTATTTTTAAATTTAAATTGTAGAATTAAAGTTGCAATCTGCAAAAAAAAAGGGAAAATTAATTAGGTAAAACCAACACAAGGGTAAAATAGACATACAAACCACTGGGTGTTGGGCTTGCGGCTTAACGAAGAATATTGGCAGGTGTCCCACGGAGCCCCGGTGACAATAGTTAGTGAATAAATCTGTAAAAATACATAAGTAAAACAAATTTAATATAATAATATAGGTAGTTAATGAACAATTAACAAAATAAAACAAAACACAAACTATTTATAACACATTTGTGGACAAAACTTTGTTTTCGTTTGGAAAACCCAGGTTATAATTATAACCTATAAAACACATCACATTATTAGGCAAATAATAACACGAATTTTATAATTAACGACAAATAAACACTTAATTTATAACTCTTTAATTAAATACACTAAATTTATTAACAAAACACAAAAAAATTTCACAAAATCAAACAAGAAATTGGCACAAACGTCACTTGGTCATGCGCACATAAGAATATATCAATTTGACAAGTAAACTTTAAGGACCGAACAAATTGAAGATGTTCAGTCAATTCACTTTTTCACGCCGAAATCAATTTTAAGAACATTTTGTTAAATTAATTTTTAATTTTAAAGATATTTTGAATTTAAATTTTTACATTTAACCCTAATGATAGAAAGGGACAAAAAATAAGTAACAAGGACAAAATGGCAGAAACAAAGCTGCGCGAAAATTATGAAGCAAAAAGACAAGTGCTGCCAAAATGAAAATTGCTGGCATAAATATTGCAATTTATTCACCACAATGCCATTGGTAAATTCATTATTTGGCATGATGAATATCCAAAATAATAGAAATAGACAAATTCAAGTGAATTTTAAATCTTAACTCACCATAATCAATTATAAAAGGTTTTAATATATGTCTTTTTATTATTTATTTCATGTGGTGAGTTTTCATATGCGAAAATTTTGACATTTGGTAGCACTCAAATGAAGCGCGGGAAGCATTTTTCTGCGCGAAATGGGGTATAAAAGGCCGGAAAAATCAGCAATCAGTCTCTTTGAGTTCCAGAAGCAGTCCAGAACATCAAGTCCAAGTAAATCAATTTGAAATTGTCCAACGATCTATACGTTGAACAAATATATTTTGATACCCTTTTTTTTATATTAACATATAATTATAAGTAGTAGAAGGAAAAAATCAATTTTGAAATCGATTGATGACTTTATACGTCATTCGAATATAATTTTGATAAAAAACCTTTTTTAGAAATAATTGAACTAACTTGTTTATTTAGAATATCAAAATTTCGATTGGAACTCGTTAGACGGGCATATACGTCAAGCGAACATCTTTCGAATACAGTAATATTTTTAAGTAGACATTGTTAATAGAAAAGTAAGTCAAATCGGACAATAAAGGCAAACATATTAATTTACATATCACTAAATTCCAAATTCTTTTTATTTATTAAATTTTGCTTGATTTGTTGATATTTCATCGGTAAACCGTAAGTATCAACGTTGGGCAAAAAACACATATTTTCTAAGAGGGGCTTTTATAATGGTTTGGTAATTTTTAACCTCACCTCTTGGAATAATCTTCAGAACATCAGACGCGCCACCCTTAGGACTATATTCTTCATTCCTGTTATTTTGAGACATTGCAGTCTCGAAGTGAAGTGAAAAATGGGTGGCTTGAGTTTCATAGAGCTGATAAGGAGTTCTGAGGGTCCATTTAAAAGCAGGTCACTAAAACGATTCTCTAATTTTTCAATATCGCAATTGAATTTATCTTCAATACTCTTGATTCTCCACCATCTGATCTTCTAAAGCTTTTACTAGTCTCTGATGTAATTCAGCATACGAACCGCTCGCTGGTCGAAAGACAGAAAAGCGAAAGTTCCTTTTTGAGCTGGTGAACTTTTAATTGATTATATTTATTGCAATTTCACTTCTGACACCAATTGTTACGTTTTAAGTTTAAAATTATAAGACACCTGGAAATCGAAATTAAAACTCCTTTGATACAAATTTTCTAGTTTTTGTAAAACAACAATTATTAAGTACAAACATTATACATGTGTGTTTCAAAGAAAACGCAATTCATGTGGCCCCAAATTTTTACCATTTTCAGAGGGAATTTTAAAAATTCCAGCTTTTAAATTATTTGGCACCACTGTTCGCAATTCGTGTTGTCGCATTACCTATGGTATATCCTCTTTGGTAAATGAGTTTGCGTTCTGATCTCTAGTTAAGATTTCTTCACTGATTAAGTACACCATAGGTACTGTGGTACATACTAAATATATACAACTATAAGTGGCAGGGGTGCCATGTCGGCAAGTCGTTGAGACGGTGCGAAGCGCGAGGTGAGATGTTTGAACGCAGCCTATAAGTATCTGTATCTGTATCAGCATCTGCATCCGTATCTTATGGTCAAAATGCATTTGCCACTATATGACGATATGACGTGGAGTATCTTTGATTTTAAAATCAGTTAAGGCATGGGCGACCACATTACTACTGCGCATAGCACTGATCTGATGGTGCTGCTGTTAGTGGTGCTCTTTTTGTATCTTTTTATTTTTGGTGTTGTGTTTATACGCGTTATCTCTTCGGTCGTCCGTGTTGTCGTCTTAATTATTGCGTTAATGAGTTTTTCTCTCTCTTTTTTAAATAGACACTAAGATAACAATCTTTGATATGAAAATGTAAAAATTTATTACTTAGTTGTTTTGCAACTCCAATAACAACAACAACAAGTACATTACAAACACCCTGTGGGGGGAATGTTTTAAATTGAAGTAATGAGGTGGTTTTATGTTTTTCCATACATATTTTCTACGTATGTACATATTTCTGCATTATAAGATTTATAGCTTTTGACAATGATAAAACAAGATCTTAAATTAATACGCACATTTTCATTCGGATTCTTATATTAGTTATAAAATGCCAATGTCAATATAATATCTACTACATAATGTAGATATGTATGTGATGTACTCGTATGTATTTGAGACGAGGTGGAAAATGTTGAACTTATGTAATTCGTTTTTTTTTCGTCTTCAAACATGATGCGGCACTTGTTTAGTAAGCTTTATATGTCTTTTTGTTGTCACTTGAAAAATGGATTTTTGGAAAACATAATCAGGATTTTATATCAAAAATCAGTCCTAAGAACTGATTGTATTATTTTGTATTAAGTTTATATTGCAATTAAAAATGTTGGATTAAGTTAATAAATACAATTTTTTTGACGGTTTTTCCGAAGAAGGTCATAAAAAGTACCTGTTTTTTTGTGTCACATGAATAGGGACAAGATGCACTATTTGCCTATTAGCGTGTTTTAAATCCGATTAAAGGATACTGTGAATGTGTGGGAGCTTAGTACGATTATGAATTTGATAAAATCAATAAGTATGGGTAAAGGTAAGGATCTAACTAAGGAGGAAATAGGCCAAATTCAAATTTACCGGGATCTCGGCAAAACCATCCGTTTTACAGCCAGCAAAATTAGAAGAAGTTCAAATGTTGTATACAACTACCTCAAGAACCCAGAGAGGTATTTAAAAAACCAAAAAGGAAGGGTTAAGAAAGCCACATAATTTCAGAAAAGGCGGGCGATAGTAAGAACTGCTTCAAATTCAAGGCTTTCCATTTGCAAAATCAAGGCAGAAATGTTAGTAGATCGACTGTTGCTCGGGTGATACAGAAGGCAGACAATGTACGATACCAAAAAACGAAGAAAAAACCACCATTGAATGCTGCATGCAAGAGCCAACACCTTAATTTTGCTACAAATCACATCAGGTGGAATCGAGTTTGGCATACCGTCGTCTTTTCCGATGAAAAAAGAATAATTTGGTCGGGTCTGATGGATAAAGCTGATATTTCCATGATTAAATAAAGGAAGAATTCTATCTTGAAAAAAAAGGCACAGAAAGGAGGTGGTGTAATGGTATGGGGAGCAATCACCTATTACGGGACCGTAGAGCTGGATTTTCAAAGCTATAAAATGACGGCAATTACTTACAAATCGATTCTGGAACGAGCTTTTCCGCAGTTTTCTGAGTTATTTGGTTGACAACAATGGACTTTCCATCAAGATAATGCACCAATACATACCGAACGGGTAACAAAAGCTGGATTCAGGGGCAAAATGTGAACCTTTTACCATGGCCCCCAAATCCTCCTGACTTGAACATCATGGAAAGCGTGTGGGGATGGCTTTCAAGAAAAGTCTACGAAGGAGGACGACAATAACAAAAAACTGAAGAGTTTATTGAAACCATGAAACGGTCTTGGGCCCAAATTTCGTTCAATTATCTGACAGCACTCTATGAATCCATACACCACAGGTTACTTGAAGTAATTCAGAAATCAGGAGGTAGCACACACTACTAAAAATTATTTAAATTAAATCAATAAAACCAGTATTAACCTAAACTATAAGATTTTTTGTTATTTTCTTTACTTCAAGGGGTCTTACAGGTAAATTTAGATCTTGTTCCTATTAATGTGACACAAACAAACATGTACTTTTTATGAACTTCTCCGGAAAAACCGCCATAAATCTGTTAGGAGTCAGGTTTCCACGGGGGAATGCTTTGGAGTACTGGAAGAGGCTACGGCACGCTTGTGATTGCACGGCTCAGCTCGTCGCGTGGGGTGGTTCTTGCCACCTTTCAGTACCCCTCCTGCTCGACTAAACATTAATTTTTACTCGTGCCTAAGGTACATTAAAGATGAAAATGACACAAACCTGTGAACTTTGACGATATCTGAGAGGAATTCAAAATCGGTGCTTCGAAATAAAGTTTAAAATAAATCCAAAAAAAAAAATAATACCTATGACTAACCTAATAAAATTAATAATAAAAAAAATAAAATAAAACCATTCACCAAAAATAATAATAATAATAAAAATTAATAAAAAGAAATTGTAAAAAAAACAAATTAAGTAAAATAAATGAAAGAAAAAAAAACTAAACCCTACTAAAACTTATTCTTCCTAAAGCACCTCTTTCTTACCCCCTCAAATATCGTCACACCGAATTCCAAAACGTTCGTCTGATGTTGTTGACGAAAATCTGGCCAACCCGCCCAAGTATCATGAAGATACTTCCTTCGCTATTTCCATGGCCGAATGTAGTGGAAATAGCCCCTAAAATGACTCAACCAGTCACGAGTTAGTCCGTTGAGAAAAGTTAGTCTGTCATGTCAAAAAAAATCCAAATCACTACTGGACGGCCTTACCAAGCCTCCACACACCACTAGCTATTAAATTAGTACACCATCTTGTAAATTTCAAACCAACTCAAATTATAATTTTATTATTCAATTTCATTTAAGACAAACTAAAAAAAAATTTTTAATCGAGTTCTCTTCTTTTCTTATAAAAATAAATAATTAAAATAATAAAGGTATATAAAAACTAAAAAAGGTTTAAATTCAAATTTTTGAAAGAATTGACCTTAGAGGCTTTTTAATTGGTCTTTTATCCACAATAAACAAAAAGTTATCACTCACCGTTTCCTGGTCCCTCGTCGTTCTGCCGGCAGCACATAGAGAACCTTCGGTAGTACATTCACCACCACTGAATCTATTATTTTTAAAAATTATTCTAACAGCCTATAAAATCACTTTTCTCACTTGTCTAATTTCAAACCAAATTCAAATTAAAAAAAAAATTAATTAGTTTAAAAAAATTAGAGAACTTGATTTCACAGATTTGATATTTTTTTTTTGCTCTACTTTAGTTAAATTATTAAAAATAGTATATATATGTATATCAAAACAAATTTTAAAAGTTCTTTTTTTTTCCGATACTTCTTCACTTCTTCACTTTTTTTTTCTTAACTTTTCCTCTGGACACCCTTTCTATTCTTCTTGTATCAATCCGTTTCTTTCTTCGAAGGATATCTATATATATCTATAGGTATATAGATATATAGTACCCTCTTAGACTATGTATGTTGATTTGCCTTGGAAGTTGTTTCCTTTGTACTGGACAAAGGAATACTTCCTCTGTACAGAATGTCCTTCTTCAAAGTTAAAATTTAAAAATCCGAAGGAGGTAACAAAAAAAACTTGGCAGAGGCTCAGGCTTCTGCTACTAATTTTGATGTTCTTTGGAGAACTTGACCTGAACCTCTGCTTGCTAAATATATATATATATATATATATATATCACCACCAACTTTCTAGGACTTTTGCTTCTAAATCCTCTGTCTAACTCCGCGACAACAAAGAAATCTTGTATATTTTTAAGAATTCACTTATTTTCTTTTAAAACAATAACTCCTTACTTTTGAAATAATTGTTTTTCTATTTTCACTTCTATATTTAAATTCAATTTTAAATTCAAAAAACTGTTGGTCACCAAAAGGAATGGCCGTTATCACTTCTAATTCTCAGTCTATCAAACGTAAGAATGACCATAAAATCCCTTAGGCTAGTTCCTAGCCTTCTTCTATTAACTTAAGTAAATAGTTACCACTACCTCTGAGTGAGATCACTATTTTCCACCCACAATTGTTTTGCATCCTTATCACAGATAATTACCCCCCTTATCCAAGTCCAAAAAAAATCGTACCCACACATATATACTGTTGCGGACGCCTGGTGAACTGCTCCTTGACCTAGAATGCAAAAGGAAAAGATTAGTTAAGAAGAAAGAAAAACAAACAAAAACATACTTACCTGGTTGTGCGAAAATCCATGTGGGAAAGGTTAGATATATCCTGAAAAAGAAAACAATTATTATTAGGTTCATAAATAATAAAATGAAGTATAAAATAATAAACAAAACAAAAGTTATTTACATACCTACCATGTTGGTTGTTGAATTCTGAAATTGATTTGATTACAGTAGAATGACAGCGACAACTAGTTGTTAAGACTTTGTACTTTGTACGTTTACATGGGATTGAGTTCACTGGGGGGTTGAGTTGAGATAGACCATTTCGTGCAAACGTCAATTCTGGGCCTGGATGTAATTAGATCCTTAACCTTAAACACCATCTATCTGTCGAAAGTTACACAAGCCATTTCATTTCATTTTCGTGTTCGAATTCGAAGATAAAAAGGGATGAGTGTGGAAATGGTGATTTATGCTCACCAATACGGAGACATGTAAACGATATGAAGATTAAGAGATGTGAATCGGGTGATCTTGTTGTGCAGTTATGGTGATCGTACGATTAGTTTTTGGGGTGGGATGTTTTGCCGAGAGGTGTAAAAGTTCGGTTGTTCGGATTTTCTTCGTTTTGTTGAGGTTGAGACCGTGATTTTGACAAGAGGAGACTTTTTCGGTTTTGTGGAAAAAAAAAGAAAAAAAAAACGAGGAGAAAACAAATTGATGGACCTGAAATAAATTGCAATAAAATTGATTTAATAACAAATTTAAAACGAAAAAAAAAAGAAGAAGCAAAAGAAAACTTTTCAAGAGTGATGGTGCGGTGATAGTTTTTCTTTTGAAGAAAACAAATTGATTAACCTGAAAGAAATTGCAATAAAATTTATTTAATGAAAAATTTAAAACTAAAAGAAAAAAAAAGAAGCAAAAGTAAACTTTTCAAGAGTGATAGTGCTGCGATAGTTTTTTTTGAAGAAAAAGAAAAATGTTGGAATAACCTGAAGTAAATCCAAGTAAAAGTTATTTACTTAAAATTAAAACTAAAACAAAAAATCAAATTGAAATCAAATTTATTTAGTAAACATTAAAACTCGAAAAAATTTAAGAGTGGTGAAAAGCCTTAAATTGATACAATCCATTTGAAACCTTTCTGTTTTTAATTTAATAAATTTCCTATGAAAACGAGTAGTGAACAATAAATTGGGAAAAATAGTTAAAAGTGGTCAATAATCGGCGGTCCTAGATTTGCCTAAAAGAACTAAGCCGCCGCACCATTCAAAAGTTAAACGATTTGGAGTTGAATGGAGGTTATTTCCCGTCCAACCCGTCCATCGGAGCACCCCGGCTCACTGGAGCGCCGGTCCGTGTAAAGGCACCCGTTACCCTGAAAAAAAAGGAAGCGACAACTTTAAAAATAGTCCCCAAAAATAATTTCGGATGGATAAGTCAATCTATGTGTTTGTGTTTGTTTTTATTTATTAAATTTTGTTTGTGTTTGGCGTCTAAATTACCACATAAATTACAATTTTGGTTAATTCATTTTTCTTTAAATTCTTAATTAATTAAATAAAAAAAAAATTGTATCCTGTAAGTGATCAAAAACCGTTTTCAAAGGGGTCAACGCGGAAAAAAAAATTTGTTGTTGGTTTCCTAGGGTAGTACCAACCTCCATAGAGCTCTCTAGGGGTAGGGGATCCTGGGACGTTTTTGGTTAATTAACGGTAATACCATAAAGGGTATGTAAATGGTTAGTTTCTTTTGACTCGAAGGAATTGTTTTTCGTTACGTTTGGTTTTTTTTTTTCTTAATTTTGTTCATTTGATTTTTGGTTGATGTATTTTTTTTTTGTTGGTTAATTTAAGAATGCTTAAATGTAGCAATAAAACTTGACGCCTATGTTATAAGAAGAAAGCGTTAGTTTTTTTTTGGTTTTGATTTTGGTCTAGGTTTTTGTTTCACCTAAGTGAAACAATGATTCACTGAAGAATTTTTCAGGGGTGCTGATGGTAGCTGTTTTTTCAACGATGGTAAGGACCTGATATTTACTGGAACGGTAAAGTATATTGGGAAAATCCAAACATGGCCAAGGATTTTCATGGTAGGGTGGGTAAAGGCCACACTGCATCAACACCGGCAGTGCCCTTGGGTTGGTGAACGTCCGTCCGTTTTGTTTTTAGTAAACCGGCCTGATTTGTGTTTTTGGCTGCTGGTGACTTCTGCTTCCGGGAACAAGATCCCCCCCACATCCGACGAGCTGATGCTGAGCATAGCAAGCAGGCCACGTTCTCGGGAGTAGACACTCTTTCCCTTTTTCCTGGTGTTCCTCTTTCCTTTTGCAGATGTTCCTGCCACGGTATGGTAGTTTCACTGCCTTATCGACTTGTCCTCATCCACGCTCCTCTCCCCTCCACTAACCCGCAACAAAATGGCGCCCAACGTCTAAGGCAACGCTTAAGCCAACGTTTAAGGCATTCGTCTTAGATTTTTGTAGTGTTCGTTTCTGTTTTTTTTATGTTGTTATAGTTCACAACCACACTTACTGAAAATTTTTAACTTTTGTAAGTCTTTACAGGGAAGGTCACAGACGGACTCGTGTAAATTGCGACAATTTGTTGAAAATTTTCAGTGACTGCGGTTGATGTTTGTTAGGTGTTTTATCTGGTCTTGCTGCGATCTCATCAGGGTTCAGTATGTCTTCATCTAGGAAGTCCCAAACATGCTAGATTTGAATTGCGACTGGCTCTGGAAGTTGAAGTAAGTTTCAGTTACCACCTTTGTTTTGTATTCCTTTTTCCTTATCCTTATATTTCTTTTTACTTTTCTATACCATTTTCATTTTCTTATCCTTTTGTACAGTTTTCTATAAAGTATCTTTTTTGAAATAGTGACCGTGTAGCATGACTTTCAATAATTTTTCTTTTTTTTGAATTTTTTTTAAATTCATTTCTCTTTTTGTGTGGTTATTTTCTCCAACGCCATGTCTTCAACGAAAGCCCTAGAGGCAGACTTGAATTGCGGGTATGGGAAAATAGCTTTGTAATGTAATTGTTGAATTGTTCCTTATCCTTGAATTTCACCACCCAGAGGGAAGTTTAAATTAGTCCGTCCGAAGTCTCGAAATTCTAGTAAATGGTTACAGGAAAGTCGTTCCAACTCTTCAGGTCCAAACATCGTTGAATAAACTACCTGAAGCACCCCGTATGTTTATGATACAAAACCTATAACAAATACACACGCCTTAAGAAAATTTATTTTTGGATTTTGGAAAAATTAAAATTTAAATACATACAAATAAATACAAACACACAAAACATAAAATAATACAAACATATAAAACATTTCTTAAGTTTAAGTTCAAAAACGAATATACACTTTTTTTTGATCTTCAATATCTGTTTTCGTTTTTCGTTCTTTTGGTCAAGTTTTTCTTTTCTTTGAGGATTTTCTTGAAATAGTTTAAGTTTTTTTGATAAAAGAAATTTTAAGCCATATTCAAGAAGTACTTAATTTAGTTCCAATTGAAATTTATCTTTTTTTTGGTTTGGAAAAAAAGGGAATTTAAAATTTTCAGTTTTGTAACTAAACATTAAGCAATTATTTGAAAGTTTTTCAAAGTTAAGATTTTTTTGTTTAGTGAAAAAGTTTGGTTTTCAGTTTAGTTTTTGTTTATTTATTTAGTTAAAGTTTACAATTGCTTTCTTAATTTTCTAATTCAACTATTTTTGATAAAATAAAATTCTGATATTAGAGATTTTAGGAAAAATTTCTAAATACTTTTTGCAAAATTTGAGTTTTTTTTAATGAAAAATTACTTTAAGTTTTTCAACAAGATATAATTTAGAAATTGGTTTATAGTGATAGTTTTTTTTGTTACCCAATTCCTTTTTGAATTATAAATTGTTTTTCAAAACTTGTTTTTGAAAATTTACTAGATTTAGTTTAACAGTTCTTGAAAACAATTCTATAATTAATTACAAGTTTTTTTTTGTTTTTTCAATTTTTTTGAAAATACATTTATATCTTTTTTGAATTCCATAAAATTAAGTTTTTGATTACATTCAAATATACTTTCAAAAATCTTGAATTTATTAATTTCAATTTTCGTTCCTTGTTATTTATATTTATTTCCTTTTGTTTATTTAAACATTTATCGTTAATTATTTTTGTTATTTATTTATTAATTTATTTATTTATTCAGTTTTTTCGTTAACTACATTTTTTGTTTTTCATTTACATACATTTTTTTTGTTACAAGTTTCATATTTTTTTGTTAAATTTAGGTGAAAGGTTACAGTTTTTTTGATTAATTAATTCATATTCATTTCCATTACAATATTTTTTTTGTTCATTACTTTACTGTTAGGTATTAGTTTTTGAAAAAAAAGGTTTTCAAGAAAAGGAAAAAGAAATTAAATTAGTTTAAAACTCACCACTTTTGTATAAGTTTACTTTTCAATTCCGTTCGCATATTCGTTATTTTTGTTAAATTAGCTCATTATATTTTTTTTAAAATGGCACACGGAAATAATAAAGATGAAGATGAACGTATCCAGCGAATGATTAGAGATGCTGAAATAGAAGAGGAGAGAATGACAATAAATACAAACACAGGTGTTAGGCGTCGAGTCGTACACTCACCACCTCCAACTGATAGACAAGCCAGATCCACATCTCGTTCTAACGGTGTAGTTACGAAGGTTTCAACTCCCATAACACCAAATGCAAATGTCATTCATCCAAACGGTAAAAACACAAACGATCCGAATATCAGCAGTAACACCAGTTCGATCTCAACCCCGCCTTATAGTGATCTTAGTGGGGCAAGGGTTGACAACACGGTTAGGCAAGCTCTAGGTCCAGAATTTGATGATAGGACAATGGGTAACCATTCTAACCAGGGATCTAGAGGTGTACTCGATACTCTGATTCGTTCATGGCCTAAAACAAAAGAAAAAGAAGTTATAGCTGAGAATGTAAAAACATTTATACAATCTGAAATTACCAGAAGCATGTCTAGGTGTCAGGAGGCATTACAACATAATGTTGAGAGAGCTATTAATGAAAGTATCCAGAATCAACTAAGTGGTTTTCTGGAAAAGTTAACTCTGGCGATGCCAGTTCCACCAGTCAGTATTCCGACACCTAGTCAACCACCTGTCGCCACAGTGCAGCCACCAATACCAAATCCAGTGCAGGTAGGTCCACCACCAATAGCTAGCTATAACCCTGCTCCGGCAGGGCCACCACCAGTGTATACGAATCCTTTAGCTATCAAGGTAGAAGTGCGTTCGTACCAGTAGGGCATCGAGATACAGTTTTTGGGAGTTTTCAGACTCCATATACTCCTTTTCCTTATCCGCCTCCAGTTATAAGTCCGTACATGACTGCTGGATATCGCGCTCCAACAAGGGTAGGTAAGTGGGGCATAGGGAAGTTCGACGGTCTGTCAAACAACCTGACAGTCGAAGAATTTGTGTTAAGGGTAGAAAAACAGCAGAAGCAATATGCATCTCCGTGGAAGGAGGTACTGAGAGACTTCCACCAACTGCTCTCGGGTCCAGCATACGATTGGTTCTGGCAGTATCAGGTAGATAAAGATTTAGACTGGCCAATATTAAAAGAAGCTTTGCTTAGCCGATATCAGAACCCGATGACTGATCTAGAAATTGTAAGAAATATTTTAGATCGCAAACAATATTCCTACGAAAGTAGTGAGGAATTCTTCGTAGCAATCAATAAAATGAGGTATCAGTTGCGCAAACCAATTCCTGAGCTCGACATGGTTAAAATTATAAAACGGAACCTCAACGAAAAATTGAGAAATTTAGTGTATCCTCAAGCTATCTTTTCCCTTGATCAGCTGAGGTACGCCTGCAAGGAAGCAGAAGCGGCGTTTCCGAAGAGAGATCGGGAACTACCGAAACCATCTGGTAGACCTCCAGCTAGGTTTGGTGTGAACGAGCTGAAGTATGAAGAAGAATACCAGCCTTCTGAGGAACAACTAGCGGCTTATCAGTTCGGTCAGGCACGATCCAAAAATCCTCCTCGGAAACAAGTCGATGCTTCAACTCTTGAGTGTTGGAACTGCAAGGAGCAGGGCCATACATGGTTCCACTGCCCCTCAGAAAGACGCATTGTTCATTGCTACAACTGCGGTCTAGAAGGTTACTATACAACCAACTGTACGCGATGCCACTCGGAAAACCGAGCGAGGGACGCGAAGGCTCCGGGGGAATCGCGTGCAATCTCAAAATAGTACCCCCAATAAACATAGAAACCCAAAACCAAAATAAAGAATCTGAAAAAGAAATAGTAGTAGATAAGTTTCCCTATGAAAGTGAGAAAAAAGTTAAAATTTTAAAACGAGAAGAAAGTACAAAAATAAACTTAGATAATAAAATTACACAAAATTATTCAAAAATAAAGCCGTTACATGTCCGTATAAAAGAGTATAATAAAGCAAAAAATCGTATTTTTAATAGCAAAGGGTATACCCCGTCGAATGATATTTTAAAGGCAAGGGCCCGATATAAAGCCCGAAAAGAGACCGAAACCAAAATTTTGTCGACTGTTTTGAATCTAGAGTCGGATCCTAGACCGTATGCAAAAATCAAATTAGGGCCGAAAGAGTTTTTAGGTTTGCTAGACAGCGGAGCCAGTGTCAGCATACTTGGCAAAAATTGTATGCAACTGGTCGAGGAGCTCGGTTGTCGAGTAACGCCATATAAGTCCGGAGTCAAAACAGCCGACGGAAAAAGTCAGTCCATTGTAGGGAAAGTTGAGCTAAACGTACAGTATAAGGAGAGAGAAGAGAGTCTTACCTTCTTTCTAGTGCCTAGTTTAGACCAGGAAGTCTACCTCGGCGTAGATTTCTGGAAAGTGTTTCGGTTAGCCCCAAATATTATAAGTAGTCTTTCGATGGATGAACCATTTGATCCGAATGCACATCAGTTGAGTTCTGAGCAGCAAGCCAGACTAGATGCAGTAAAAGATCAGTTTTTATGTTTTGAACGTGACGGCCTTGAAAAGACGGCGTTAATGGAGCACATCATTGATACAGGGGATGCTCTCCCTGTGAAACAGCGTCACTACCCTGTGTCTCCAGCGATACAAGCCATACTATACGAAGAATTGGATCGGATGTTGAGTCTCGGCGTTATTGAGCAGAGTGAAAGTCCGTGGTGTTCGCCAGTGGTTCTCTTACGGAAACCAGGCAAAAATCGACTTTGCCTCGATTCGCGTAAGGTGAACGCACTGACGAAAAAGAACGCTAATCCTCTGCCTCATATCGAGGGACTCACCAGCCGATTTCCGGATGCCATCTACATGAGTAGTATAGATTTAAAAGAAGCATTTTGGCAAATACCGCTGGAGAAGCAGAGTAGAGAAAAGACTGCCTTTGCGGTACCGGGAAGACCCTTGTACCAATTCACTGTGATGCCGTTTGGGCTGTGTAATGCTGCTCAACGGTTGAGCCAGTTGATGGACAAGGTGATTCCTGCACGACTTAGGGAGCGTGTCTTTGTGTACCTTGATGATTTGCTTATCATGGCGCCGGATTTTGAGACCCATCTCGCTTTGTTAAAGGAAGTAGCCGAATGTTTGCGCAAGGCTAATCTCACCATCAACATGAAGAAATCAAAGTTTTGCTTCAAGGAGTTGAAGTATTTGGGCTTCATTGTTGGTGGTGGGAAATTCAAAACCGATCCAGCGAAAGTAGAAGCCGTAAAAGATTTCCCGATCCCAAAAACTGTCAGACAAGTTCGGAGGTTAATGGGCATGGCAGGTTGGTATCGAAAATTCATAAAAGATTTCTCCACCCTGACCGCCCCTCTGACTGACTTAACTAAAAAGAAGAACGCGAAGTTTAAGATGACGGAAGAAGCGTTGAAAGCTTTCGAAGATTTGAAGGAAGCGTTGATCTCTGCTCCGGTTCTTTCACGCCCGGATTTTTCTAAAAGATTTTTTATCCAGTGCGATGCTTCAGACGCGGGTATAGGGGCGGTATTGTCCCAAGTAGATGATGAGGGAGAAGAATACGCAATCGCTTATTTCTCGCAGAAATTTAACAAAAGTCAGAGAAATTACAGTGTAACCGAGAAGGAGTGCATGGCTGCGGTGATGGCTGTGAAGAAATTCAGGCCGTATGTCGAAGGCATGGACTTCACGGTCATTACTGATCACTCCAGCCTTCAATGGCTGATGAGTATGAAAGACTTAAGTGGGAAACTTGCCAGGTGGAGTTTGTCGTTACAGGCCTATGTCTTCGACATACAGCACCGTAAAGGTAGCCAACACATAGTACCGGATACTCTTTCTCGGGTGCACGTAGATTCTCTGGCTCTTGATGATGTTGCCCCGTTGATCGACTTGGAATCATGCGAATTCCAATCCGAAGAATACCTAGATCTGATAGAAGTAATATATAATCGCCCAGACGAACTTCCCGACTTAAAAATTGTAGATAAATACGTTTATAAGAAAGCTTTCAAGAAGTTAGGTGAAGAAGAGATGCAAGAGCATTCTTGGCTTCTTTGGGTTCCGTCAGGTCTGACAGAAGAAATTATAAGTAGGGCCCATGATCCCCCTAAGGCTGTCCATGGTGGAATAGCCAAAACTTTAGATCGGATTAGACAATATTTTTACTGGCCTAATATGACTGTGCATGTTCGCGTTTATGTTTCTAACTGTAGTGTGTGTAAGCAATGTAAAGCGTCAAATCAAGTTACTCGTCCACCTATTGTAACGTCCTATTGTAGTAATCGTCCTTTCGAAAAAATATACATTGACTTTTTAGGGCCTTATCCTAGGTCAAAATTAGGAAATGTGTATGTTTTCGTTGTTTTAGACCATTTGTCCAAATTTGTGTTATTAAAAGCTTTAAGAAAAGCAACTTCATCGAAAGTTGTCAAATTTTTGAAAGAAGAAGTTTTCAATATGTTTGGAGTTCCAAACATAATCCATTCTGATAATGGAAAACAATTTGTGGGGAAAGAGTTTCAGAACCTTATTACCAAATATGGAATAAGACATTTTAAAACAGCTTTTTATTCACCGCAATCGAATGCGTCGGAAAGGGTTAACCGCTCGTTGTTAGCTGCTATCCGATCATACCTTAAAAACGATCAAAGAGAATGGGATACGCACCTTAGCGATATTGCGTGTGCGTTAAGGAGTTCAGTTCATAGTGCTACTGGTGTATCCCCATATTATGCTTTATTTGGTACTAATATGATGATGCACGGTAGTAGTTATGAACTTGCGAAAAAGTTGAACGCGATGGACGACAACGAGTTGTTGATTCTCCCCCGACAAAGCCGATTGCAATGCATTCGAAATCAAATTCGTGAAAATATTTCCAAAGCAAATGAGAAGTCGGCGAAAATATATAATGTCCGAACTAAAAATACCCGATATGTGCCCGGACAGGAAGTATATAGAAAGAATTTTATTTTGAGCGACTCTTCAAAATATTTGTCCGCCAAGCTGTCCCCAAAATACGTTAAGTGTCGAATTGTTAAACAAGTAGGGAGTCATATGTATGAACTCGAAAACCTAAACGGAAAGAAAGTGGGCATATTTCACGCAAAGGACTTAAAACAATAAGTCAATGGCTAAATTGATTTAAAAACCCGATAAAAATATGTCTTTCTGAACTGAAATCATTGTTCGAAGGATTGAGTTTGAGTCTCCCCACAACTGTTTTGTTTATTTGTTTTATTTATGTTTGTTATTTATTTCACATAGTACCTGAGTTTTTTTTTTATTAATACCCTGTACCTGAAAAGTTTATCTTAATAAACGCATTATATTTTATTTTATTTATTAGAAATTTTATTAATTGCATGCTTAAAATTAGTTTTACTTATGTTACTTAATGTTATTTATTAAAATGTTGTTATATGTTTTGATTAAAATTTGAATTATATACTGAAGTACTAAACTGTGATAAAAACTATTAATCATCTAAGATTTTATAAATTTGATACATTTTAAAGACTGATAATTTAGTTAATTTTTTTCATAATCTGTGATATTTACATTAATTTAGTTTAATTGTAGTTTAGTTAATTATATTTTCCTTAATCTGTGATATTTACTTAAATTTAGTTTAGTAGTTTAGTTAATTATATTTTTCTTAATCTGTGATATTTACAAATTTTTTATTTATTTTTATTATTTTTGACCTTTTTACACCACTGTGATACTAGATTTAGGTTTTATTTTTGCCATATTTATTTATTTATTGAAATTTATTTATTAAATTGAGATGTTTTGCATGTTTAAAGTAATTATACGTTCTTAACAACACTTAATACTAGAATATGTAAATAAAAATACTTAAAGCGCTCACCCATAAAAATATCTGCAGTAAAATTGGTTGAAAAGATGGTTCGCTACGCAATGTGAATGACTTTTGTCCTCATACCACTCAATAAATACAACCTGTTACAAAGAATGAATAAAAGAAAAAAAAAGTATTAGGTTAGAATAGGTATATACGAATGGTACTAACCTTCACTGAAGCGGCGTCGGTGGGTGATGGAGAAAGGTTAACTAAACCTAGACACCTTTTTTTTGTGCCCGGCTTGAACCGTGGGTTTTTCCCCACAGCACAGTGAAAATGTAATCGTCCTCCTTAGCATCAGCATCTGCAAATATTTTTGTTTATATACCAGGCGACCGACTCCAATCCGTGTATTTTTACTCCTTATTGGGAATGTATCCCATTAAGTAGCAAATTTTGTTGCGGACGCCTGGTGAACTGCTCCTTGACCTAGAATGCAAAAGGAAAAGATTAGTTAAGAAGAAAGAAAAACAAACAAAAACATACTTACCTGGTTGTGCGAAAATCCATGTGGGAAAGGTTAGATATATCCTGAAAAAGAAAACAATTATTATTAGGTTCATAAATAATAAAATGAAGTATAAAATAATAAACAAAACAAAAGTTATTTACATACCTACCATGTTGGTTGTTGAATTCTGAAATTGATTTGATTACAGTAGAATGACAGCGACAACTAGTTGTTAAGACTTTGTACTTTGTACGTTTACATGGGATTGAGTTCACTGGGGGGTTGAGTTGAGATAGACCATTTCGTGCAAACGTCAATTCTGGGCCTGGATGTAATTAGATCCTTAACCTTAAACACCATCTATCTGTCGAAAGTTACACAAGCCATTTCATTTCATTTTCGTGTTCGAATTCGAAGATAAAAAGGGATGAGTGTGGAAATGGTGATTTATGCTCACCAATACGGAGACATGTAAACGATATGAAGATTAAGAGATGTGAATCGGGTGATCTTGTTGTGCAGTTATGGTGATCGTACGATTAGTTTTTGGGGTGGGATGTTTTGCCGAGAGGTGTAAAAGTTCGGTTGTTCGGATTTTCTTCGTTTTGTTGAGGTTGAGACCGTGATTTTGACAAGAGGAGACTTTTTCGGTTTTGTGGAAAAAAAAAGAAAAAAAAAACGAGGAAAAAACAAATTGATGGACCTGAAATAAATTGCAATAAAATTGATTTAATAACAAATTTAAAACGAAAAAAAAAAAGAAGAAGCAAAAGAAAACTTTTCAAGAGTGATGGTGCGGTGATAGTTTTTCTTTTGAAGAAAACAAATTGATTAACCTGAAAGAAATTGCAATAAAATTTATTTAATGAAAAATTTAAAACTAAAAGAAAAAAAAAGAAGCAAAAGTAAACTTTTCAAGAGTGATAGTGCTGCGATAGTTTTTTTTGAAGAAAAAGAAAAATGTTGGAATAACCTGAAGTAAATCCAAGTAAAAGTTATTTACTTAAAATTAAAACTAAAACAAAAAATCAAATTGAAATCAAATTTATTTAGTAAACATTAAAACTCGAAAAAATTTAAGAGTGGTGAAAAGCCTTAAATTGATACAATCCATTTGAAACCTTTCTGTTTTTAATTTAATAAATTTCCTATGAAAACGAGTAGTGAACAATAAATTGGGAAAAATAGTTAAAAGTGGTCAATAATCGGCGGTCCTAGATTTGCCTAAAAGAACTAAGCCGCCGCACCATTCAAAAGTTAAATTTATGGTTTTTTTTCCAACGATTTGGAGTTGAATGGAGGTTATTTCCCGTCCAACCCGTCCATCGGAGCACCCCGGCTCACTGGAGCGCCGGTCCGTGTAAAGGCACCCGTTACCCTGAAAAAAAAGGAAGCGACAACTTTAAAAATAGTCCCCAAAAATAATTTCGGATGGATAAGTCAATCTATGTGTTTGTGTTTGTTTTTATTTATTAAATTTTGTTTGTGTTTGGCGTCTAAATTACCACATAAATTACAATTTTGGTTAATTCATTTTTCTTTAAATTCTTAATTAATTAAATAAAAAAAAAATTGTATCCTGTAAGTGTTGATCACTTACAGGAACAACCGTTTTCAAAGGGGTCAACGCGGAAAAAAAAAATTGTTGTTGGTTTCCTAGGGTAGTACCAACCTCCATAGAGCTCTCTAGGGGTAGGGGATCCTGGGACGTTTTTGGTTAATTAACGGTAATACCATAAAGGGTATGTAAATGGTTAGTTTCTTTTGACTCGAAGGAATTGTTTTTCGTTACGTTTGGTTTTTTTTTTCTTAATTTTGTTCATTTGATTTTTGGTTGATGTATTTTTTTTTTGTTGGTTAATTTAAGAATGCTTAAATGTAGCAATAAAACTTGACGCCTATGTTATAAGAAGAAAGCGTTAGTTTTTTTTTGGTTTTGATTTTGGTCTAGGTTTTTGTTTCACCTAAGTGAAACAATGATTCACTGAAGAATTTTTCAGGGGTGCTGATGGTAGCTGTTTTTTCAACGATGGTAAGGACCTGATATTTACTGGAACGGTAAAGTATATTGGGAAAATCCAAACATGGCCAAGGATTTTCATGGTAGGGTGGGTAAAGGCCACACTGCATCAACACCGGCAGTGCCCTTGGGTTGGTGAACGTCCGTCCGTTTTGTTTTTAGTAAACCGGCCTGATTTGTGTTTTTGGCTGCTGGTGACGTCTGCTTCCGGGAACAAGATCCCCCCCACATCCGACGAGCTGATGCTGAGCATAGCAAGCAGGCCACGTTCTCGGGAGTAGACACTCTTTCCCTTTTTCCTGGTGTTCCTCTTTCCTTTTCCAGATGTTCCTGCCACGGTATGGTAGTTTCACTGCCTTATCGACTTGTCCTCATCCACGCTCCTCTCCCCTCCACTAACCGGCAACAGTACTACTAACACAATCTTATAACTCTATATCAGTCTATTTCCTCTTCTATTACTCTAATACCTATCTAATTTCTAAATTCCTAAATAATCCTATTATTTATTTTAACTAATTAATCTAATCTTTATCGTATCTTTTTAATCTCGTAAATTATTTATTTAAATAAATTTTCATCTCATCCTGCATATATCTTATACTTAAACCATTAAATAATTCATTTAAGTTCATCCGGTGGATGAACAATCGTGTCAAATATATTCCTGCGCATGCGCTAGTATTAATTTGTCTACCCCCTTATCCCTTGGGAGAAAACAAGACAAAGCTACTATTGCATGCGCAGACCGAAACAACTAGATAGGATACCTATGTGGTAATTGTCAAAACAAAATCAAAACAAACATGGACGAGAATGGAGGCGCATAAATTATTTTGGTGAGTATTATTTATTAAATTAAACTAATTCCTAGCAACAATAATGATATTTTTATTATTCTTATTTCTTTTTCAGGTGTTGCTAAATGCTTTTTTCTATAATTAAGGTAAGTAGTTAGGCAGAGTGGTGAATTTGTGTTGTAAAGATTCGAATGCGAAAGCAATCGTATCCTGGCAAAACAAATTCATCACTTTGCATTGATAATTTATTATTATTATTTAATCTACTAATTTTATCTTTTCCTTTCAGAATATAACTAAATCGGAGGTCTATCGACTTCTTCTGTCGGTAACCAGCGATGGAGATGGATTAGGCCCTCAGCCAAATAATTCTTCATCGTTGGAATGGTGGACGGTGTCGTCGCCGTCGAGCAGCCGCGCTGCCGCGCCGGCTATAGGTATATTTATATACATTAATTTATATGGCCACGTAACAAATCTTGTATTTATCAAATTAATCCATTAACTTACATACATACATGCCTCATTTATTTCACATTGGGGTTTTTCCAAAAAACCTAAGGGTCTGAAAGATAAAAAACAAAACAAGCTTGTCCCTATCCATGTGATACGAAGTGTATCTAGTTCGCGCAGGCTCTTCGAAACAGCTGGGGAAACTTAGTCACCGAAGGGAATTTTAAACATGTTTAAGCAGCACTTCCAGCAGTTGTTGAATGGGCATCTTGTAGACGAAAAAATTAACAAGGAACCATGAGACCAGTTTATGAAGATCCAGTATTGAATAGTATTAAACAAAGCTACCCAGAAGCTTAAAAACAACAAATCCATCGGCTCGGATGGCCTAGCTGCTGGGTTCATGCACCAGCTTATCAACCAAGTGTGCGTAGAGAAAAGTACGAGTATGCCCGATGACTGGTCAAATAGCCCAATATGCTCAATCTACAAATGTCGCCTACAAGATCCTATCCAACTTACTATGTGAGCGTCTTAAACCTTTCTGCAACACTATGATCGGCACGTATACCAGTAAAGCCTAACGCAAGGCAGATAGGCCAAATAGTCACATTAAGGCAAATGCTGGAAAAGATCAGCGAATTTTAAGTCGATCTCGATACCCAAAATGTTTTCATCGACATCAAAGTCGCATATGATAGCATAAGTCGCCAAGAGCTTCTATTGCCGATGTCTGAATTTGGGACCACGAAAACAGATTCAGCTACGCCGCATGACGTTACAAAATACGCGGTGCAACGTGCAAATGGGTAACAACTCATCCGAGCTATTTTAGTCATGTGCAGGGTTCGCAGGCAAAGTGATGCGTTGAAATGTGATTTCTTCAACATAGTCCTGGAGCAGATAGTGCTCAAGGGTTGTGTTAACCTTGAAGGCTCTATCTTCAACATATCTTCACAATTGTTTGGCTATACTGATGAGAGCTCTTCTATAAACATTTACAGCTTTAGATGAACAAGCAACACTCGTTGGTCTTCAAGTGAATGAGAGCTAAACAAAGTATATTATGCTATCAACAAACAAAGCCTGTCTGTCTGTCTGTCTCCCACCTGGGACAAAATGTCACAGTTGGTAACAGTAATTTCCATGTAGTTTACCTTCCTCGGAACATATATCAATTCCACTAACAACACCCTAGTTATATTGGTTTTGCCAAACAAATATGGGTTCGAAACCCATTTCTAGAAATACAAAGTGCACGTTATACAAAACACAAATTTTACCAATTCTACTCTATGGCGCCGAAAGCTTAACGATAAGTAAAAAAGAGAAATTAATACTGCGCACTTTCAAGAGAAAATCCTTCGGCGGATATTCGGTCCTATGCGAAGAGGGCGAATGGAGGTTTCAGCAAAAGAAAATCTTTGAATCCCAGCCCCTAGGTTCCAGATGACGAGGAAGACCAAACCACCGCTACAAACACGAGGCGGTTACTAACTCAAAAGCGCTTGGTATCACCGACTGGAGAGACCTTAGCTTGCGAGGGACCGCAAACGATGGAAGAAAGCAATATCTCAGACTGAGCGGGATATGTTAGAAGATAAATGTATAATTAAAGATATTTTGTTACAACCAAATCTATAGTTCAACAACCAGCTATAATGAGGTTAATTACTTTAATTGGCGGTATAGTGCTATGTGAACCAGGTTATGAGCGTTCCATCTTTTCCTTCATTCGTCTTCTCTGCATATGGGGCCGTAGATCACTCGAAGAACTTTTCACTCAAAACAACCCAATTTGATTTTGTCATAGACGGGGATGATGAAGGTTTCATATAGTGACGCTTTGAATGCTCGAAAGAAAGCTTTACTACAGAATTGCTTTCTAAGCCCAAAGTAACAGCTGTTACCAAGAGTAATTCTTCGTTTGATCTTAGCTCCTTTAAAATTCATAGCGGAGCTTAACTACCTGAAAGGTACATCTGTCGATGGTGACGTTCTGACCATGACGTCGATGTTGTAGGTCCTTTCTTCATGATGTAGCATGTACTTTATTTTTTCCTCATTAACTGCTGAACCCATTTTTACCAACTCTAAGTAGATACTCTCAGACTCCCCATTGAAATCACGTTAAATTATACTTTCGATTATGTCATCACTCATCAGCATATGCGCGTAATTTTTGAAAGATAATGCCTCTAGTGTTGACATGGAAGCTATTCTTTCAAGACTATGTTTAAGTAATCATATGACAGCGCATCACCTTGTCTAAAGCCTTTTGTTGAAATGAAAAGTTTCAGTTATGTTGTTTCCAAGCTTTGTAGATCAGCTCAAATTCTCCGTGTTCATCCTGCACAAAAAGACGAATTTGGCAAGGATTTCAAAACTAGACAATTCGTCTCTGTAGATGCTGTCAAATGTGGCCTTGAAATCGATGAAAAGATGGTGAGTGCTGATTTGATGTTCATGGGTTTTTTTCAGGATCTGTGATATGTGATATTTCCACTTTCATCTTTGCAGTAATGTTGCCACTGGTTCTCGATACGTTGTGTTGGTGGCAGAGAACTTCCAGAGATGTTACTTGGGACTCGGAGAACTATTTGTCTCTTGCTACTATAGCCTTCCGAAATTGTTTCTTTTCTCAGCATCTTCCTGTTTTGCCTTAGTTCTGGAAACCTGAAGTGCTGCCTTGGCTATAACAACAAAATGGTCGAAATCGGTGTATGGTCAATCTGATTGACGGTATATTGATCTGCAGCAATCCAAATTCCTTTGTTGATCTTCTCGTGTGGAAAACACGTACTAGCTGCCATTGTGAAGATATCGCACTAGTGATAATTTATTATCTTGAGCTGCGATAGTTGAAACCTCCCAACGTACACATAGTGCCATATCAACTTAAATCTTTTCATGTATACGCATTGAAAATACGTTGGTCATATGTTCAATGTTATAAGCATTGACATAAAAACAGTGTGTTTTGTTTCTAAGAGCAATTCTCTCGATTTAAAACGCAATTTCAACTCCGCTTTTCCAACTCGCCTCAAGAACAGTCTTTCAATTCTCTGCTCTTTAATATAGCGTTCGTGCTTATAGAGGCAAACGATATGGCGCGGCGGCGTACTAGTCAACGTTTTGAGTACGAATGAGGGAATCTTTGTATGCCGACAAAGGAATCAAGGCGATACGCAAATCTTTGAGCGAATGCAGGAAATCTAAAAAGGCCAGAAAAAACGACAAGAACTACAACCTCTTCGATGAAATTGCCGATCGATTAGCCCAGCATGTTAGCCAAGCATCGGTGGAAATGAAAGTAAGACGGAAGTTATAAATACCGGTCCCCACACTATTAACGCAGCCAACCTCGGACAAAGCCAAAGTAAACCACATCGCCATTGTACTGGGGTTAATATTCATAACTGCTTTACTAGTAGGGTTAGCCTATGGGGGACTGCAGCACTTCCGAAGGAAGTTCATCGCAGACGTTATTAACCATCTCAAAAATCGAAACTCCAAGCTATAACACCTCCCGGACCATAGAAGACAAGAACATACATATGTATTGTTATTTATTATTAACGGCTCCCTCCGCCAAATTTCGTTTTGTTCATACACTAAAAATCCTTCAATAAATTTGTACCTAATCTTTTTTAAGCTTTCTCTAAAAATTTTGTTGAAGTTGACCAGAACAAGATTTCTGAGTTAGAAAGGTTAAATTACAAGCGATTAGTGCGAAGTCAACAAGTAAAAAAACGATTCGGAGGATATACTTAACCGCAGTATAAGAAGCGTATCTCCGCAAAACGAAGAGAAAGAAGAAGAACTCCAAAAGCCCCAAAACCGACGCGATGTGTTGCAAAACAATTGTATTTTCATTACATCACAAAAGTTACCCACTCCGTCTTTCCAGGAAAACATCCGATCAGCATGGAATTCTATTACGACACGATGTTTGAGGTTATTTTACCCATCACACCCTTATATCGGGTTTTTCAATAAGAGCACTACAAAAGTATTTTTTTAAAAAAGAGGCTGGGATGCGACCCACACTGATAACTTCCCATCCCGTCTATCGATTTGTCTTGCTTAAAAGTTTATCTAAATGTATCAATTCTTACCAAATTTGCGTTCTATTTTTTGTAGATTTTATTTTTTATTGAAAAAACGGACTGTTGGATTTTTATAAAAAAATTACTGAATATCAAAAACAATATTTTCTGTGAAATTAAATAAGTTTGAAGCCAATATTTTTAATTTTTGAAAAGCTATTTGAGTCGAAAGTAAATTTTTACCAAGTTTTAGTATTGTTTTTTTTTAGGTTTTTATTTTTTGTAAAAAAAAAACTGTCAATCCAACATTTCTCAAAATTTTACCGAATGTTGAAAACAATATTATTTATAAGATAAAATTAGTTTAAAGCCAATATCTCAAAGTTTTGAAAAGATATTTTAGTCGAAAATCAATTTTTACCAACTTTTATTAATTTTTTTTAGGTTTTTATTTTTTGTAAAAAAACTGTCAATTCGATTTTTCTCAAAAATGTTCCTAATGTTGAAAACAATATTTCTTATAAGTTAAAATTAGTTAGAAGCCATAATTTCAAATGTTTGAAAAGATATTTGAGCCGAAAATCAATTTTTACGAACTTTTATTAATTTTTTTGTTTAGGTTTTTATTTATTGTAAAAAAAACTGTCAATTCGATTTTTCTCAAAATTTTACTGAATGTTGAAAACAATTTTTTTAGAAAGATAAAAGTAGTTTAAAGCCAATATCTCAAAGTCTTAAAAAGATATTTTAGTCGAAAATCAATTTTTACCAACATTTATTAATTTTTTTTTAGGTTTTTATTTTTTGTAAAAAAAACTGTCAATTCGATTTTTCTCAAAAATGTTCCTAATGTTGAAAACAATATTTCTTATAAGTTAAAATTAGTTAGAAGCCATAATTTCAAATGTTTGAAAAGATATTTGAGTCGAAAATCAATTTTTACCAACTTTTCTTAATTTTTTTTTCGGTTTTTAATTTTTTGTAAAAAAAAATGTCAATTCTATTTTTTTCAAAATTTTACTGAATGTTGAAAACAATATTTGTTGAAAGATAAAAGTAGTTTAAAGCCAATATCTCAAAGTCTTGAAAAGATATTTTAGTCGAAAATCAATTTTTACCAACTTTTATTAATTTTTTTTAGGTTTTTATTTTTTGTAAAAAAAAACTGTGAATTCGATTTTTCTCAAAATTTTATCAGATGTCAAAAACATAATTCTTCGTTGCACACAATTGTTTTGGAGATGAAATCATATTTTAGTCGTAAAATTTTCGAAGTGACAATTTTTTTCGAAGTGACAAATTATGTATAGAACTCGATTTCTTTTGCATGGCCACCACGCTTGCAGAAGTCCAGACGCTGAACCCAATTTTCGACGGTTTTCAATCATAAATCGTCCGATACTGCTGCAATTTCAGGTTCGATATTCGTACTAAGTTTATCAATCGTCGCTGGCTTGTTGGCATAGATCATAGACTTGACGTAGCCCCACAGAAAATAGTATAACGGCGTCAAATCGCACAACAGACGCGGCCAAGGGACTGGACCATTTCGTGAGATAACACGTTCTCCAAACTTGGTTTCCAATAAATTGATTGTGACATTCGCTGTGTGGCTTGAGGCGCCGCGCGCCGCCGTCGTGCTATTGGAACCACTTGTCCTCCAAGTCCATATCATTCAATTGGGGCCAAAAATATTCGGTTATCATTGGACGGTTTCACAGTAACGTGCCGGTCTTGATCATTTTTTTTTACACTTCAGAATTTTCAGAAAGTAGTAAGCTTATAGCAAGCGTCAAACTACGATCAGAGGCTCATCATAAGTGCATGTGTTAGTTGTTAGTAAAGAAATAATACAATTGTAGCCTAACACACGCACAAAATACAAAACATAATTAACATTTAACTATTACAGAACAAAAAATAAAATGAGAACGTTTAAGATAGTGGAGCAGGAGCACTGGTTCTAAACAATGATTTTAATTCCACCTTATTTAAATTTAAATCTATCGATGAACAGTTTAAGTTACATATAAAAATGCTCATTCGACTTAAAGCTTTATGCGTCCCATAGTTAGTTTTATGGAAGTCAATATGTGTAAAATCAAATGTACGCAGGTGATGAGTTCCGCCTCGGTAATTCAAATGTACACAAGATAGCAAATAAGGTGCATCAATTTCACCATTATTGAGTTGATGAAAACATAGTAAGTCATTATTAACAAGCCTTTGATGGAGAGATTGCATTTGAAGAAGCAGAATACGATGTTCATAGGGAGGCAGATCATAAGGATCATCCCAAGGAAGACCCTTTAGGACAAAGCGAATGAAGTTATGTTGAATTGATTCGATACGTTTTCTATGAATTTCGTAATAGGGAGTTCATACCTGCGAAGCATATTCAAGATGAGGACGAACATGGCAATTATACAAAGAAAGAGTAACATAGGGATCATTGAACTCGTTTGCCCAGCGTTTTATAACACCAAGCATAGAACTTGCTTTATTAACAATAAAATTAATGTGATGTGTAAATTCTAAGTTCGAACAGAAATGAACACCTAAATCTTTAAATGTTGAGACGCGACAGAGTTTTTGCTGTGATATATAATAATCAAATACACTACCGATTCGTTTTTTAGTAAAAGTTATCGTCTGGCATTTTAAAGGGTTAAGGGTAAGGCTATTTTTGCCACACCAAAATGTGAAACTATCAATGTCGGCTTGTAAAAGGATACGATCTTGGGTGGACTTCATTATCTTAAAAATGTTCATGTCATCAGCAAAAATAAGAACTTCACTTGAGCGTAGACATGACGATACATCGTTAATAGTCAGGATGAATAGAAAAGGGCCAAGATGGCTTCCCTGGGGAACACCAGATTGAGCAACAAAAGGTTCAAAATGACAATTTCTAAATTTTACCTCATAGGATCTGTTTTTAAGGTATGATTTGATCCAAGCTACGAAAAATGGTGGAAAACCAAAAGCTTTAAGTTTAAATAAAATTATTCCGTGACTAAGTTGGTCAAAAGCTTTAGAAAAGTCAGTGTATACACAGTCAACTTCATAACCTTGTTCTAAAGCGTTTCAACATATGTTTGAGAATGTGAGGAGATTTGTAATGGTTGATCTTTTTCTCACAAAACTATGTTGCTGTTCGCAAATGAGATTTTTACTAAAAAATGCTACACTTTCACAAACAACTTGTTCAAACAATGCAAGAAAGCCTTGCAATGGGCCTGTAGTTGCTTATAATGACGGAAGAAGTACGGCCCAATGACGGCGCCGCGCGGGCCCATAAACCACACCAAACCTTAATTTTGTCGGGATGCAATGACGACTCATGCGGAGTACGTGTGGATTGCTGCCTGACCAATACCGCATATTTTGTTTATTGACGAAGCCATTCAGGCAGAAATGAGCCTCATCGCTGAAGATGATTTTTCGATTAAAATCCGAATCATTTTCAAGTTGTTGCTCAGCCCAATTCACAACATACGACGCTTATGGTAGTCAAGCGGCTTCAGTTCTTGCGTCAATTTAATCTTGTAAGGATGTAGGCCAAGATCTTTTCGTAAAATTCACCACAACGACGCGACGTCACAGATATGCCCAACGCTTGAGAACGACGTTTGAGAGACACATTTGGGCTTTCTGAAACTGAAGCCTCAGCGGCAGCAATATTCTCGACAATAGGGGCACTTCTTTGTTTCACTGGAACCGGAATATTTTGTACTGTGCCTTTGGATTAAAATTTTTCCACTAGACGCTGAATTGTTAATCTTCTAGGACGATTATGATGACCATAAATTGGACGTACCGTTCTTAACGCTGAGGCCACTGACTCCGAATTCCGGTAGTAAATTTTAATAATGTCGACTCGTTGTTGGCTCGTATATCATTTCACAATGAAATGGCAAACCTTACTGAAAAAAAATGTTAAAAGTGAGGCAAGAAATATGGCGTCGTTTGCTGTCCATGTCGCTCTACTTTTGTAGCGTTCCTGTTAAAAAACCCTGTACTTCTATTAGTATAAGAATAATGATTTTCGTAATGGGTATGAAAAATGCTATTAAATTTAAAATTGACCAAATAATAAATTATGAATATATCTAATACCTACTCAAATATCACGACACCTCCCCGGTCCCTAACCTAAATCTTTAGTCTAATGCTAAATAACAAACATTATACTTAAAATAGGACACAATCTTAATTGGCTTGGACCCAATTCAAATTTCAACCAAAAACGATTAGTCGTCATCTTAAATACTTGGTATTTTGAAAAAATAAATTAAAATTAAAATTGGAAATATACAACTCAAATGTTTCTCCTCTATTTTTAAGGCATGTTTATTATACCTGACTTAAACAAAACAAAAAAACCTTGTTTATTATATTTTTTAATTAAACCTAGTTTCTAGAACTCCCATCATCATAGTTAAATTATATAGGTACCGCACATAAGAACCTATCATAATCTATTCGAATTCTGTGCATCATGTGGTCAAGTTAAGCATATTAAGATAACCAAATAACATAACAACTCTTCCAATACCTATACCTACCTTTGTCATCTTGGGTGGGCTTTCTATAATCGCCTACTAAATTGATTTTCAAATCCAAAACAACACTATCCAAGGCCATTATGAGTCTCAAAATCCCCGATAAGAAATTCACTTCACATCATAATGCACCCTATATACGAAATATTTGCATATATCTAAGCTTTGGGCATCAAAAAAGTTGAATGGCTTAGTGTCACCCAAAATATAACTCGCGGTATAGATGACAACAAAAATCCACAAATTTACAACTCATAACCCATAATATTGATAAGATTAAGAAAGCCAAACTACAAAGACCACCACCAGACTACCAGATTGCACCTAGACTTAGGCTAGATAGGTTTTGGTTTGACTGTGTCATTATTACCTATGTATGTATATGGCGCACCATCGCAGTCAATCGGATATAAATAAATGATGTCCACAGAGTATGTATATAATTTGGAGAAAATGAAAAATGAAAACACCAGTTAATAGGTTGGGAAAACATCATTATATGCTTTGAAGAGTACAAATATTGGGATCACAAATCTCTTACCATATTATGGCGTCTTTAATGCCCCAGATTTACTCCATCATCAACTTTAAAGGAGTATAATAGAATAGAAAATAACTCGTTGGTATATTCCACCTCCAAGTCTCATTCAAGCTGTCGTAAAGTGCAACAGCAGCCAGAAAGCATCACCTGGGTGGCCAAAAACACTAGAAACCACCATTGCATCGCATCCAGCACCATGCACCGCTACGCCATCGCCATGCCATCGATCCGCGCATTTACCACAACCAAAACAAAACAAACTCTGAGAGTCTTTATGCTCGTATATGGGTGCGAGAATGACGCGAGCTTGTAGTGCGCAGCTATATGACCCCATTTAAGTCAAATTTTCTTTATTTTATGTCGATCTTTGGGCACTCGGGCAGACACCACTGCAGCAGCGCTAGCGCCTGGCCAGACGTTCGAGGAGAAGATCTTTCTCTCTCAATTCGAATTCTGTTCTGAACTGAGCCATCACATCACGATGGTAATGACTGCTGGTGCAACAACAATGACGGCGACCTTCGGTTGTTTCGATGGCTGGTGCGGTATAAGTCCATACGATCGATCGTGTGTCGCGCGCATATGTCCACATCCGTCCCTGCGCTGCTCCGCGCCATCTGAAGGAGGACTGAAGATCACGCGTCGTCGATGGTGTGACAAAATCGGTTCAGAAATAATGTTATTACCCCGCTTTGGTCGTTGTTGTCTTCGATTGCTAAATTGGCCAATTCCGCCAGTGTTGTTGTGGTCGTTGGTATGACGATTACCTTATACGACAAACTGTGGTGGGTCGTTTTTTATTTAGGTAGGTATACCATTTAATTCCAGGCTTTGTCGCTTTTGATGGTCGAGATTAGTGGGGCAATCAATGAGGGCTTTACGTGATCGATGTGCTATGATATCTTCTTTTCGGATATGAATCTATTATATCGTTGTTGCAAGCTTATTTTCTTTGGAGAAAAGATTTCAAGATATAGAAATGAGAGACCACCAACATAGGTGATGGTCTAGAAATGGACACCCGCTTATCGTCAAAAAAGAAAACACTTTTCCAAAGCCAATTGATTTATAGTCCTCCTCACACATGCGGACCATTGTTGTGGTAATCTATGAGTCGCACTCGAGCTATAAGAGATGACCTTTTGACAGGAACATCTCTCGGAACTCGGAGTGGTCAGTGGAGCGCGGTGTCATGTCGGTGTGGTTTATAGGTAGATAACGAGTCAATATAATGTCTTTCCCAAATAGATATCAACATACCTATACTAACCTATGCAGCACGGTTGGAGATTCTGATACAATAATAATAGATGAAAGAGAGACTTTCCATATATCTGCATCTGCTGATGGTGACTGATGTCAAGGCTTTTGGATTATAAGAACAGGCTATCTATCTACATACATATATACCTAAGAAAATAAGAATTTTGATTATGTTGTTCACCGTGACAATAATGACAACGTAATGTCCGCGTTTGCGTCCGTTCATCGCATCGTCGTCGTCGTCGTCTGTGGTCCAATCAAAGTACTTTATCATTTTAAGATTGTGAAGGTAATTTAATAATCAAAGTTTTGATTTTGGTTGGTCGGTATCGGTACCTTAATTATGGGCGCATCGGAGAGCTATAAAGAACTTTGGTGTTATAAGGCACACCTTAATGGTTTGTCAATGTGCTGGTTTTTATTTTGTTTGCTAAGATTTATTTTTCTGAGATATGAAATGATTCCATTGATATTTTACCTTAACCTATTATTGTGATAGGAGAATCTATTGGGTTCAAGAGTGATTAAAGAAGAATAGGAGAACATATTTTTTGCTTAATGTGAGGATTGTAAAAACAGAAGAGATCTTTTAGAAAGGTTTTGAAATTAATTTAGTTTTTAGTTTTGTTATAATTTAAAGCTTCTTCTGTATAAGTTTGAGAGTTTTTATTTGTTTTTACAGAGCTGTCACTCGAAGAATGGAAAGATGCTAACAATTATCAAATCGACATATGTTAAGTACTTTTTTAATTTATATCCGATGGAAATCTTCAAACTCTCTACCGTGTGAGACTCTTACCGCATCAAATCTACCGGTTATATATGGCCAATCTATGAAAGATCGACAAATGTTAATTAACTTTAGGGGAAGTTTATGGTTGATAGTTTGTAGACCATCAGCTTGACCATAATGCTTGGTTGTTCTTAATTTGGGAACATTGTCTCGTATATTTAAGACAGTCTTTATTTCGGAGTTTGTATGAATTTGCAGTTACTTATTATGTATGTACTATACGTATTTGGATGCCATAAGTCCAAACGGGTCTTAGTACTTGCTTATATAACATTAGTTTATTCTGAATAGATAGGTCAGAGTTCTTTCCTATTTACCATCAGTACATTCTTCTGACTTCAAGTTAAGTTCTGCTGTTTTCTTTTTGATGTGTTTTTTCCATTGAAGCTTTGCATCTAAAGTCATTACAAGATATTTAGCAGTATTGGAGTAAGATACCTACTACTAGATCATTAATATAAATTGGAACATTATTTATGTTTTCGTATTGTACAATTGTATACAGTGTCGATTTTGTTTCATTAAGTTTGAAACGCCATTTTTGCGAATAAACTCTAACTTTAGCAACTGAATGTTCCAATTTTTATGAAGACTTTGCAGCAAATCAAAATGATACCAACATTGCAGTAATAATAATAATAATAATAATAATAATGTATTTTATTTTTCAAAAAAAAAAAAAAAAAAATAGATACAAAAACAATAAAATAATCTTAATGATATAATAAATCTCAAAATTTTTAAAAGCTGATATTAATTTTATAAAATAAAAGTAATACGATATATAAGTAGTAAAATAATATGACATTAACAATATTGTTGTCTGTCAGATTGGCAAATGCGATTTAATTTTTGATTTTTTAGTTTATTACAATGTTCATTTCTTTTTTATTTTGTTTTGTTTATGTTGATATTTATATTTAACATTATATTTCATTTACATACATATATTTCAGATTGTTTTCTTTACTAAAAATACTCATTAATAATTAAGTTTCTATATTTCAAAACCTCCAAAAGATATAAATAAAGAGTTGTGTAGTTTTGGCCATTCATTTTTATGTAAAATTCATCTTTCGTTAAACTTTCTTTCCCGAAGTAGAAAAATCTAATTCTTTTATAAATTGTACAAATTGCCACAAGGTGGAAAGTATTTTCAGCTAGATCCAAGTTACAAATTGAGCATATTCCATTGGTGTTATCTTTAAATGCCCGAGCATTAATATTAAGAAGCCCGCCTCTTGCCTTAAAAATCAATGATATGACTTTAGCTTGCAACACGTCATTAAAATAGAACTCGTTTTTCGTATATTCAAGACGACAATATTCGTCATGAAACTGTGACATTCGTGCCATTTCTACATTTTTTTCCCAAGCCTTTCTTATTAAAGTTTCAATAACGTTTTTATGTTTCAAACTCCAATCAATATTTTGAGAATAAAAGTTCAATTCTATTCCAGCATCACCAAAAACTTTAACCCAATCATTAACCCAGAATGTTGACTTTTGAATTGTTTCCTCTGCTAATACTTTTGGGAGTCGGTTTCTTGCATAACTAAAAACTTTCCGTATGTACTCAAAATGTAAGTTGAGAGTGAATATAAACATTTTGTTGATACCAGTTTCGAGGTGCAACATATAGTTGGGAGTGTTTTTTGGAAGAAATAGCATTTTTTTCAGGAAAAAACGTAAAAGTTTTTCAACATCTTCATGTTCACACTGTCCCCAAATAGGTGCCGCATAACACATGATAGATCTCGAAGCTGCCTCAAAAATGTTCAACTTATTGCTTTGGGAAATATTCTGATTACTAATAAAAGACGACCACGAGAAATTGATTGCATTTTTTGAGCTTGTTAATTTGTTTGCCAGATGTTTCTTGTATTTGAGATTGTAAGTTAATATTACCCCGAGGTATTGGTATTCATTCACTTCATCAATTTCGGAACCATTAAGGAACCATTTTTGTTCAAGCGGACGTCTTGCACCTTTTCGGAAAACCAAACATTTTGATTTTGATACACTGAAAATAATATTTTTCGTAAAAATATGAAATTGCTAACGTTAACTGCATTTTCGTTGGTTTAACGAAAGTTTTAATTGGTTCAACGAAAAATTTCATAATTTCGTAATATGAAAGTTTCATCATCTAACGAAAACGCTTCATCAAAAAATTTCCCTATCTAAAAGATAGTTTTAGAAATTTTATTAACGTTTTCATCATTCTATGAAAAATTTCCATTGTGAAATCTACGAAAACTTTCATCAAAGCATGTAAATAAATTGATTTTACGAAAACTTACCATAAAGTGATTAAGATCCTACACCACTTCATGATATTTTTCATTCTTTAATGAAACTTCATCAAGTTATGAAAATTATTCATCTATTGATTAAAATGTTACATAAATTTAAGGAAAACTACATAAGATAATGAAAATAATTTGTTGGTTAATTCAAATTTTTCATTAATTGATTAAAAAACTTCATTATATTATGAAGAAATTTCGTAGCTTGATGAAATTTTTCATTTACTAACTTTTTTTTATGAAATAAAAATAACGAAAATATTCATCAACTTATGAAAATAAATCATTGCTTTATGAATGTGAAGTTTAAATTTTACATTAATTGATGAAAAATTTCATCAACTCATGTAAATAAATCCTTGCTTAGTGAAAATGTTCATCAACTTATGAAAAAAAACGCTGGCTTTCGAAAATTTTACATTCACTGATGAAAAACTTCATTAAATTATGAACAAATTTCATATTTTGATGAAGTTTTCCACTTACTAACTTGTTTTTTTATGAAATAAAAATAACGAAAATATTCATCAACTTATGAAAATAAATCATTGCTTTATGAATGTGAAGTTTAAATTTTACATTAATTGATGAAAAATTTCATCAACTCATGTAAATAAATCCTTGCTTAGTGAAAATGTTCATCAACTTATGAAAAAAAAAACGTTGGCTTTCGAAAATTTTACATTCACTGATGAAAAACTTCATTAAATTATGAACAAATTTCATATTTTGATGAAGTTTTCCACTTACTAACTTGTTTTTTTATGAAACGAAAATATTCATCAACTTATGAAAATAAATCATTGCTTTATGAATGTGAAGTTTAAATTTTACATTAATTGATGAAAAATTTCATCAACTCATGTAAATAAATCCTTGTTTAATGAAAATGTTCATCAACTTATGAAAAAAAAATCGTTGGCTTTCGAAAATTTTACATTCACTGATGAAAAACTTCATTAAATTATGAACAAATTTCATATTTTGATGAAGTTTTCCACTTACTAACTTGTTTTTTTATGAAATAAAAATAACGAAAATATTCATCAACTTATGAAAATAAATCATTGCTTTATGAATGTGAAGTTTAAATTTTACATTAATTGATGAAAAATTTCATCAACTCATGTAAATAAACTCTTGCTTAGTGAAAATGTTCATCAACTTATGAAAAAAAAACGTTGGCTTTCGAAAATTTTACATTCACTGATGAAAAACTTCATTAAATTATGAACAAATTTCATATTTTGATGAAGTTTTCCACTTAGGTTAGGTTGGAGTGGCTGTCCAGATGTCATCGACTCACTTAGACCGCAAGGGTCCATTGTGATACCACTAATGAGGTTACTCATGGGGGAGTAATGAAAATTAAACAAACCATTTTGTGCTTTTAATAAAGTTAGAGAGACACTTTGTGTCAATCGTTGCCAGTTCACTGGTATTGTCGAAGAAGGGATTGCCAAGAAAGTTATTCCTTCTAATGGAGAGTGCTGGACATGTACATAGAAGGTGTTGGACTGTTTCCTCTTCCTCCTCGTCCATGCAGCTTCTACAAAAGTCATTTGTGTAGACCCCTAGCCTCAGAGCATGTCTTCCTATGAGGCAGTGTCCTGTTATTACTCCAATTGTAGAGCTTATATTTTGTCTGCTCAGGGATATCAAGCCTTTTGACCGATTTAAATCTATGCTTGGCCATATTTGCTTGGTTGCTAGGCAGGTGGTACTCTGTGACTATCTAGCATTTGTTGCTTCTAGAGCATATTGTTTGAGAAGATATTTGCATGTAGCAAGTGGTGTTCCTATGTTATGTTTTTGTCTAACATTAGGCAGAAGTGTTCCGTTTTTGGCGAGCTCATCGGCTTTACAATTTCCCGGAATGTCTCTGTGGCCCGGCACCCAAATGAGGTGAATATTAAACTGTTCTGTCATCTCATTCAGAGATGATCGACAATCGTGGACTACTTGTGAGTTTGTGGAGACAGACGCGAGAGATTTAAGAGCAGCCTGGCTGTCCGAGAAGATTCGTATATCCTTGCAAGATATAACGTTTTCTCTGAGCCAGGATAGTGCCTCTTTAATCGCCATTACTTCTGCCTGGAATACACTACATTGATTGGGAAGTCTATATGATAGACTTAGATTCAGTTGTTCCGAATAGATACCACTTCCAACTCCGTAATCGGTCTTTGAACCGTCTGTATAGAAGTGTATCGCATTGTCTTCCAGGGGTCTCTCTTCTTTCCAGGAGGATCTTGAAGGGATGGACACATGGAAGTTTTTACCGAATACCATTTTAGGGGTGGTATAGTCTAAGCGATCTGGGATAGATCTGAAATTGTCTAGAATGATAGTATGTCCAGTATTGTTACTGTTCCATTGAGAGGTGGCTCTAAGCCTCACACATGAGTTGGCTGCCACCATTTTGGAGAAGATGTCAAGAGGTGTTAGGTTTAAAAGCACATCCAGGGCTGCAGTTGGTGTTGAGCGAAGTGCTCCTGTGATGCACATACCTGCTGACCGCTGGACCTTGATGAACTTATTTAGATTTACCATCTTGTCCAGTGCGGTCCACCATACGACAACTCCATAAGTGAGTATCGGTCTAATTACCGAAGTTTATAGCCAGTGGGTTATTTTTGGGGAGAAGCCCCATTTTGATCCTATGGCCTTTTTACAAGTAAAAAGCGCTACAGTAGCCTTTTTTACTCTTTCATCAATATTTGCCTTCCAATTTAGTTTTTTGTCTAAAATGAGGCCTAAATATTTAGCTTGGTCGGAAAACCTTAATGGTATTCCTTTAATCTTGGGTGGGCTGAGCTGAGGAATTTTGTACCTTCTTGAAAAGAGTACTAGTTCTGTTTTATGTGGATTGACGTCCAGGCCACATTGCTTAGCCCATTTTGTTAGCCTATTCAAGGCATTTTGTAGGAGTTCCGCGAGAACTTGGGAGTGTTTTCCAGATACAGATATTGCAACGTCGTCAGCATAGGCAATCACCCTGAAACCCTCTGCTTCTAATGATGTTAGAAGGTCGTTTACTACCATGTTCCATAAGAGAGGCGAAAGGACCCCTCCTTGGGGGGTACCTTGATGCACCGATCTGGTGGTAGTAAAGCTTCTCATGCTTGAAGTTATTGTCCTGCTTTTGAGCATGAGACTAATAAAATCTATGAGTGGTTTCTTTAATTGCAGCTTTTCCATTGCTGTCGTGATCGCCTGGTAACTGACGTTGTTGAAAGCTCCTTCAATATCTAGGAAAGCTACTAGGTTATATTCTTTGTATTCGAGGGAGTATTCAATACTGCGAACCAGCGAATGAAGTGCTGTTTCTACTGATTTTCCCTTAGAGTAAGCATGTTGAGCTGTGGAAATGAGACATGGTTTTAGGTTATGTCTGATGTAAATTTCAATCAATCTTTCCAAGGTTTTAAGAAGGAAGGATGATAGGCTGATTGGTCGTAGATCTTTAGGGTTAACGTGGGAGGGTTTCCCTGCTTTAGGAATAAAGACTACTTTTGCCATTCTCCAGGCTTTGGGAATATATCTCAGCCTTAAACAGCTTGTCAGAATGATTTCCAGTGGTGGAATGATCATGTCTGAGCATTTTTGTAGTTCGGCCGGGATGATTCCGTCTGGTCCTGGAGATTTATATGGATCAAAGCTATCTATGGCCCATTGCAGTTTTTCCCGCGTTATTAGATCAACTAAATCGCTTCTAGAAGCTTGAGACTCTGATGTTAAGTCGTTAAGTAAGTTATAGCTACCTGGAAAGTGGGTGTCTAATAGCAGATTAAGAGATTCTTCATCTGTGGTAGTCCATGTGCCTGCATCTGTCTTTAAAGCACTGGGTATTGTTGGACTTTTTGAGAGAATTTTTCTGAGTCTTGAGGCTTCTGAAGTATTTTCTATTTTGCCACAGAAGTTTCTCCAAGAAGACCTCTTACTCTTAATTCTTTTTTATATTGCTTTAGAGCTTGTTTGTATAAGTCCCAGTCAGAAGGAGATCTAGTGTATTTAGATCTATTGAAGAGTTTGCAACAACTCTTTCTGAATGGTTCTAGTTCTTTACGCCACCAATGAGGTTTCTTTTTTCCCTTTGAAATGGTTACAGGGCATGAAATTCTCATTGATTCATTGAAGGCTTCAGTGAGATGATTCACAGAAAGATCTAGTTCATCTTTACTGGAGGAGCTTTTAAGAAGGTTGTAATCAAGTAATTGTGTTAGTACCTCCCTATATCGTTCCCAGTTTGTATTCCGGTGATTGCGAAAACCCGTAGATATGTTTGCCACATCTCTGAGCTCAAACTGAATGTACTTGTGGTCAGAGAAGGAATTTTCTTTTGAGACATGCCAGTTTGAAATCAGATTGTAGATCGAGTCAGAGGTAAGTGTAATATCAAGTACCTCTTTCCTATTCTTGGTTACAAAAGTGGGTTCATTACCAATATTACTTATGAGTAGGTTAGTGCTTAGTAAGTAATCAAATAAGGACTCACCTCTCTCATTTATGTCAGAGCTACCCCATACCGTGTGATGAGCGTTAGCGTCCGATCCAATTAGGAGACCAACTTTTTTCGACTGCGCGACCGCAATTGCCTTCCTCAAGGTGTCACCTGGAATTGGGCTGTCGTGGCCAAGATAGGAGGATATGAGCCAGTAGGTGGCTTTATCCGTTGTTAAGACAGCGGTGGTTGTGTCCTTGTCGCTGTAATTGGGGAGTAAAAATACATTTAAGTCATTTTTTACTAACATACATGACCTTGGTTCACCTTTCTCCGATGCATACAGTAGCTAAGTTTTCCACTTACTAACTTGTTTTTTTATGAAACGAAAATATTCATCAACTTATTAAAATAAATCATTGCTTTATGAATGTGAAGTTTAAATTTTACATTAATTGATGAAAAATTTCATCAACTCATGTAAATAAATCCTTGTTTAATGAAAATGTTCATCAACTTATGAAAAAAAAATCGTTGGCTTTCGAAAATTTTACATTCACTGATGAAAAACTTCATTACATTTTGATATGAAGAACAATACACTCCAGGGCTGTAGCTTAAAGGCCCGAAATGTAATAGTGGTATTGAAACCTCGAAAATATTGGATGCCCCTATACATGATTGAAATTATGGCTCAATTAATATCAACACTTACATCATTCGCGAGGTTTTTTTGTGAAATTGAAATTGCTGCTCTCTATTCAGTAACTACTTGGAAAGTACCAACAATTAGTTTGCAAGAAACAAATGTAATTTCATTTCTTAAATGGTTAGTGAAGTAAGTAAGTTTTACCATCAGACACGTCTGTCCTGCATTTTCTTTTGTGTGTAATTCTCAAACAATTCAACCATTTTCATTTGTTCTTTATTTTGTTCGTATTTATAAAACATTTTCCTATCCAGCAAAGTTATAATCAGATTTTTACAAATAAAGTACCAAAAAGTGAGAATCTATTACATTTATCCTTTATAACACTCAGCTGTTTGTCAAAAATAAAAAAAAAATTCCTAGTCTGTCGGTTAAGTTTGATAAACAAAAATGAAACTGAAAATATATAATATATGTTATTATCTCTAGCACAATAATGGTAATAAAATAACATTGTTATTCGTTTTATCCTAGCTACAAGAACTCCTCAGAGGAAAGACGCGTGGAGAGATATAACCAATCGGTATACATATACTTATTTATTTAATTATAATAATTTTTTAATCAATTTGCTTTTAATATGTATAATAGAATAAGAATTTACATTCATACAGTAAAAGACAATTTTTTTATAATCACAATAATTTAATGTGATGACAAAGTGAATGTGTCAGTTCAATACTAAAATGTCCTTATACAGGCACTATTCAACCTCCAAACGCGTTTAGATTAAAATACCTCTATTCAACGAAACATAAGTTTAATAAATAACATGTTTGAGTTTAGAGGCATTATAAGGGCTGTATTGTATAACCTTATGTAGATACTCACTATAATCAGTTTATAAATATTGCTATATCTATTAATAGCCGTGTTTTTTCGCAAATCTATATAGAATTGTTGAAAAAAAAACGACATCGGGAGTTAGCAACTTCTTTCCTTAAAGTTGGAAGCACTGTGCACGCTATGGCATTTTCCAGCTGTATTGAGACTAGCATCAACAAGCATCCAAAAACGTCACTTTTGACTTCTCTGAACAAATTATCGATTACATGCAGATAATATTATATAAGCATCACCGTTTTTATCGGGATTTAAGTTAAGTCTCGAAAATTATCTGGCCTTAGCTAAATCTGTAAAGAGTTAAGTAGTTGTTCTATTTACATGTTAAGCGCCTATACCCGATGTCTTTTTTTCTACAATTCTATATGGATTTGCAAAAAAACACCTAATAAAAATCCCCAATGAAATTTCACCACACAATTATTTATGAAGAATGTCATATTTTTGCATGGGTGTGCGTTCTTTACGTATACAAGTGCATAATTATTATCAAACAATCTCGGTCCACCAAAGAACTCGAAGGGCTCCTGAAGGCTTCCCTCATGTATAAAATTACTTCTCATAACCGCTCCTGTTTTGTTACAGACGCATTTTAATTTTCGTGAAATTACGAAAAACTTTATGAATTTATGAAAAAGTTGTTGTTTAATGAAATTCAACATCAACTAAAAACTAAAACTACATCAGCATATAAACAAAAAATTGTAGCCTTATGAAGTTTATAATAAAATAATGAAAATCTTCATAAATTTATGAAAATAAATTATTGTTTTATGAAATTTTACATCGTTTTACGAAGAACTACATCAACTTATAAAAATAAATCATTGTTTTATGAAATTTTACATCGTTTTACGAAGAACTACGTCAACTTATGAAAATAAATCGTTGCCTTATGAAAAATTGCATTAAATAATTGCGGAAAAAGGCAAGCTGTTAATGTTTGGTGCTTAAGTCTGCAATCTGTGATAAGTTTTTGTGAGTGTCGGATGTGCTTTGTATTCAAGTCTTGCTTATATGTTTAACAATTTAATTGACTTAGACAACAATTTCAAACTGCCAGTCAATATTCATCTTATTAAATTTTACCCGAAATACGCGAATTATAAAGGTAAATTTATAAGTACCATAAAAATATAACGTTGGGTCCATAAACTCAAAGTTGAAGAGCGAGTTAAATTCGGTACAATTTGCAAAAAAAAAATATATTTCAAAAGGCAGAAGTGTTAGTTCAATTAAAATAATATAAATGTGTCAATTACAGGAAATTAATACGGACTTGCATACATAAGAAAAGAAAACCAAATTAAGCACCCTCATTGGTCAAAAACGAATTTTTCCTTCAGTAAATATCAGGTATGTATATAAATAATAAAGAACACAAAATATACGTTAATGTATTAAAGGTCATGAAAACGAGACATATTTACTTGTACTTAAAAAATTTGGCGGACGGAGACAAAATTATCTTTGAGTATATGTTGGAACAGTGGAGGGAATCTATCGGACTTCCTATTGAAAAAGATCCAACGAACAGTAGTTTTTTTTCTCGGAAAAATGACACCAACTCAATCTCCAAGCACCAGCAGACAATCATCTCCATACCTAAATGCTTCCAGTCAAGGAGAGGAATATGGAAAACAGTTTTAAACCTCTCAATGATCTTAAACAATACAGCAAGAGGACAGTTTTTAGTCAACCATTGCAATTCTTCCTCAGGGATAGCCGTAGGATCGAAAAGGAGATCGTTGAAAGATTCCCCACTGAAAATCTTGTAAGTCACACTTTATATTCTACAATTTCAACAGTTTTTTATTTTAAACACATTAAAGAAACCGAAATCAGTTAAAACTTAATTAAAGAGTCGCACGAATACTCTTACTATATTTTATAGGGAGCGTATCGAAATCCTGGTTTTTGAAATCCTGCTTTTCAAAAATCCCGAAAAAAAAGTTTTAAAAACCCGTCTGATAAAATACTGCTTAAAAATCGGGATTATAAAAAAGCGGGATATCGTACCTAACCCCTTTTTATATTCTAAGGTTTATTTATTTGTCTAGTTTAATGTATTTTGTAATAATTTCCAGGAATACTACCGAACGTCATCCAGAGGGTGAATATACAACAAATTTTCAAATGACAAGAAGTCGTTCCGCCTATCTGGAAGTCCTTGTGTTTTAGAACCGGAAGGAAACAATCCAGTACTTGGTAATTTCATTTTTATTACATACATATTTATCAATATAATTTTAAAGATGTTTTTATTTTAATTATAAAGATTCTGAATCAAACGCAGAGGAAATAATAAGATCAATCAAGTTCGATAACCTGACAGCGGAAAAGTTTGATCGGTATTGGCAGGCTTGTACAAACTACCGTCTTAATGAAATACAAGCTTGTAGTTCAACGGCTGAGGCTTTAGAAAAGTGGCCATATTATAAAAAGCCTCTTGGTTTTCGACTGGTAATACCAAATGAAAATCATATTTTCATTGACTTTTTAATAAAGTTATTTTATTAAATATAGATTGATATGGACTTTAAAGTTCTTCACGCAAATGCGTGTTCACTGTTGGACAAATGGGAAGCACAAAGAACAAAGATTGCTTTGTTTTTAACAAAGAAACAAAACTTAAAGGACAGGCGATTGTTTCAACTTCTTCAGGAATGGATGAGTGACAAGTTAGATGACAGTAAGTTCTTTTCCTTCCTTTTTTACTTGCGAAATACTATTGGGCAAGTTCTGCATTTAGAAAAAAGTCGAACTCGAGATTTTGAGTTGACATTACTATGATAGCGAACACGATTAAAGTGGGTCCGACACGACAATTCCGTCTGTCTGCGTGTCTCTATGTCTGTATCTCAGTATGTCTGAACCTCGATCTACAGACAAAGTCACTGGAGTTATTTTCTTCAAACTCAGTGATTAAGGGTCTTCAATAATACGCCAGAGGGGAAATTGAAATTTTGTTGAATTCAATCTTATTTTGAGTTTATATTTTTGTTAGCACAAATAACCATTGACGTTTTTTAGGAAGCATTCCTCTTTGTAGCCAGATCGGTTCAGGAAGTTGAGGATCATTTGTGCCATTTGAGGAAAAAGTCCACCAACATTCAACCATTTTTAGTGGGTATAGGAGAAAGCGTTAAAAAATTGAATGAATTTTATATATATTTTGACGGTATGCAATATTCACTAAAATCATGTATACGTAGGGTAGATATTGTATTTAAAATATTTCATTTATTTAACTTGGAGTACCTACCCTATTCCTTGCTCAAACTTCTGGTCATTTATCCAGGAATATATTTATAAAATGAAATTTACAAAAAAAAATCAAAAAATGCTTTATTGGGAAATGAACTGGAGTAATAATATGTACATAATGTACATATGTAAATGTACATATACATATATGTATGTATTAATATGTTAAATTTATTTTTTATGTTAGTACCTAATAAGAATTATCAAAATAAAAAAAAGATCTTTAAAAAATAAACAATATTTGTTTTTGTTTTTGTGGAAAAAGTCAATTGTTATTAATGTCAATGGTTTCTAGGTCGTCTTTTTTGCTTCTTAATTTTTTAGGTAAACGGTTCTCACCACTTTTTAAAACGGTAAGTAATATATCATCTAATTTATTTACTTTAAAGTGTCCTTCTACTATTCAAAATAGCAGAGGCACCAGTCAAAAAATTGTGAAGAAAATAAGCCGAGTCTTATATTCTTCTCAAATTTTGTACTTGTGTTTCTACTTTGTGGGATGGTTTAAGGTCACTTTGATCTATAAAAAAACTCATAATTCAAAGAAAATTTTCGTTAACTAGTAACGTTAATTTGTGAATACAAAATTCATGATTTAACGAAAAATCTCATTAGCTTACGAATATCATTTCGTTGATTTATGAAAAAAATTCATGCATTAACAAAAAATTTCATTAGGTAACGAATGTTTTTTCGTTAATTTATGAAAATGATTTATGAATTAATGAAAAATGTCATTAGCTTACGAATGATTTTTCGTTCATTTATGAAAATAATTCATGAATTAATTAAAAATGTCATTAGCTTACGAATGATTTTTCGTTCATTTATGAAAATAATTCATAAATTAACGAAATATTTCATTAATTAACGAATGTGTTTTCTTCCATTTATGAAAAAAATTCATGCATTAATGAAAAATTTCATTAGGTAAAGAATGTTCTTTCGTTGACTTATGAAAATAATGTATGAATTAATGAAAAATTTCATTAATTAACAAATGTTTTTTCGTTGATTTATGAAAAAAAAGCATGCAATAACAACAAATTTCATTAGCTAATGAATGTTTTATCGCGTATTTATGAAAAAATGCATTAATTAACCAAAAATTTCATTAGCTAACGAATATTTTTACGTTGATTTATGAAAACATTCAGGTTTGAATGAAAAATGTCGTAAGGTAACGAATGTATTTTACGAAGAAAATTAATTGATTAAACGAAATTATCATCAATCTATGAAAACCTTTTGTAAATTGATGTAAAATTACGTTGTTCACTGAAATTTCTGAATTTAAAGACTTTCGTAAATACTACGAAATATTTCATGCTTTGATGAAGCACTTCATCAGTGTATGAACGACATTTCGTTGAGACAATTAAGTTTTTCATCGGCTCAATTTTAATTAAAATTTAATTGTCCCAACGAAGTTTTTCGTTATATTTACGTAAGGATTTGGTTCAGTGTAGATTAATAATTAACTTCCATCGTTCGTAGTACTCTGCAAGTTTATTAATCATGCTTTTCAGTTCTTGAGGGGATTCTGCCAATAGAACCAAATCATCAGCGTAAAGTAACACCTTTATTATAATACCACATATTTCAACCCCCCCAGGCAATTCGCTACTTAAATCATTTAAATAGATTGCGAACAAAGTTAGGCTTAGCTTACAGCCTTGCTTTACACCTTGGCGGACATTAAAAAAGTTAGAACATGAGGTACCATCCCATACTGTTGACTCAGTATCACAATAAAGAATTTTCAAAAGCCTTACAATTTTGTTTGACATACCAATGGATCTCAGTTTAAACAAAAGAGCATTTCTTGGAATCGTGTCAAAAGCCGATTTAAAATCAACAAAAAAAGTAAAAACCTTCTTGTTTTGTTTAAACTTTAAGTGAACAATGCTATTTAGGTTGAAAACATTGTCAATTGTCGAGTAACCTTTACGAAAACCGACTTGATACTCATTTAACACATGATTTTCTTCCAGCCATTCATTGATGCGATTTAGAAGCAAGCTAGTAAACAACTTATAAAGAGTATCCGACAGAGATAAACCACGATAATTAACAACTTCATTTAGGTCACCTTTTTTAAAAATAGGAACAATAACCGACTGACGAAACGAAGTTGGAATCTGTTCAGTTTCAAAAATATTATTAAAAAATAGCAAAATCTCATTAATAAAACTAAGGGGTGCGTTTTTATAAAACTCGAAAGGTATTCGGTATTGCAGTACATCGTCAGCAAAAGTGGCCATAGATAGAGTTTATGTCTACTGTAACATCTCTTGTATATAAAAGATACAATGTTGGTCCCAGGAGACTTCCTAGCGGTTAGGTTAGGTTAGGTTGCAAGGGGTGTGCACAGCATGAAGATGTTGCGTACACGGGGGCCTACTGGTCCATTGTGATCCCCTGTAAAAGTAAAAAAAAAAAAAAAAATTTTAGCAACGATGTTCCTCAATTCTGTCGATTAGCGTAGACTGGCTCGTTGACGAACCAGCCTGTGCTATCTATAAATTTCCTCATGCTTGCCATTGAGACCTGTGCTAGATCATCCAGTTCTCCAACAAACCTGTTTCCGAAATGACGGAGTCGGCTGGTTTGGAGGTTCGGACAGTCGCAGAGCAGGTGTTTAATGGTTTCCATTTCTTCCTCATCCTGACAGCTCCTACAAAAATCGGGTGCAAATGCCCCTATTCTGTTAGCCATTGTGCCAATGGCGCAATGACCTGTTAGTACACCTATCAGGATTTTAATGTTCTTTTTACTCAGCGATAGAATATACCGAGTTTCCTTTTCATTTGCTAGCGGTACACCGGCTTCTATTCGTTTCGTAATTTTGCCTGGGAAGGTCCTTAATGCAGTTTGCACTCAAGTCCCAAGTGCCAAACATTGTCAAAAACTTGAGCTAAATCTAAGAATTCAGCCGAGTACCTATACTTGTTTTTCTTCAAGTGCATTTTCCACCACATCCGTAATTCGATCCAAAATTATGGTTCGGAGTTAGTCTTTTTTCTTCTTTTATTATGCTGTGCTGAGCCTTTTTAGTAGCAGTTTTTCGAAAAGAGTTTGTAAGAGTTACTTTTATATTGGTGGCCTGCCTTGTTTAGTATAGTAACAATGACCTCTGCACCTTTTCAGTGATGTGGTACATGTTTTAGTTTAAAACATACCTTTATTGTAAATTGAAGTCTTTTGAAGGCTATCTATGGCATTTCTTGTAAAACCAGAGCAGTAATAAGAACGTATCCGCCACTTTGTATTAAGGTTGGTAGTCAGCATGTTGTTTTTGTTAACCATCCAATTCACCTTTTTATAATATTAAAAAACAGATAGGCCTTTTTAATATTAAAATGTATCCCTTGTCATAAGGTACCACCAAATAAAGTGTGCTACCTGTGTTTGGCACTTGCCAATCTTAAGCCAATCAAATTTAATAACTCATTTTTGACCCCCATCCAACTTCAAGACCCAAAAAGTAAAAAACTTCAAGTGTAATACTTAAAAATCTAGTTCAGGAAATTCAATTCACCAAATTTAATAATTCTTAAGTATTTTTAAGTTCGCTTAACACAAGAACTCAAGTGACAAAATCACAAGCATGGGTCGAGTTTTTCACTGATTGGGTCCTTGAAAATCTTCAAAACGAGCAAATAGATTTTCTCAAAGAAGAAATTCGTAAAAAAGTTGAAGACATAAGGTGTTTTTCAATTGGTGCTGGTAGATTTTGGCGCCCGTGGCGGCTATTTTGTTTTTGGTGACATCTGTCAAATCTTTTGTTTATTATTCAGTTGCTTATGCTAAATCATCATGGCAAGTTACACGATTGATTCAAATGATAAAACTTTTTTTTATCAAAATGAGTGTTCGTTAACGCAAACGTTGCGCCCATTGCGCCCATTTTACGGTAGACGTGGAGGCCCTTCACAGTCTACTCTTCAACGTTTGGTGGCCAAATTTGAGACGACCGTTCAGTTAACAATCAGCCAATACCCGTACGTTCAAGGAACCCAAGATCGGCCGAGAAAATCGCCGGGTTCTCAAAAGTATACAGCAGAACCCGAGACAGTCTATTCCTCGCCCGTGCTCAAGATTCAAGAACTCGGCCTTTCGCAGACTTCAACCTGGCGAATTTTGCGTCGGTTTCGAATCGTTTGGAAGTGGACCTGAATTTTTGCCGAAAAATCATCTTTAGTGACGAGGTGCATCTTTGGATGAATGGCTGCGTTAACAAGCAAAATTGAAGTATATCGGACGACACCAACCCACGCGAGGTTCACCAGATGTAATGCATCCTCAAAAAGTTACCGTTTGGTGTGGATTTTGGGCCGGCGCGGCGGCGTAATTGTTCCGTACTTTTTTGAAAACGACGTAAGTGAGGCGGTCACCGTCAACAGCGAGCGCCACAAAACGATGATAACTAATTTCTTATGGCCACGATTGACATTTTGCATGAACGATTTGAGGGTAAGGTTATCTCTCGCAGGAGTGATGTGAATTGGCCACCAAGGTCATGCGATTTGATCCCACTAGACTTTTTCCTGTAGGATTTCTTGAAGTCGCAGGTCTATGAAAATAAACCACAATTGGCCGATGCCCTAAAGGTGAACATAACACATGCCATCACTCAAATTGAACTTTCAAAGAAGAGTCATTGAAAATTGGACCACTCGGATCCGTGCCACCTTAACCAAGGCGAGCATTTGAATGATGTCATATTCCACACTTAATGACTTTTCAAACAAACAATAATTTTGTTAATACCTCACACACAGCTTGCTTTATTCCATTTCAACATCTACCCGCCCTTATTGAAAACCCCTTTACATCAACCACAAAAGAAATATTTGGCTATATGGAAAATTTCACTAATTTTTTTTTAAAGATAGTTTCCTCTTTATTATTTTTGTTCCAAAAATGTTGGCCGTAAACCAATAAATTTTAGCAAGTGAAGCAAATATACGTAGTTTTTAAGAATCACTTCGAAATCAAACGGCTTTAAAAATAAATTGTTATTACACCTTAGTTTATTTAGGACTTGGCATATTTTTAAATCGTATTTAATTTTCACAGAAGGCTTACTAATTACGTTCGGCTTCTTTTTTTCAAATGTATGTTTTATTGATATATTGGTCATTTACATAGTGAAAAGAAAGTAATTTTTATACATATCCTGGTAACATTTTTATAATTATTTTTAAGACCTTATTTCTCGTGTTTTTTATATCAAATGGGTAGTTTGTTTGCTATTATTTGGCAAAACTGGCATTGGCAGCTCACGTACGTTTCGTGTTTTCTATCACTGTCAAACAACTTCTGTTTGGTCTATAATTTAATCAATTGTCTTACAATTAAGCAACGCTTGCAAATTATTGAATTATATTTTCAAAATGGGTGCTCTGCCAGTTTAATCGATCTACTGTGGTGCCTATTTAGGCTATTCTAACTAAAATTGGTAAAAGTTCACATTGTCAGACATAAAACCACCAACACGCTTACGACGAGTGCGAACTGAGAAATATCTCAGCCATATCAGGCAGTGTCACTGATGACCGTGAATTATAGATTCGGCACCGTTCACAGCGATTGGGCCTCTGTTACTACAATATGTGTGAAAATTTTGCAGAAGAGTATAGGTTTATGGTGTAAGAATTGAAGACGAACGACCTAACACATTTATCGAAACATTGTGTTCAGCGAAAAAGCTCATTTCTGGTTAAATGGATACGTAAAGAAAAACTGCAGTGAAGCTCTTAAGAAACCAGGTCATCAAAAATCATCAATTTGAAACAAAATTGCATGCAGTTAAAACTCATCTTACATGAAAAATGAAAGTGTTATTGATTTTATTTTTAATTTATTAGAAATTTTGTATGGCTTCTATTGTACCACCATTCTGGTTTCAAGAGAGTGGCAGTAACTCTAAACACAGTCACCAAGAATAACACCTTCTTGCAAATCCGTAATATTTGATCGATTCTTACCATGTTCTGAAATCGTAAGCTGAACCTTTCAAACGAGCGACTTGCATCACATGCAACCTAGAAAATTGTCTTCACACAGAATATCAACAATCAACAATCAACAATCAACAATTAACATTTGGTTTTATATTCTTCAACCAAATTTTAAAAAACAAAAATCCAAACATACCTGAAAATTTAATGAATACAAATTTTTCCCAAAAAATAGATAATTTCACTGACTAAATATCCGAGGGCTCACTGGGCAATTTGATGAGCAAAGCTCTAACAAATTTCTTATTACAACTACTAATGGATTGTTTGGAAATATTGAGATATTGAATAACAACTTCTTGAAATATTTTAACTTACCAACATCCTTCTGATACGATCTTGCGGCAAGATATCTGACCCCCGTCAGTACAATCAGCTCATATGAAATTGCACCACCTCTGTTCGAAGAGGAGGTGGTGTCTTTGCGAAAAAGATCAATAATGTGTCTGGAAATTATCTCATCAAAACTTAAATTTATTGGTGCAACATTTTAAAGAGCCCATTGTTATGAGTTTTGGCAATTTGCTAAATATTTAACATTTAACTAATGGAGTCCGAAATTTTAAACCTTTGCTAACTAGTAAATTGTTAATTGCCTTTTTATACGCTCAAACGAACCTATTAATTGGAATTTCCAACTGTTGACTGTATCATTCCATTCACTGCTCTTATAAGTATAATTGTAAAGTTGTCATATAGATTTAGCAAACTGCTTAAAGTTAAAGTAGTGCTTCTATGTTAAGGGATGATAAGTGTTGAAATCCTTTTAAAATAATACCTAAATCACCTTTTTAGCTTAGTAAATTGCTTAAAATGAATTTATTAAATCCTTTAAAATTTTGTGCAATTTGTTTCAATTTTTCAAGTTTATGCCGTAAAGCAAAAATTTTTACCTGTAGTGTTCCAAAATTTCTGCATCGTCATATTTTGTGAATATTTCTATTTTGTTTCTATACACTACTTGCCTCCTTAGCATTGCTTTGGTAACATCTCCCAAGAGGTTTATGTTTTCAAAATTTAAATCGTCCGAATCCATTTCAAAAATTTATTTTAATCAAATAAATATTTCTGTTTTGTTCATTTTTAAACATACTCGTATTACTAATGTCACTTCAGTGTTGTCTTTTCGAAAGCTAATGTAGCAGATATTATAATATAACTATAAGGCTATTTAGTAAAAAGTTACCCAAAATAACTTGCTGTCAAAATTTAACCAAACGATGCCTAAACGTGTGCTTGCTGACTAAAGTTGGCGCTACAGTCCTACGTTGCTGTACAGCCCCTACAGCTCGTCGTTTCATCTACTGCTCCACTCCCCTTTCTATGCATACGGGACCGTTGATCAGGAGAAAAACTTTTCTCTCGAAACGACCCAAGGTGCTTTCATCCACTTCTTTCAAAGCCCATGCTTCTGCACCGTATAGCAGGAAGGGGATGGTGAGGGTCTTATATAACGACACTTTGGTCTCTCGAGAGAGGGCTTTGCTACTCAACTGCTTACTAAGCCCAAAGAAACAGCGGTAAGCAAGAGATATTCTCAGCGCTGGTGTTGTTTTCTGTGTTTATAGCGGAGCCTAGGTAGACGAAGTCCTTAATTACCTCAAATTTACGTCTGTCGAGGGTGAAGTTTTGACCGAGACTTCGGTGTTGTAAGTTCTTTCTTGAGGACAGCATGTACTTTGTTTTGCCCTCATTAACCGTTAAACCCATTTTTGCCGTCTCTGCTTCAATACTCACAAAAGCCCCATTGACATCACGCTGAGTTCTTCCGATTATGTCAATGTCATCAGCATATGCTAGTAATTGGACATACTTTTGAAAGATAGTGCCTCTAGTGTTGACGTGGGAGCTCTGCATTATTCTGTCAAGGACGATGTTAAAGAAATCGCATGACGACGCATCACCTTTTCTAAAGCCTTTTTTGTCATTGAAAGGTTCTGTTAAGTTGTTTCCAACCATTATGGAGCAGCGTGAATTCTCCACGGTCATCCTGCAAAAACGAACGAGTTTGGCAGGGATGCCAAAACTAGACATGGCTCTATACAGGTCGTCCCTGTAGATGCTGTCATATGCGGCCTTGAGATCGTTGAAGAGATGGCGGGTGTCGATTTGATGTTCTTGAGTTTTTTTTCCAGGGCGTAATGTGAATACATATTTCATCAACTGTGGACTTTCCTGGTCTAAAACCACACTGCTAAGGACCTATCCGGTTGTTGACGATGGGCTTTAGACGTTAACATATTACGGCAGAGAAGATTTTGTAAGCGATGTTAAGTAGACTGTGCCTAGCGATTTATTATTGGTAAGGCCTTACTACTCTTTGTTTTTCAATACCATTTTCACTAGATGTCTGCAAAATATTTCAAAAGACTTTTAATTTGTTCTCTTTTTTTCTTTAACATTATGGATGCAGGATATTTCGAGAGATAATTTGTTTACAAATCAAAAAAGCTATTATTAAAATAAAGCAATTTTGTTATGTATAACTAAATATATATTTAACTCATGCATTTTTGTCATATCTATTTTTATCCACATTAATCTAACAATATCACCAATTTTAGAAGTAATTAAAGGCCGGTACAGCGATCGAGCACGTTTAAACGATCAATATTGTGAAGAAGTATAAGATCCACCGCAAAGTGTCTGAATTAAGTGGGAGTTGAATCACCGTTTAGTATCAGTCATCTTATTTAAAATTCATTTGGCTTAGTCATAGTTCGAATAATAATATTACTTATTAGAAATTCATTAAAACTACTTATACTCTAAAACATCATTGTTGTTGAACTCCAATTGACATCTCTTTGGAATAGATGCAGCAGATAGTAGTAAACAAGCAAGTACCTAACTGGTTAAATAAATAACTTATGAACTTATGAATCAGTGGCGTTTTAAACAAAATTACTTACAATTCATCATTAATCATGTTTCATGCATCATTTATAGATATTATCACAGCTTATTCAAATATCTCTAAAAAAAAGAAAAAGTAAACCTCATTTGTCAAACTCTTTGAATTGTTTCGAGTTTTCGAAATCAAAAAAAGTCGCGCTTGGTACACCTAAATATAGTTATGAAGAAAACATAACACAATTTCCGGCTTGAATTTCTTCAAAATCTTGTTCAAAATTTACAACCATAAACGGAAATAGAGCCAGAAAAGCAATAACTTTTGGTTTAAAACAAGACTTTAAGCGTGGGCTGTTGAGATCATTATTTTCTTTGCGGTTTCTGCACCAGAGTTTGTATGTACATATATATTCGAAAAAACAAAAGTTTCTTTAACCAAAAAGCATCGAAAGATCATCAATTTTATTTTATTTTTGTTTATACTAGGTTTAGGTGTATGGTATACTTTGCCATCAGGCATGGCGCTATAACACGTTGCTGTCAACGATATGAATAGATCTGACCTGGTGCCAGAAATTAACGATTTAGTGTTATTTAAGATTTCCGGTGGAATATCAATTATTTGAATTTTAAATTTCAGAACTTGCGCCACAAAAGACACTGCATACTGCAAGCCATCAAGCCAGCCAACCAGCTCAGCCAGCTCAGCCAGCAGCGCAGTCTTTTAGCTATTCAGCGTGACAATAGATGAAAATGCATCATCTATGGCCATCTCTGGAAAGACTGTATTGCGTTGCGTCGCGTCGTCATCGTTAACTCGTTGTCGTTAATAAAAAAATTATCTGTGAAAAGTGTAGGCCGACGACGATGTAGCACACAAAGCTGCATGGTGGAACTTCCAACAGAACACCAACCAGCAGCATCTATAAAGTAGCAAGTAAGGTACCAGGTGTTGGAATTAAAGAAAGGTGGGCGATCATGGTATAAGCGGCTCAATAGAGCGACATTTGATTTTAGATATGATTTTTATGTCATTTTAAGGGACTCGATAATGAAGTTATAAAAATATACATATTCAAAAAAAGTAGGTTATACATATGTCTTCATGTAGTATAGCTTATTAATTGTTATTTTGGTCATTTCCTGTGGCGAAATAAAATTATCTTCACCACTAGGTGCTATATTTTAAGAAATATAAGTTGTTATCATGTTAACATCAGCGATGGTATGGTATAGAAACTTCCATGGACCCATGAAGTTTTTGTTTTCTAAAACAATAAACATTTTCTGAAGCCCGTTAATAATAATAATCGACACAAGTTCTGGCAGTTGAAGAGGTAAAAACGTGGATCCATTAATTTCTACTTTATTGGTTGCGTTCGGAGTTGAATAAGCATAGAAATACTTATTGGAAAACCCTTTTTAAGCTGTGGTTATTAGTTTTTGTTCTCAATGCAACTTGAATATCAGCAATCTGGCCTTCATTAAGGGTATCTGTAAAATTAAATTCGAATATAATATACAAGGTTTTTCAATGAAGGGTTTGTTTGGATATTGCAAGAAAACAAGAACTTTTAAGGGAAATCAATCGATGTGATGCTTTTTTGTACGAGGCTGAGTTATATGCGTCGGGTTAAAAGTTTTCAACCTCCGATTTGTAACCAACTTTATTTTTTTTAAATCGAGGTTCTCCGTGTCCCTAGCGGCAAACTATAAAGAATATTCTTTTACTTTTTTGAAAACGACGTTAGTGAGGCGGTCACCGTCAACAGCGAGCGCTACATAACGATGATAACTTATTTCTTATGGTCACGATTGACATTTGCATGAACGATTTGAGGGTAAGGTTATGTCTCGAAGGGGTGATGTGAATTGGCCACCAAGGTCATGTGATTTGATCCCACTAAACTTTTTCCTGTGGGGTTTCTTGAAGTCGCAGGTCTATGCAAATAAACCAAAATCGGCCGATGCCCTAAAGGTGAACATAACACAGGCCATCGCTCAAATTCAGTCGGATCTATGCAGAAGAGTCATTGAAAGTTAGACCACTCGGATCCTTGCCACCCTAAGAAGCCGATAAGGCCGCGTTTCCATTTGCAAGTCAACTCGCGAAAGTCTTGCAGAAGTTTCTTGCAGTCGCGTTTATATTGTCATGTGAATTCTTTCAATTTCTTCTGCAATAAATGTCTTGCAAGAAGCTCGCGCATCATACTGTCACAATTTTTTGCAGATGTATTTACACCAGGAGAGCAATTAATGTCGCAAGAAATCTGGTTGTTTTTTTTTAAATTGTGAAGTCATGGCGAGAAAACGTCAACGATTAGCAGCTGCGATGATAATTTTATAATTAAAAAAGAAAAAAAGATCAACTTGGGTTCGAGATTGGATTTTGAAAAGACGGGAAGCTGGTGCCTTCTATAATTTATTAAACGAATTAAATATAAAAGATGCTCAGCAATACTTCAATTTCCGCGATCTTATTAAGAACAGAATTTTTTTTAATTCGGTTCTTGTAATTTTCGTCCCGGTTATTCCATAAACATGGATTAGGCCGCGTTTCCATTTGCAAGTCAACTCGCGAAAGTCTTGCAGAAGTTTCTTGCAGTCGCGTTTACATTGTCATGTGAATTCTTGCAATTTCTTCTGCAATAAATGTCTTGCAAGAAGCTCGCGCATCATACTGTCGCAATTTTTTGCAGATGTATTTACACCAGGAGAGCAATTAATGTCGCAAGAAATCTGGTTGTTTACTTAAAATTGTGAAGTCATGGCGAGAAAACGTCAACGATTAGCAGCTGCGATGATAATTTTATTATTAAAGAAGAAAAAAGAGGCTGGGATGCGACCCACACTGATAACTTCCCATCCCGTATGTCGATTTGTCTTGCTTAAAAGTTTGTAGATTTTCGTGTTGGGTTAAAAAAGTTGTTAGTTGAATTATTCTTACAAATTTTAAAATTATCAAAAATATTTTTCATATGAAGAAATAGTTTAGTTTGAAAATCTAGTTTTGTTAAATAGATTTTTAGTCGAACAAAATTTTTTACCAATTTTGGTAGCATTTCTCAAATTTTTACAAATTAATGAGTGAAATTAATTTGAGAGATATCAAGAACCGAACATCAATTTGCGTACTATTTTTTGTAGATTTTATTTTTTTATGAAAAAACGGACTGTTGGATTTTAAAAAAAAAAACTACTGAAAACGAAAACAACATTTTCTGTGAAAAAAAAAAAGATTTTGAAGACAATATTTTTAATTTTTAAAAGCTTTTTGAGTCGTAAATAAATTTTTACCAAGTTTTAGTACCTACTGTTTTTTTGTTAGGTTTTTATTTTTTGTACAAAAATAGATTTTCCTCAAAATTTTACTGAGTGTTGACAACAATATTTTTTAAAAGATAAAAGTAGTTTAAAGCTAATATCTCAAAGTTTTGAAAAGATATTTGAGTCGAAAATCAATTTTTACCAACTTTTATTAATTTTTTTGTTTATTTTTTGTTTTTATTTTTTGTAAAAAACTGTCAATTCGATTTTTCTCAAAATTTTTCCAAATGTTAAAAACAATATTTCTTGTAAGTTAAAATTAGCTAAAAGCCAAGATTTCAAAGTTTTGAAAAGATATTTGAGTCGAAAATCAATTTTTACCAACTTTTGTTAAATATCACCGAAGGAAAGACCAGCCACTTGCGCGAGATATACGAAACTGTTTCGATAAGCTGCAAGAACTGTCGCGAGTCGATGCAAAAGTGTTTAAACTAGCAATTAATTGCACTTGCAAATACTCGCAAGAAGTTATGAAAGTACTGTCGCGATAGAACTTGCTTGGTAGTTTCCACTTGCAATTCACTGTCGGACAGACTATCGGACATTTATTGCAGAAGTTTTCTTGCAAATGGAAACGCGGCGTTACACTCGTAAACTTCAATTAAACGCATAACTTCTTCGCGAGGCCATTCACGACCTTTTATTTTACTCATTTTGTATAAACCAAAGACGTCAACCAGCCACTTGCGCGAGATATGCGAAACTGTTTCGATAAGCTGCAAGAACTGTCGCGAGTCGATGCAAAAGTGTTTAAACTAGCAATTTATTGCACTTGCAATACGTTTATTCAACAATAGCGCAATCAACTTCTTTTAAGTGTGCTGATCTTGCGTTTCTTGAACGTACGGGCTGAATGTTTTTCTGAAATGTTTATAATTATATTCAGAATAGTCCTAAGAGAATTGCAGCATTTAAAACTTTTCAAGCTATTTTGGAGATAAAGCCAAATAAAATTTTACATTATTCACAGACACGGTGGTTTTCTAGGTTAGAAGTAGTAAATTGAATTATTGTGCAATATGACGACGTAACAAAAAGTGACAACTTACTGTCAAGCAAAACTATTCTAAATATGGTCAATGACTCTGTTCATTATATGTATTTATGTTTTCTTAGTTTTGTGCTACCATTTTTTACTAAACTTAATAAATGTATGCTATCCAAAAAGCGAAAATATTGATTATTAAGAGCCCAATGCAGAATAAGCAATCTCATGATTTTCTTGAGGATCTCATGATAAAAAATCATGATACATTTTTTTTTTAATCGGCAACACTGGTCTTACGCAGATCACGCTACGGAACGGTATATTCTTATTTATAAAAGACTAATAATTTATTAGTCGTCTATAACATAATATTAATTTAAATATAATATCTTCAATTGTTGCCAAGATAATCAAGTCGATAATATATTTTTACTTACTTTTAGTGGTATTTGTTTAAGTTTTTATTTTTTGTTACCAGATTTCAAAGACGTTATTTTTGTACTTAAAATTATTTCAAAGGTAAAATTGACTTAAGGTCTTTTCGCTTAAAACCATAACGCTCAAAACCTAAAATGTCACATTAATTGCAACGGATTCATTGTGCGATAAGATGTGATGCACATACATATATGATGATGCCTTCAACCATCCATCCAAACTCGTGTCTTCCGTCCGTCCCTTTGATAAAGCCCAAAATTTGTCATAAAGCTCAAAAAGTTAAAAAAAAAAAATAAAGCGAATGTCGTTACACTCAAAAAAATTAAAAAAAAGAACTCCCAAATTTTTAGTTGTCATTTTGCCAAATGAAAATTAATTTGGGTTTGATGGCTTTGTGACATTTATTTTGGGCATAACGAGGTTTCTTATCGTTTCTTATGTCTTATCACCCAACAACATTTATAACCCAAACCATAAAATCACATAAAGCCCAAAAAGAGAAACGTCGTAAAAAATATCACTAACAAAAAGTCACAAAGCTCAAATAAAATGTCATATCATCCAAACCAACTTTCAATGCCGTAACGGTCCAATTTAGAAAGGTCATAATGCCATAAGGATTTTGGCGGGTTGGGATTTGAGACGCCTATTAACAATGAGGTATGCATGGGGGGCATGCTGCCCTCTTTAAAACCTCTGCTGTGGGCTCACTATAGAATTTGGTGTAGGTCCGAAGTTGGGTGTATGCAAAGTTTCTTTGCATTTAAAGAATCTGGATTTAAAGAAACCAAACATATTTGTTACACTTTCTCGACGTTCCGAGTTCTTGGGTAATCTGACGTTTTTTTTTTCATTTAATGTTTGCGTTTGGCCGATAAAATATAAAACTCAAAATATATCTTGATGACAAAAATTAACAAACATTTTGTCAGAACGCCAAATGCTTTTGAACGATATGTCAATTAGTAATTTAGGTGTTATAATATTTTAAAATTGAATTGGCCAATTGTGGGCTTTGTTGCATTTTCTTCTTAAAAGTTAAAGTTAAAAGTTAAAAGTGTAAGTTATATACTTTATTTTATTTGTTCTTCATAATTATTATTTTTATAATCATTTTACATTTTCATACTATTTCTCATTTTTAATTAATACTTATATTCTAATTTCTCTTTCTTTTACTTCTTCTCGTACTTATTTCTGAGCTTATTATTCTTCTCTCTTTTATTTAAAATTTTTAATAATGATCGATCATAACTTACGCACCATGGTAAATGTATTGAGTTCACAACAAGTTGGTCTTCGGGTGTGTCAAATTAACGCACAGAGTTTAATGGGTAAAATTGGCGAGTTTCGTTTCACATTTGAAAATTCAAAGGTTGACGTGGTTTGTGTGCCGGAAACTTGGTTTAACGTTTCACAAAACAACCAACTATGTTCACTCGCAGGTTATAAGGTATATCGTTCGGATAGGGTGCGATGTCGGGGAGGAGGTGTTGCAATGTATGTGAGAGAAGGGATTAAAAGCAAACACATAATTTCTTCTCTTGAGGATGATGAATTCGAGTTTGTTTTTGTCGAATTAAACAACAGCAACGGAAAGCTTCTGATGGGTACTATATATAGACCAAATAGAAACGTATGTATGTCTCCGCTTATTGGTCTCCTAGAACAAATAACAGTTTCTTTTCAAAATGTTGTTTTATGTGGCGATTACAATTGTAATCTCCTTGACGAAAACAATTTTTTGGACGATTTCAGTTGCCTTAATCTTCACCCCGTTAACACATGCACTGCCACCCATTTTTCGATGTCTGACCCCACTCTGTTGGATCTATTTTTTGTTGCTGATGAAAGTAAAGTCATGCTTTATGATCAGCTCTCGGCACCAGCCTTCTCGAAGCATGATCTAATCTTTTTAACGTTTGACTTTCAAGTTGAGATTCAAAGTCTTGTAATCAAATATCGTGATTTTAAACATATTGACTATACTTCTCTTGAAACGGATGTTGGTAACATAAATTGGAACAATATCTTTGAAATGCCATCACCATGTGACCAGGTAGAATTTCTTAATAGGAATATTTACAGACTTTTCGAAAACCATGTTCCTTTGAAAACTAAAACTTGTGCCCCACAAAATAAGCCTTGGTTTACTTATGCAATTCGATTTCTGATAAGACAACGTGACTTAGCCTATAAACGATGGAAAATGTTTCGTATAAATACCTTTCATCAAGCATATACAACTCTGCGCAACAAAACTGTCAACGAAATCCGAAAAGCAAAAGCTGCCTTGTATTCAAGTCGCATTAACACTTCTTTAAGTACAAAACAAATCTGGAAAAATCTGAAGAATATTGGCATGAGGAGCAGATCTAATGTCTATCCAGAAGACATAAATATCAACGATCTTAACCAATCATTTGTTGCTAATGTTAATCTAAGAAATAATTCTTCAGGCTATTTACGACTAAACGAAAAAATATTTTCATCTAATAATTCAAATGTGAATTCTTTTCAATTTTCTTCAATTACACCGGAGGATCTGGTTGAAGCGGTACTCTCTATCAAATCCAAAGCAATAGGTCTTGATAACACGCATCCATTTTTCTTAAAAATTCTTTTACCAACCCTTCTGCCCTTTATTACACATATATTCAATACCATCATAACAACAAGTGTATATCCTGAACAATGGAAAATAGCGAAAATTGTACCTGTTCCAAAGACCTCTAAAGGAGACGAATTTAGACCAATCTCGATACTACCATTTCTATCAAAGGTTTTTGAAAAGATCATTCAAAAACAGATCAACGAGTTCCTTGATTTATCTAATTTACTGACATCTAAACAATCAGGATTTCGTAAGAAAAATAGTTGTATAACGGCATTGTTAAGAGTTTCCGAAGATATAAGGAAAGCTATTGACGAATTGACGAGGATAATGTTACATTTTTAATACTTCTCGACTTTTCGAAAGCTTTTGACATGGTCAATCACGACATACTTTGTGAAAAGCTTCTCAATTTGTTCAATTTTTCTACGCACTCTTATTCTCGTATCTTACAAGTCGAATTCAAGCAGTAACACTTAACAACACGCTATCTGATTTTGTATCTGTCGTTAGTGGCGTCCCACAAGGTTAAATTCTGGGACCTATGCTATTTTCAATACATGTCAATGAACTTCCTTCGATCTTAATTCATTGTTCAATACGTATGTATGCTGATGATACCCAACTCTACTTAAGCTGCCCGTTGGGTCTTATTGAACACCATGTAGCCTGTATAAATGAAGACTTGTATACATTAGAACGCTGGTCACTTGAAAACGGTCTAATCCTGAACCCAAATAAATCAAAGTGTCTTGTGATTTCAAAAAGCAAAATTGATTTGTCTTACTTTCCCTCAATCTTGTTAAATGAATGTCCGATTTCTTTTGTAGATTCCGCTAAAAACTTAGGAGTTGTTTTTAACCGCAGCCTTACCTGGACGAACCATGTAAATAACACCATTGGTAAATCGTATGGTGTCCTTCGAACGCTATGGTATAGTCAACACTTTATTCCAAGACATGTTAGAGCCTTACTTGTGAAAACACTGGTTTTACGTTTGATTACATACGGTTGCGAAATCTTTTGCTACTTAGATTACGAAAGTAAAAGAAAATTAACAGTTGCTTTTAATAGTGCCATACGATATGTTTACGGGCTACGACGCTACGATAGTGTTTCTCTATACTCAAAGCAATTTCTTGGTATGTCATTTGAAAACTTCTTAAAGTTCCGAACAATTACCTTGTTTTCTGATATACTTTTAACCCGTCAGCCTGAGGATCTGTACAGTAAAATAATCTGCCTTAATTCAAATAGATCTCTAGATCTTGGAATTCCGCGTTTTCGTTGCCCGACATCCGAACACCAATTTTTTGTGTACTCAGTAAGGATTTGGAATTCATTGCCAAGAGAGATAAGAAATATAAGCAACACGAAGCAATTAGGAAAAGAACTTAAACTATATTATTGTAATTCTTAGTTTATTTAGCACCAATCAATGTATAAAAATAAAAATATGTAACACTTGAATTTCAATCAAACCTGTAGCATTTAACACATCGCTAGCTTCACTTTTTTTTATAAGATATTGTATCTTACAGTGTAAGCTTTTCATAGATAAATAAAAATACTAATATACTAAATACTAAAAGTTTTTGGGGTATAAAACATTTTTAATATCTTGGCGTTATTTTATTGACCAATAAGACCGAACGATTCTTTTAATAAAAAATAAATGTTAATTTGAGAAATAGTTGAAATTAACCAAATTTCTCACTTTTTTAAAATGCTAGGTCTATAGTAAAACACCACAAACTCAGTTTTTTTTGGAAGCCTTTTCTGAATCTTTTGGTGATATTATCTGTAAAACAAAATTTATTTGATGTCGATATCTCCTACGATTTTTGAGATATGGCCGACGAAAAAAGATTGCCAAACGTTCAGACACACGCCCACACAGACATCTCTATTGTATGATATCAAAATTATTTCAATTTTTACAGAGTTAATGACCTACATTTCTTGATGGTAGAAAACTTTTCCCTTCAAGATGTTGTTGTAAAAAGCTTTTTAATTTAATTAGCATTATTGTATTTTTAATTTTATTTTTCTACCTTTTTATTACTATTCAAGCACAAAAGAGTTAAGTTGAAAAAACTTATATTATTTTTATTTTTTAGAACCTTTGTTTAATTAACAGCTCTTATTTTGATCAATGGCACAGTGAGTGAAAAATTATTTTATTGTTGTTAATCAAATTAAAAATATTAAGCATCCACTTGTTATCTTATACTAAATATAAAACTTTACAATTAATAGAACTTTAATGTGGGTCAACGCAATCCATCTATTTTCAAAGAAGCTAGCTATTTAATTAATTAAATTATACCATAGCTGAACTTAATTTGTCTTTCCAACTGACCGTAATACTTTATGATGTATGTACATATGTATATCTATCACCATGCGGTAGGTCACCAAAAATTATTTCATTAATTGCAACGGATTCATTGTGCGATAAGATGAGATGCACATATACGATTATGTTGCAAAGATTTTAAACAAAAGGACCTCCACGAAACGTCAGAGATTTGATGTTTCCCACGATTGCAAAACAACTGATGCTTTTAACCATCCATCCACACTCGTGTCTTCCGTCCGTCCCTCTGATATGTGTACATATATACATATATATATATACGCCACATCAGTGTCTTTGGCTTCCTTCGATAAGGATAATTATCTGTTTGTGCAGTTTTGGTTTTTCGTGTTTTTTTTTTTCAAGGCAGACGACAAAAGAAATCGATAATCGCAAATAATTTTGTGGTTCGGCTTATGTTGCAACACAATATAATCCTTATTCCAACCTTCTTCGATACGATTCTTGGCAATGATCGGTCGATCACGAACACACACTCGCCATCCGCGGGGAAGGAAATTGCATCGATCTGGCACTTAGGAGATAAGCGCGAATATAACTTTTAATTATGGTTTTGGATTAAGGTAAGCTCAGTACGAGGATCACAAGTTAAACATTTTTGTTTGTTTTACCTCTGAAGTTAATATATACCATAAAGTCATGATGGTCATGGTTGTTTGTTGGTTTTATTTTTATTTGCACGTTCTGCGTTCGTCTAAACCGTTTTAAAAGCGAATGGACGGTGAACGCCGCGCCGCGCCCCACCGACAAGCGAAGCACGAGGATGAGCGATGCGACGACGACGACGACACGGTGTGCGTCTCCGTCCATTGTAAATGATGCGTGTGACCTGTAAATTGGAGTTTCGATGAAGTTATTTTTTCGGAAAAACGTATTATTCTATTGATGGTTTTGTTGTTAGTAATGATCCCTTCGCTTGGATATACACTCCCATGAAATTAAATAGGTTCAACTTTGTTAAAAGTTGAATGGAACCATATTTTTTTCTCAATTCTTTTCACACAATTTTGTGCAAATGAGCGAATAAAGGAGATTTTGTTCTCCAGCATCATACAAGAGTGATTATTTAAAATTATGAATCTATTCAATAGCTTGGGAGCATAGTATAAGGCATAAAATAAAAGGCAATACAAATCTTATGAAAATACACAAAGAGATTATTGCTGGTGGTGTTTGTTGTTTGTTTTAAAGGTTTTCTCAGACTGTCCATTGTGAGTTTTGAAGGTGCAGACACAAATAATGTCATTAATTTTTGAATAAAAAATACATATATGGCATACATATATTTTTTCTTGTTTTCGCAATACTAAATATATTTGTTTTCTATATTAAGGTTTTAAGATCAACTCTTTTGTTTTAAAAATTATTATGTTTAGCTTATTTATAAAATTTAAAACTTAGGGACTTATGGTTAATAGGTTACATATATATCTTGGACAGATAATCTTATACAAGCCACTCTCTAAAAAGAAAAATATATGAATTGGTTAATGTTTAACCCTCCATCACGTCATGGGGTCTAAAAGTACCCATCAGATAATGTTTAAAGACTAAACATTTTTTGTTTTTGTTTTTATCTCAGTAGGATTAATAATCAGTGAATGATATTCAATTTTCTTTTAATTTTCCAATTGGTTCAACGAGTTAAGCTGATTAACTGATCCATGTGGTATCACAACGGACCATACTTTGGTCTAAGTGTGTTGGACGTCCCAACCAACAGCCACTTTAACCTAACCTTAACCTAACCTAAGCATATATGTATACATACATAGTTCTACGGTGTTAGATGTATAGGTCGTTGCACGTGATATGTTATGTGTGTTACGTTGGCAACAATATCTATCGGGGACTGTTCGTAAGACGGATTGAACTATCCCCATAAAGCGAAGGGTATCCAAAGCATTATTCCCTATTTTGTTTTGCGCTACAGGCTGTGACCTCCAGTATCATCACAGTCCAGTTATGCTGCGTCGATAAAAAAAAAACAATTTTTTTGTTTGGCTTCTGAACATAAGTCACCAATGTCATCCTTTCAGAAAATACAAAGAAATATGAGTGGCCTGGCCAATACTGCTTCCTGTTATTAACTTTTGCGGAATTGTTTTGGTCGTAAATAAATTCCTTTACTACAAAAGATCTTGAGACATGCTCTTTTGTTTTTGCGTTGATTTCTTTATCGAGCAACTTCAAGGCCGTCTACAGATTTGCAAGTATTGATTGTACGGTTGCGCCCGTAGTTGATATATGATGACATCAACAACATCCCCACATAATATTCACGACCAAGTATAGTAATCGTTGAGATCTCATTGAACCAACAGACCTTCAAACCATACTTTTTAGGCTTGTCTAAATGTACAGCGGACATGAAACGCTTTCAGCTGTTCATCAATCGTCAAGTTTAAACGTGGAATGTAGTCCACCACCACTGATTGAACTCATGTAAAAGTAATACAATTGGTGAGAGATGGTTTCTGTAGTAATGCATACCCTATTCTAAATATAAGAGAGGTTGCATTCTCTTAATCTCATCTGCACAACACGACATAACTGACCGTTGCCTTTGGATGAAGTTTAAGCAGCACAGCAGTCAGTCGTTCAGAGAAGTTTGCCCACCACACATTAATTAACTAATTGCTTACGATAGTCTTAATCTTTTATATTATACCTACATAGAATAACTGAATTAAAGTAACACTGAATTATAACTACATAAAGTAGTTGTTTGCGATTATTTACTACAGTTTCGATTAGATAAATCTTGTCTACGACGACCAACAGAATCATCAAAACAAAGGAAGACGTTTATCATCTCAATACGTGTGACAATTATCGCTGCTCGGAGGATTATAACGTTCCAAAATAGGCTTGTGATTCAATTATCGTCGAAGACTTTCAAACACGCTGCACTTGCCGAATGGCATTTAAATTCCTGTAGACATCATTAGCCTTTTCATTTGTCCATTTGATGATCTCCTTTTTCAAAAAGTTATTAAAAAAATGGTTTAAAGTATCGGCTAGTGATGCATTCTTCAAATTAGCAAATGGCCCAATTCTTCCCATTAGGTTTAAAGGTATTAGCTCCAGTTTCTTTTATCCATTTTTTTTCCAAAATTGCTACATTACATTAGAATAAATAACCTTATCGACCAAGACCTATAGGTACAAATGCATATTATATCACTTGAGGGCTTAGACATTTTCTTTAGCTATATAGGGCCTTGCATAACCGACCGCGACGTCAAAACCCATTAAGATATGAGATCCAAGTTCCAATATTTTATATGTATATATAGTATTCATTTCAAATTGTTTTGTTTTTTTTTTTTGTTTTTTATTCTGATTTGTTAAACAAAATATTGGCCTGCAGCCTCACAGCGGGGTAAGTGTTATCTTTATTCAAAACAAATAGGATCGGGAAAGTGGCCAAAGTTCCCCAGTGCGTTGCATATGCATTTATATTACGATATGTACTTTAACTCCATACACAAGTATCTATAGTATATTAAACCCGAGCATCATGAGTTCTTACACTGAGAAAAAGTTTAAAAAATCGAAAATATCTATTTTTCGAAAACAAAAATCATGGATGTATAGGAAACTTTTGAAAATGTCTTATACATGGATCTTTTTGATCAAGAGTTCTTTATTTTCAGGAAAGACTTAAACGCTATTTGAAATAATTTGTGTACTGTTAATTTGTACTTTGTATAAAGCTACTCTCAGTAATTTATTCGAAACTACATTAATCTCAGTTCACTTTTCGATTCAAGTTTTCTTTAATTTGTAAAATATAATTAGTCTTTCCTTAAACTTCAAACAGTAAAATACTTCTTTTATAATAAATATTGGTCTTTTTCTTTTCTCTAGATCTCCGAACATTCTGAGGTTATGGGCCCAGGATTCGATTGAAGAAAAATTAATTTTTGAATCTTTCTAGAAGAAATTATTTTTCACTGCATTTCCGAGATCGTTTTTGATTAGAGACGAAGAAAAAATAATAGCAAAATGGCTGATCATTCGGTTTCTAAGCTTCCATTATTTGATGGTACGAATTTCAGCAACTGGAAATATCGTGTGGGTATTTTGTTGGACGAGAAGGTTCTACGAAAATACATTGAGGAAGATTTTGAAGAAATTCTTGCGAAGATTGAGCCTGCTAACCAAGACAGTGTGAAGTTAGAAGAAAAGAAGTGTATTTCAATTTTGGTCCAGACTATTCATGATGGACAATTGGAATATGTGAAGGAGAAGAGGACTGCCAAGGAGATGTTTGACACATTGTGTGGTATTTTTGAACGAAAAAGCATTTCGAGCCAGTTACTACTCCGTAAACAGCTTCTGATGATGAAGTACAATGAGTGTGAAGACATCATTGAATATTTTCTTCGATTCGATACGAAGGTTCGTCAGCTGAAATCAACCGGAGTTAAGATGGAAGAGCTTGATGTTGTTGTCCATTTGTTGCTTACTTTGCCAGCAAGCTATGACAATTTAGTAACTGCACTAGAGACCATGAATCAAAGTGACTTGAAGTTAGAATTTGTCAAGACTCGGTTGATGGACGAATACAGCAAGAGGAATGGTTGTGCATCAGCAAGGTCTAGTGAGCCCGGTGCAATGAGTGTCAAGCCTAAGAAGAAGATTGTATGTTATGGATGTGGTAAGCCTGGACATATCAAATCCAAATGTTTTTCCAAGCAGAAGGAAAAGAAGGACTCAGAGGGTTCAACCAAAGCTTTCATAAAGAAGGACTCGACAATGTGTGCAGTTGTTGACAAAGCAAGTGAAAAAGAGCATGCAGCGCAAACTGTACAACCGATGAATGATAAAGTGAAGTTTGTTTTGGATTCTGGTGCTACCCAGCACATGGTCAACAACAAAGATTATTTCAACGTTTTGAAGAATATCGAGGAAATTCAAATTTCAGTTGCCAAGAAAAACGAAAGCATATCAGCATCTGAAATCGGTGACATTTCTGTTAAAACGTTTCATAATGGTGATTCCGCACCAAAGGCTATGAAGAACGTTTTATTTGTGAAGGATCTGAAATGCAACTTGATGTCTATCCGAAGTCTGACAGAAAGGGGTTACCGTATAGTTTTTGAAGGCAACAAGGCATATGCATCGATCGATGAAACACCTATGTTTGAAGCAAGTACCAGAGGCAAGCTGTACGAAGTAGATTTGCATGTTGAAAAAAATAAATTCGCTGGCATCTCAGGTGAGAAAAATGATTCACAATCTTTGTGGCATTACAGATTAGCACATTTGAATACATATGATTTGAAGAAGATGGTCAGTCATCAGATGGCTAAAGGTTTGGAAGAAGTGAATGTTGACACTGAATTAACATTCTGCGAATCTTGTGTTTTTGGAAAACAAACACGTTCATCGTTTCCAAGGAACAAAAATACTAGATCCAATCGCATTTTGGAACTAATTCATAGTGATATCTGTGGTCCTATGCCAACGTCGGCATATGATGGAAGCAGATATTTTGTGTCATTTACTGACGACTATTCCAGAGCTTCAATGATATTTTGCATTCAACGAAAAAGTGAAGTCCTTAGCAAGTTCAAAGAATTCGTAGCCATAGCTGAAGCACTACATTGCAAGAAAGTTGCGAAGCTGAGAGCTGACAACGGTGGAGAATATACTTCAAATGAGTTTAGACAGTTCTGTAAGTCGTGGTATACGTGGCATGATGGTTAGTGCCTTGGACTGTCATGCGAGATGTCTTGGGTTCAATCCCTGCCTGTGCCACCTTAATTAAAAAAAAGAGTTTTCACGGGTACTGCCTCTTGCGAGGAATTGACAAATTCTCCAAGAGTAATTCTTGTCATGAAAAAGTGCTTTCTCAAAATTAGCCGTTCGGATTCGGCATATAAATTGTAGGTCCCCTCCATCCCTGACAACATTACTCGCACACAGGAATGGTTGAGAGTTGTAAGTCACTAGGCCCTGGTTCTCTACTGACTGTTGCGCCACCTAATTTATTTATTTTTTTTATTTTAGTTCTGTAAGTCAAAGGGTATTCAAATGATGCTTACTGTTCCCTACAATCCAGAGATGAACTCCGTGTCTGAGCGATTGAATAGAACACTTCAAGAAAAAGCTACAACTATGCTGGTGGCAAGTGGTTTGGATCATAAATTCTGGAACGAAGCGATTCTTGCAGCAAATTATATTAAAAATCGATCGCCAACGAGTGCTGTTGGGAAGCAATTTATGAAGCAGACACCGGCTGAGATTTGGTTCGGAAGAAAACCAGATCTATCCAATTTAAGAATTTTCGGTTCAGAATGCTTCAATTTCGTACCAAAAGATAAGCGATCGAAATTTTAAGGTAAGTCCAACAAATGTCTGATGCTTGGGTATGCTTCATCGATTGGTTCATACCGGCTGTGGGATATGAAAGAGAATAGGTTAGTTATTGGTCGACACTTAACGTTCAATGAAGATTCCGTGTTGAAAAAGCCGAAGATAACAGAAATATCGACTTCAGAGGCGAAACGATTTGGTGAGCACAAAAATGATGAAACTCTGGAAAATCTACCTGTTGACGGCGGCGATGGAATAGTCCACAGCTCTAATTTGGATTGGGCTGGTAATCGCATTGAAAGAATCCACGATGTCGAAGAAAACGGCATCGGTAACAACAGTACCAGCGGAAGCGAAAATAGTGTTGAAGACCTCGAATCAAATGTTCAACGAAGAAGTAAACGTACGCGAAGACAACCTGAGCGACTTGGTTTTTGCAATTGTTCAGCTGAATCAGACAACTTTGCTCTTAGTGCCGAAAAGTACGTCGAAGATGACCCAAGAACCATTACTGAGGCAAAAGCAAGAGAAGATTGGCCAGAATGGGAAAATGCCAGAAAAAGTGAGTACCAATCATTGATACATAATAAAACTTGGACTATTTGTAGTTTGCCAAAGAATCGAAAAGCCATAACCAGCAAATGGGTATTTCGATTGAAACGCAAAGCAGATGGGCAAATTGAAAAATATAAAGCTCGTTTGGTGGCGCGAGGGTTTACCCAAAAACCTGGTTTCGATTACACCGAAACGTATGCGCCAGTTGCAAAGTTGGTAACATTAAAAATATTGCTTGCAATTGCAAATGAGAAGGGCATGTATATTCACCAGATGGATGTCAAAAGTGCGTTTTTGAATGGTGAACTGTCCGAAGACATTTATATGGAGTTACCGGAAGGTATTGAATTTGGAAATAAAATCTGCAAGCTCAATAGGGGTTTGTATGGGTTGAAGCAAGCGTCCCGAGCCTGGAATGAGAAGTTCAACAGTTTCATGGTCAGAATTGGATTCAGGCGATGTCAGTCATATCAATGCGTGTACGTCAAGGACCAAAACGAAAGCAATTTTTACGTCCTGCTGTATGTCGATATTGCTGTTTTGTCAAAATATTCAAATGATTATCATCATATAGCAGCTGTTGTCAAACGAATTTGACATGACTGACATGGGTAGAACAAGTACCTTTCTGGGAATTCACATCCAGCAAAATATGTAAGATGGAACTATTGAACTAAGTTAACGGCAATACTTGGAGAAAGTGTTGCATAAATTCGAAATGAAAGACTGCAAGCCAATAGCTACTCTCATGGAAAAGGGTCTGCACATCGATGAGGGTGACAAGGAAAGATGTACAAATCACCCCTACCGCGAATTGATTGGTTGCTTAATATACGCAACTGTGACCACAAGACCGGACTTATGTGCTGCAACTGGATACATGAGTCGATTCCAAAGTTGTTTTGATGAACGCCACTACAACTATGCAAAACATATTTTACGCTACATTCGTGGAACAATCGACTTGAGAATGATTTACAGAAAAGAAGATACTGCCGAGACCCTGGTGTGTTTTTGTGATGCTGACTGGGGAGGAGATAAAAATGACCGGAAATCTACTTCAGGATACGTGTTCAAGTTATTTGGAAATACCGTGAGCTGGGCCTCAAAGAAGCAATCAACAGTAAGTTTGTCATCAACCGAAGCTGAGTTGATTGCCCTAACTGAAGCAGTATGTCAACTCAAATGGATTCGAAAGATGCTGAATGAACTCAATGTAGAATGCACGATTCCAGTAATCATATATGAAGATAATAATTCCTGTATTAAAATTGCTGAAGATTCCAATGAAAGCAAACGAATGAAGCATTTAGACGTCAAATACCATTTTATTCGAGATGAAATTCCAAAGGGGGTTATTCGACTAGAACAAAAACCAACTGAAGATCAACTAGCTGACGTCATGACGAAAGCATTAGGATGAAATTTGTTCCTAAAACATCGTAGAGGTTTAAATTTAGTTTAGTTATTTTTTTTTTTTTTTTTTGTTCGATTAATGTACCTACTTATGATTTAACTTGAATTTATAGTTTCTATTAAATTAAGAGGCGGTGTTAATTTGTACTTTGTATAAAGCTACTCTCAGTAATTTATTCGAAACTACATTAATCTCAGTTCACTTTTCGATTCAAGTTTTCTTTAATTTGTAAAATATAATTAGTCTTTCTTTAAGCTTCAAACAGTAAAATACTTCTTTTATAATAAATATTGGTCTTTTTCTTTTCTCTGGATCTCCGAACATTCTGATGCACAACTTCCATAACATCTTTTTAACTTGACAATTAGAATTATCTCTGCATTCAAAAGGTTTATTTCTTTCAAACGGCTTCAGCTTTTGTTGAACACCATCTCTTGATTATATCATGGGTATAGCTGATTTGGATAGCAAATATTGTTCTTTAATAGATGACATTAACCTTCCATACATTAACTGGTTCACATAAGAAGACGAGTCTTACTTATAAGCATTATTAAATTCTACTAGATCATAATTATCTCCACAAACTTACAGCAAGTTAGCTGTAATCGACAACTCGATTTAGTTTTTTCATCTGACGCTTTAAGTACCTACGGCATTGGTCCAATAAAACTCTGCTATATCGAATATAGATAAATACCATGCCCAAACTTAACGTTTTTTTTAGTTGGACGGACATTTACTTAAAAATATTAATTCGCTTGACAGTTTATATTGTATTGACTTTCTGAAAGCTGATTTTCAGCAGTTTTCTGAAAATGTATCTGCTTGTGGTATTGAGAATATACAAATTTTAAATGACGTTGACGTTGCAGTTTCATACTTTTACAATGCATTGGAATTCTGCATAAAAGATATCGTTCCTCTTAAAATATCCAAAAATTCCAGCTTTTGTCATACATGGTATACAAAATTCTTAAAATGCTTCGAAAGAAAGCTTGTACAAATTTCATAAAAAGCAAGTCCCCACCAGATCGTGACACATGTGTTACCCTCTGTGAAGAGTTTAAATCTTTCTTCAAATATTTATTTTTCTTGAGCTTGACTCCAAAAACTTTTGGAAATTCGTCAATACAAAAAGAAAATCTGATGACTATCCAGTAAATTTTACTTACAATACAGATAATTTAGTTAATACTTCAGAAATTTGTAACGCGTTTGCTAACAACTTTCAGTAACATTTCATTGACATAATCCCATAGAAAAAGATAAAAATATCTTTCTACACATGCGAGACAATCCCCAGGCCCACACTACTTTTAATAATGTCGAAATTAAGCTAGACAAAAGTTAAACTTACTCAAAGTTGATTATTCCTCTGGACCAGATGGAATTCTTCCAATTGTCTCAAACAAATGTAAATCAATTGTAGCATTTCCCTTTTTTTTTTTCATTAATTTGCACAGATAATTTCACAATAATATAAAAGAAGTTATTTATTAGACCAGTCTTTAAGAAGGTTAACAAGTCTGGTATTCCCAAGATTTTCCAACAAGGGGAATGTGATAGTTTAATTTTAACTGTAAGAATATTGTATGTAATCAAGAACATGTATTAATGCGAATACTTTCGACAACTACTAAGCTACTTATATTTTTGTTTAAGTGCCTAAATAGGTACTCTTGAATTCGGTCAAGTGCTCGACTGAATTTCCACTGATTATTCTAAAGCTTTTGATCAACTTTCTCATGATATCATCGCATTTAAGTTGAAGGCAATGGGGTTTCCTTCTCAGTTTATTGAATGAATTTCTTCTCATCTTATCTATGTAAGTTCTCCAGGGTAGTCATGTATGACCTCTACTCTTTATCGTAGCTATCAACAATGTTCCCCATAGTGTACGATACAGTAACATTTCTATGCGGATGATATGAAAATCTTCAAAAAACTACAATCTATAAATGATCGATTACAACTTTAAGATGGTATTAACAGTTTTGGTTTTGGTGCAAAAAGAAAGAGCTTAACCTTAAAACAATTAAATGCCAGGCAAAGACTTTCTCTATAATTACAAAATATCTCAGCATTTTAAAAAGTTTTCAAGATCTTAGAGATCTTTTTATTTCTAATCTCGATTTCAGGGAGCATCGATCGTTAGTAAAGCCAAGTTTTTGTTAGAATTTGTCAAACATTGGTCTAAGGAATTTAAAAATCCTTATTATACACTCGCAACCTCTATTGCAAAGGAGGGTTAATAATGATATTGTCGTTATTCATCAACTCTTAAATGGTGTAATAATTGAACCTGATTGATTAAATGGTATAAGTTTAAACTACTTCTGATAGGGAAATTATAATTCAAAATAAAATTCTGGACAGGATTTGATCTGTGCATCAGGAAAAAAAAGGTTGATTTTGGTGAAAAGTGCGTACGTTACCAAAAATAAGGAGTTAATTTTTACCGTGTACCAACACACAAATTGATAATCATCCTTCCACATATGCATAATATGCAGTCCTTACCGAGTGCAATGCTGAATTTCATATTCAGAGCTTCGGATGTTGTGTGATGTTCAATCGATTTGCCTTGCGCTCATATTTCCATCCACAGTTATGGATGTTACGATACACCTGGGAAAGTACTACAAAAAACGAATAAATATAAAACGTATCTGAAGACCGACATTATTACGACCAATGTTTCCAGCGAAGATACTGACAGGGGAACATTTTAAGTATTTGTTTAGCCCAGCAGAGCTGTCAATGAACTTGTTCGATCACTTGATTGATTGATTTTACTGGTCGATCGTTATGAAGGGCATAAATCAGTTACAACATCGCCACACCGACTGCGCCGTATAACCGCCTCGCCTGTTTTACCTGCGACTGCCACAACCCTACGAGAATAAAACGAATCAAGCATTATGAATGAATAATAATAATTTTTGTATTTTTATTTTCTTCCATTTCAAAATTTAACTATGTAGGTACTATAACCGAGAGAATTATAATAATTGAAAAGTCATTTGAAGTTTGCTGGCTTATTAGGTTTTTATGTAAATTTGGAAGCAAAACAGGCTAAAAAACGGAACGTCCATCGATCGGTCTTCGGTCTTGCGCAGCTCGTCGCTTATGGAGTGTGGAGCAGTTATAATCTTTTTTCGCCATATGACCCGAGGTTGTAAAGTGTCATATGGTCCAGGTGGATAGACAAATCTTTGTAGACATAGCTTTTTTTCAAAATTGATCTACCATGAGGGAATTTGGAAAATTTGTGAATTAACATTTTTGATTGATTTCCCGATCCCGACTTGAAATCGTTTGGTATGTGTGTCTGTGTATATGTTTTGGTTTTGACAAGATGTTTCTTTTTTTGTTGGAATGACAAATGAAATAAATGGGTACGTTAGAAAAAACATATGTGGCTTATGGCTTGATGCGAAGCAGTATTGCGACTTTTATTTTTTAATTTAATTTAATTTAAATAGCTAAAGGGTAAACAAAATAAATATTATAATCTTAATATGTCAATCTTTTATACAAACCACAACATAAAATAAAGACAAAAACAATAAAATTAATAATACGGACATGGCATATAATAATATTTTTATTTTCCATAAGAAGTTTGGCGCCACCATAGAAAGTTATTCGTCTGTTTTAAAGAAGATAAACCATCAAATCAAAATTATATGAAATTTATATTCAAATATATTCAAATTGATATCACCTTGAAGACACACTTTAAAAGTTAAGATGAATGCTTAAATATTTTAGATTAATTATAATCTTTCTTTTAATTTTTTATTTTTCTTATGTATAGGAATGGGTTGGCTTTTTATCTGTAGAGAAAATATATAGAAATTAAATTAGTACTAAAACATTTTAATATGTCGTTAATAAATATTGGTTTATGGTTTGTACACTAATGATATATTGCTTTTTGTGGTTTAAGAAGTAAGTTATTATTATTTTGTCTCCATGGCTGAGTCTTAGACAAGGGCGGATCCAGACTTTTCATCAGGGGGGGGGGGGGGGTCATACACTTAGATGCGTTTTTACTCACCGCTTAAAAATGTTCTTTAATGTTTTGTAAAGGAGGCTAACAAAATTTAAATAACATAATGTGTACGAGTATATTAACCTAACCTTTACACATTTCAATTGCTAAAATGACAATTTTAGTTATCAAATTATTTTAGAACACTGTTGTCCAGCAAAGTATGGTCTAACTATTTAATTTGGATGACTCCCTACATATGAAAGCATTCCTAGATTCAAAAAGTTTTCTAAATATGCCATATTTAAGAGCTAAAACACAAGAGTTTAGAGGGTTAGTTAGAGGGCAGAAATGTAAGAAATTGTTTTGAAACGTAGCTTTTTTTCCAAAAATAAAATATACTTTTCTTGTATCCATTTCTATTTATGTTAAGAACGCTAAAAAATCAAAAATCCAGAAAATGAGAGAGGATCTAATATGAAGAAATGTCGGGCTTTTTTTGACGAAGTTTTTTCGAACTCAATTTTCGGGATTCTATTATTACTATAACTATCAGTCTGCTTACTCGTATTTTGAACTTAAAGGAGTCAACAAAACTTAAAAATTTTAGAGAGAAAAATGTTTGGTTCTTGAATTTAAGGATATAGGTGCACTTACATAAGTACATAATTTCTCTAAAAAATTAAATTAAAACAAATTAAGGTAAACAAATAAGTTGCGAAGAAACGTTTGTGTGGCAATGACAAATCAACGTTTCAGAATCTCTTTTCACTTCAAATCTCAAGAGATTCAAAGCTTGTATATCAATAGATATGACCCGTTTATTATGTTTTTTAATTAGCCATTAGTTTAACAAAAGTGTCACTTTTGCTCGTTTTGAGACATTTATATTATTGAAATTCGTGTTTAAATATTAGTTCTAGAGCATCCAAAGCAAATTGATTTTAAAAGTAGATTCATTTAATTTTTTAAGATCTTTTGTATTCAACAGAAAACCAATTTTGAAATAAATAAAATGCACGACTGGGTCGCTAGAACTTGCTAATTTCTTCCAAAAAGTCTGTTTAAAAATATTTCCTATATTTTAAGGTTTAAAAATGTACCTGCAACATAAGTTTTTCTCAAAAATTTAAATGCCATTTTATTTGTCAAAAATCTAGATTAACTTATTTTTTTCGAAAATCATTTTAAATTTGAAATTTTGTCTAAACAATATTTTTGGTAGGCACTAAATAAAGAGCTTATAAATATTCAGTCTTATTTAAAAACGCTGTATAGAGCCTACATAAAGTTATGTAATCTCTATAATGCCTCTAAACGCAAAAATGCTATTTATAAAACTTATACAAGGTTGCATAGTCCCATAATAAGCTAAACGCGTTTTGAGGTTGAATAGAGCCTACATAAGGAAATTATTGTTATTATTATTTCGTAAATGTCATTTTGATTTCTCTCCTCTCTTTTTGAAATTAAAATAAAAACAATAATGCCTCTCCAGTTTAGCTCGTGCGTGAGTCGTGAGCCGAAGAAACGAAGAATTTAAAAAAAATATAGATTTTCGAAAGAGAATATCATAAAAATAATTGGAATTATTTTGTTATATTTTAGTTGTTATGACAACAAGCTGATTTTATAGACATTTTGGTACTTTTTTGATATAAGCATTGTATAACTAAAATTTATAGCAGATTTTTTTATAAATAGGAATTTTCGCAACGTTACATAGAGCCTACATAAATCCTTATTCACTGTATAACTATTCATCTGTTTAGCGAATTCTATTAAATAAGACTGATTATGTACATTTTACATTTAAATTTCGTCAACAAATGTAGACCTCTTTCTGAGATATCGAGTTTCGTAAACCAAATTAATATTTTTTTTAAAAATCAAAAAAAAAATACATTTTTGATCATAAAAATCATCACCAATTTGAACATTTGATTATCAAAAAGAGCTTGCACAGAAAGAGAAGATTATTGAAATCGGTCCAAAGAAAAAGGTTTTTGAGGGGTACCCTTCTGGAGCAACACCAAAATATGTTTTTCTTGTAGAAAGAAGCCAAATTAAGAACACAAAATTTAGAAAAAGGTTAAGAAAAATCACATGTTTTAACTAACAAATTTGTATGGAGACTGCTGTTATTTTTCGTATTAATAAAATGAAAAAAACGCCCTACGCTAATCGGCTGAAAACCTTAATTTCAATCAACACAATTGTTTGGACTGTAGGAGCCAGGAAAGACAAACAGACGGACATTTGCTCTTTTTCTTAAAAACAATTTTTATGAAAATTATAGCATTTCTAAAGTTTTTTCAAATTCTAAATTGAGTGAAAACAAAAATTTTAGTTGTTTTTGACAGCAAACCACTTTTCGATGAATGTCGTTAAATTACTAATAAATCTACATATAGATGGAACTCTTAACTTATACAACTAAACTCTATAAGCTTTATGGCTCATATGACCCCCCCCCCCTGGATCGTCAGTTAGTCAAAAGTTGATGAATTATGCTGAATTCCGATTCATATTATGTTCTTGGTCCAGTCCTCAGTTTAAAAAAAGTTTAAGGAAGTAAAATACAAATATTGTTTTCATATACAAAAAATAAATAATTCAAAATATAATAGGGGGTCATATCCATTAACGCAATACAATTAGTTTTGAATTGAAGGAAATTCCTACGAAAAAGCAAACAAATTATCTCCCAGGGGGGGGGGTCATGACCCATACGACCCCTCCCCTGGATCCGCCATTGGTCTTAGAACTAACAAGAAATACTTTTCAGATGGCATTAAAATCTCATCACTCATCAATCATCAACAACATTGGTGTGGAATTTATTTGAATGTTTAGTTTGAAATTCCAGAAAGAAATGCATTAAAATTATTGGTTTCAGGTTAAATTAAAATGCATTTAAACCAATTAAAGGCTAATAAAGGTATAACGTTAGTTTTTTCATCCTGTTATAGTTAGATCACTATTTGTGTGTCATATTGTAAGGGTTCCTTCATTAAGATGTTTCATTTTCTATAGCCACTTAATCAATAAGGTGCAATATGACTTACTTCTGAAAATTGGCCTTATTTTACTTTTGTATAGTGCTTTTGTAACCTAAGTGGTTTAGGTTAATGTTCTTGACTGAGGTTCATGGTTTTGGTTTCAGAAGAGGACACAGGACGTCAAATGTTTTAATCTTATACATTTTTGTTTACTTAAAGATTTTAAACTAAATGCAAACATTGAAACAAAAAATAAACATCTTCAGTCTTATTTAAAAACGCTGTATAGAGCCTACATAAAGTTATGTAATCTCTATAATGCCTCTAAACGCAAAAATGCTATTTATAAAACTTATACAAGGTTGCATAGTCCCATAATAAGCTAAACGCGTTTTGAGGTTGAATAGAGCCTACATAAGGAAATTATTGTTATTATTATTTCGTAAATGTCATTTTGATTTCTCTCCTCTCTTTTTGAAATTAAAATAAAAACAATAATGCCTCTCCAGTTTAGCTCGTGCGTGAGTCGTGAGCCGAAGAAACGAAGAATTTAAAAAAAATATAGATTTTCGAAAGAGAATATCATAAAAATAATTGGAATTATTTTGTTATATTTTAGTTGTTATGACAACAAGCTGATTTTATAGACATTTTGGTACTTTTTTGATATAAGCATTGTATAACTAAAATTTATAGCAGATTTTTTTATAAATAGGAATTTTCGCAACGTTACATAGAGCCTACATAAATCCTTATTCACTGTATAACTATTCATCTGTTTAGAGAATTCTATTAAATAAGACTGCTTATGTTTTGATACCCATGTAGTACTTGTGACGTGATGGTTAGTGCGAGCGAAGGAATGGGATGCGGTGTTCAATCCCTAACTGTGCCACCTAAAATTTTATTCACGGGTACTGGCCTTTTGCGAGGAATTGATAAATCCTCCAACAGTAATTCTTTTCAGGAAAAGTGCTTTGTAAAATAAGCCTTTAGGATTCAGCAAATAAACTACAAAAGAGCTCTAAGTAAAATTAACTGATAAAAGGGCGGATCCAGACTTTTCATCAGGGGGGTCACACACTTAGATGAGTTTTTACTCACCGCTTAAAAATGTTCTTTAATGTTTTGTAAAGGAGGTTAACAAAATTTAATAATTGCTAAAATGACAACTTTAGTTATCAAATTATTTTAGAACACTGTTGTCCAGCAAGGTATGATCTAACTATTTAATTTGGATGACTCCCTACATATGAAAGCATTCCAAGATTCCAACAGTTTTCTAAATATGCCATATTTAAGAGCAAACCACAACAGTGTAGAGGGTTTTTGTTGCTTTCACGCAGAAATGTAAGAAATTGTTTTGAAATGTGCTTTTTTTTCCAAAAATACAATACACTTTTCTTGTTTTCATTTCTATTAATGCGAAGAACGATGCAGAAATCAAGAAAATGAGAGAGGATATGTAGAAATGTCGGGCTTTTTTTGACGTAGTTTTTTCGAACTCAATTTTCGGGAGTCTCTTATTAATCTATCTATATCAATCTGCTCACTCGTATTTTGATCTTAAAGGCGTCAACAAAACTTAAAAATTGAAGAGATTAAAAGGTTTGGTTCTTGAATTTAAGGAAATAGTTGCATTTAAGTACATAATTTCTCTAAAAAATTAAATTAAAACAAAGTATGGTAGGTAAACAAATAAGTTGGGAAGAAAAGTTTTTGTAGTACTCACAAATTACACGTTTCAAAGCTTTTATATCAATAGATATGAAACGTTTATTATGATTTTCACTTAGCCATTAGTTTAACAAAGGTGTCACTTGATTTTTTTGGGACATTTGTATTATTGAAATTCGTGTTTGAATCTCAGTTCTAGAGCATCCAAAGCCAATTCACTTCAAAAGTAGATTTATTTAATTTTTTAAGATCTTTTGTATTCAACAGAAAACCAACTTTGAAAGAAATAAAATGCACGACTGGGTCGCTAGAACTTGATAATTTCTTCCAAAAAGTCTGTTTAAAAATATTTCCTATATTTTAAGATTTAAAAATGTACCTGCAAAATAAGTTTTTCTCAAAAATTTAAATGCCATTTTATTTGTCAAAATTTAAATGCTATTTTATTTGTCAAAAAATCTAGATTTACATACTTATTTTTTTTCGAAAATCATTTTAAATTTTGTTTTAAAAATATTTTTGGTAAGTACTAAATAAAGAGCTTATAAATATACATATGTACATTTTAAATTTGAATTTCGTCAAAAAATTTTGTCCTCTTTATGAGATATCGAGTTTTGTAAACAAAATTAGTATTTTTTTAAAAATCACAAAAAAAATTACATTTTTGATCATAAGAAATCATCATCAATTTGATCATTGACAAGAGCTTGCACAGAAAGAGAAGAATTTTGAAATCGGTCCATTAGTTCTTGAGAAAAATTAAAAACAAAATAAAGGTTTTTTGAGGGGTACCCTTCTGGAGCAATACGAAAATATGTTTTTCTTGTAGAAAGAAGCCAAATTAAGAACACAAAATTTAGAGAAAGTTTTAGAAAAATCACATGTTTGAACCAAAAAATTTGTATGGGGACTTCTGTTATTTTTCGTATTAATAAAATGAAAAAAAACGCCGTAATAAACATGTTGTCGACGATGCGTCGACATCCACGCGCCGCATAGAACAAATACGATTTGTCAACGACGACGCGTCGACATCCGCAGTCAAAGTGTTAAAGAGTATTTTTGGATACATAGAAACATTCGTTTTTATTCCTCTGCATAAATCCAATTCAAAAAGTCCTATTGAAAACTAAAGACTTATTGCAAAACTTCAGTTGATGCCTAAAGTTTTTAAAGTAAATCTAAAAAACTAATTTTATTTCTTAGTTCTAAATCATATACCTGTGCACCAACCTCTGGTTTTATGAAAGGAAGGTCGATATCGGCTAACTTATCGATTTTTACGAAATATTGTAGCAATCAAATGGAAAAACAGTTTTAAATCGACACCATCTAAACTTTAATTCAACATAATGTGCTTGAAATGTTTGGTTTTCATTCTGAGATTTTTATTTGAATTAAGAGTTACAGGACAGGAAACAATATGTCAAAATTGGTGACAAGTTATCTAAAGAAATAGAGAACTTCTAAGGTGTATCCCAAGGCAGTCTCCTTGGACCGTTACTATTCAAGATCTCAATATTTTTAGTTGAATAAAATCGTTATCAGACGCGAATAGGGTGCAAGCGGATCTAAAAAAAATTATTAAATGATGTAAGGTCAATTGACTCTTTTTTAGTATTAAAAAACTAAATGTTTTGACATACATAGGTATTCAAAAATACAGAATTCTTACTGACCTATCGCAGACCTTAAAATTGGCGAATTTCGCGTACTGATTTGGTCGATACAAAATCCAAATGTCCCAGGCACTGAAACCAAACGACCATACGCAGTTTCGCGTGTTCGCTAAATTGGATTTTGGAGCAGTTGGAAATTAATCAAAATGTTGGTGTAAAAATCATCTTTAGCGATGCGGCCACCCGATTCACGCGAGATTTTGGCGCAGCGTGGCAGCCATTTCTGTCAAATCTTTTGTTTATTATTCAGTTGTTTATGCTAAATCATCATGGCAAGTAACACGATTCAACAGCACGTTCAAATGATAAAACTTCATTATCAAATTGAGTGTTCGTTAACGCAAAAGTTGCGCACATTGCGCCCATTTTACGGTAGACGTGGTGGCCCTTCACAGTCGACTCTTCTACGTTTGGTGACCAAATTTAAGACAACCGGTTTAGTAAACAATCAGCCAACACCCGTACGTTCAAGGAACCCAAGATCGGCCGAGAACATTGCCGCGGTCCGTGAAAGTGTATTCCTCACCGTGCACAAGAACTCGGCCTTTCGCAGACTTCAACTTGGCGAATTTTACGTCGGGACTTGGGCCTACACCCGCACAAGATTCAACTGACACAGGAAATCAAATTTAATGACATAGACCATAGTTCGCTGACTGGGCTTCGAATCGTTTGGAAGAGGACACCAATATTGGCCGAAAAATCATCTTTATTGACGAGGCGCAGTTTTGGATGAATGGCTGTGTTAAAAAGCAAAATTGCCGTACATGGAACGACACCAACCCACGCGAGGTTCACCAGGTTATAATGCATCCTCAAAAAGTTACCGTTTTGTATGGATTTTGAGCTGGTGGCGTAATTGGTCCGTACTTTTTTGAAAACGAGGTTAGTGAGGCAATCACCGATCGTCACGTCAGCAGCGAGCGCTATATAACGATGATAACTAATTTCTTATATCCCAAATGGAACCATCTGGACCTAGACGACATGTAGTTCCAGCAGGACGGCGCTACGTGCCACACAGAAAACGCCACGATTGACATTTGAGGGTAAGGTTATCTCTCCGGGGTGATGTGAATTGGCCACCAAGGTCATGCGATTTGGCTCCGCTAGTCTTTTTCCTGTGGGGTTTCTTGAAATCGCAGGTCTATGCAAATAAACCACAATCGACCATCGATGCACTTAAGGTGAACATAACACAGGCCATCGCTCAAATTCAGCCGGATCTATGCAGAGGAGTCATTGAAAATTGGATCATTCGGATCCGTGCCACCTTAAGAAGCCGAGAGGCGAGCATTTGAATGATGTCATATTACAATACCTCACACACAGCTTGTTTTATTCCCTTTCAACATCCAGCCGCCCTTATTGAAAAACCATTTAGGTCACCAACTTTTTGTGATCTGAATTGGATGATATGAACATTGAAGACATATGGTTTCAAAAGGATGGATGGAGCAACGTGCCACACAACTCAAGGCACAATCGATATTCTGCGCGAGCGATTTCATATCATGGTTATTTCGTGCCGAGGCGAAGTGATTTGGCCACCAAGGTCACAAATAATTGCACGATAATACGTTCACCAAAAGTTTTCTTCAATAAATTGATTCTTTCGTTAGCTGCCACACGGAACTGAACCAATACTTTTATAGTAAATTTGCACAATTTGCAAACGTTGTTCTGAAGTAAGTATTTGTTTTATTATGAAATGGTCATAAATCAAATGACAGCTGTCAAAAAAACCAACTTCTTAAAAAGTATTACCAGATTGAAAACCACAGGCTTAAAAAAACAATCATTGTCTTTGACTTTTCCACTGAATTTTAATTTTGTTATTTACTAAAAAGTTCCATACAAAAAATTTAAAAAGAAGCATTTAAAATGAAGGGCTTTGTGTTTTTGTTTGCATTTAACATTTTTCGTATAGCTGAAATTTGATAAACCAATATATTTTTTTTAATTAATTAAAAGTGTCACCTTAGCGATTTTTACAAGATTTCATTTTTGATTACATATTTGTTTTAGAAAACTAAAATGCAAAGTGTGCATCTTAACCTATCTAATGATATTCAAAACCATTCCCTTTTGCTTGTAAACGTACATAATGTGATCTGATAATGGAAATGGAAACATAATTTTTCTTGACCTCGAAACAAAACTCCAAAATCATGATAGTATTTTATATTAATTAATCAGTTTTAGTTCCGCTAACGCATGCATAAAGGCAGAGAACCGTTTTATAAAGGAGAGGCCCTTAAGCATTATTGTATAAATGTTTTTGGATACAAAAATATTTATATAGATGAAGATAATCTTAATTATTGTAAACAAATAGGAAAGGGTCAATCAATCGCTTAGCAGGAGTGTTATTCACTCTCGAAATTACGATTGACAGCGATATGACTCGAAGCGGTAAATAATAATAAATCCCTCTTATAAACTACATAATTATTATTACTGAGTGATTAATTTGAAAACAGCAGGCGCAGTTGCTCTTCATATTTTCTTCGGGGTAAAAACAAATTAAGTAAATCTCAAATTGAAATATTAATTGATTGAGTTGAGATGTTAAATTGAAGAGATGCGTTTTTGGTTTTAGTTTGTTTTTCTTTTCCTCATCAAAACATTTTCGGTCTCAAGAATAATTGGGATGGACATCAGCTTTTCAGCAGTTTGATGAAGTGATGATGGTTGTAACGATTTTTCGATCAGATAAAAAAAAGGATTGAAAACAGAGAAAAAGTTGATTTTAAGATAATTATCCAAAACTGCTGATGATGACGATTGATATAATAATATAGTGATTTAAGGTCTTACCAAAAGGATTGAGGTGAGCCTGAGTGGAGCATTATGTACCTTCATAGGGTAATTGCGGGAGAGATGCCGCGCTTTTTTAAAAATTGATGTAATTTTTTATAAAAGTAAAAAAAAACACAATTTTTCAAAAACAACTCAAAAATGGATTTATTTTCTACCATTATAAAACATCAAAATAAAAAATTATAAATTATTTCATAAATATTAATAATAATGTAAAATATATTATGTGTGCCATCTCTCCCGACATGTGTGGGAGAGATGCCGCATATTAAATTCATTGAATTTGTATGTTATTTTTATTTTGTTTTATCTCCAGCATGTTTTTTTCGTTCCATATCACGTCCACAGTCTGTGCAGAGGGAAAATTCTGTTTTTTGTAGCGTGTACAATTTTCATGTAGCCACTTGCTACATTTTGAACATTGGATCCAATCCTCCCTTTTTTTTGTCAAAAAATAATTTTCCCAACATTCCGCACAGACATTGGGATTCGCAGCCGGCTCGATCTTCCTTTTTGAAGCTTTTTTTTCTTCTTGGGGCTTTGGAGACTTAATTTTCTTCTTTTTTTCAATTGAGCTGGGTGAAGTTAAGACTTCTGCCTTCTGTCTTCGTCTTGAAAAAGTCAGCGCTGGAATTTTCGGCAGTGGTGAAATTTCTTGAAGTAGTTTTGTTGGCGTAGGTTTATTGAAGCATGTTGAAGTGTGTGTTTCATTTTCAGAATGATTACAGTTGTTCGATGTATTGCTGGTGGTTGGAGTTACCGGTTCCAAGTTCGATTCAGGAGATAAAACGATCGTTTCTGACGGAAGAGCTGCCGATTGCTGAACCTCGACTGCAGCTGAGTCTGATATGCTAAAGAAGTGATCTGGAATAGCTTGAGGATTAAAAGGGTAGATTCCTGTGGCTCTGAAACCTGAAGCTCCATTTCCAACAGACGCTGCTTTCTCCCATGCATTCCCAATTAAATGCCCAGCCTGGTATCTCGTTATGGTTCTGTTTTTATGATGGTTCATCCAAACCTTGGCTTCGTTATGGAAAAACGATTTTAATGGCTTGAAAAAACTTCGATCTAAAGGTTGCAGTGCTTGGGTAGTATGACTTGGTAAGCAGAGGATAATGATTTCGTTGTTTTCAGCAAATTCCAGCATCTCGAAGGCGTTGCTGTGAGACGTGTGACCATCCAAGATTAACAGTGTCTTACCTACAGGTTTTCGTGGCATGAAATGTTCTTTCAACCATCTAAAAAATAATTCAGTATTGATGTACGATGATTTTTTGTTCATGTAAACTTCGGAGCCACTTGGTAATCCGTCCATAAACTCTGCTTTTCTATTTACTCCTTTCATTATCAAAACAGGTGGTAAGAAGTTTCCCTCCGCGTTACAACACGCTACAACAGTGACATTTTCTCCTTTCTCCTTAGCAGTTACCACATGAACGTCCTTAACCCCTTTTTGCGTTAACACCTTTCCCGGTTTATTGTTCAGTTGTAATCCGCTTTCGTCCATATTAAATATATTTCCGGGTTTGTCCATTAAATTGTTTTCAGTTAAAACTTTGTGAAGAACTTCAAAAAAGTCATTTGCTGCCGATCGATTCATACCCTGAGCGCGGGAAAGGGAAAGTCCTTCAGATTGTCTTAATGAAATATCTTTATTCCTTTCCAAAAAGGAGGCAAGCCATGCATATCCAGCTTTTTTTTTAGTTGAGTTAAATTTGTGTTTGATATTCATTTTCTCCGCTAGCTTAAACGCCAAGCTCCTAATTCCTTCTCTGTCAACAGCAAATCCTGCAGCCGCTAATTTTTTTATATGATCTGCTAGCTTTCTTTCATTTTCTTTTCCAAGAACACCTGTCAATAGATATACAAATTATATAGATACCTTCACAAAGTTCAATAATTAATTAAGTAAATAATTACCCATAAAGCCTAGTGGTTTCTTTCCAAAATTTCCATCTTTTAACCGTCTCGAAAGAGTTCTAGCCGGTACGCCAAACAATTTTTCGGCTTTCCGAACGGACATCCCATCTTGAATGCTTTTTCGAGCATCCTCCAATGCCTCTTCGCTCCAACTTCCTCGGTTTGTTGTTCTTTTATATTTTCGTGGCATTTCTTATTCCTATATTAAATTTTAAATACAAAATAAACAATTTAAATATGCGGCATCTTCTCAAAAAAAAGTGCGGCATCTATCCCCGTAGTGAGGGAGAGATGCCGCACCACGTTTCATATCGAACAAAAAAACGAAAACAACAAAAAATCACACCAACCACTTCTTTACACACTATTTAATGACACAAAATACTTACACTTGAGAAAACACACGAGAACTTGTTTTTGGATCCACAAACTGCAACATACTGAAAAATTTCCATAGTCTAAAGGGGTGCGTAAAACAAAAGAAAGCGAAAAAACTCCCGTTACATATTCTATATAAGTTGTTTTTTTTGTGTACGTTTTCTTTTGAGTACCTTATGAACAGAAATCAAAACAATTTTTTTTCCGTGGATGACTAGATGTATGAGTTTGGTTGAGTGCGGCATCTTCCCCGACGCGGCATCTCTCCCGCAATTACCCTACATAAATTAATTAAAACATGATGTTCATCTTACAGATGGGTACGATTCCAATTCTGATGTCTAACTTTTTTGTTTGACGGACAAGTTAGTATCCGTCCGTCGTCGGGGGAACGAAAGAATTTCAATATCTTATTAATCTGTCACAACACCTCTGACGAGTATATTACAACAAACATAATCACAAGTGTGATTTTAAGCCCGATAGCTCCTAATTTACATAATACGAGTATTATAGTGCGTCAATTTGATATGAGAAAAGACATTAAAAGTTTTTGTTTTGTCTTGATGAAATTAGGTGTCACATTTGGTGTCTTGGGCTATGCAAATTAGTTGAGGGTGAGAGAACTATAGGAACTTAATGTTTATATATACATATATACTCGTACGTGCAATCAATACATAGATATCTTGAGGCTTGATCTAAAGATTAGACATTGATTGGAAGAGATTATTTGGAATTAATTTTAATGGCTTTTTCGCTAACAAGCTGCTAGTAATAAAATTAAGATTTTATTTTCAGCATAAAATTATAAAAAAGAAGAAGTAGGATAAAATTCCAATCTATCTACGTAACCTATAGTTTCAATGATGGAAACGTGTTTGTTTTTGGAAAAGCATGTTCTTTTACATTATTTACATATACATAAATGAAAAGCCTTCTTAATTTAAAAATATGATTTCACTATCTCATTTATAAAAATGTTTTAAGAGTTTTTAAAAATTGACATTTAAACTACGGTGTCTTGTATTTGCTTTTTGAAATGTGTAGTTTGTTGTTATCAATGATATTTTAGTTTTTATGGAAGAGGTCTTTTAAGGAATTTGACAACAACATACAACACTAGCTAGATGTTTCCAGTTACATATTCCTATCTGGGTAAGGCCACTTTCTACATTTATATGCGTAACCTGATACGCGTCCTGTGGGCTTAGATTCAGGGCTAGAGCATTGGTTTTGATGCGCTCTAAGTGATCCAGCAATATCAGACATTGGGCTTTTATCCTCCTGACTAAGACTAATTTGCTTCACAGCCCGTACAGCTTGTGCGTCCATCTTCTCCTCCACTCACCTTCTATGCATATGGGACCGTAGTTCACGGTGTTTTAGGTCCTTTCTTGGTGACAACATATACTTTGTTTTGCTCTAATTAACCGCTAAAAAAGCTTGGCATTTACGACATCTTCTCCAGAGGCTTTTTTAGACTTCAGCTTAGATATTGCAATCTTTACTGCATCCTAGTCGGCAAGAGGGTATTATTTATTTTCATCGTATATATTGAATGAATCATCTTGCTTTACAGCGGAATTTGGTTCGTCGTAGCCTTTATACGAGTACAATCTGCAGAAGTGGCCTTTCCATATCCTCAGCATTGACTGCGGTTCTACTATGATGTTTCTTGTTTCTACCTTGTCTCTTGACCTTTAACCTGAAGGTCAAGGTTCTTGATTAAAACTCCAAAGCAAGAGCTGTCATAATCGCTTCTTATAGGACTAAGCTCCGAATATATTATAGTAGCCCAATAAGGTGTTAACTTAGAAGTTCAACCTAACTGGAACTGTAGACTATACCGTTGATTCCATCTCGGGAATTCCTTCGCTGCCGTTTCGATGAGAGAAGAGTTGCCTAAGTGGAAACATCTCTACCCCCCTCTCGTTTGCTACCCTCACAACTTTTCACTGGGGTCTTAACCCAATCTCCATTTGAGCTACTAGGTACCTGATTTTCACCACGGGGGAGGTAAGAGTAGGAGTTGTCAGACAGAGGTGGGTTTTTGAGAAATACCTGTGTACGCTTGTGTCCCTTTGAATGCATAGGTGTCCGATTTGAACATTAATGGTAGACATGTAAACTGCAAGTACTGCAACTAATATTATGACACTTCAAATGGAATCTGATTTTGACAGGTGTCAAATATTAACACTACCAGCCTGAAACCACGAAATCAATGACGTTATATTAAATATTCTTTAACATTTTCCGGAAGAATTTACCATAGCTATATTTAAGCAAACTTTAATGGTATATACTATCAAACATTCGATATTCATTAATTTAAATAAGAATTCTATGAAAAGACTACTTGTGCTTCATTCTTTCAATCAGTACCTGTATGACACAATTAGCTACTCCCACATATGGGAAGGATTCCGAACCATTTTCAACAGGATTCATACCAACTGACTTTAAATGTTTTCAAATAGTCAAGAAATTATCGTTGTTATTTTGCTTTTATATTGACAATTTGACTAAAATATATAAAATATGGAAAATCGATATTAGATAGAAGAAGAAAACTTCATTAATAATATAGGGTCTTCAAATAAGAGATTTAATTTTAAATTATAAAAAAATGTACCTATTTTTTTCGAGAAATGAAAAATCAATGGAAATGACGGGCGTATACAGGTGCCCTCTAAGTGAAAATTCGAGCAGATTTTCCAAGTGACATATAAAGGGCTGGGCGTTTGGGTCAGGGTTGCGGGTTCATGAGCAAAAATAGTTCCGTGCTCATTGTTTGTCTTTCTTTATCCCACTTAGACCCATAAACAATTAGTAAGCAGAATTATTAAAAGCTAAGAAAAAATAGATTTTGATCAAATTCTGACGTTTTAAATATTAGTTACTCGTATAAGTAGGAATATAATTTGCAATCTTATCTTTTAGACTATTTTTACAACTGACATCCTGCGTGCATTTAACCGCTTCTTGAGTTATTGCGCAACCAACAAGTTAACAAGACGATATATTTACGAAAGGCTAACAAATCGTTGCAGTTTGTTTTCGTTTGTAAGTTCATTGTTGGATGCTTCACTTCACAGGACAGGACAAACAGGAGTGAATTTTTCAATGGACATTTGCCTTATTGCAAGTTGAATTTGTTTTTCTTTCTTTCCTACAGAATTTATGATTGCTTACTTCACAGGTACAGTTAATGCAACAACAACATTGATTTGATGATAGTGTCCTTTTTTAGTTTAATTCAATTATTCCACTTTCAGTTACGGTGTGGTGGTGTGTTTGAGGTTTTGGTGCATGATGGTGGTCTTGAACGGGATTGGGAGACAGTAGCTATACTCTACTTGAGTGCTCCATTGTGTCATTCATTTGGAGCGGAAATAAATTCTCTTGCTAAACGAGAAGAGGTGGTTCCCTAGTGATGGAGGGAATGGAGTATTTTATTAGGAACTTTGGGCTGCCACAAGATTCTTTTTAAATGCAATCTGTATATCTAATTTAGAAAAATTGCTGTTCACAGTGAGGGGAGAAGGATGTTAATGCAGAGCATACAAATAATTTTTGCAATTTAGGTTTAACGCTTTTTAAATGCTCTAAGAAAAAATGGAAATGTCTTGAATTTGAATCTCGACTTTAAATTTTCTACCACATTAGGTTTTCAAAATATCCATTCTAAAAAAATGCTGAAGACAACCGAAAACGGTTTTTTAAAGCTTGGTTATAAAACACAACATATCTCTTAACAATAAATTGCATGATTATTTTGCAAAGTACAAATCTTTAACATCTCGTACAAGTCATTTTAGTATCTCACTTAGTTTTCGTAATATCTCATTAGTTATGAGATTACTTATGAGTCTTTGTTTGACTCTATCTGGAGTTTTTAATGTATTTTCTATATGTTTTTGAATAATTCTTTTAGAGTTAAATTTTAATGGTGATTCCAAATTGAAACTCCAGTTTTATCTAAATGTGCTCAAACTCAGGAAATCCCGTTTTCACCATTATTTTTTTATTTGTTTTAATATATTCCAAAAACTTGATGTCTTAAGACTACGAATTCGTAATGTGATCAAAAATTGCTTTTATATGCTGTTTCGCTTTTTTTATTACAAACTGTTTTAGCATAAATGCTTCAGCGTTCTTTAAAGGTTAAAATATGGCAGCTGAATACTTACAACCAATGAGGATTTTTTTTTTGAAAAATTAGTAAAATACTAAACTTTTTTAAACGGAATGTCGAAGGGGTTGTAGATTGGGAAAATCATTACGTATTTCATCGAAACAAAAAACTACTTCATGAACTTACATACCCTCAAAAAGCCTAATATAATTTTTTTTTTGGAATTATACATTTCTGTATCTTAAAAACCTGACCTTAAATTATTTAGAAACCTTACAAATAGAATAATTTGATTATTATCTACTTGGTATGTGTATCAGCGATCACCTCTTTTGGAATAATCACATAATCATACATTAGGATTCCTCCGATAATGCAAGACATTTTTTAACCCTTATGATCTGACTGTAATTTACAAAGCCTTCATTCGTCCGTAACTTGAATATAACTACCATATTTGCGCAGGTTCCCCTAAAAAAGTATAAGTCTTTTGGATAGAATCAAAAAAAAAGTTTTTAAAACGATATGCGATTTAACTTTAATAGAATCATTTACATCACTCACAACCAACGCAATGTTTCTTACCTTTCGTTGTTTTACCGACATTTTTGCAAACAATGTTTTGTCGAATTAGTTAGTTGCATCCCCAACCCCCTCAAACAATTCAGCCGTAATACTCGCACTTCCAGGAATACTCGTAATTCCCCTATTACACGTTGACTCACGACTCAAGACTCACTTTTGACTTTTCTTTTAAATTTGTATTCGGTGAGGCAAGCGCTATTACATGTTGACTCGTGCCCACGCCTCAAATTTGACAATTATTGTTTGTTTTGTTTTGAATGCTCCTTTCGTTGGCTTTAATTTTTTGATAGTTTTTGAAGTTAAGTAAAATTTATAAAACAAAATAAATAGGCTTGTGGAAATGGATTCCAAAAATTTATTAAAGCTGTGCATCGATTGCCATTAATGGAATGGACACGGACAGCAGTGAAGATGAGGCTGTTGCGATGAAATTGCTGGATTTGTGTAAGAAAACAGCTTTGGAATGTGAAAAAGCAAAGCAGAAGAGGCTCTGGGTTAGGACTTGGAGAAAAAAAAGAAGTGAACAAAGTTTAATCAGTTTTATTACAAGGGAGCTTCGAACAAACGACAAAATCTCATTTTTCAATTATTTGAGGATGTCTGAAGAAACTTTTCAGCTACTATTGGGTATGGTCAGTGGTGACATAACTAAAAGCCCTATATATTTAAAAGTGAGCATGGTTTTAATTTTAATTTTTTTTATTTTTTTGTTAATGGTTTTAATAATATTAAGATAGTCAATAGTCAAAACATTCAAGATAGAAAGTCGCTATCATCAAAAATACCCTGCATCGATTGCTCCAGTAAATCTGGTGTGGAAGTTCTTCTCGATTCATCTGATTGAGATTGCAGGCGTTCGTTTGATGAAGAGCTACTCCCAGCACGCTCTCTTTGCAAAAAATCTTCTTCGACTCTCCTCCTTAAAATTTGCTGGATTTCCCAGGACGCGTTTCTTTGGATGCGTTCGTCCTGTATCCTATCCATTTCAAATACGACTTGCTTCCCCAACCAAGCGTATTGAGATTTTTGTTGTACTTTCTTCTGCAACAGTCCTGTTACTGTTGCAATTTCCTTTGAAATGGATGACTGCATTTTATACTGAAAAGAAAGACAAAAAATATGTTATTAACAAAAATTATCATGATTGATTTTTTAAATTTATTTTGCTTTAAGTTTCCTTCAACAAAATCGGAGTGGGAGAGAATTGCTGACGAATTTGCAATTCACTGGCAGTTCCCAAATTGCCTGGGTGCTTTAGACGGGAAGCATATACCATTCCGAAGCCTTCGAAAAGATGGAGCCCTTTACCATAATTACAAAGGCTCCAATAGCATAATATTATTAGCCTTAGCGGATGCTAGTTGCCGGTTAATCTATATAGATATTGGGTGTAATGGAAGGACCAACGACGCAGGTGTTTTGTTGCAAAGCAAATTGAGGGATGTCATTGCTGATGCGAACAATCAGTTCCCGGACAGTAAAATTGTTGGAAATGGAAGAATTCTTCCATTTGTTATTGTTGGAGACGATGCTTTTCCTCTTCAAAAGCACTTGATGAAGCCATACCCATTTGCAACAAGGTGTGACAGAAAAAGAATTTACAACCTTCGTCTATCCAGGGCAAGGCATGTAATTGAACATACTTCTGGCATCCTTTCTAACCGATTTAGGATTTTTCAAACGACAATTAATTGCGTTGAGAATGTTGAACTAGTCACACAAGCTTGTTGTGTTTTACACAAGTTTTTGATTCACCATGAACAAATTTCAATGGCAACAATATCGAATACTTCCACGGACGTACCAACAACAAGTTCCTGCTCCCAACAAGAAGTAGAAAATCCCCTTAAAGGCATAGCGGAAAAGATTCGACAAAGTTTTGCAGAATATTTCACACAGGAGGGACAAGTGGAGTGGCAAGAAAGACAACTTACAAATTAACAAAAATGTCATGAATAAAACTACTAATAAAGAATATTTCTTGCAATTTCAATTGTAATAATAAATAAAACTACCCACTATGAGTTTTCACTTTAAAAAAAACTTACCCTTTTCCTTGCATTTCCTTTTGGGGATTCATTATCATCCGGCTCTGACGTCTCACCATGTTGGCTAGTGCTGCTTTCCAATTCGTGGCTCTAAAAAGACCAAATGTAATAAATTTTACAACAAAATTGTTTAAAATCTAATTTATTACCTGTTGTATATTCGAAACCGAAGGTCTCGTTTGACAAAATGTTTTTAAGAATAGCAACTGGTCAAAACACCAGAGCTTAGGTTCGGGGATATCTTCCAAGCCTGCGCCACTCTTCTTACTTTTTTGTATTTCACGGAACTCGCGACTAAATTGGTTTTTCAATGTATGGATTTTCCAATTAATTCAATATTAACATTTCGCATGGTCGGTAACATTGAATTCACAATGGACTGTAACGAATCGCATCTCTTAACCCTATCAATATAATCCTTGTGACAAGGATTATAAAGATTAGAGTGCATTTCAAAAAATGTTATTAAATCCAATGTGGATTCCCGTGTCCAAATTCCTGAAGACATTTTTAAATTCAAATATTGTCGGTGAAAAGTGTGTAACTCCAAATCTCCCGAAAATAAAATTTTGATGCCATCTGTTTAGTTTTGAGCGAATACTACAATCCCTCAAACCGGGAATTTTGTTCACATTTTACCGTTGAAATTTTTGTTTTTTTTTTTTTTCTCTTGTAAAATTTGCTATATGGAGTTACACACTTTTCTGGTTTTCAAACAAATTCGATGTTGTTTATCAAAGCAACAAGAAAATCGAATGAAAATAAACAGCATAAAACGAATATGAGAAAAAAGAAACGTCAAAATGAGTCTACTAAAAACTTGCCCGAGACTAAGTCTGCTATTACACGATGCCTCACGACTCACGACTCACATGAGTGCGAAAAAGAAAGCATATGTGAGAAAATGAGATGCAAAAAAAAATTCCGGTGAGTCTCGGGCAAATTTTTAGTAGACTCACTTTGACGTTTCTTTTTTCTCATATTCGTTTTATGCTGTTCTTTTTCATTCGATTTTCTTGTTGCTGGGATAAACAACATCGAATTTGTTTGAAAACCAGAAAAATGTGTAACTTCAACAGCTTTAATAAATTTTCGGAATCTATTTCCAAAATCCTATTTATTTTGTTTTATAAATTTTACTCAACTTCAAAAACTATCGAAAAATTAAAGCCAACGAGAAGGAGCATTCAAAACAAAACAAACAATAATTGTCAAATTTGAGGCATGGGGCACGAGTCAACGTGTAATAGCGCTTGCCTCACCGAATACAAATTTATAAGGAAAGTCAAAAGTGAGTCGTGAGTCGTGAGTCAACGTGTAATAGGGGACTAACCGGACATTTTTTTTTGCATCTCATTTTCTCATAGTTGCTTTCTTTTTCGCACTCATGTGAGTCGTGAGTCGTGAGGCATCGTGTAAAAGCAGACTAAGCCTACCCTAAGAGCCCGTTCACACGATCCCGAATCGGCGGTTTTGCCGTATCGTCGATTTTACCGTACAAGCCAGTGTCAATATAATTTAAATGAGCATATTCAGACAATACGGCATTTAACTGTATACGGTAAAATTACCGATTAGGTCGATTTTGTCATTCGGTTTTGTCTCTGCAAATCGTTTTCAGTCGTACGGTAAAAAAACCTGTTCGGCTTATCGTGGCAGTGTATTTATAGACGATTCGATATTTTGACCGATAGTGCGTCATTTTTCGTTTGCGATACCAGTATATTACTATAAATGTATTCCAGTCCATCTTCATGCGTCTTGATGCACATACGATACGAATGCAACTGAAAACCGAGTACGGTGTAGGGTTGAGTACGGTGTACGGTTAAATTACCGTACCGTCTGAACACTCCAACTGAAAGACACCGAATCGAGAAAATATATGATACGGTGAAAATATCGAACCGTGTGAACGGGCTCTAAAGCTCAATTTCAGACGTACTGCCATGTATTGAGATTCTTTTTTTAACTGTACATGGAGAAAATATAATGGTTAACCCAACTCTGTTTATCCCTCTCATTTATATATTCAAAACATTAAGACCAATGCTGCCCATAATCTCGTAAAGGCCCTATCTACAAAATTTCCGATTTTGAGGTTTTTGCTTATTTGGAGTTAGGGCATTGTCTCCGATTTTTCTACATTCATTTCTTAACCTTATATCTTCAGAAAAACACAATTTCTAGAGGCCCTAACTACAAATCATGTGCATCAAAATTTTTAAAAAGCCCTAACTACCACATACCACCTTTTGTAATACACTGCATAGAGAAAGCATATTCATGTTCTTTTTTAAAAAGCCCTATGTGGCAGTTAGGGCTTTTTATAAATTTTGATGCAAGAATTTTTGTAGTTAGGGCTTATTTTCTAGCTGCAATGTTTTATGTAAAAGGTTGTAACCTCGTAACGTTTTGAATCTTGTCGAGTTTTTTTTTTACGAATTTAGAATTTGATTTTGTTGGAGAGTGCGTTATTAGCCTTCAGTTGAATGAAATTTTTGATACGTAAAGGTCGTAACCTCGTTTCGTGCTTGGTCCTGTTTAACTCTAACGAATGTTGAGTTTTGTTTTTAACAGAGGGCTTTATTAGGCATTTACATAGTCTGTTGAAACTTTTGGAGCGGTAACTTCGCGTTTTTTTAAATTTATCTACATATATTATTTACAATAAGTGATTAAAAATGAACCGGTCAAGAATGCTTGTTAATTTAGCTTTAAATATTAATCACAGAAAAAAAATCGAATTAATGAAAACAGAATTAAGAAATGAAAATAAAGTATAACGTAAATTGTTGTACATAGGGCCCTTTTTTTCGTCCAAAGCTAAAAAGCCCTATCTACCTTGTTTTCCAAATGCATAAAAATTTTGAGTTTAAAACTATTCCAAAAAATAAAGCAATAAAAAAGCTTAACAACAAATATTTTTTGGTATTTTTCACTTTTTACCATCAGGTCGCGGTTAACGATTTAGTGTTTTCATCATTATCTCGAAATAGTGAAAATGTTAGTTAGGGCCTTTACGAGATTATGGGCAGAATGTGTACTGGTATCTGCTCTTTAATCCTTCCATATTTTAATGAAGCTCACACTGTATTTTAAAATGTTAGCATTTAAAGGGTATTAATAGCCCCATGAGTGCCTTTAAGCTTTATAAACAAAAATATTACCTTGTTGACGTATTTTGCGTAAATTTACAACCAAACAAGATCAAGCTGTCTAAAGAATAATAGCCCATAGACCATTTGAAGCGACGACATAAGTTCTCAGATTGGGCGCCAAGATGATGAATTTACTCCCAAAATCATCTTCAATGACTTAGCTCATTTTTGCTCAATAAATTCGTCAATAAGCAAAATATGCGTTATTGGTGAAGTCTGAATGCCGTCAAAGGTAACGATCGTCAAGTTACTGTAAATGGCCAGCGTTATCGTGCCATAAATACCGATAACATTTTCGGACTAAATTGAAAGAAAGAATTGGGCTACGTTAGGTAACTGATTTATGCCAACAAGTCGACGATGTTTGAATTTTGAAAAACTCGGAGCCTAATTATTGAACGCGAAATAACGAAATTTCGGCCGAAATTTATAACTGAGTTTTTTTTTCTCCAAAACCGTCGTTCTCAAGCCCTTATACATAGTTGAAGATATGATGGCTTTTGATATTTTTGACTTCTACTTGCATATTGAAATAATTTTTTTTTTTTTAAATTTACCTTCTCAAAATTAACTGTCAATATACGAGTCCACCCTGTTTTCTTTTTTAATTGGTATGCCAAAGCAACAAAACCTTTCCTGCCTAAAGCATCACCATTGCAATTCAAAATATTACCAATTCAATCAAACTAAATGGCACTCACATATCACATGGACTGGACACATGTTGAGTGCAAAAAGGTTAAAACGCTTTCTTATACAATCACCCCTCCAAAATCGTTCACCTGTGTGATTATGCGATTGTGCGCTATTTCCAAATCGTCTCACTCAGATAAAAGTAAATAAATTTCATCGATCCGCATCGAGAGATAACTGCCGAAGGGCGAACAAATGTTGTTTAAAACTTCGAATCAACCAGAGCCCCAGCTATGTAAGTCCAGTCTTTAACCATATGTGCGAGGAAAATCCGTACTAATGACTTTTGAGAAGTACCTACACACTACACATATGGCTGGAACCTGCGGAAGATGCAACATCATTGTTCTGCACCTCTACCCTCTTTGGATCATGCGGATTCATCACCAAGACGATGATTTTTAAAAGAATCAAAGATTCGAGGATAATCAAATGATGGGAGAAAACAGCTTTGAAGCCAGAGGTTGCCACGCATGTGCAGAGCTATATATGTATATGTGCCAATTTGAGGATTTGAAATTGAACTGTGGCCAATTGTTGAGTCGCTCTTATGATGGCTGGAGTTGAAGCCATGCGGAAATTTTCATGCCTCCGGGTTAAATGTGGTCCACCTCTTCTCGTCTATGAATATGTTTTCTAGTCTTTTAGTGTTTAGTATGCATCACTTTTCTTGTCATTTAGTGTGACCTTTTGTAGCATTTTTTGTTTCGGTTAAGTGTTTTCCCTAAAAATTTCATAGTCACTTTATCTGTTTATATACATACATATGTACATGCATTTTTCAGAATTTGTTCTTTTTAAATTTACATTCAAAATAATCATTTGGTTTGACAACATAAAATTGTTGACACTTCTCGACGGACGCACGTTTAAAGATCTAGAAGCTAACCATGCATTTTAGAGTGATGTCTTTTTATGCGAGTGCACTTGCGTATGAACGTCTGTACTTCAGTACGTTTGTTAATAATCATATACAAAAAATAATTTGAATTTCTTAACTAATGGGTAATTTCGTTAATGGTTTTGACAGTTCACGTACGTTTAGAGTTTTTTGTCACTGTCAAACATCTTCAGTTTGGTCTATAATTTAACCATGAATTGTCTTACAAATGAACTATGCTTTTAAATTATTTAATTTTATTTTCAAAATGTAGTACCTACTGCTACTGCCTCTTGAAAGAACTCCTCCAGTAATAATAATTCTTGTCATTGAAAGAGTTTCCTCAAATAAGCCATTCGGATTCGGCTTAAAACTGAGGGTCCCCTCTATCCCGGACAACATTACTAGGACAAGAACGGTTGAGAGTTGTAAGTTACTAGGCCCTAGCTCTCAACGGACTCTTGCGCCACCTAATTTATTTATTTATTATCAAAATGCGAGTTCTTTTACGAAAGTTTATCGTGCGCTTTCTTGATTTTATGGTCAGTTTAAATGAACTATTGAGGGTATAATTCGGGCTATTGTGACAAAATTTCGCACCAAATTTACATTCTTAATTATTAAAAAAAATAACACGCTTACGTAGATTGTAAACTGTGGAAAATATCTTACCTGTTGCGTCCAGTGTTACTGATCACCGTAAATTATCGATTCGGCGCCGTTCGAAGCAATTGGGCCTCTTTTTGCGGAAGATTTAGGTGTGAAGCCTGTTGCAAGAATTGAAGACCTACCGCGACGCCGAATTTTAGGTAAATGGACTCTTTAAAAGTTGTTCGAAGAATCACTTTTTTCGAAAAATTGTGTTCAGTGGCGAAGCTCATTTCTGGTCGAATATGTACGTGAACAAGCTAAACTGTCGGATTTGGATAAAAAGCAGCAGAGTATTGCAAGAGCTACCAATGCATCCAAAACAAAAAGGCCGTATTTCTTCAAAGATGATGCAAATCGTAAAGGTACTGTGAATGGTGAGCGCATGACATGTGGTTTCAAAACGTGCGTCGATGCCATCTGCCTCACAGCACGCGAAACAATGGACAAATCGGAAGACGAGTTTGGTAAACAGTTTATTTTTTATTTGGTAAATGGCCGCTTACATCTAAAAATTTTTTTTGGAGCTACGTTAAGACTCATGTCTGATGAATGAATTTTGTATACATTTTTGTATACATAATTTTGTTATTAAAATTTGGTAAGATACGACTTAAATCTATTTAAAATTGTTGATTGTTTTTCGACTATAATATCTTAAGAAAAACAATAATATTAAAATATGTATATGTATTTCATTGGAAATTCTGTTAAAAATTGATGCTGACATTTTATGAAGCAAATGACTGATTTCCTACAAATTGTCGCCTCAGAAGCAAAGTGTTCTATCTTAAAATTTAGCGATTTTAAGTATACCGAAAAAATCACAAGAAAATAAGCTATTGTCTTGTCAAACTGTCATTAAAATACTTTTTAAATTTGTGACGTAATTTTAGATATCATCCCTGAACTATTCATCAATAAAATGACATTTTCAGTGTTAATCTTAAAATAACACACTACACTGAAACGAAGAGGTAAGTTTTCTTTTTTATTTTTGACGCTTATCTTCAAAAAATATTATCGAAGTATGTCATTTCTCGTAATTTTTTTTGACAATTATTTAAGTGGTTATTTTAGATAAGTCATTTTATTTGAAAGAAAACAACTACATTTATGAAACTTTTAAGAACTAAAGGGACTTTTTGTTGCTTATGCTAAAATTTCAAGCATTTCTAAAAAAATACATAAGAATAGTAATTATTTTTATGCAAAACGACACAAGTCTCTTATTTTTTTGTTTTTCAAGACATTATAAAAATATGAATTAAACACTTCGATAGAGAATCAAAAAACTATTTTTTTGTTCTTTTAGCTCCTCGCATAAACTCTAGACGAAAATAAGTGTTTTAAGAATACAAATATTTCAAATCGCTTTTCTGAAAAACTCTAGATTTAGAGATAAGACATTTTGCTTTTGAAGTGACGACATGTCTCGACATATTACAACATAAATTTCAATTATAGATAGCATACCTAGCTACTTTTGAAAGCTGTATCAATAACATTCAATTTGCCTAATCAGTGTTTTTCCTTCCAGCCTTAAAACCCTGAATAACTTTTATTTACTACACTGTATATTAAACTGAAGCGTGTTTTTTTGATATCCTTTGGTAACTGTAAGCAACGGGTTAAATTTGGATTTCTAAGTTTTAAAAATGTATTTTATTTTAATAGCAGAATGGTAACACTGAATCTTAATTTCACAACTACACTACTTTCTGTCCCCGCTACGCCCGTCGCTATTCGAAACAGCCATAAGAACCGCCATGCGCCGCGCCGCCGCCGTCTAACGTCTTCTCTGCCTTCGCCGTTTTGTCTGTGAGATTGGCATTCATGAGAATTTATGAAGTCTATATTTTGTTCGTGGAGCGCTTAAATATTTTATTGTTATAATGCTGGAGAAAAGTAAAATTGTTGCATTCATTAACTATAACCATTTTAAAAAAAAATCGCAGTTACACCTTTGCATATACCTACATGCGTTTATAAAAAGGTATCAATTATTTACTATTGCTTCAGTTTTGTCATGTGAATGTAAATCAGCTTCTTTTTACGTATAGCATCATTTGACAGTTGCCCAACTGAGATAACCTTTTCGAAAAATAACAGGGTCAGGAAACTTTTATATTTTATAAATTTGGGATTATTTGTTGAAAATTAACAGGATATGTGACAGCGACCACCCTGCCACTGAACTTTCATTGCTAGACAACGTTCTCAAAGTGAGTGGCTACTCTAAAAAACAAAAAATTGTTTTTGTTAAGTATGCTTACAAGTATTTTTCATTTTCGGGATGAGTTGTCCTGGGATGAGTTGTGTCTTGGGATGAATCGCGCCTTTGTATATGAAAACTATAGTACTCTCATGGTGTTTGTCGAATAGGGTGACATCTGCTCATTTTTTGTGGAACGTCTAGTGGAGAAATCCATTTGCAGACGGGAGACTTACGAATATGATAATTCGAAACAGAACAAAAATAGGGAAATACTATTGGGTAGTTGGAGTGAATAGGGAAAATTGTATTGCTTATAAGAATAAATAGGAAATGAAGCAAATGATTAAGGAGAAATGAACCAATATACTTAAATTTATTTTGGTTTGTTTACATTTTTAGCTATGTATAAATGAAATGTAGGTGAAATATAAAGGATATTGGCCTTTTGGGTTATCTGTATAGTAGGATTGTATATGAAAAGCACGGTTTTTATATACAAAGATTGTAGGTACTATCTTTATAATATTTTGTCTTACATCGATGTGTAAGTTTTCTCCTAGACAATTTTTCACTATTTCTAAACGAATTTTTTCAATTGCCAAGATTTATTGAAAACATCACATTTGCTCTAAATTTTGGAAATTGCAAAACAAAGTTTTTATTAAAACTGAGAACAAATTGTGCTTACAAATATAGTTGTTTTGTGCTGCTTTAAAATTTGTGCTAAATTTTTCAAACTTTCCATTTTAACTGCTTATTCTAAACCATTGTGATAATAGCCGCGTTTTATTATCACCATAATCTAATCCAGATCATGGATTTACATGCATTACAACAACAAATCAAGATCCAACTTTGTGTTTGGATTTTAATTTGAAATCCAAAATGTATTTCTCTATTGCGCACAGAGAGGGATGCAACTTTGTAATATAACATGTAAATGTTGGTATCACTACCAACTATTTAAAACATAACCCATATTGCCATAGTTACATTTCCATCCGACTGAAAAAAAAAAATATTTTAAATAGAAAGTAAGCAATTTAATTTTTATTTACTTTTTATATCAAACACACAAAACAAAATCCTTTGACAAAATAAAACATAAATTAGTGAACTTAAAATGAATAAGTGCAAAAAAATGTATATTTAGCCCGATTAATGGATATCATTTTTCCCTAAAAAGAACAACAAAAAAATATTCATGAAATGAAATGTTCTTTTGGCAACTCTGCTTTAAACGTCAAAAAATACGAGTAAATAAATTCCCAAATCTGCAACCACACAAAATGGAAAACACAAATAAATTGTAAGTAATTTGTAAATTAAATATACCTATCTCGTATTGCATTCATCAAATTTGATTTTATTTTTAGGCCAAGAAGAATCTGGAGTGCAGAAGAAACCAAGGCGTTTCTAGATGCTCTGTAGAAAATTTGAATTTGAAAATGTCCGGCTCAAAAAATTTGCCATGAAAAATGTCTTGGAGGATTTAATTTCACTTGGAGTTGTGGTAGGTAATTGATTTTTAAGTTGAATGATTATAATTTAATCCTTTTTATTTATTTTTTTTTTATTGTTTTCTCTATACCCAACCAACAACAGAGGATATGCACAGGGTTAAATTAAAAAACCTTGAGCCTACAAGACTGCTGTGGACAACAACAAAAGGACTGGAGAGTCCTTGATCAAAGCTCCTTTTGAGGACCAAATGGCTGAAATATTTGGTTCCCATCCCATAATTAAAAAAACGCATTCAATAAATTTGTGTGGCAAACAAACAGAAGGGCTGCCGAAAGCAATTTGTGGTTTACAAAAAGGTATAAGCTTTAAATTTATGTGTGTTTGCAAATAATTTAACAATTTTTTTCTGTTTTTTTTTTACAGAATCCAGCAAAACTCCAAAAGCATCTACTTCATCTACAAAACTGATTGAAACAGTTAGTTTTTCGCAGCCAGGTAGGGGATTTAAATAAAAACATAATTACATAATGTATTTGTGTACATAGGTAGAGATTTTAACAACTTCTTTTGTTTTGTTTTACAGAATCTTCTTCACTCATCGGCATCGGCGCAACCTCCTCCCTCAAAGAAGCAAGGGATGGTAAACAAAAAAAAAAATATTGTTAGATGAGGGAAAAAAGGGCTGCGGAAAGGAACGAAGTTTTGAGGGATTATACGGCAAAAAGATTAAAAAAATGGATGAAGCAGAAGAAGGAAGAAAAGCTCGTCTAGCCAGGAAAGAAAAGTTGCTAAGAGAATTATTTGATAAACCATAAATTTCATAAGCATATGTATGTCATGGTTTATTAAATAATTCTCCTAGCCACTTTTCTTCTTTTTTTTAGTATAGTTTTTGAATTAATTTGTTTATTTTTTTGAATTATTTTTGATTTCTATTTTGTGTTGAATGAGAAATGAATTTGTGATGTTTTTGTTTTTAAACGTGAAATGAAATGTGATGTTTTTTTTCTATGTATGTTCCTATAGTTTTAATTAAAGAGATATAGTTATTGTTTGTAATGAATTTTTATATGAATTTTTATTTGTTTTTAGTTTAATAAAGAAAGTTTTATTAAAATACTTTTATAATACCTAATGGTTTTTATATTTAAATTACATGTCTGTTTATTAATTCGTCTAGTAACTGCTGCCGCCTATTACTGTTTGAGGTCTCTGTATGAAAATCAAGCTTTGGAAACGATTCGAACTGATGGTTTTCTTCTAACTCGTCGTTGTTATCTACACACATATTATGTTTTATGCATGCGCAGACCACCAAATTTACCGCAGAGTTTATGTTTGTTTGCTCAGTAAAATGAAGAATTCTTCGGAAACGAGTTTTTAGTAGACCAAATGAATGCTCTATTACTATTCGTCCCGAAGAATGAATTTCATTAAATTTACGTTGAGCAGCTGTTACATTCCCATTGTCTTTGAAGGGTGGAATAAGCCAGTCAAGACATGGATATGCTGAGTCGCCAAGCAGAAACGAGTTAAAAGGAAAAAGTTCTTCTGTCCTCTCGCATGCGTCCTTGTATAGATCGGATCTACGTAGAAGTCGACTGTCGTGCAAGCTCCCCGGTTCTCCACAGAAAACATTTATAAATTTTTTCTTTGCATTAACAACACCTTGCAGTAGAATGCTGTAGCTATACTTTCTGTTGAAATAATCTTCTTTGTTTGAAACCGGGGCCTTCATTCTTATATGTATGCATATGTGATCCTTCAAAACATCCCAAAATTCCTGGCATCTTTGTTTTTTCCTCCTTTGTAGCCATATTTTGGGCAATTTCTTCTTTGTTTGGCCACTTCACATATTCATGACCGATGGATATAAGCCACAAAGCCACCCTCTTCACAATACTCCAAGCGGTGGAACGCGATATACCAAATAAGTTCGCAATTTCACGAAAAGTATTTGTGTTCGCCACATACCACCCACAGAAATGTATGTATTTCTTTTTCAGCAGAAGTTTTCGGCAGCCCTCTTCTTGGTGTGGTAATAAATCGTGGCAATAACTTATACCGATCTAGAATAATTTTTTATATTTACATATAAACGTTAATATAAAATAAGAAAAATTTTGTGTAAACCTATCAAAATGTGGACAGTTGACCTATGATTTTTAAAATCTGCGACGCGAAACGTATGCACAATTTCCAAAAAATTTATTTTATTCTGACGATTTGGAGGCGTATTTTCGCCTGTTGAGGAATTGGAACTTCTATCGTATCATCTAGTAGTGCGGACAAATTTGACGAGAGTGATTCATCGCTATCATCGCTTTCAAATAAGAACTACAAATATGAAAGTTTATTATAAAAAGACAAAAAAATAAATATAAATACTTACATCAATCACAGCAGTTTCCATTTTCGGGTTTTGATTGTTTTTTTTTTATGTTGCTTTATTTTGAAATGTCACTTTTGAAAGAATAAATTTGACACTGCTACCAAACTTTAAAAATATGATGATCCAATGCTGTTTTATTATCATGATCTGATCCGGATCAGATCATGGTGATAATAAAACGCGGCTAATAATTCATTGTGATTAAACCATTTTGCTTGTTATTTGCTTTTGATACATTTTGATTGAACCACGTTGCTTTTTTTGTTTTTTAAATTGATATTGCTTTGTGTTTTGCTTTTCAATTTACATTTTCAGAAAAGAAGTGTAGGAACCTTATTTATAAAAAAGTAGAGGTATGTAACGTACCTAGCTTTTTTGTAATGTAAGTTTTTTTTATAAAATAGCTGCTTGGATTTATTTATATTTATTATAATTATCTAATTATAATTATCTATATAACAAATATCTATGTATATTATAAATATCTATTTTACAATAATGAATTGGGTGGCGCAACAGTCCGTTGAGAACTAGGGACTAGTGACTTGCAACTCTCAACCATTCCTGTGTGCGAGTACTGTTGTCAGAGATGGAGGGGACCTGCAGTTTTAAGCCGAATAATTTAACATAAACCATTCGATCTAAAAATCTCATTATATTAATGGCACCGTTTTCAAGAAGCGCAGAAGCCTCCATTATATTTTTGTTCCTCTCTATATCGATTTTTTTCCTTGATTTGGTACCAGTAGTGCCACCACTTTCTATAAGCATAGAGAAATTACGGCTTTTCATAAATTCCTCTTCTTGAAGGACTTTAACAAATTTAAAGAAATTGCCCTTTTTGGTCAACATTCGTCCAAGTTTACTATTGTAGCCTTCAATATCGGATGTTGTCCTTGTTAGCTTTTTAAAAACTTAGAACTGTAGTGGCCCGATCTAAAAGTAAGTAGGTAATGGGAAAAAAAACACTTTGAACGGAAATGAAGTAATAAAATGTGTTTGTTATCCTTTGGACTTACATAGTTTTTGTTGTATGCTTATGCGCGAGGGCAAAACGGAGCGCGTGCGCGGCGCTCGTCGCGGACGGGCGTCGCGCCGCCACCCGACCGCAAAGCGCGTCGCGCCGCCCCCCTCCCCGCGGTGGTTTCATAGTATTACCTTTCACAAACATGATTATTTAAGTAAATTTATATTCATTTACATACCTTTCGTATCCAAAACTTCTCATTTCGAGGAAATGCAAAAAAAAACATTTTTTTTACGAGGATAATTCACCAACTTGTTACCACTTCGAGTAGTGTTTTTACACTGTCTTATCAGGTAATGGCAAATATTTCTCTAATCATAACTCATTCATGTGGAGAAGAACCAACATTCCGATGTGCCCGTTAGTGTAACTGTTACAATTCTTCTTGAACATAATTGTTATCCCAATTTAACGAAAGTGTCAAATCGCCCAAAAAAAATGCTAAATCGCCCAAAATTATTTATATTTTTTGGGCGATTTGACGCCCAAAAATGAAAAATGTTAAATCGCCCAAAAATTATTTTTTGGGCGATTTGGCATTTTTCTTCATTTTTGCAATTTGGGAGTTTTGGTTTTGGGCGACCTGACACATGGCTATTTTTGCATTATGACAAAAAGACCACTCTTTTTGGGCGATTTGACATTTTTGTTTTTTTGGGCGATTCAACATAATGTCAAATCGCCCAAAATTTGTGGGCGATGTGACATTTTTAAGTTTTGGGCGATTTGACAACCAACCCAATTTATTTATGTGCGCAGCGCATTTTTATGCGAAAGACATTATTGTACGAGGTACACAAAATCGTCTTCATAAAGATGCGCTTCCACTATTCTTCTTTTCGGTTTGTTTATGCAATGAAGTATATCATGATCCTTCGTGCACTCTTATTATGGAGGTATGGTATTCTAAAAATCAGACGACCTTTACGGTCAAGGTTGAAAGCGATATTGCTGCACTTCGCAATGAAGAGCTTAACTCACGTCCGCACCTTCCCCCAACAACTTCTACACTTCCCCATCTTTTCACTCCTACAACTTCAAATCCGCCTCTTTCATTACCACCAACAGCCCTGTATTTTTTTTTGTCGTGCAATAGCACAACCATCCCCTTCACCTATTTCTTTGGTATCTAGCAGTCCAAGTTTTTTAAATTTGGCTGCCAAAATGTGTATTGTAAGGAAACACTTACAATAAACTGCAATCACCCGGGTACCAAACGTACAAATGGGTTGCAAAACCAAAACCCATTAAGAAAACTATTCGGCGAATTAGTTTCACGCCCAAAAGCAGGTAAGAAAAATCAAAATATATCTACGTTTAGAAACCATTTAGAGGAATTAATGCTAGATTTTTCTGAAGAGTTGCGAACTTTTATTCTCGAGCAACTCTTTCACAAGAAGAAATCACCATGGAGGACTAGTGAAAAAGAACTTATCTTAAAGTTTCTCTTTAAGTCTCCATCGTGCTATTCTTTCATGATTAATTTAGGTTTCAAGCTGCCATTCGGTAAGTACAATATAACGATGGCATTCGGAAATTAAAAACCATGCGGACCGAAAAGGCAAAGTAAATGACCGCTATGGAGAAGAAGACCGTCATACTTTTCGACGAAATGGCTATCCAATGTGAACTGGAGTATAATATTAAAGACGACTTCATATACGGATTCACGGACTTCGGGGAGCTTGGCAGGATGAGTATTATAACCTGTAAAGCTATGGTATTCACTCTGAGAGGACTTAATACCAATTGGAAGCAGACGATCGCCTACTACGTGGGATCTCCTAATGGATCAATCCTAGCCCAGATTTTAAGAAAAATCATAACGAGTGTTAAAGAAAGTTTTTGAGGAGGACTTTAAGGGGAAAACCTTTGAAGTTTTCCGGAAACTCACTCAAGCATACATCAATCCTAATGGATTTGAAAAGATGTCGGTAAGGTTAGCGACTCAAGTTTTCAGCGAGAATGTCTACAGTGGAATTATGCATGCGATGAAAAATGACTGCTTCAAAACGGAAAAAGACAAGAAAGTCGCCGAAGCCACAGCAATGTTCATGAAGAAAATGAACGATTTATTTGACAGACTGAACAATCGACAAAGGTATTCAAGGAATCCTAGCAAGGAAGTGTTATCCGATTCCACAAACACATTAGAAGCTTGAAAAGAAGCTAAGGCTTGGATTTCAACATGGGTTTCGGGAAGCTGTAGAAAAATCCCACCATGCTTCTTGGGCTTACAGCAAACCCAACATGCCATTGTGATGATGTGGGAATATCTCAAGAGCGATGAGCAGAGTTATACCCTCATACCACATTTAAATACCGACGTCGCGGAAAACTTATTCTCTATGCTACGTTGCAATAGAGGTTCTTAAGAACGTAACCCTTCCGCTTAGGGATTCATTCGAAATCTCAAGCAAATAATTGTCCATAATTTCAGCGCGGCGGAACACTCGGCATATGAGGACGCAAGAGCGAAGCAGCTTATAAAGGAAGCCGATTTGCAAAGAGATATGGAAGATGAGAAGGACTACGACATGGATGTACCCATCAAAGACAACATTTGGACACGGAGATCGTTTATGTAGTGGAGGAGGTATCTGACGACGAAGATGTGGACCTTTATGAGCTACAAGAAGGTGTTGATAATGACTACATCACTGAAATGCAGGAGGTTTCAGATGATACGAGTAAACTTGTCGATGTCAACGTAATAGAGGAGGAGATGGATGACATCGACAATTTAACATTTTCAAACAAACTCCAAAAAGCAGCTGCTACTTACTATACGCAGGTTTTGCGTGCAAGGTTTGTTCCAAGTTCATCAAGTTCAATGGTAGATGAAAATGAGGAAATGGATCCAAGTAGGAAGCAAACTATGATCATTAAGCTAAGAGCCTATCACACCAAGGCCATAATATCAGGGTTTGGGAGATTAACAGTTCCTTGGATTCTTTTCGAAGAAACTGTTAAAACTCTTAAACTTAACTACGAGGCACATGACGAATGAAATTTTGGGAACGGACTGTCCCAGGGACCACAACAAAACGATAGTTAAATTTATTTTGAGAGGACTCATAATATTAACTAACAAGCAAAGCAACAAAAAATTTAGACAGGTAACACATAAAAATAATAAAAGGATAGTTTAAGTATTAAATTTTAAAAAATATATATTATTTATTCACATGTATTATTTAAATAATAAAATTAAAATTATTTTTACATTAATACTCGTACTATATTATTTACCAAAAAAAAAATAATATAGTTGTAAAATGAGGGCTAGGATTACCTCACTAAAAAGAACGCATGTGCAATATCATATCAGTTTTAATTATGTAGTAATCCAATCGAAACATATCCACATTGGCTACGGCGTCATTAGCTATTGCATCTTTTGAGAAGCGTACGATAACTCAGGCGACAAAGTTCAATGACGGATTTGTATAGAACAGTTAAAAAAAGCATTTTTTACTGAGGGAGGGGGTCTATTTTCCCCCGTTTAGGAGGTAGGGGCAATTTAAAAAAATATGTACGTTAAATGGAAAAAAAATAATTAAAAAATAATGGTCATACTTACAGTTAAGTATTATACTTTTTTAAAGCCAACATTTTTGTATATTAGCTTGTTTTTAAATCAAGTCAAAACTATGCATAGTTTTTGAAAAAAATTATTTTAAACTAAAAATGTATGCAAAAAAAATAAAAAAAAAGGTTTAAAGTATAGTTTTTCAAAACTTTCAAATTATCTACTGTTTTTTTTAGAATTCATTGCTCTTATTTGTTTTTTATCAAAAACTGAAAACTATTTGACTTTATGTCTTCTAGTTCTTGAGAAAATTGAAAATTACCAAAAAAAAATATTTTAATTAAATTACTTTTTATTAACGTAGTCTTATTTTGATAGTAATAATCGAATATGGATTAAGATACACCTAGGGTAAATTAATTTTTCTTAAATCTAGCTTATTTAAATGCAAAAGAAACTATGCATGCACCCCATCTTGCACCCACCGAACCTTGCCCCCTCCCCACCTTGCACAAGAGCAATAAATTCGGAAATAAAAACAATGGTAGATAATCTTGAAGTATTGAAAAATTACACTTTAAACCTTTTTTTTAATTTTTATTACTCAAATTTTGAGTTTAAAATTAAATTTTTCAAAAACTACGCAAAGTTTTGACTTGAATTAAAAACTGGCTAATAAAACAGAATGTTGGCTTTAAAAAAATGTATAAAACTTAGTTGTAAGTATCACCGTTATTTTTTAAATATTTTTTTCCATTTTAAATAATAATTTTTTTAAATTGCCCCTACCGCCTAAACGGGGGGAGATAGACCCCCCTCCGATAGTAAAAAATGCTTGTATTAAGCCCCTCTACCAAAAACCGTTATTATATTTTGGCGCCAAAGTTATCGTACTCGTACCAAGACTTCTGATTCAGGTGAAATTATACATTCCAAAAATTATTTTTTTTGATTGTTATACGAGTAATAATTCTTTTTTTTTCTCGAATTTAAAAACGAATACTATTTTTTAAAAGTATTTTGATAATTACAAAACAGTGACCAAGTTTTAACAATTTCACTATAAGTTAAGTTTTTCAAATAAAAAAAATGATAAAAGTGTGACAACACCTCAACATCACACATAACATAACTGTTTATTTCGTCGAGGTGAGTTTGAAAACGTCAACAAAAATTCTGATTTTTTAAATCTCTCGAATAGCAAATTTCGTTTTTGCATTTGTTTATTTAAAAAATTATAATATCATTTACAATATCTTAAAATTGTTTTTTTTGAAAACATAACTTATATTAATTATTAACATTTTCATTTAATTTCTTTTTTGATTATTGCCCAAAGCAATAATAATATTACATTTTAATCAAAAACGGCTAAAGCAGTGTTCGCGCCTTTTGTGTTGTGTTTTTTTATTTTGCAGATAAATTATATTTCAATTTCCGCACCACATTGGAACTCACTTGGACGTGTTCTTATAAGTTTTTTTGATTGTAACTAAAAAGTGTGAATGCAACTTTCTTACTCACTCTTTCTTACTCATGGTATAAACCATTCCTGTAGCTGTAGGTACATTATTGTACCAAGGACACGATCAAATGAATTCCAATGTTTGCATTTTTAAACATTTTTCATAGGAAAATACAAACATTGGAACTTATTCGGTCGACCAAGTGTAATTTTATACTATTAAAAGGAGTAAAGATTTTTTGTAAAAGACTTCTAAACCCCAAGGTTTACAATTTTGTATTTTTATGTATGCTCTGTGGGCACTAGGCTCATAATTATTACCATTAACTTTATTCACTAAATCGAATTAAGAATTATTCGCTTACCATGATGTTATTTCTTTTAATTAACCATTGGTACAAAAGTCCCAGTGCCAATACAAAAAGTTTTTCAATGACATAACTCAATGCAATAGGTAAACCAAAATACCCATTCTCCTTAGTAATTATTTTTGAAAATTCGATTGGAAAATATCCAATATTATATTATTTTCTAAAGCAATTAGTTGTTTATCTTTACCAGTCGAACAAGATTTTGGAAAAACTGCTATTTGCACAAATCACAAATGCAAATAAATAACACAAATCTTAACTAATTGCCATTTTTTCTAGGTATTTAATTTACATAGCTACGGATTACTTCTTTCGTTGAAACTTGAGTTGCTTGTAACCACGATGATCTGAGAATACTTGTTTGAAGATTTTGTGAGCTATAAAAGAAGAAATAAATACTTTTATAAAAAGCAATGGGAGTTGATTAAAATCAAGGACCAAAAATAAGAATAGCAATACAATGAATGTTCATCACTGTTTTACGCTTAGGATATCAAGATGTCGGGCCAAATATAAATGCCAAAAAATTCATATGATTTTCCACATACCTATCATACGAAAACTAAAACCATCTTTGAAGAAAGTTGGAATGTACTTGTACATACTTTGAGTACATAATTGATGGACAATTTAACACAAATTTCATACATACTTAGGAGGGTTCAAAAAGAATTTTTTACTGAATAAAAGTTGGTTGAAATGGGCGGCCACATTCAAAGCAAACAAATGTTTAATATTTTATAGTTTTATATATGTAAATGTTTCACCAACAGTTCCATTGACCGTATTGTAACCTGGGTTTATAAAAACATTCATTTAACTATATAATAAACAATTTCAAATCAATTGATTCAGTAAATAGAAAACAATTTAAATTTGCACAAAGGTTTCTTTTAGTAAGGCTCCAGTTATTATCATTGAAATCGATCCGGAAAAAAATTTGAATCGATATTTGACGGTGTTTCCCTTTGATTAGAAATGAAAATTATATACTGATCGATCGGGAATCATACAAAGAATTTTTTTTTTGAGACAAAAAAGTGTAATTGCGCATTTATTTTTCTCTAAAAATGTATTTTTTTATTTTATTTTTTATTTTGACGGAAATTCATTTTCCTGAACAGCTGATACTTTTATGTTCACCACAGCAATTTAATAAAAAAAAACATCTGTCAAAACAAGTAAATACACCGCATCGAGTTTTTGTTGGATTTCACATTTCAAAATGGACGTAATGTCAAAATTACAAATACAACAATGTAAACAAATGGGTGTTGGAGGGTAAAACGTACGAAAGATTCCGGTCTTTATATGGTATGTCTATGCGTATAACTACCCTCATATTCTTCTTCTTCACAAAGATCTGCACGACAACAATCGCATAGTAGTTTTGTATACATAATTATATGCAAACCATATGTATGTCATATCATATACGTACACAAGGAGAAGCAACCTTATGAATGTAAATAAAAACAAAAATCGGTACAAAATACTGAACAGCTGATGTAAGCATACAAAAATTTCATTCATCCCCTTATTAGACACAATATTGAGACATTGCCGTTTTTTCATATAAAAGTGCATTGATGTAAAGAAAAAACAAAAACAAATTCGACCTTCATATGGAAGCTTAGTATATGAAAACATATACAAGGATCGACTCAAATAGAATGAAGGAAATTGTGTTGACTTGTTGGCTGCTAAATTAACTGTCTCCCTTATTCTGCTGGCTGCTTATGGGAATGGAGATAATATTTTCTTCTCGCTCCCGCGAAATTTCTCCACTTTCGATACTACCGCCAACGACTCGGCATTCGGTCGCCCTAAAATTTTCTGCTCATGAGAGTACTATGGTTTTCAAATACAAAGATCGCGCGCACAAAAACATCCGCACAATTCATCCCCTGTCTTAGCTGATCTTAATACTGCTCAGAACTTAAGGCCCAACTATAATAGACTTAACCGAGCTTAAGCCAGCTTAAGGAAACGAACCAATACGCACTACGCAGCCTTATATGTCACTAACCATAATAGACGTTCTGCTCAGTTTCGTTAAATTTCGGTAACTTTCGCGCAATTACGCAAGAGCCATTTAAATGGCTCGAGCTTAAGCAAATGTCAAATTTGAAACGAATTTCAACCCAACGCAGAGGTTTACATGTTGTTGTCTCCTATTAATAATTTGTGTCCCTTGTCAGTTTTGTTTTGCTAGTGCATGACGCAAGCTACTTTCCTGGACTCAGCTGAACAAATAAAGATAATTGGAAACAAAATACCTAATAAAAAACAAAAATAGATGTTTTTAATATCTAGTGCAGGTAAATATTATTATTGGTTGTGATACAAATAGAAATATGTTTATTAATCATAAACGATTTCTTTTAGCAAATAAAATAACATGTACAATGGCACTGGAAACGCAATCGGAGTACGAGTATTTGTCGAATTTTATTAGTTTTGTCAGAGAACATAAATGTCTCTACGACAAAAAAGATCCATTATATTTCAACCGACTCATTAAAGAAAAGACTTGGAATAATATTTCCATCAAAGTCAATAAATCAAGTAATAACATTCATCAATTTGTAACGTTATGTTTTTTTGCCTAATATGCACATATTATTTATTTATTTACAGGCGATCAGTGCAAAGCTAAGTGGAAAACTTTGCGGGAGCGGTATGGAAAAGAGCATCTATGTACGTAAGTGACGCGATATTTTGCATCGCATGCAGCCATCAAAACAATGCTACACTATTTTTTATAACAAAAATATTCGCTGCCACTTTTTGGAGGGCATCTGATGGCAATGTGTTTGCCATCGATTGCTCCTACGGTGTTCGGCATATTCCATAGCGTCCATTTTCCTTAACATAATATTTTCCGAGTATTTCAATTTTGTATATATTACATAAAAATTAATATTCTATAAAATGCAATTCGCATAGCCTATGGAAAATTCTCTTTGTTTTGACACCTTTTTTTGTTAAAATTAGTTCCGTATGAGAGCTGAAAAAGGGAAACATGCAAACGAAATAATATATATGATGATTATTCGTCCAGACTTAATTTCTATTCTCGACAAAAAAATTTCCCTCTGCCATAAATTTGATTTTGAACCCGAAAAAATGTACCCCATATCAATACTGTCTTAATTTTTTGTGGAAAAAGATGCAATGGATATAAAATTTCAAACGTTAAAGTCATATTTGATATCAAGTCCCAACTTATCCGCTCTCCAAACCTAAATACCTACGTTTGTTCTTGTCGAGTTCTTGGGGTCTATACATATATTGTAGGAAAAAATCGAGATTTAAAAATAAATAAAGCAAGAATTCAAAAATTTTGAAAGAAACAAAAGAAGGCAAATTTTTTAATAATTTAATTTAAGACAAAATGTAAATGTTAACCTGAATAAAATTGACTACCCAAAAATAATTCTTGGATCTACATATAAGCCAAGGCAATGAAATTTTCGGAGAGCTTAGAAATAAACATTGCACTAGTAACTCTGTTATAGCACTGTGCATGTTACAAATTGTTCCTGTTCACAATTGGAACCAAGCAATTCTGGACAAAATTCTTTATCTAGGAAATATTTTACATAAGAATTCCTTAGAAACATCAAGATACATTAGTAACACAATATCTTGCTTCTGATAAAATTTTAAATAAAGCTTTAATGGAGGGAAACAGTTTTGATATTGAACATTCAATCGTTCCCTTTCAAGGATTTATTGATGAAATGCATGATTTCTCTCAGGAAGTGGTAAGTTTTATTAATTAAAAAATTCAAGGTATTTTAACCTTTTCAAAAATGTCTTTTGCAATTTTTAAGTCCAGACAATTAGTTTGGCTTTTTGATCCACAAAGTAGAAATGAAAATTTAGATTGGGTTCAAAATGGAGTAGCTGTCACACACTGTTTTTTTTTCAGCTGAAGATTTGGCTCAAAAAATAACATCTTCAATCCCTATAAAGACTAGAACTCTTTTTTGCATCACTCCCTTAAAAATTTCATTTGGACATCAAACTCATGTTGTTGGTAAAAACACCCTTAACACGGAAAACACACAGAATCATGAAAACAACAAAAACGAAACATCTTACCGAATCCTGCAAAGAAAAGAAAACCAGTTTCTTACTGCAACAGACAAAGTCTAATAGCAAAACGCAATAAGGGCGTGCTGTTAAAAAGACATTTGCGTAATAAGAAAGTGTTTCGTACAATCGAAAAGTGCAAGGATATGATAATTAAGAGATCACTAAACAACTGCAAATATTTTTAAGAAAAAATGAAAAAATTTGTATATGTATATAACAAAAATTAATTTAAATAAAACCGGTCTAACGATTTTCAAACAAAAAAATGAAAATTACTTACTTTTTTAAACAGACTGCATACAGAAGCAAGTTCGTGTGACACAGTCGTGCTTTTTATTGTCTACACTTTTTGTTTTTAAATTCAATTGGAAAATGTAATAACTTTGAACTTTCTTTGTGTTTTTGCATCGTGTGTCGGTCGTCCGCTGCTTGTGCGCGTTTTGTACTACGTCTATTTGTGTTGATTGTTACCAATTAAATCAATAAATGAATACATAGAACTCATACCTATGACAATAAAAAAAAATTAAATAATAGCTTATAATTTTCTCTTAATGTGTTGATCGTAAACTAATATCAAATAAAATAACCAAAGACAAAAAAAAAACACTTCATCACACCAGTGTTGGGACTTCTACCACTTAAGTGGTATTTCTACCACTTTTTGGTGTTCATGAAAATCTACCACCTAAAAAGCAAATTCTACCACTTTTTGCAACTCACCATTCACCTATCATTAAACTCTACCTTTTAATATTTATAGTATATTTACATAAATGTTTTGTCAATAAATCTTAACATTGTAAACGAGTTAAATAAACTCAATCTGAGAACACAAAAATACACTTGATATTCGAAAAAATTACTACATTAAAATTAAATTTAATGAAAAATTTTGTAAAACCAGAAAATACGAATGTAAACACAAATATAAAAAACAGTGAAAACTATTTACCATATTCTCAAATGTATTTTGGCCTTTACTTTGAAAGGTACTTACTTGAAAATGATATTGTTGAACAAGATGTAATGCAACTACGAAAAGTTATGTGCAGCTATTATATTGAATTATGTGTTCAAATTGGAGAAAGGTTTAACCTTTCAAACGATGAACTAAGATTTTTCAAATATTTAAACTCGAAAAACGTCATTGATGGAACAATGCCATCAGTTTTAGGTCTCACGAAACATTTTTCATCAACTATAAATAACTCAGAACTAGAGTTAATGAGTGGAGAAAATTAATTGGAGAAAATCAATTACTCTAAATTTTTAAAACTGATGACATTGTTTCACAATGGCTTTTGATAAAAAACTTAAAAGACGGAATGGACAATTTAATTTTTGAAAACATATCTTCTTATATGTTGGAGCTTTGTTGCTTACCGCATAGCAGCGCTATTTTCAGATTTAAAAAATATAAAAAATGAAAAAAGAAATAAATTAAAAACTACAACCGTTCACAACATTTTGGCTGCAAGGGAAATTTCAGTAAATTTTCAGAATTTTAATCCTCCGGAAGAATTACTGAAATATGCTTCAAAATTTAAATTTTCCGGCGGTCTATATAGCAAAAAATAATTTGAGGTTTTTCTAACTAATTTAATTATTGTGCATTGTGATATTTGAAACTGAAAGAACTGAATTATTGTTTATTTAATTTTTTGTATTTTTTAATAAGTTATTGAATATAAGATTTACTACATAAAAATGGGTTTTAATTTCTACCACTTTTCTACCACCTTTTTGACATCATTTCTACCACTCTTTTGCTTCTGCGAGGTCCCAACACTGCTTGGAACAATACAATAAAAACAAAAACAACCAACAACAAATATGATAAGCCAAGCTCAGCTTAGCACAGTGAGTACCATCCTTCGCTTTCCCCTTTCTCGTACAGTTGCACGGCGCGGCATAGCATGTGCATCAATATGCATTGAGTTTTATAACTAATGCAATTGATACACAGGCTACGTGCGTCGTCGCTTGACTACATATTATTGATAGAAATTTTTTTTACTGTTTTGCATTGACAGGAGCGGATTAGATTTTTGTCACTACTAAGGCATAACACTAGTAGTGGCGTATATCGAATAGCATTCTGTGGTTCAACTCAGTGATATTTTTTATGGTCTTTGTCTGTTTTGGTTTTTGTTATTTTTTAATTTTTAATGGCTGTACATTTCAGGGTAGATTGTTGTAATATTCGTGGGCTTAGAGCGAATTTTCTTTCTGCGTACTTCCATACTGTTTGGAACAGGCCAGCTGTTTTGGCACTGAGTGAAACCTAAGTAGCTGAGGAGTTCGATCCTGCTGAATTTTTTATTCATGGGTATAGCTTGGTGCCTTTGTTCTTTTCACAGCATGGCCTCGCCATTTACATTAGGAATGATGTTGCTTATCAACTCTTACCTCAATATGGTCTTTGCACCAATTCCTTCTTTAATTTCATGTGGTTTAAATTTTCCATAAATAAGCAAATCATTCACTATTGCTTCCTTTATCGAAGCCCAAATTTAGACAGAGCGTCAACTTCTCGTGAATTTGTTGCTTTGTCTGACTCCATTCAAAGAATTGTTTCGTCCTATCCTTGCACTGAAATCGTTGTTACGGGCGATTTCAATGTACACAATTCTTCATGGGCCAGACAACATCCGAAGGAGTGTGTGCTGAGATCTTCGCTGAGTTGAACCACCTAACTCAGCTGGTCAACGAGCATACTCGAATATCGGACGTGGTAGGTCGAGCAGAAAACACTCTTGACTTCTTTCTTACCTCTGACCCTCATAAGTACACTATAAGTGTTCTATCTCCTCTATGCACATCTGCCCATTGTGTCATATCAGCAAATTTCTCGTATCAACACTCTCCAGTTAAAGAAAGAGCTCCTAAGAGAACCGTTTGGCAATACGAGAAAGCCAACTGGGACGGTCTCAATAATTATTTTAGGATTTTTAACTGGTCACTTTGCTTCCTCGATAGTGACGTTGACGCCAGCGCTGATATGATCACAAGTTTGATTCTCCTGGGAATGAGAACTTTTATCCCGAATAGGGTTAAAAGCATAAGACCTAAGGAAAACGCATGGTTCGATGCGAGCTGTAAAGAGGTTATTAGGGTCAAGAAGATAAGTTTCCGTTGTTTTAAAGGCAATCCAACTGAGGATTCGACGGACCAAATTTTTACATGACCAAAAATTACGGAAAAATATACTGAAATGTCCCAAAGGCAGTAAAAATGTTTGGTCATTTGTAAAAAACATGAGGAATTCTTCCTCTTCCTCGGTTCCTACGCTCGTTGCCAATGAAACTCCATTTGTTAGTTCTTTAGAAAAAGCTAATCTCTTTGCTAGGCAGTTCGCCACCAATTCAACGCTGCCAGTGAGTGTTATGACTCCGCCTGCTATTGAGCGCGTTAGTGATTCTATGGGACCAATCTTTTTTCGCAGTCATACTGTGGCGAGAGTCCTAAAAGATCTTAACATTAATAAATCCGCTGGCCCGGTTGGTATTCCAGCTATTGTTCTGAAGAGGTGTTCTTTAACGCTGGCAAAACCACTGCGTAAGCTTTTTCATCTGTCCTACTCCTCAGGTCTCGTTCGTGAGGAATTCTTCCTCATCCTCGGTTCCTACGCTCATTGCCATTGAAACTCCATTCGTTAGTTCTTTAGAAAAAGCTAATCTCTTTAGTAGGCAGTTCGCCTTCAACACTGCCAGTGAGTGGTATGACTCCACCTGCTATTGAGCGCGTTAGTGATTCTATAGGACCAATCTTTTTTCGCACTCGTACTGTGGCGAGAGTCCTAAAAGATCTTAACATTAATAAATCCGCTGGCCCGGATGGTATTCCCGCTATTGTTCTGAAGAGGTGTTTTTTAACGCTGGCAAAACCACTGCGTAAACTTTTTCATCTGTCCTACTCCTCAGGTCTCGTTCCGAGTGGATGGAAAACCGCATTTGTCCAGCCTATTCCCAAAAAAGGCGAATCTTCCTCACCCTCTTATTACCGACCGATTACACTTACGTCCCTTCTTTCCAAGGTCATGGAAACGCTGATTAATTATCAACTCAAGAAATATCTCGAAGATCGAAAGCTTCTTAATGACCGACAATACGGCTTTCGTAGCAATAGGTCCGCTGGTAATCTCATGGTTCATCTCACCGAACAGTGGAGCAAATCTTTACATCGCTTTGGAGAAAGTACTCGTAAAATTATTGCACTTGATGTTTCTAAAGCATTTGATAGGGTCTGGCATCAAGCTCTCTTATCGAAAATGCGTGCTTTCGGTTTTCATGAATTTCTTCTTTATTGGATTAGTAATCACCTTTCGGATCGTTCAATACAAGTAGTATTGGATGGATTCAAGTCTGAAAACCACAAAATAAATGCTGGTGTGCGCCAGGGCTCCGTTTTATCTCCAACCCTCTTTCTCATTTTTATTAATGATCTCCTGTCTGCAACTTTTAATCCAATACATTGTTTCGTTGACGATAGTACTCTTAGTTTTTCACATTCGTTTGCAGAATCACATCCCTCTTCTTCGGATGTGGAACTGCAACCAAAATATCTAAACAGGGGAATAAAACTGCGTGGAATTCAATGCTTCCAAAACCCAATGCCGTCTTGTATCGTTAAAGGGAGGTATACCCCCTTGCCATTAGCCATGGATGGCACTTGCATCGAGGAGACTGAACATCTCGATATTCTCGGAATGTGTATCACCAACCACCTTTTGTGGAACGATCACATATGTACGCGATGTTGCCAAATGCCGCAAGATGTTTGGGTTTTCTAAGGCGATGCAAGAAGTTTTTCTCCCCCTCTGATCTGGCTGTTATCTACAAAACTTATATACGTCCAAAGCTTGATTATAACTCCCATCTCTGGGCTGGTGCTCCTGCAACTTACTTGAGCCTATTGGACAGTATTGAACGTAGAGCATTTATGTACATTAATTGGTGATATCACTATCATCGGATCATTTACGTTGCTTGAACATCGTCGTAATGTTTCTTGTCTTACCCTTTTTTACCGCTATTTTAACGGTCTATGCTCCAGAGAAATAGCTAGTTGCATTCCTCCCCTTAAACAGTTCAACCGTAATACTCGCGCTTCTAAGAATGCTCATCAGTATACCCTCGAGCCCAACTTTGGTCGTACTGCCAAGTACAGAGATTCGTTCTTTAGCCGTACTATGCGAATGTGGAATTCCTTACCACACTCTGTCTTTCCCAGCCATTGCAATTTTCAGGAATTCAAAACCAATGTGCACCGACACCTCCTTTAAACCCCTCTCTCCCTTTCCTAGTGCTCACACTGTGTCTACATAATAAGGGCAGAATTATCCCTTTGAGTGTGCGCTTGTTATATACAAAAAAAAAAATGAATTCGATTTGTGGAATTGAAATTGATCGAGACCTACAAAAGGGACTTTTTAAAAATTCAATGGGTGGTTTTCTCAATATAACAATAATTTAGAACAAAACAAAATAGTCAAACTCAAATATCTCTCGAACCAATAACGATATCGACTTCAGTTCAATGTTATATTACACATTTGTATAAACTTACAAAAATTCACATATAGTTTTTTTTATAAATCAACACTTGCTTAAATGAAAATTTAGCTTCATATTAGGTAAAACTTATTAAATTTATTTGTTTTTGTTTTAGTGACGAAAAAATGGAACATACGCTGTGAAACTGAACTCTCCATTCACGCAGGCCAAACACCATGTTATGCACCAAAGGAAGCGTGTGTCCTAAAATGCAGTAACTTTCAATCTATAGATATTTATTTATAATATAATTACCCTAATATTTTTGCTACAAAAAAACTTATTTTGTATAACTTTTTTTTTAATAAATAGACCTTGCGAATTTCGTTTGCATATACAGTTTATGTGATAAGCTGAGCGTTTTCTTTCATTTGTTAGACGGTAAATGATAATAAAATAAGTCTTGGTTATAGTTTTTTTTATAATTTTAATTCACTAAATCGTCGCCCGTTAATTTAAATTAAAAAGTTAAACGATTTAAATGTATTTAAATATAAGAAGTAAATAAAAAAAAGAATAATCTTAATCTTTAAGACATATTAGATAAGTAATTTTAATTAGTATAATTAAACTAGAATAATTAAATAATTTTAATCAAAAAGTCAATAAATTCGGTTTAAATAACATTTACATTTTATTATATTATTTATAATAAATTGATAAATACAATTTTGTATTGCAAATATAGAATCTTAATTTGTAACTACTATTTTCTTGAATACAAATAGCAGAGAAATATGGAGGGTTAGGCTCAATCTGGAACTGAAAATTCTCAAAGGGTCTGCAATAAACATTTTTCATTCGAAAATAAAAAGCGTTTGCCTTTATGGGCTGTGCCAGATTCTGTTGCCCAAGATTCATCTGCTGATGTGGTTTCGGAAGAAACCTGGAAAATATTGGCTACCATAGCATATCTTTTGGGACCCAAGACTTTTCAACCCAAACATGCCCTGTGTTGAAAAACAACACGTCGAAAAAGGTTAGCTTGATAAAAGAAAATTTAAAACTGAAGCAAAAAATTAGGTAGCTTTTGTCCTTGAAATAAGAAATCGAAAAATTAAAGAAAAAAGTTGAGTCTTCCCGGTTAGCTATAGAAAAATTGCCAATTGATGTTAGGTTAATAGTAGATAACAGTTTAAGGAATTTCGATAGGTCTCCTCAGGGACGTACATAGGGATAGTTTAGAAATAAAGATGTTAGCACTTTCAATTAATTTTATATCTCCAGTGGCACATAGGTTCCTAAGACCATTGTTGGATCTTTCATCCCTAACAACCCTTCAGGATTTTATTTTTACCTGGCCTAAAACTCCAGGTAATATAGAATTCAATGTAAAAAGCCTAGTGCTTAAAATAAGTGAGAGTGAGCTTCCTAATATTTATAAATACTGTTCAATTTCAGCTGTCCTTGAAGACTTATTTCGATTATAACAAAAAATCAGATTTAGTCATAGGTTTAGAAGATTTTGGGGATGATGGATCCCGCTCACCTTTCCCAGCAAATTGTGTTCTAGTAACAATGGCTCAAGGCATAGCGAAGAGATGGAAACATCCACTAGCCTATTATTTAGTTAGGAATAGTTGTACCCCCTTAATTTTGAAAAATGATTTATTTAAAGCTATAACTGCGTTGCAAAAAAACAATTTATGCCCTGTGCAGTTTGTTTGATACTAGAATTCTAGATGTCAGTCCCGAAAAACCATATTTTGAAGTTAATGACTCAAATGTATTCTTTTCGTATGACTTTCCACACCTACTTAAAAGTACTCGGAATTGTTTACGATAATTCTGTCGATAACGATATTCTGTCGAACACCAAAAGCAGAAAGCAACATTGAAAAATATTCTGTTTTTGTATGATGTCGATTGTGTAAACGAATATAAGTTGTGTGTTAGGTTGACTGAGGAACATGTGAGGCCAGCTAATAGTCTTTTGAAAATGAGAGTTCGCCTTGCAACGCAGATTTTAAGCAATTCTGTTAATATAGGTTTCGATACACTTTTTAAATATAAACATAGCACAGACACAATGCAAGACACTTCAGAAATTATTTTATTTTTTGGAGATTTATTTGATATTTTCAATACGTCTTGCAAGACAGCACAACAGTTGAAACAGTCAGGGTTTATAAATAGTAATTATCAGAAATAATTACTGGCACGTGCCGATTGTTTTATTAAGTCAATTCGCGTTATTAATACCGAGGGCAACGATGTTACCAACAAATTCTATTTCAAAGGTTGGCTCTTAAATATACAGTTCCCGCGTTCACTCTGGGAACATTTACACCCACCCGGTTTTGAATTTGTATTAACTCGTCGTTTAAACCAAGATTGCTTGGAAAATTTTGTCGGGAAAATAAGATGCGCTGGTGGAAATAATTATCGCCCTACCTGTCAACAATTCCAAGGTCGTTTCCAGAAGATTTGGGGTAATCTTAGAGTAGAAGAGGTTGTGTGCGGACGTGTTTTAAAATCGGTGCGAATAAATTGTAAAAGAGAAGTGTGAAATAGGTCGTGTTCGATATTGGAAAGAGTGTTAAATTGAACATAAACTCGGGCTGAAGATTTTGATGCATTTGGCTGGTCTGTATTCCATCGGGCTAAAAAGTTACGTGCATTTAAATTTTTCAAATTTCGCCTTTGAGAAAATCTTCCATTTTGTTCATGTCAAATAAATCAACAAAAATCACATAAGAGACGAGAAACCATAGATTATCGATAATTGGATGAAAAGTATCAACATCGCGCGGCCTATTCTGAGTTGCATGAAACAATCTTAGGACTCTCGACTTTGTGGAAAAATACCATCGATCTTAGGATCTCGACTTTGTTGAAATACTTGCTAACATAAAGGTAGATGCACACGATCTAAAGGCTACTGCACACTGCGAACTACGAACGAGAGGTGCTCTGGAACCAGAGTAAATTAGCGATGTCAACAAGAAATCTGAGAAACAGGCAAGCCAGCAATTCGGCAATGCCAGCATCGCCCAACATACCGCGCTACAACCACATCTGCGATGGATGTGGTAAAGCATACCTTACGGAGAAGGGCCGACAGCTGCACATACGTAGATACTGCCGTGGACCACCAGCGCCCGATGACAACACCTGCGTGTGAAGTGTGTTTCGGGTCATTATCTTGCTGGAATACAAAACCTTCACCGATTAATTGGAGTCCAGATACCAAAACGTGGTCGGCCAATATCGTTTTATAGACTTCTTTATCCATTCTTCCGATCACTCGTGTTAGATCTCATATTCTATCGAAGGAAAAACATCCCCACACCATTACTGAACCGCCTCCATGCTTTACAGTTGGGACCAAACAGTCTGGTAGCATCTTCTGTTCAGCACTGCGCCTGACGTACACTCTGCGATTTGAGCCAAATATCTCACACTTGGACTCATCGCTCCATAAGACTCTGTTGAAGTCTTCATCTGTCCAATCCTTATGGGTTTTGGCCCATTCCAACCGTTTGATCTAGTTTTGGGGTCGTAGAAGTGGATTCCGCACTGCAACGCGTCCAAAAAGTCCGACATGCCTTAGCCTTCATTGTATCGTTGATACAGATACTGGTTCTTCCCGGATTTCATTGATCTCGGCGCGTATTTCTTCCTAGAACGCTTGCTTATGGTGATGATATGCAGATCTTCGGTTTTCGTCGTAACTCTAGGTCGTCCTGACCTCGGTTTATCCTTAAAACCGCCAGTACTAGAGTAACGCTGTATGGTCCTGTGAACTGCTCCAGGGTTTATATTTTACCACACAAAAACAGATCACCAACCGAATCCTAGTTGCTCCACCTCGTGAGTTCGTTAAAAATATAAGGCATCTCAACAATGTCTTTGTAGAAAATTTTTCCAGTTTGTGTCATATTAGAGGAATTGCCGAACACTTTTTTCAAACTCTCCACATTGATAATGCGTATTCTTGCTGTGAAAACATGGACCCATATCTTAATTTAAGGTATTTCATTAGATTTAGAATTTATATTGTTATGAGAACAATAAATAGAAAAATTAAGGAACCTAATTTCAGGAACAAAATGCTCACAGTTATGCATTTATAAATATGTAGTTATTGTAACTGTATGTATAAGTATTGTAATTTATTATGTAATCGTATATTAGTAAAATATTTTTTTTATTTATATAATAGTAATAATATAAATACCAAAACTGAATACATTATTAATTCGGTTTTTTTAAGCTTGGTGCATGGCCTTCTGGGGAACGAACATCTTATCAAAAAATCGGTAACGCACCAAATAGCATACCTCATGAGTGGTGAGGAAATGCTTTGAAATTTGACCATTATTTCTTTTATTTTTAGGTTTAAATATTCTTCAAAGACAATGCAATTTATTTGTGTGCATCTATTTGTTGTTGCGGCTTTTAACAATAAAAAAAAAAAACAAAATTTAAATATACGGAGGTATACATTTAACGAGCTACAAATATGTTAATTTCTTATAGACCTTGATGTAGGTATGCTAGATTTGCTTACCAAGGCAAAAAGGAGTATTACATTCTATTAATCCCGAGCATGTCAAAACACTTGATTCTGCAGTGTTTTTTTTTTAATAAACTAATGGAGCAATGCATTCGAATTTCCAACCCAACATTCACCAGAATTTGGGTAAGAAGCATTTTGTTTTTTTTTCTCTCAAATTTAAATTGCATTTTCATCTTATAGAAAATACTTTTGCTGGTTGAATTAATTATACGATGATCTTTTAAAGGAAGCGGCGCACATTCTACAAGAAGATTTTAAAATCATAGAATAAAAAACCTGAGTAGATCAAATTGGGGAAAACCAAAAAGAAGTATTTTTCTTGGAAAAAAGTACATTATTTTTTTTTAATTACTCAAAAGCAGTTTTCTTTTTTAGGTGAAATTACATAATACCATTGAATTTAAAAAAAATAATACTAAATTCCATACAATTTAACAAAAAAATACAACTTTATTTAAAAACTAGCTGCGCTACGACAAACCTTGATTATTAATGGATGCGATTTAAAGCATGTCATCGAATCAACAACGGGGTGGAGCGACAGAGTCAAATCGACTTTGAATCGTCTTCATTGCAGGATTTGTTGCAATACGGCTTCGTTTTGATTTGTTACTAAACAAAAAAAAAACAATTAGTGCTTTCAAAGTTTGTGGTTTATGTTAAACTTACTTTGAAGCAGTCTTGCCATTATGATCCTTCTGGTCAATGAACGCATAATGAAATTGTAGCAAATTGATTGGTTTTGAATTATACCTTTATACCATTCCCAGAATAGTCATCGTAAGTCGATCCGTTGATTGCAAAATTATGGCAAGTCGTTTGTGACATGCGGACAATGTCAAAAATGCACAATTTCCGATTGTATTATTTTTGGACATTTTCGGCAAGTGAAGGTTGCGGGTTCTTAATTCTTGGAACATCATTAGAGTAGTTTGTAGGGGCATTCCTGTGTCGACGCACGTTCTTCTATGTATATGAGTGCAGTTAGTTGTGTTAAGAATGCACTTAGTTTTTGTATTCATGGAATTCAGCTTCTATTTTTCCAGTCTATAAGTTTACCAAAATTTCTGGAAATTTTAAAATAGTACATACAAAAATTATGAGATTTTCAATATTTAGAAGACTTACCAAGACTTCCGATTCCCGTCATTTAGAAGGTGTTCTCACAGCAGGTTGCTTCAAGGTCGACATTTAGTTCATCATCTACTTGGTATGTGTCGGCTTAAGCGGCCGCATTAGCCGCTGTCTCGGTCAGTTCAGTGTCATTGCTGTCATTTAGTGAGACAGTTGCACTCTATGCTGCAAGTTGTTTTGTTTGGTCGGCTGCATCATCACATTTCTTGGCGGCTGATGAATAGGCGGAGGACGTTTGAACTCCTAAAGAACTATAGAATTTAAAATATCCTTGTTTACATTACTCGTAAGTAAATGAATTAATTTACCTGATTTGCCTGCATACTCTGCCGTTGCTGTTGCTGCTGTCTAGTCGTTCCAAGACTGGTCGACTATTAATGTCGAAGCTGCTTCTAACATTGATTTGAATCTCACAAAGTCCATGACATAGCTCAGTATGTTCGCTAATTTGGAATTGAATTCGTAGCTCTGGTTTGGTTCTTGCTGTTGGTGTTGTTGCATTACAAGCATCTGACTATTGGCAGCGACCGACGCACGGTGACACCTCCAACTTCAGCGCCTGCACCGACCATAGCCCCTGAGACAGATATCACAGCAGCAATTGAAGGTAGAACAAGTTCGCGCCCGATGATGGACTGAGTCCGAAACGCGTCGCCTCCTAATATAAAAATTATTTTTGTGAAAATTATTAAAAATAAAGTCTATTAAAAACTAAAACTTCATATATTTTTATTTCAATTAATATATAGTTTTTTGCATTTTAATATAATTAATTATATAATTATTTGAAGAAAACGGGACAAATTATGTCCCGTCTTGAAAAATATCCCCTCACTGGGGGCCAATGAGCCTAAGACACATAAATATTTTCGCGCAACAGGAGCTACATTTGGTAATAGTGTTTATCGTGCTTTCCAATAGATTAATTGACTTTTTTGGTTGAAAATCTTCCTCAATATACCCCTTAGTTCTCTGATTGCCGATGATGTTGGAGTTGAAATAATATTTTTGAAAATACTCTCACCAAAAAAACTCCACAACATGTTGGCAACAGCAGCAATTCTTCCTGATCCAGCTTTTGATGAGGATGGGCACATGGCCAGTTCTTCCAGCAAGTTTATTTTTGATGCTCTTATTACATCCTCCTGTAATAATTAGGTCTTAAACCGAGCATTACGGTGCCGGTTTCGGCCACAGATTTCTTATAAATTCAAACTCCTTGGCGAACTGGGAGTAATCATTACATCAAGATATCTTTTTGAGCACCACTCGAGCACAAACTTCTCAGTGCTTAACTCCTTTGTGAGCAATTCAAAAGGTTTCAAGATTTTTAAAATTTCCTCACGGGAGGAGCCTTATCAGCCAGCTAATTTGTGACGGGGTTTTGTAAAGCACCTAATGTCGCTTTTAGTGATTCCTTTAGTATAAGGAACCTCTCTTACACGTGGTGAGAAGAATGCCACCTAGTCGCAACATCAGCAACTACTTTTAAGGGTGTAGCCGACGGAATCAGTTGCCTCTGCATGGCATTTAATTTTTCCGAAGCCACAGCGCTTCTTCGGATATGCTCGACAACCCCTTTGATGTTGTACAAATTTACTGATTTGGGATTTGAAGGGGAAGAACTTTGAACACAATTGATCAAAAATTGACCTCGTCAACAGTTGGAGCGTTGAATCTGCCAGCATGTTCACCTAATGGCACTCTGTCGGCTTTTATTGTTTCTGATCTTCTAAAAATGTTTCCAGCAAAATCACAATTGCTCTTTCCTCTTCTTGTTCAATAAAATTATAATGTCACAGAGTTGTTACGTGTTCTTCACATTTGCTCATAAAATAAATTTGAAGACATTTGGAATCATCATCATGCACATAGCGAAATATACTTACCAAGAGAACCGACCGGTACCCGTCTTGCCTTAAACACCCTCAAACGAGGTGAACTCTCTCAAATTCCGTATCGGTGAATACATGTGAGTGGTGGAGAAAAGGCACAATGTCAGATTGGACTACAAGAACAAATTATGGAATTCTAGTCAAAAATGACAGTTCCACAATTTCGATTTCAAAAACAAAACATTCAATTTGAGAATCTACAAGTAAGGTTTTGTAAATTATTTTGTTTTGTCTAAAATTTTAACGGAATTTATTTCTTTTCAGATAAACAACTTTAACAATCAAGAGCTACAAGTGCATTTAATTAAAAAAAACTATAAAACTGAAACCAGAAGAAAACAATGAGACTTGTTCTACTCGGAGTTCAAATAGGTACACGTTTAAAAAAGAATCTCGTAAACAAAAGAATATTTTAGTTACTTTGTTTCTAGCTATGGATTATTCCATTAAGGGCATGTCTCATGTAAAAAAATTGATTGGTGCTTTGCGCTTAGCTTTGTAGCGTTCACATTTTTTTAAATATTTAAACGAAATAAACGGGTTTTGATTGAAAATATATTGGGCTAAATATTTATAAAGGAATCCAAAATTTAAAAAAAATTTTTGTTCCTTAACAGCACTAGAATCACTAAAAAATCATTAAATTCAGGTAGTTACTTGGGAAAATCAATGGGGCAGTGTGTTAAATATAATTTTTTATTTTTTTTATATTTTTTTCCAAAAAACAATACATTTTTATACATAGCACCGATTTTTTTTTTTTTAATTTATTTATTTATTCCAAGAAAAATTCTAGAAAACTATGAAAAATAGGGCAAATTTGCATTGTGGCATAGGTGCAATAATTGATAGGACTTCCAAAGTATAACAGCCAGCTAAGTCAATTCAACTTTTTTTCAAATTCTAAAGATATGTGCAGATATTTGCTTTTTAATTTTTTTTTTTTAAATAGTTATAGTAACTTTTTTAGACAAAAAATCCAAAATGCTTTCTTTTTTTCCCAATTTTTTTTTGGTAATTCATGGGGCGAACTGATTTTTTTTTTTAGTTTTAACTTTTTTTTTTTAAAAAAAAGGTCCATATATATTACACATAGTGTGGATTTTGAAAAAAAAAAAATATTTGTCGCAACATAATTAAAAATGCATTTCAAAATAACAACATTTGTGGTGCAATTGTGAGGGATTGGGAGCTTATATAATTCCAAAATATTTTTTTTATTTTTTTTTGGCATTTTGTTTATTCTATTTAAAAAAGTAAAAAGTTCTTGCGCCCACTATTTATTTAATTTAATTTTTATAAAAGAGGTCTATTTTGCATTTTTTAACAACAAATTTCTTTGTAAACGCACACAATGAAGTTTCCAGTTCCCAAGAATGCCGCTGCAATACAGCGCTTAGGAAGAGAATTCTTTGCAAAAGAATTTCGCCCGCCCATTCTCTCTCAGATTTTTTTTTTGTTGTTGTTTTTGGTCTCATGGCTCATTTAGTTTTTTATTCTTTGTTTTGTAGGCTTGCGGTACACAATAACAGAAAATATCAAAAAAAAACTTTTCTTAGACATATTTTTTTATTTCTAGTATGTGCTATGATGTAAGGTCATGGAATCGTGATTTGGGTGTTACGTAGTCAATCGTATAAGCAGAATTTGATTTTTGGTTCAACTTTCGGCAAGTTTTGTTGTTGCACATTGTAGTGTAGGTATAAAAAAGGGTAAATAGGTATTGTAGGTATCGTGAATTCGCTGTCATATATGTATTTTGTTTTCTTGATTTTTTTTGCGTACCACTCCTCGATATTGCATTTTTTTGTGATTTTGTTCATGGTCAGCTGCTTTCCTTAGATAAAGGAAAAAGGCAGAAGTCATATAAAAAAGGAAGGTAGCTATGTAGGTATGTATGTCCTTTTTTTCCAACGCGTATGTTATACACCTACCTACTTGATGGAATTTCGCTGTCACTTTGCATGGTGGGATCGTTATTTGATTGAATATTGTGTAATAAATCTGTATGTATGTATATATGTATACCTATATATAGAAGAAGGGTTAGAGTGGGAGATAAGTCAAAGTGTGTCGAAGTATATGATAAATGCACTTTATTTATTAATTTTTTTTGTTTTTGTTTTACATATGAATAGTTTTTTTTTGGATGGGAAAAAATGACCATTCACAAAGAGGAGAAAATTTGTAAATGCTGTTTTCGTTTCAATTTGAGATTATGTTCCCTAATTTGAGTTCGTGATTATTTCTATGAGGTTCAATGTTAACAGTCGGAAATTTTTTGAACAAGTAAAGTGAATGTAGCAATCTACCACTTATGCAACAATTTTAAATTGTGTACCAACTTTAGTGTTTTTATTAGAAATCATCAAATCAAAACACAACAACAAAATATCTAGGTAGAAAGCAAGAACCTATTTACAAACAAATTCAAGAAAAAACATTTCCATGGACAGCAGAAATACCTACCCCCATTTGCTTTATAAAATTCGAACCATATGCAAAAGACAACAACAAATCTACCTAACTAGACATAAAAAAAAACCGGTTTATCATGCAACATTGTTCATCCATATATCTTGTTGTGTGAATGATCTATTTCTTATTTCTTTGATTGGCTGCTTGAGTGCTTGTGCGGAAATATATCCCTCGCTCTGAGAGACAAAAAAGATCAAGAGGCAAATAGAGTAATAAGAAATTCAAATTTTGAATTTGATAATGAAGAGAGTAACGTTCTTTCACTAATACATTCAAATACATTTACATGAGTTCTGAGTTCGCTTCTGCATGAGACCTACCCTTAATATACATGACTAGGCACTAGCGCCAATCTGGTATTTCAACGCACAGAAAGCAAATACCCTCAAGAAATTTGGCGAGTGTAAAAATCTCGCTCGTCATTTTTTGCATGGAATGTGGCTTCTTGTTAATGCGGAATCATGCACAGAAAGCAAATACCCTCAGATTCTCATCGTGACGTTGTGGGGTACACCCGTGTCGAGAATTTTTCTTTCTTTGATTAACATATTAAAATGTCTTGGATATGTAAAGTAAAAGTAGAGCGCAATGTTCCGAAAATTCAATGAATTCATTGTAATGGTCACTTTCATTTGAAATGTGTACATTTAAAACCTAGTGATAAAGACTATATGAAGAAAAACCATTTAGAATATCGCTATCCATTGTGCACTAAACAAAGACGAGACTCACTACGATTCTCCCCAACACCAGTGAAGAACCTTCATACAACACCTGAATCTGCTTCTTCTATTGGTATGCAAACCAAAAAACAGCAACAAACTAAGAACACCCCTCTGCCTCAAACACCATCAACACCGCCGCCACCAACACCACCGTCACCACCTCCACCATCATCACCACCACCGCAACCCGCAGTGTCATCACAGCAATCATCTAAACAATTTACATGCAATGAACAACAACAAGATCAACAGCAACCAAATTCTTCTCATCTTCAGCCATCGCCTTCCGTCATATCTGCAACTCAATCGCATCAAGCTGTTCTTGTGCCCACTGATAACAACAACAACAATCATATCACACTCGAAGTTGTGCATAAAGAGATTTTGTCTTTAAATAAAGCAATAATTTCTTTGAAGGAGATCAACCGCAATGTTTTGTCTCTCATTTGCACACTTGAAGAAGATAAACGAAGTTTACTTACGAAGGTTGAAATGCTTCAGCACAGAGTCAATTTAATGCAACAACAAACACTGCATAAATGCATTGATATTGTAGGCATGCCGATTGTAAACAAAGACAGTGCATTGCCCGCGACATTGAAGCTGCTAAGAGATATCGATGAAAGCATCACAGCTGATGACATCAAACATTGTTATGTAAAAACAATAAAAAGAAATGCCTGTAAAAAATAGCAACAACAATATGGATGATTCAAATACAACAACAAAACCAATGGATATCGTTTGCGTTAAATTCAAATCAGCGGAATGTAAGAAAAAAGTAATTATTAATAAGAAAAAGAAACAAGTTAACTCGAATTTATTTGGTAATAATTATGGAAAAAGACCTATTTTTATAAATGAAAGCCTAACAACTTTTAATAGAATTTTGTTTAACAAAGCCAAACAATTAAAAAATGAAAAAAAATATCAATATCTTTGGATAAAAAACGGAGTAATTTTAATGAAAAAGCAAGAAGTAGAATCCACGTATCGCATTTCATCGTTTGATGATCTTAATAAAATCATTTAGTTATGGCCAATTTGTATTTAACAGATTTAAATGATGCGTCATTGGTTACTCCTTTTTGTTTTTTTTAATAGAGAAATTTGTATAAGTGTTTTTCATTCCGATGATTACAAAAATAGTTTTTTTATTTTCCAACAAAATATTAGAAGCCTTCGAAAGAATTTTGATATGCTTTTGACTCATTTAGAGTCTTTTGTTAATAAGCCTAAGATAATGTTTTTGACTGAAACTTGGATATATGAGCATGAAAAGGATTTGTTTAAGATTCCCGGCTATAATTTTTATGCAAAGTGTAATAACAACTATGCGTCAGGTGGTACTGCTGTTTTTATTAATGAAAGTTTAAATTGTGATTTTGTTAGCATGAATCTTCAAAGCTCTGATATGCTTGATATTTCTGTAGTCTTAAATACTGTGAAAATTGTTTTTATGTGTTTTTTTAGATTTCATAATGTTAATGAAGAGGTCTTTATTGAGGAGCTTAATTCATTGCTGATCAACAACAATTCTAAGCACTTGTTTATAGTTGGTGATATAAATATAGATTTGTTATCTGATGCTTTAATGGTTGGGAAATACAAGTCTTTATTCTCAGCCTATGGTCTTAAGTCTTGTATTAATGAACCAACAAGAATAACTGCATCATATAAAACATGTATTGATCATATATTGGCTAGAATTGATTTGAAAACTAACTTAAGCCTTACTAGCACAATATCTGATTTTAAAATTTCAGATCATTGTATGACGTGTTTATGTTTGAATTTTAATGAAAATAGTCAAATTGTAATGAGAAAACAGGTTCTCCACAAGCAAACTACCAAAACTAATTTTGAACTGCTTAACTCTCATTTGGTTTTTGAAAACTGGGCAAGAGTATATTCCGATTATGAACCCTCAATAGCTTTTGACAATTTTGTTTTAGTTTTAAAAGGTTATGTCGATCAAAGTTCAAAAGTATTTGCAAGCAGTAAAGGAAAATTTAAAAAACTCAAGCCATGTATGTCTAATTATTTATTAGACAAAATCCATTTAAAAAATCAATTGAGGCTTAAGTGTAAGAAACATCCAAACAACGTTTTATTCCGTGAAAACTTTAAAGTTCTATGTAAAGAGATTCGTCTTGAAATTCTAATTTGCAAGGAAAATTTGTATATGGACAAGTTCCATAAAGCCAAAGGAGATTTAAAAAAAGAATGGTCAATAGTAAATGAATTACTTACTTACTTACTTAAGGTGGCGCTACAGTCCGGGGCGGACCTGGGCCTCAACCAACATGCGTCTCCAGCCAGCTCGGTCCCTAGCTAGCTGTCTCCAGTTTCGCACGCCAAGTTGGTTGAGGTCCTCACCCACCTGAGTGCGCCACCTGAGTCGCGGTCTTCCTCTACTGCGCCGTCCCTCGGGATTGGATTCGAAGACCTTCCGGGCTGGAGCGTTGATGTCCATTCGCTCTACATGACCCAGCCATCTAAGCCGTTGGACTTTTATTCTGCTAACTAGGTCAGTGTAAATGAATTATTCAACAAAAAAAACAACTTTTGATTTTCCTTCAAATCTTACCTTTGGAACTATGAACATTGTTGATCATTCTGAAATGGCTAAAATATTTAATGAGTATTTTATTCAAATGGCCGTAAATACTATTTCTGATGCAGGCATAAATCACTTTTCTGTTATTTGTCCAGAGAATTGTTTTAATGAAAGTTTTCAATCAAATAGTTTTTTCTTTAACACGATATCTTCTTTTGAGGTCTATAAAGTTATTCAAGCTTTGGATAATTCGTTTTCAACTACGTCAAATAGTTATTCCAACAACTTCGTCAAAAAAGTTGGCCATAATGTGGTTGACATTTTAACTCATTTATTTAACAAAAGTATTGTTCAAGGTGAATTCCCACAAAGTTTGAAAGTAGCTGAAGTAATTCCTATATTTAAGAAAGGTGATAAAAAATGTATAAATAACTATAGGCCTATATCCCTATTACCAGTATTCTCAAAAATTTTTGAAAAAGTCATCAAGTGTAGATTAGTCAGTTATCTTGAAAAAATAAAATTTTTCAGTTTAAATCAGTATGGATTTAGAGCTGGTAAATCAACTGAAGATGCACTTTTAGCACACTGTTGTCATATCTACGAAAGTATTGATCAGAAAAAGTACACTGCTACTCTATATATTGATATTAAGAAAGCATTTGATACAGTAGATCATGCCATATTATTGAGAAAATTAGAAAAAGCTGGATTCAGAGGTTTTATGCTAGATTGGTTTTCTTCCTACCTTAAAAACAGGAAGCAAAAGGTTAAGGTAGGTGGTCATTTCAGCGAAACCAGAAGTATTAATATAGGAGTTCCTCAAGGTTCGGTTTTAGGTCCAATTTTGTTCCTAATCTATATCAATAGTGTTTTTAGTCTTAACTTAAAACGAAAAGTAAGTGGCTTTGCTGATGACATAGCTTGTGTTTATTCTAGTCCCACAATGTTAGTTTTAATTTCGGACATCAATTTCGACATTGGTTTGGCATTCATAAGCTTGTTATTAGTGAAAAAACAAGAGTTATGTTTTTCAATTTGACTGCTTTAGATATGAATCCTCCACTTCTTATTCAGCACAGCATAGACTGTAGAAGATTCTCACTAAGTAGCTTATCTTGTTGCGTCTCTAATAGTGTCCCAACAAATGAAGTGGATGTTCTTTGTTCTCCTTAATGTTTTCGTATCGAACCTGTAGCTGAATATAAATATCTTGGTCTGATAATTGATAATAAAATTAACTGGAAAGTGTACACCTTAGCTTTAAAAAAATATTTGTTGTCAACCACTTATGTCATGTTTCACTTGAGAAACCTTTGTTGCAAGGGACTTATGGAGACCATTTATTATGGACTAGTTCAATCAAAAATACAATATGGAATAATATGTTGGGGTGGTACTTACAAAAACTATATACAACCTTTGTTAGTTACTCAAAAGCATATTTTAAGGACCATCTGGAAGAAGAAGAGATTTGAACACAGTTTTTCGTTGTTTGTCAGCTCTTGTATTCTCCCTCTTAAACACCTCTACTTTTATAAAGTATTAAACATTTTTTTCTGTAGAAGTGGTTATCTTCTAAGCCGCAATACTCCAGCTTACACTTTACGGAGTAGAGATAGGAATCTTGCTATCATTCCTGCGCACAATACTCATAGATTTCTCAACTTTTATACCTCAGTAGCACCTAGACTATTCAATACATTACCCCCGGAGTTACGTAGCATTCGATCAACTCATTTATTCAATAAATAAATTAAAAAATGGCTTTTTAACTTCGATTTTGATTCAGTCTTTAACATTATCAAAATATTGGTTTAAACTTAAAGTAATTTGAATCATTTCATCCACTTACAAAAAAAATTAAGATATTATTTTCTCGACATCCTACCCCACAACACTTGTTGATTAAATAACTATTTAGTATTATTGAATTAAATATTTCTTTGGTACTTTCGACACTTGTCGTTAGACAACAGATCGTGCCTTTACTTTTTCTTACTTATTTTCAAGTGAAAAACACTTAAAAAATGTTTATATTGTAAATATTATTATGTATTGTTAAATTTTTAGGTGTTTTAAATTATTATATTTTTTTTATTTTATATATAACTGTAAAAGAAGAAGAAAAATAAATTGAATTGAATTGAAAAAAAAAAATTGAAAAAAATTTGGCGTGTAAAAATCTCGCTCGTCATTTGTTGCATGGAATGTGGCTTCTTGTTAATGCGGAATCATCTTTACTACAATGAATTCTTACCTAGATACATACATATGTAAGTAGTACTTTAAAAATGTAAGTTAAATCTCATTCAAGAAGATGTACATACATAAGAATAATAATTAGTGTTTTCATTTCGGGAGCTGCTGATTACAAACCATGGTGCTGAAAGCAACTTCTCTCAAGAAATTTGGAAGATTTGCTCAAAACTGATTCCCAGGTGAGTTTATTTTTTTATTATATTTCTCTTATTATCAATGTTTTTAACCACAGACGTTGGCCTTTATTTGTAAATAGTTATTCGAAGCCTGTTGAAGTAAAGTTTATATTTCTACCTTCAATTGCTGCTGTGATATCTGCCTCAGGGGCTATGGTCGGTGCAGGCGTTGAAGTTGGAGGTGTGACCGTCGGTCGCTGTCAATAGTCAGATGCTTGTAATGCAACAACACCAACAGCAAGAACCAAACCAGAGCTACGAATTCAATTCCAAATTAGCGAACATACTGAGCTATGTCATGGACTTTGTGAGATTCAAATCAAAGTTAGAAGTAGCTTCGACATTAATAGTCGACCGCCCAGTCTTGGAACGACTAGACAGCAGCAACAGCAACGGCAGAGTATGCATGCAAATCAGGTAAATTAATACATTTACTTACGAGTAATGTAAACAAGGATATTTTAAATTCTATGGTTCTTTAGGAGTTCAAACCTCCTCCGCCTATTCATCAGCCGCCAAGAAATGTGATGATGCAGCCGACCAAACAAAACAACTTGCAGCATTGAGTGCAACTGTCTCACTAAATGACAGCAATGACACTGAACTGACCGAGACAGCGGCTAATGCGGCCGCTTAAGCCGACACATACCAAGTAGATGATGAACTGAATGTCGACCTTGAAGCAACCTGCTGTGAGAACACCTTCTAAATGACGGGAATCGGAAGTCTTGGTAAGTCTTCTAAATATTGAAAATCTCATAATTTTTGTATGTACTATTTTAAAATTTCCAGAAATTTTGGTAAACTTATAGACTGGAAAAATAGAAGCTGAATTCCATGAATACAAAAACTAAGTGCAGTCTTAACACAACTAACTGCACTCATATAGAAGACCGTGCGTCGACACAGGAATGCCCCTACAAACTACTCTAATGATGTTCCAAGAATTAAGAACCCGCAACCTTCACTTGCCGAAAATGTCCAAAAATAATACAATCGGAAATTGTGCATTTGTGACATTGTCCGCATGTCACAAACGACTTGCCATAATTTTTCAATCAACGGATCGACTTACGATGACTATTCTGGGAATGGTATAAAGGTATAATTCAAAACCAATCAATTTGCTACAATTTCATTATGCGTTCATTGACCAGAAGGATCATAATGGCAAGACTGCTTCCAAGGAAGTTTAACACAAACCACAAACTTTGAAAGCACTAATTGTTTTTTTTTGTTTAGTAACAAATCAAAACGAAGTCGTATTGCAACAAATCCTGCAATGAAGACGATTCGAAGTCGATTTGACTCTGTCGCTCCACCCCGTTGTTGATTCGATGACATGCTTTAAATCGCATCCATTAACAATCAAGGTTTGTCGTAGCGCAGCTAGTTTTTAAATAAAGTTGTATTTTTTTGTTAAATTGTATGGAATTTAGTATTATTTTTTTTAAATTCAATGGTATTATGTAATTTCACCTAAAAAAGAAACTGCTTTTGAGTAATTAAAAAAAAATAAAATAAATTTTTGGTTTTCCCCAATTTGATCTGCTCAGGTTTTATATTGTATAAACTTGTTCGCGCCCGATGATGGACTGAGTCCGAAACACGTCGCCTCCTAATATAAAAATTATTTTTGTGAAAATTATTAAAAATAAAGTCTATTAAAAACTAAAACTTCATATATTTTTATTTCAATTAATATATAGTTTTTTGCATTTTTTGCATTTTAATACAATCATTTCAAAAACACAAAAAGGAGACAAAAACCCAAACAAAATGGTAATAATTAATTACTTTTAAGTTTAAACAATTTGTGTTAAATTAGGTTTTAATTTCAATATGAAGTAGAAAAATAATTAACTTAGCTTTTAAATAAAAAAGTTCTATTAATAAATAATGAAACTACATATATAGTAGAAATTAAATTATTAGAAATAGTTTTATTTTTAAAAACTCTACATAGCGTTTTTAACTATGCCTCTCTTTTTCGTGTAAAGAGTAAACTGCTAATTCTAATCTATTAAAAAAAAGAAGTACAAATTATTTCACCTGCATTCTTATATTTATTTATTTGGAAAAGAATCAATTCAAGAATTCAATTCCCAAAACAAGATAGTCTGAGAAATCGATATTTTGTATACGGAGAGGGCGGGCCAGTTACCGCGCGGAACTTTATTACCAGTGGCGCGACAAACAAGAATCGATTTCAAGAATATCTCTGAGGATGTCACTAATGAGCTGAACTGGACGCATTTGAACCATGCACACTGCACAGCACAATACACCTGATGACTTGACTATTATGGATATACCTATGTTGATCTTTTGTCATAGCATCTAAACCGTTTCGTTGTTCGTTCCCATTGTGATATGTGTCCATTTGTATGGTCATATCTTTCTAATTGTATCTATGCTCTTGTTGAATAGTTTACCTAATGGTTTTGTGCCACCTATTCATAAATTCTCATCCCTTTTTATTAAAATCGGGAACAACGAACGATCAACGAAACGACAGCTAGACGTGCCTTAGTTTATGACTCTCAATGGAATTCTCCTGTTCGAACTTAAGTGGATTTGTATTCTTTGCATCGTCGCGTCTGGGTGACTTGCTATTAATTAAAACATTCATAGCATAACATGGAATTTAAATTGAAACCAATTCTAATACTTTGTCGGTGCTATGTTAGCCACTGGGATTGGGTGCATCCCATCATCGAACTGTCATTGGTAGTTAGTGTCATCCATGGTAAGTTGTAACTTTTTAAAACCTTTCTTAGTGTCGAAGATGCTGAAATATTAAATTTCACTCCTATTTCTAGGTGAAGGTGCAATAAATTACAAAAGCACCCGATGAATGAGGACCACTCTCATCAGTGAATCTATAGAGAATTAATAGTGGAAATGTATACCTATATTATTGTTTTATGCATCAGGAGGAGCTGGGCTTTCAAATTCATCATGTTGCGTCAGTTACATTATAGTTTATTGAAATATAAGATTCATCGAAAACATTTTTCCATAAAAAAGAAAGTCAAGACCGAGTTTCGGAGGTGGAAACCTATACCGCATGTTTATTCATAAATTGTGGTTGATCTTAAAAGTTATACAGCATATGTGCCATAATCTCCGGTCATTTATCAATACATATAGTTTTAAAGATTCTGATTTTGTTGGTAAGTGGATAGCATTGTAAATTGTAATCTAGTTGATATTGGATGATATCCATAAAACGGATGTATTTACTAGAAATAAAAGATCACAGCATATATTATAACTTCTATGGTAGATGTTTAAATGTATAGTATTTACTTAATTTTAGTTTATACTTGCTTGCAATGAGAATGCACGCTGCTCTATCAAAATAAGGTTTTAGATAAGGCGATGGACTATCATGCGACTTTTTCAACATCGTTCTGAAAAGAATTGTGCAAATCTTAATCGTCAACACATCTTCCAAAGGTCAGTCCAAATACTCGTATACGCCTACGATATTGACATAATTGAAAATCAAAGAGCGATGTCAGTGCACAGTGTGCAATTTTGCCAATCTAGCGGAACTGTATTCATTGTGCGTTCAAATTTTTTTTATTTTTATAAAATCGATTATATATGTAATAATATGTTATTTGGAAAATATTTTGCTAACCTGAGCTTAAAAAAAGTGTAACTTTACATTTAGAACGAATAATAAACTTGGTAAAGTTAGTGCACTCCATTCGTATTAAGTTTTTAAAAGTCATTATTTAAACAATTAAAGTGATTTTTAAAATTTGATTGCATTCGTTTTGAAACCTAGTAATAGGTTAGGTTAAAGTGGACACACTTAGTAATATGAATGTACAGTTTATTCAATCCTTCTTCTTTTGACGTGACAACGTCTTAAATTAGGTTGCGGCTGGGAGTCACTTATGAAAAAGTGTAACGCCCGGTAACGTTACGATGAGTCACCGAACGAGAGAGAGGCCCGCCGAATGCCTTGCGTCTCTCTCCCACTCAACTATGATCGGTCTGCCGCGCGCGCAGCACTAGAGAATTAGGCGCATTGAATCGGCGCATGCTTGTGTCTCTGTCTTTGTCTTTCTCGAACGTCATAATACAAGTTCACACGTGTGGTTAAAGTATCGTCAGCTGTGTCTGTAGTGAAAATGTGGAGTGCTTAGATTCGTCATTTACAACAACTACAACAATAAAGGTAAATAATTGTACACTGATATTTCATTATCGTAAACTATGATTGATTGATTAATTGTTAGATTGACACAAAAGTTGAGAAACTGAGTTTATAGGTTATGTCATACTATTGATAAATGTTGATAGTGTTAAGTAAATTATTAGTTTAAAAAATGTGTGCAATTCTTATTTTCATTCAATTCCTTGTTCCTATTGTGCAATTTAATTATATTCATATCAATAAATATTCTACCGAGAAAAAGACGTTGTCACGTAAAATCTTCGCCCGTAAAACCGACTTTACAGGCAACCATTTTTTTTTTATTTTAAGGACAGCATCTAATGAACAAAAAGAATTTAAAAAAAAAACTCTAAAACATGATATGCATGAAAGTTTCGTAATTTAATAATTTTTAATTTTATGAAAATACATTTATAAGACTATTCATCTTCTCCATCTGAGCTTGATGTTTCCGAATCTTCAGTTTTTAGCAATGCAATACATTCTGGAGCTAGTGGACTTCTTTTTTTACTAAGCTTTATACTTCGGCTTGATAGGTAAGGATCAGAGGAAAGTAAAAATCTGTTTATTATATCTCGATTTGAGTTTTGCCGTGAAGATTTTCGGCTAAAATGCTCTCGAAAACGCCTATATTCTTTATTACTTGCTTCTTGGGCTTCTTCAGACAACTGCCCAAGAGGTAAAATGCAAGCTTCAATAATATCCTTCGAGTGCATAAGGATTTTATGTATAGAAGGTGGCATGTAATACCAGGAATAGTTTTGAAGATAGATATCCTTTGTTTCGTTAGCGTATAATCCAAACTTTTCAGCATCAATTTCACATTCGCACGATATCACTTCAAGCAAAACACGGAAGTGATTGATTAAATCAAGATTCAGACCTGTTATTTCTGCTGTTAGTTCAGGATTTTTAAAAAATTTTCTGGCAGTGTTGCCGTCATTGGTGTTTCCAGCAATTTGCTTTGGCATATCAATTAAAAGCCCCATTCGTTCACGAAATTGGGTTTGTAGGATTTTTTTCCTTGTTGCCACCGATTGTTTTTCCATTTCTGTTCTTGCAAGCCACTTTCTTATTTCTAACTTATAAGAAATATGTAAAAGACACTCAAAAGCCCGAATCCACGTATGTAAGGGTGAAATTCCAAAGTTGAACATTTGCTGATCTGATTGTCTTAATGCACTGTTGTTCATTTCTTTTGGTGTGGCTCCACAAATATAGCATTTTTGAGAAGAACTATACTGGGACAAAGCACTGCAAACTTTGCCATCTACCATTGTCAAAAGAAGGTCATGTCATGTGCGTTTTTGAGCTTTGCGAAAGAAGCGAAGAAGACGTTTAGTGGTCAGCGAGGGCAAAACTAGGCTATGATGTCAAAAAAGACTGTTGAACGACGACGTCTTGGACAAAACGTCACCATGGACAGTTATGTTTTAAGGTGTAGCGACAAGTACCAATAAAAAGAACGCACTACAAGAAACCTGTTAAAACAAACACACCTACTGCAAGCTTCTGCAAGCTTTTGCAGCAGCTGTCATCAAGAAACACGTCTTTCCTTCTTTTTTCCAGAGACGTTGACACGAAAGGTTGCAGTGAGTGCATCGTGAAGTTAAAAATGATATTTAGTTTAAGTTAAGAATTGTACAAACGATATTATTAATTAATAAAGTATTTTATCTTAGAACAACTTTACATTGGTGACCCCGCGTTTGAATATTTTAACTAATTTTTTTTTTACATTCACTGCTAACCTCAACCAGTGCATCCAGCCTCGCCATCGCTGCCAAAAAAAAAAAAAAAAAATTATAATCCACCAGAATCAACAGCATCCTGGGATATTTTTGTTCTTTTTCTACTTATATCGTTGCCAAATATTGCTAGAATTGTGTTGCGCGTTAGTTTTTGCTTCAATTAGTGCAATAATTCACTAGTTTTCTCGTCTTATCACTAATTAAAAGACCCAGGCAACGATATGAGCAAAAATGGAGCAGAAGACAAAACAGGCGACGACGAGGGAATACCCGCCGATGATCCACCTGCAGATCTCCGACCGATGGCAATTTCTGGACTCTCTGTAGCTGCACGAATGCCTCAATTTTGGCGTGACCGACCGTCGCTATGGTTTGCACAGCTCGAGGCTATTCTTTCTGCTTCCAAGCCGAATGACGACACAAAGTTCCAATACGTCGTTGCCAATCTTGATCGGAGGGACCTGGAGCAAGTGTCAGACATTCTTCTGACTCCGCCATCATCAAACAAATACGCGCTGGTCAAAGCTAGGCTTATTGAAGTTTATGAAGAGAGTGACGAACAACGTTTGCAGCGTATAATAGAAGGTCTTGATCTGGGCGACTCACAGCCCTCTCAGCTTCTCCGGCGCATCCGCGACCTCTCGAGATCTTCAAGCACTCCCGATATGGTGCTGCAGGTCATGTGGCTTTCTCGTTTGCCATTAAATGTGAGATCGATTCTTTCCGCTGTCAAAGGCGATCTGAACACACTGGCTGACGTCGCAGATAAAATAATGAGCCACTCATCGTCTCCTAAAACTATTGCTGCGCTACCACCACCGACGTCTTCAAAAGCAAATACTTCTGTTAACGAGAATATTAACAGTATCTTGCAGAGGCTAAGCACACTAGAAAAGCAGATCAAACAAAACGCCACCGTCAAATCCACACACCAGCCATCAACAACCCATCACCAGAATTCAGGAGTTCGCCAGCGCAACAACACTCCTGGTCATTGTTGGTTTCACCGCAAATACGGCTCAAAGGCAAGAAAATGCACATCACCATGTACCTACAAGCAGGGAAACGCCAACCAGCAACTTTAGGTGAGGCTTCTTCGGTTGCTGGTAAGTCAAATCGCCTCTTTATTCACGACAAAATTTCTGGCCATCGTTTCCTTGTAGATAGTGGAGCCGCTATATCAACTTTAGCCATCAAAAGCACAACTAAACTAGTTCCAGATCCCATCGGGTTGCGGGCAGTAAATGAAACCCAAATAAGCACTTTTGGAAAAACAACACTCGCTTTAGACTTCGGTTTAGGGCGCATTTTCCGTTGGGCCTTCACCCGTGCAGCGATTCCGCACTCAATAGTGGGAGCAGATTTTTGAGTTTCTTCCGACTTTTAGTTGATGTTTACGGCCGCAGACTTGTAGATCAGAGCTCCAACAGCAGTACCTCACCTCTTCTCACGTCATCAGATGCAATCTCGGTAAATGCCATCAACCACAATGACGTTTACATCAACCTGCTTCAGCGGTACCCTGCTATCACATTACCTCTCAGCGATCTCCAAACTCCACAGCATGCAGTACAACATCACTTGGAAACAACTGGTGCTCCCGTTTACTGTCGTGCCAGACCAATTCCACCCAAGTATTACATGCAAGCAAAGGCTGAGTTTCAACGAATGGTAAGTGATGGCATTTGTCGACCTCGAGGAGTCCGTGGGCCAGTCCCCTACATATCGTAACTAAAAAGGATGGCTCAATACGACCTTGTGGTGATTACAGGCGACTTAATGCCGTAACTCGCCCCGACAGGTATCCACTGCCACGCCTTACGGATTTTCAACTCATTCTGCCTAATAAGTCAGTCTTCAGTCGCCTCGATCTTGCACGCGCGTACCACCAGATCCCCATGGCTCCTGAAGATATACCGAAAACCGCAATTATAACCCCTTTCGGGTTATACGAATTCATTCGAATGACTTTCGGCCTGCGCAATGCGGCACAAACCCAACAGCGCTTCGTCGACTCGATATTCCGTGATCTAGACTTCGTATTCACCTATATCGACGACATGCTCATAGCATCCAACAGCCCAGCAGAACATTTGACCCATTTGGAGGAGGTTTTTAGACGTCTCGATCAAAACGGCATCACCCTCAACAAAGAGAAGTGCGAATTTGGAAAGCAGGTAATAACATTCCTTGGATACCAAGTTGATGCGACAGGCATTCGACCACCGCAAGACACTGTCAAATCCATGGCAGAATATCCGAAGCCAACAACAATCACTGAGCTCCGTCGCTTCCTCGGTGCAATAAATTTTTTTCGACTTAGTATGCCGCATGCGGCATCACATCAAGCACCACTATGCCAAATGCTTCAGGGCTCAAAGAAAAAGGATAACACACCGCTTACCTGGACAACATCTTCAGAAACAGCTTTCCTGCGTTGCCGTCAGGCTCTAACCGATGTCACCTCGTTAGCACACCCTCTTCCAAACTCCGAGTTGCGCCTCATGACCGACGCGTTTTGGTTTATCCACATCAAGGCCAAGCTCATCGCGAAAACGCCTTTGGATCTCTTGTTTTCTTCTTTTTTCCGCCTCCTTGGTCCCAACCGATTCATCAGTACCTTCTCCTTCTTGTCGAAGAGTATACGCAAGCTTCAAAATAAATTCCATGCATCTGATTCTAGCGTGCAGTGGAGAGATTCCATATTCGTAATTATGTTCGTCCTCAATTGATTCATCTTTATTGAAATTCTTTTGTGTCCTTTTGCATATCGGACATGACCGCGTAGACTTTGTTTCCGTTAATTCGTTTAATACTCTTCCGTCTATCATAGTTAAAAAGAACTCGTGATTCACAGTAATAGTTGTTTCTTCATTAACTTTATATATTGTTGGTTGAATATCTGCTATTTGACTTTTAATATTATTGACTGTGGTATTTATGATGTCACTAGTCTCTTTAACATATTGGAACATAATGGGCCGACAGAAATGAACTGATGATGGGCGAGGGTTCCTCCAATGTTCACCATTTGTACTATTGAGTCGAAGTGGGACAACTGATGCCATGAACATGTGTGCGTCTGTTTCACCATCTGTTGTATTTATTTTTCACTTGTAGGCACTTTGTCCAGGTGATCCATCGCAGCCCCATTTACTCTGTAACGTTAGACTTCTTGGAAGTGCAATTATTTGACTCTCCGTTTTGCTTTCTATTAGCCGCATTGCTGTATGATCCATCATGCTTTGAAGTTTCACTCTAGCTAATATTTCCGTGACTTCGCAGTTGTCGGGAACTGCTTCTTTTTTCGCAACTGTAATCATATTGTAGGATGGCAAGACATCTATGTTGTGATGTCTTAACGAAGTTCTCAGGATTTTTTTTCTTTTGAGAGTCCCAAATCCATAAACAAAGCTAATGCGTTCTCATTGGTGTATTTTATGGGATTGTGTTGGGGAGTGTGAATGCTTTCCTTGACTCTTTTGACACGAAGTGGACTTGCAGAAGATATTGCCTGAATTATATCACTCTTCCCCTTTTCATGGGCCTTATTGTATCTTATACTCAAAGCTTCAGAGAGATGTTCTGTACATATCTCCTTTGTAGCTTTGATTATTTTTTGTTTTTTAGTAAATGTTGCGCACTCATTGACTGTCTTTCTTGGTCTTCCTCTCGATGTAGTTGGGAGATCACCCGCTTCTTCTGTTTGTCCGGTATTGATATGCAGAGATAAGGAAAGCCATTCTGCATTCTTTTTAAAGTTATTTCTGGATCTTTTGGCTGCTATCCATTTTCTATCAAGGTTGTAATAGAATTGTTTTAATTTTTGTTTGATTGCATTTGCATCTGGTAGTTGGTATTCAATTTCCACGGCAGATATAAACTCATTGCAAGTGGTAACATTGACAAAAAGTTCAAACAAATCCTTATTCGGAATATCCATTTTAAATTGTTTTGAAAAATAAAAGCAACTGCTCGAACGCTCGTTTGAATTCTAAATGATTATTTTAGTCAAATGTTTCATCTTTTTATACCTTAGAGTAAATACCTGCACTCAAGTCGCTTTAATCCTTATATTAATTATATTTAAAGACACCCCAATAAAACTACCTGTCTGTCTACCTGTATACTAACATATTCCAAAATCGTTTTATCCTTAAATCTTATCAATAAATTCTTTATCTTAATCCTTATCAATAAAAGTACCTGATCAAAATTCAATCGTACCCGAAAACAAATGCGTTATTTAAAATTTTATAACAGGATTAAAAAAATTAGTTCTAAAACTCTTGAAAATCTTATGTAATAAACAAAAAATAAAAATGATTTACCTTTTTAAGATAAAATCATCTTTTGTAAATCCACCACACACAAAACAAAGAAAACCATACAAAAAAAATTTCCATAAAAAAAGAGGGGAAAAAAATGACTGACTTCATCACTTCAAATCTCCCTAGCTCAGTTCGATGCAAAATGACGCAGTTGATCTTTTGGATTTATGTAAAGGAATATATAAGGATTCTGAATCAGTTGAGATCTTAGCACCACTCGTTGAACCTTTTTTTTCTATCCAATTTGAAGTCGAAAAAGTGTGCAAAAAGTAGTGTTTCCAAAAAAATTAAATTAAACAAAGTTTGGAAGCCCTTTTTCTAGTTTTTTCATTCAAAGTTAAGAAAAAAAATAAAAAAATAAAAAAAATGATCACCATAAAAAATGTTCAACTTTGGCCTGCTCTATAAGGCACACCAATAACCCAAATTGAATATTTTTTTCGATTACTCAAGCTCCAAATATTTGTGAGTCCAGTGAACTAAAAAGTTTTGCATTATAGACCCACTCGAAAAATGAATATTGCAAGCAGTTTTGCATAAACGGGCCACTGTGCGACGCTTCAAACACAGCCGTCGGGGCTGCACTTCTCCAGGTCGTAAAAGGGAAATCCAAACCCCTTGGATTTTTTTCAAAGGCCTTGTCGACGCGACAACAGAAGTACAGCACTTACGACCGGGAGTTGTTGGCAATTAAGCTGGCAATCGAACACTTCCGACGCTTCATCGAAGGACGGTCTTGTGCTATATTCACTGACCACAAACCGCTTACCTTTGCTCTTCGTAACCCGCCATCAGCTTCAGAGACACCACAGCGACAAAGATATTTGGAATATATATCTCAATTCTCCACCGATATATGTACGTCACAGCAGTGAATCCGAGAACGCGGCAGCAGATGCACTGTCTCGTATTACAGCTATAGATGAACCAATTATCATGGACTTCGATGCTATAGCCAAAGCACAAAACAACGACCCAGAGCTGAAAACATTGAAATCGGTAAGTTCCAAACTAAATTTCACTAATTTTGTTTTTCCCGGCTGTGAAACAGAAGTGGTCTGCGAAACATCAACTGGCCGGGCGCGCCCTTTCATTCCCGAGACTTTCAGACGAGCCGCATTCGAGTCTGTCCACAACCTCAGCCATCCGGGTATACGAGCCTCTCGCAAAACCATTGCACTTCGATTTTTCTGGCCATCTATGAACGTGGACATAGGGAAGTGGACACGGAGCTGTCATGGGTGCCAACAAAGCAAGGTTCATAGGAACACCAACCCTCCTCTGGGAACTTTTGCCGCAGCCGAAAGGTTCGAACACGTCCACATCGACATTTTCGGCCCATTGCCGACCTGCAACGGATTCAGCTACCTACTAACCTGCATCGATCGAGCAACACGTTGGCCAGAAGCCATTCCAATGGCTGACATCACTGCGACTTCAGTGGCTGACGCGTTTCTCTTCAACTGGGTGGCACGTTTTGGATGTCCACTGCGCCTAACTACGGATCAGGGCCGGCAGTTTGAATCTGCTTTATTTCATCGTTTATCACAAGTTCTCGGCTGTCAACGTATCCACACTACGGCTTATCATCCGCAGTCCAACGGGGTGGTAGAGCGATGGCATCGCTCACTAAAAACAGCTCTAACCGCAAATCATTCTGAGAGTTGGGTGACTGCCCTACCTGCCGTCCTCCTTGGACTCCGGTCAATGGTGAACGAATCTGGCACCGCACCTGCTCAACTAATATTCGGGACAGACCATCGACTTACAGGAGATTTTTTTGAAGCAACTGCTTCTAACGAGCCAGTCAACTTTGTTCGAGATTTGAGGGAGACCCGACTTTCACCATCGTTCACCAGCAGCAGCTCAAGGCCTGTTTTCATCCCAAGAGAACTAAAAACATCGTCACACGTCTACGTTCGCAACGATCACGTTCAGCGTCCCCTGCAACCAGCATATTCTGGACCTTTTGCCGTTCTAGAACGCCAGCCACTCGCTTTCAAAGTTGCTATGCCGAACAAAAACGTTTTCATCTCTATCCAGCGCCTTAAGCCCGCCTACAAACTAGCAAGTTCTGATTGTCAAACCAACCCAGCTAAAACACCCGGAGTAAGAACACCAAACTCAAATAACTCAAGCGTAACAACGAGATCTGGGAGAGCAATCAAAACACCACAACGCTTCGCTCTCACATAGGGGGGGGGCCCTGTAGCGACAAGTACCAATAAAAAGAACGCACTACAAGAAACCTGTTAAAACAAACACACCTACTGCAAGCTTCTGCAAGCTTTTGCAGCAGCTGTCATCAAGAAACACGTCTTTCCTTCTTTTTTCCAGAGACGTTGACACGAAAGGTTGCAGTGAGTGCATCGTGAAGTTAAAAATGATATTTAGTTTAAGTTAAGAATTGTACAAACGATATTATTAATTAATAAAGTATTTTATCTTAGAACAACTTTACAAAGGTAACTAAGGACTTTTTCTACTTAAGCACCGCTATAAATTCATACAAAGACACCAGCACTAAAATCAAACGGAGAATAACTCTTGCAAATCGCTACTTTTTTGGACTTAGAAGGCAGTTAAGTAGTAAAGTCCTTTCTTGAGCTTCCAAGGTCACAATCTATGAGACACTCATCATTCCTCTTCTCATTTATGGACGTCGTTATGATGGAGCGTCTTAAAATGCTTCGAGAGAAAAATTCTTTCTTCAGGTGATTTCTTGTCCAGTCTGCATAGATAGAGAGTAAAGGTGAAGATAAAACAAAGAACTGTAATTACGGGCTGTATGAGGACAATGATCTGGTCAAAAGAATAAAAGTGAATAACGACTTTGATGACTAAGTCATACAGTGCGAATGGATATCAACGCTCCAACCCGGAAGGTCTTCAAATGCAATCCCGAGACACGGCGCAGTAGAGGAAACACCGCTTCTTAGGTGGTGCACACAGGTGAGAGATGACCTCATCCAACTTGGCGTGCGAAACTGATGACAGCTAGCTAGGGACCGAGTTTGGTGGAGACGTATGCTGTTTAAGACCCAGGTCCGTCCCAAAATGTAGAAAAATTATCCAAGAGTAATTCTTGCTTTTTCAAATTAGCCGTTCGGATTGGGCATACAAACTCTAGGACCCCTCCATCCCTGATAACAGTACGCGCACACAGGAATGGTTGAGAGTTGTAAGTCACTAAGCCCTAGTTCTCAACGGACTGTTGCGCCACCTAATTTATATACATATAATGATAGTGTACACTAGAAAAAATCGCAGCAGCCTTTTATACAGAAAGCTAAGTCTAAGGCTATTTAACTATAAAATTTAAAAAATGGGAAGTTATGTTTCAAGAACTTATAAGTGCTCATGAAAACCCATCTATATGTTGCTTTTCTGGTAAGCAAATATTTATACAATTAGGAATCCATGAATAAAGCTTGATTAAGAGCCTCAGATGATATATTATGTAGAAGATTTTCCAACAGTTAAACGGCGAAAATCTTACAAACAGAGGACTTCAACGTTTGGTGTTGTTGGAGCAGTTGAAGCTTACCAAGATGCAACAAACCTTGAAAAAAGGAAGACAAATTAAATGCCAAAGGGGAACGCATTAAATATTCCCTCAGTAGTTCCACTCCCAATATCTTTAAGCTGAATCCAATTTTGAAGAATGGGAAATCTATTCTTCAGTTGACCAAAACATCTCTCAATTATAACCCTCTCTTTCGAATGCAATATTTTGTTTCAAGATTTTTCCTATTAAGGTCTTAGATTTTTAAAAGGTTTCATTAACCAAGTTGTAATTTCATACTCTTTACTTTCGAGAAATAAATAAAATTAGTTAGTTCAACAGCCCTTAGAGAACTAGTGCCTAGTGACTTACAACTCTCAGCCATTCCTGTGTGTGAGTCTTTTCAGAAATGGAGGGGACTTACAATCAATATGCCAAATCCAAACGTCTAATTTGAATGCACTTTTCATGAAAAGAATTACTCTTGGAGGATTTGTCAATTCCTTGAGGAGAAATGGCGGCATATGCAGGGATTGAACCCAAGGCCTCTAGCATGACAGTCCTACGCACTAATCATCATGCCACGTGTACTACATTCGATAGATATGCGCAAATATGTTAATAACAATTATAGCAACTTTGGGGCGAGAAAAATTCTATTTCTATTTTTAATTAATTTTCAAAGTTTCACTTTTTCACATAGAAAACGCACATAAATGACTGTTTCACACATTTCTTCTTATTTTGACAGTTCTTTCCCATTTTTCCATCATTTCAGTGATGCCATATGAATTTTTTTTTTGTGATTTTATTAGAAATTGTTCCTTTTATTTGATTTTTAAATGAAATTCTGAATAAATTTAGGGGAAATTTGGCAAATGTTTCTATGCTCACTTTTTAATGCTTAAAGTAAATAATATTTACATTATAGCTTGAGCAAAAGCATTTGCTCAAGCTATAATTCTCCTTAGATTGAGACACAATCTTAGGAGAATTATAATGATATTGCATTATTTGAATGGATTTGAAATTTATCAAAATGGCAAGTGAAAGCATTCTTGGACCATATTACACTATATCAAAATGATTTGGAAATAAGTACACCGAAAAGAAGTAAGCGATCTGAAGATGTTCGGAAACAGTGGTATGTCGAAAGACACATAATCCTGTTCAAAGGATAAGGTACCTGATGTACAATTTTGCAGGGAAACTTGTATATGCAACAGTAATGGTTGAAGACTTCACGTCTTCTCCAAGTTGTGTGTCAACGAAAACGATCACGGATTGGTATAAATACTGCCGTGAGGTAATCGTTGACCACTTCTTGGAGAATAAAGAACTTGCTGCCAAAATTGGTGGGCCTGGAAGCGTCGCTCAAATTGACGAAAGTAAATTTGGACGACGAAATTTCAACGAAAGTGGTCGGGTCGATGGACATTTAGTCCTTGGGATGATTGATATGAGGATATAATTATATAAACTACACAATTTTCATGAAATGTATGTTTGGATGTCAGGTGCGTATGATTGTCTTGAAGAGCATGGTTACATCCATAAAAAGGTGAACTATAGCGATCCCGATAATCCGTTTATGGCAGAGGATGGCACTCATACCCAAAGGGTTGAGTTCCAATGGGCGATTGTGAAGCGGGCGTTCTATAACGATAGCTACAACCCCAACTTTGTGTGTGGATTGGGTTGTCGAATTTCAAGAAGCTAATGATAATATATTAACCCTGTTAACTCAAATAGGTATATATTGTTAAATAAAACAATCGCCCAAAGAATAATGCACATAATTATTTCTTTTTACTTTCTACTAACAGTACTTAATTTGTTTACATACCTATGCCTAGTTAAATGTGAAATCAGAATGGAATGTTTTAAAATTTTTAAAAGTCTTCTTCATTAGTGTTATGAAAATTTACTTCTCTTATTTTTATTGTTAAAATGTTTATTCAAGAAGGTACATTTATAAATTCCTCAGTTAAGAGTCGCATCTTTTAATTTTCTGTTGTGTTTTTTTTTTGTGTGTGGTTTATTAAAACGTCTAATTATGTGTGAATATTAATGGTGCTATCAACGCATTATTAAGAAAACCGCTTAAATATTTTGTTTTACTGTCGTCGACGTCGCTTGGCTGTTTGTCAAAATAACAACTTGTGAAGACTTCCAAATTAAAAAAAAAAACGCATAATTAAGAGATAATCAAGGCCATATGGTTTCTCTTCATTATAATCGATTATTTTATTATTTTGTTCTTAAGAACATAGTTCTTTTTATTGTGTTGAGTGGAACTTAAAACGTTTATGTACGCATTTTTAAGGACAAGCATTAAAACTTTGAATGGAAATCAAAAATTATAGAATTTAATTTAAATTATAAGCAGTGACTTTGTAGACAAATTAATGTTGTAAAAGAATAATACAATATTTTTAATTATTTTGGTTTATTAGGAAACAAGTTTCAAAAATGTTGGAATGTTATGTTCAGGTGTTTTTTTTTGTTGTAGGGGAGAGTGGGGCACATTTGAACACGTGGCACATTTGAACACTGCTTATAAAATTTTAGTTTATTATTGTTTTTCAAAAGTAATTCAATATTTTAAACTGGCAACAATGTATCCTTAAACGTCATTGACGTTCCGTGCTTTTTTCAGTCGGCTTTCAGATTTATAGGTGGAAGGTGGTTTTTTAGTGCTTGTGCGTTATATTTGGTTTTTTAGTTGTAAGGGTGTGTACAAATTTTAGTGCGCGATATAAGACCGGGAAAAAAATTTTGTTAAGAGTAAATAAATTTGGAACCAAATCACGGTGAGTTTTTAAATTAATATGTTTTAGTAAAGTAGTTATACAACATTTTATGGCTTTGAAACAGTTGGGGCAGATTTGAACAAGTGTGTTGGGGCACGATTGAACATGTTCAAAACTGCCCCGATCAGTTTCTTCCACATATTTTTAGATCTTTCACTGTATTTTAGTCAATAAATGGGTTCAATGTTTCAATTTCTTGTCTTAAAGGAAATAATGGTGCGCACTTATAAGAGAAAAAAATCCACAGTAGTCAATGAAGATGATGTTAAAAGTGCCATAACAGCAGTTTTGGATAAAACAATGTCGTTAAGAGGGGCTGCTGCTGCCTTCGGAATATTGCCAACTACATTGTATTACCGTATTAAAAAGTTTACAAGAAATAAGGAGCCACAAAACTTAAGATTTTCAAGCAAATATTCAACACAGCAAGTTTTCACTAATGGTGAAGAAAAGATGCTTGAAAAATATTTGATACGAAGCTCGAAGATGAATTACGGACTGACCAAAATTCAAGCTCGAGTATTAGCTTTCGAATACGCCACATTGTTACAAAAATGTCCCGAAGCATGGAGTGAAAATCAAATGGCTGGAATTGAATGGATTTATGGCTTTATGAAGCGTCACACAGCGCTTTCAATACGAAAACCAGAGAATACAAGTTTGTCAAGGGCTACTAGTTTTAATCACAAGAATCTTGAAGAATTTCATTCAAATTATGAGAGAGCACTCGGTAAGTTTAACTTTACAGCTGATCGGATTTTCAATTTGGATGAAACCGGGGTCACTACAGTAGTTCAAGCTCCAAACGTCATTGCACAAAAAGGTCAAAAACAGGTTGGACAATCTGTTTCTGCTGAGAGGGGCCAATTAATTACTATGTGTGCTATTGTAAGTGCAATTGGTAATACTATACCTCCCGTGTTCATATTTCCGCGGGCTAGATTTCATGACACAATGCTTAATGGAGCACCAACTGGTAGCGTTGGTTACGCTAACAGCCCAACGAGTGGTTGGATGACTGGAGGACTTTTTGTTAAAGTTCTTGAGCACATTCAGAAATCCACAAGATGCACTAAATCAGACATGATATTACTTTTATTGGACAATCATGAAAGCCATTGCACAATTGATGCCATTAACTTTTCCCGTGATCATGGTATAGTCCTAGTTACTTTTCCTCCCCATTGCACTCATCGCCTTCAGCCTCTTGATGTTGCTGTTTTGGGACCCTTCAAGCAAAAACTATCGATAGCACAAAACGACTGGCTACTTAACAATCCCGGCAAAACAATAAGAATACACGATCTTCCAGCTATTGCAAACACTGCATACATGACTTCCTTTACTCAAAAGAACATAACCTCTGGCTTTGCTAAGCCAGGCATTTTTCCATTTTCAAGGAGTGCATTCACTGAAGAAGACTTTCAATGTTCAGAGGTCACAAATCGAAAATTGCCTGAGTCTGCTGAAGTTACGAATGAAAATATTGAACCATTGTCGAATGAAGCCGATTTTCCAGCTCATAATATGATTACAACACCCACTGACATAATTTCACCTGAAATTGCAAGGCCTTATCCGAAAGCTGCCCCAAGGAAAACCACAACTGGAGGCCGAAAGAAAGGAAAGTCGCGGATACTTACCGAAACCCCTGAAAAAAATGAAATTGAAGATGCCTATTTAAAACGCCAAAAGAGTCTGAAAAAAACACCAATTCTGCCTTTAATTAAACGCCTTAAAACCTCCAAACCGCAAACCAAAGCTAAGAACTTAATAGAATCTAGCTCGGGTTCAGATGAAAGCTTCTCAGTTAATGATGACACCGATCTTGATTTCGATTTTGCAAACGATTCTTCGTTTGAAGAACTACAAGTAACAGAACAAGTAGAAAACGAGGAATCATTTGATTTGAGTTATGAGAATTTAAATCAAGGCGATTTCATTTTGGCAGAATGCTCCAATGAAAAGAACAATAAAAAACTAGCTTTTGTAGGCAAAATCAAAGAAAAAAATGGAAATATGTACAGCATTGATTTTATGAAAAAGAAGCCTGAATCCTTCAAGTTTTTTTTTCCTGATCTCGAAGACAGCTCCATTATAAGCGGGATAGAAATTAAAGCCAAGCTGCCTGAACCAATTAATGCCCCAGGTACATCAAGAACATCCGCATTTTTATCGTTTGCATTTGATTTTTCAAAATACCGGTTGGGTTAAAGATAAATAATTCTACTCTAAATAATATAATATATTCTATGTTTTCTATGTTATGTTTAAATAAGTTTTTGTTGCTGTCTTTCAACTAATGAATGTGATAATTGAAGTATAAATTTTATTTTTTATGATTTTTTGTTACTTTTTGATTCCTTGAATGTGATGTCATTTTTATTTTTATTTTTTAAGTTTTTTTTATCCTTTTACTAATAAAACTAATAAAAACAGTACAAATTTAAAGTGTTATTCAATCACTAAAACGAAATAATACTGCTGTTCAAAAGTGCCCCTTCCAATTTCAAAACTGCCCCATACATGGGGCACTTTTGAACATAAGCATGTATATTGGTTAAAAATTAAAATTTAATAAAAATATGTTCATAAATGAACCAAATATTATTTTCAATCGCAGTTCAATAGCATTGTTCCATGTAAGTAAGCTTTACACATCAATAAATCGAACATGTATGGTTCCAGCAGCTGCGAAAGCAAAAAGTGTTCAAATGTGCCCCACTCTCCCCTACTCCAAAAACAAACAGCTTCAATATGAGTTATAAAAGTTGTAAAGAAAGTGTGTTGTATGACTTGGTTATGGTTAGTGTCTGTGTCGGAAGAACAGGTGGTTTTAAGAACCATAATTTGGCAATCCTATTTTAACTCAGCTGTCAAGTGATTTATTTTAAATTTGGTGTGGCATTTCAAATATTAAAGCCAAAGGGTCACCTATCAAGGCGTAGATTCGGTGAAAGAGCCGAAAACAAGCTTGACCCTGTTTATTGTTTAGGCACGTCTTTCTCTTTACCGCTCAAGCCAAGCTCTAACTCTAACATTAGAATCAAAAAATATAATACAGAATACTAAAGAATATAAAAATATAAAGCACAAGATCACTGCTCGCCATATCGCACCACTTCCAGTCAACAATATTGATTGTTGTTGTATTTATTGCTGCTGCTGCAGCTAGCCCGTTGCAGTTGCCCGTTGATATTTGTTTTCCCTCGATGACGTCGTTCTCGGTCGCAAGTACCGCTTATCACGACACTATGAAAAAGGGTGTGGCCTGCGCACTTGTATGTTGATGGTCTGATTTCGATGCGATCGTCAACGTCGTCGTCGATGATGAGGATGCGCAGCGTTAATGTGGTTGTTGTTGTGCTCGTTCCCAAAAATCTACCGGACGAAGAATACTTTCTTGTCGGCGCCGCCGCACAGTGGTTCGGTTTGTATGGGAGAGCGGAAAAAAGTCTGTTAAATCTGAACGGTTCAACGGATTTAAATGAAATTTGGCAAACACGTTTAGATTAGTCTTATACATATTTGGTCAAAATTAGGTTGAAAAAAAAAAATTTTAAAAAAAGTTATTGACATTTTTCTAAACTTTGAGGGTTTTTGATTTTTGTATGGGAGAGCGGAAAAAATTTTGTAAAATCTGAACTATTAGGTAAACGAATTTTAATGAAATTTGAAACATATGTTAATATTAGTCTTATACATGCTTGGTCAAAATTTGGTCAAGAAAAAATTATTAGAAAAAAAGTTATTGAAATTTTTCTAAAATTTGAGTTTTTTTTAGTAAAATCTTAACTTTTTATTTTGAACAAAATATTATTATTAACTATGTATATTATAAAATTAAATAAATAGATAAATACATACAAAAAATAAATAAAAAACAATTATGAAATAGTAATTTTATACCTAACTCTAAAATGAGGTTTTTAGCGTCTGCGCTGATTGGAAGTATTTTCTTTTCATATATTTCTAATTTCGTCCCTCTTATACCTTTTAGCTCGATCACAGCGCTCGTCAAAATTCTTTCGTGGTCTTCCCATATTAGTTGACGTTTCAGGCAATACACTTTGGGTTAGTTCGACTTCGAAAACTCCTTCGAGCCAATGAGTGTACCTATTCTTTTTCAAAATTACTTTTTTGTCCATGAACTGCGTTCCATCGACTTAAAAATGAGACATAAAATGTTTCTTTAATTCTGACAGCACAGTTTCTATTTGCTCAGAAATTAAGTTGGGGTATTGCCTTACAAAATATGGTAGAAGATTTTGAACATCATGACCATTAATAATAAGTTCACTACACAACACCGAATTATTAAATTCACTATAATTATATGTATGTATGTTTGTTATTATATTTCACTTCACTTTCACTTATTGGTTGACCAAAGAGTAAAAATTTGTCTTAAACATCTTGCACAAAATTTGAGCATTTAATGCTCAATAACTCAATACATACTGACTTTTTTTTAATTAATCCTTTATATACATATATAGATTTAAGTAAGAGATTTTATTCTAATAAGCCAGGTAATAAAAAATTACGCAATACACAACAAAAACAAAGCAATAAAACTTTAAAAATAACACCTTTTTTATTTCTACCTGACCTACTTTTAGCGAAAAATTAAAAAAATAAAGGACTATCCCTAATCCTTTTCTTTATTTTGTATTAAGCTCTATCATATAATTTAAAATATCATAAAACTATATTGTTTTTCGTGTGTTGTTTTCAAGAAAATTGAGTTCAAAGTTGAAAAATTTTTCCAGGCAGAAATAAATGGTTTCGCAAAACTCGAAATTCTCAGACCTGGGTCAATGTATTAATTTTGTTTTATTTTTTAAATAAAGTATGCCATTTTTTTTTTTAAAATAATGGGCTTAACCAGTTCATTCTGACAATTAATAGCGAAGAAATAAAACTTTTTGGTAAACACCACCGTCAAAACGCAGTTTTTTGAAATCCGATTCAGTGAAACAAGTAGAACTTGCACTTGGTGATGGTGTTAGGGTGTCCCGTTGGATGTTAGGGTGGCTCCTATGTTTGTCGCTCAGTGACTACAGATGGTCAGATGTGAATCTCTAACAACCCCATTTTAAATTTTAAGTGCTGTGATGATAGTCCTCTAGTGTATGTTGAGAAACCCTTACATCCAAAAAAATTGACTGGTTGATGTGCTTTATGGGTTTTTGGAATAATTCATCCGTACTACTTCAAAAACGATGATTTCCAGAACGTTACAGTCAATGTTTTGATTATTGGAATTATAGTTTTCCGTCGGCTTTTTGGTCACTATAGTTTTTGCAATGAAACAATTACGTTACATTAACTTTCTCAACGTTTCGGCAGGGGTTGCTGCCTTCCTCAGGGGAACTTTATTAACACAAAAATATACAAATAATTTAAGTTAGATAAATAGGATACAATTACAATATATGTAGTTTACTCACTCAAGAAAGATTTAAAAAAAAACAAAATTTAATATTAATTACATTAATTAATATGAATTAAAAATAAAATTATAAATGTAGTTAGCACTTCGAAGAGTGAAGTTACGTCAAAATTAAATAAAGCACAATTTACATTTAAGAACAAAGAAGAGAGCAATATACAGCAGAAATGTTTTGTGTGTCTTGTTTTCGGTTCATGTTGTTTTTGTTATTGAGAATATGTAATGTTTCTAACGTGTATCGTTTCGAAACATGTTTCTCTGTCTGTAGAACTTCCACGCCTTCAAAGTTTGGAGAATGACCGCTTTCAATGCAGTGACTGGACAGGGCTGTCTTCTCAGAATTTTTTAATTTTATGTCGGACTTATGATTCGAGATGCGTTGTCTAAGAAGTTGTTTAGTGGTCCCAATGTAACACAGGTTGCACAGTTCATTTGATTTACCATTGCAGTTAATTTTGTAGATTACGTCTGTTTGTTTGTCCTTATCCGGTTTCGTCTTGAGTTTAGTAAAACATTGGTCAAGTGTTTTGTTTGATTTAAAAGCAAGGCGAACCTCTGTCAATTTTTTGGAAATCGATTTTTTGAAGTTGTTAGATAAAGTTGGGACGTAAACCATGGTTTTGTGGTGCGTTCTAACGGGTTCATCAATGTTTTGTCGTGGAATATGCATTTTGTGTTTTAAAAGAAGGCTTCGAATTATGGTAGAAGGATAACCATTATCACTTAAAATTTGATGACTTTTTTCTCGTTGGCGACGTGGAATCGTACATCACTTATTTTGAAAATTTTATTCACGAGGTTGGACGCAGTATTAATGATGATATGCCTTGCTTGGTTTGATCGGAAATTAACTAGTCTTCCAGATGCTGTTGGTTTTTGATACCAGTCGAAAAGCAAACAATTTTCTTCACGGTATATTTTTACATCTAAGAACGATATTGTTTTGTTGAACTCATTTTCAATTGTGAATTGAATTTTTGGGTGGAATCCGTTTAGAATTTTTAGTACTTTTTCTATGTTTCTTTTATCTATTACTGCAAATATGTCATCAACATATTTTGCTATGAACACAGGTTTTTCTTCAATGTTGTTTAAACATTCGTCTAAAACGTGGTCCAAAACCAGATCTGCAATAGTCGGAGATAGTGGGTTGCCCATTGGCATCCCAAAAATTTGTTTGTATATAGTGTCTTTGTATTGAAGAAAATTGTTTTCTTTAAGACAAAAGTCTAGTATCTCAATAAATTTGTTTTGTGCGATCTTTGTGCTTTTATTTATTATATCCCATTTCTTCTTGGCAATGGTGATAGCCAGTTGAACGGGGATGTTAGTAAACAATGAAACTGCATCGAACGAGACTAAAACATCATTTGGACTTAGTTTTACATTCTTTGCTTTTTCAACAAATTCAAACGAATTTTTTATAGAGTAGCTTGAATTTGTTGTCACGCACTGTAAAATTTTTCCAACATACTTAGATAGCTCACAGCATGGTACATTCATGGATGACGTAATCGGTCGTAGTGGCATGTCTGTTTTATGAATTTTTGGCAGTCCGTAAATGGATGGGAGCTGGGCGGTGTAAGTGGTCATTTTTGCTTTCTCTCTATCGTCAATGCAATTGTTGTTTTTAAGCCATTTGACTATGTCAAATGAACTGTGCAACCTGTGTTACATTGGGACCACTAAACAACTTCTTAGACAACGCATCTCGAATCATAAGTCCGACATAAAATTAAAAAATTCTGAGAAGACAGCCCTGGCCAGTCACTGCATTGAAAGCGGTCATTCTCCAAACTTTGAAGGCGTGGAAGTTCTACAGACAGAGAAATATGTTTCGAAACGATACACGTTAGAAACATTACATATTCTCAATAACAAAAACAACATGAACCGAAAACAAGACACACAAAACATTTCTGCTGTATATTGCTCTCTTCTTTGTTCTTAAATGTAAATTGTGCTTTATTTAATTTTGACGTAACTTCACTCTTCGAAGTGCTAACTACATTTATAATTTTATTTTTAATTCATATTAATTAATGTAATTAATATTAAATTTAGTTTTTTTTAAATCTTTCTTGAGTGAGTAAACTATATTGTAATTGTATCCTATTTATCTAACTTAAATTATTTGTATATTTTTGTGTTAATAAAGTTCCCCTGAGGAAGGCAGCAACCCCTGCCGAAACGTTGGGAAAGTTAATGTAACGTAATTGTTTCATTGCAAAAACTATAGTGACCAAAAAGCCGACGGAAAACTATAATTCCAATAATCAAAATAAGTACACAAATTGGTCAATAAATCAACTCAATTAAAATCATCGGACATAAAACATCAATATGAAGAACTACTATGAACACATCAAATACAAATATGGTTTACAAGTATGTAACAATTTAAAACAATATAGCAACTCACAAAGATTACTAGCTTTACAAAAACAAAACCTCAAATTTTTGATAATATGCCGAAAAACTGGACTTATACCTAACCATCTGAATAACTCCACACGAAACACAAAACAAATCCTTTCAAGCAAAGAATCTCTAGAAGCATATGCCAAAATAGAGCTTAAATTCCACCAAAAAGTCCTAAACATTGAAATCTCCGAAATCTATCACAAAATAAAACGAACAACTAACTCTATCAGATTACATGACCAACGCATCAAAGAAAATATATCAGAAAATGAATACATACAATTTATTAAGAAACAAAAACAAGTTCACAAAAAGATTTATAACAAAAAACAACAATCAAATACACAAAAAATAGACGCACTCAAATCATCGCTATGGAAAGAATTTAACATTCAATTACATGAAAAATGGTTTGAAAATCGTACAGACATTCAATTTCCCTTAGAGGTTAAATGGCTTTTATCACTTGGGAAAAAATTCACACTTCCAATTGATAAACAAAGTTTTCCTCTTTTTCAACTCATAGCTGATGGAGAAGAAGTAATTCGAGGCATACAAGACGAAAGAGAACAAGAACTCATGAGAGCACAATACAGCAACATGTTACACTCGTTCATACGTCATCATAAAAATGATAGATTTGCTAAATATGTATTGTATGTAAACAAATTAACAATTAATTTCCTTAAACAGCACAAGAATATCGTCATTGTACCAGCTGATAAAGGTAACGTCACAGTCGCCATGAAACGTAAAGATTATGAAGATAAGATGGTTGAATTATTGTCTGACCGCAACACCTACAGAGCAATAAGGAATAATCCAACAACAACACTTCAAACGCGAAACAATGACATAGTCAAATGGCTTAAAAACAACAATTGCATTGACGATAGAGAGAAAGCAAAAATGACCACTTACACAGCCCAGCTCCCATCCATTTACGGACTGCCAAAAATTCATAAAACAGACATGCCACTACGACCGATTACGTCATCCATGAATGTACCATGCTATGAGCTATCTAAGTATGTTGGAAAAATTTTACAGTGCGTGACAACAAATTCAAGCTACTCTATAAAAAATTCGTTTGAATTTGTTGAAAAAGCAAAGAATGTAAAACTAAGTCCAAATGATGTTTTAGTCTCGTTCGATGCAGTTTCATTGTTTACTAACATCCCCGTTCAACTGGCTATCACCATTGCCAAGAAGAAATGGGATATAATAAATAAAAGCACAAAGATCGCACAAAACAAATTTATTGAGATACTAGACTTTTGTCTTAAAGAAAACAATTTTCTTCAATACAAAGACACTATATACAAACAAATTTTTGGGATGCCAATGGGCAACCCACTATCTCCGACTATTGCAGATCTGGTTTTGGACCACGTTTTAGACGAATGTTTAAACAACATTGAAGAAAAACCTGTGTTCATAGCAAAATATGTTGATGACATATTTGCAGTAATAGATAAAAGAAACATAGAAAAAGTACTAAAAATTCTAAACGGATTCCACCCAAAAATTCAATTCACAATTGAAAATGAGTTCAACAAAACAATATCGTTCTTAGATGTAAAAATATACCGTGAAGAGAATTGTTTGCTTTTCGACTGGTATCAAAAACCAACAGCATCTGGAAGACTAGTTAATTTCCGATCAAACCAAGCAAGGCATATCATCATTAATACTGCGTCCAACCTCGTGAATAAAATTTTCAAAATAAGTGATGTACGATTCCACGTCGCCAACGAGAAAAAAGTCATCAAAATTTTAAGTGATAATGGTTATCCTTCTACCATAATTCGAAGCCTTCTTTTAAAACACAAAATGCATATTCCACGACAAAACATTGATGAACCCGTTAGAACGCACCACAAAACCATGGTTTACGTCCCAACTTTATCTAACAACTTCAAAAAATCGATTTCCAAAAAATTGACAGAGGTTCGCCTTGCTTTTAAATCAAACAAAACACTTGACCAATGTTTTACTAAACTCAAGACGAAACCGGATAAGGACAAACAAACAGACGTAATCTACAAAATTAACTGCAATGGTAAATCAAATGAACTGTGCAACCTGTGTTACATTGGGACCACTAAACAACTTCTTAGACAACGCATCTCGAATCATAAGTCCGACATAAAATTAAAAAATTCTGAGAAGACAGCCCTGTCCAGTCACTGCATTGAAAGCGGTCATTCTCCAAACTTTGAAGGCGTGGAAGTTCTACAGACAGAGAAACATGTTTCGAAACGATACACGTTAGAAACATTACATATTCTCAATAACAAAAACAACATGAACCGAAAACAAGACACACAAAACATTTCTGCTGTATATTGCTCTCTTCTTTGTTCTTAAATGTAAATTGTGCTTTATTTAATTTTGACGTAACTTCACTCTTCGAAGTGCTAACTACATTTATAATTTTATTTTTAATTCATATTAATTAATGTAATTAATATTAAATTTTGTTTTTTTTTAAATCTTTCTTGAGTGAGTAAACTATATTGTAATTGTATCCTATTTATCTAACTTAAATTATTTGTATATTTTTGTGTTAATAAAGTTCCCCTGAGGAAGGCAGCAACCCCTGCCGAAACGTTGGGAAAGTTAATGTAACGTAATTGTTTCATTGCAAAAACTATAGTGACCAAAAAGCCGACGGAAAACTATAATTCCAATAATCAAAATAAGTACACAAATTGGTCAATAAATCAACTCAATTACAGTTACAGTCAATGGTGACAGCTGTAAAGCCATGATTACTGACGTTTTCTAACATAAATTGAAGAACCATAATGTTCCTGAAGATGTGCTTTTCAACAATTGATTTATTCAGTTAGATGTTTGGTAAACGCATTGTTTTACCTTACGGACCCATGAATTGGATTCCAAAATCATGCAATTTAACTCCACTTGACTATTTTCTGTGTGGATATGTGCAGTCGCTAGTCTACGCCGATGGACCTGAAACGATTGACCACTTGAATTACACAATTCACTGCTTTGTTGCCTATATACGGCCACAAATTTCTTAAAAGTCTTCGAAAATTAAACCTCCAGAATATACTACGTCCGAGCCAGCCGTGGGCAGTCATATGCCAAAAATCATATTTAGATTATGATGCCACAAGATTATCTTTCGAATAAAGTAAATTTCATGTACCTAAATTAAAAAAAAATTATTTGGTCACGTAATCAGGATTACTACAGTGCATAATGCGCATCCTCAGAGACACCGTACATAGCGCACCGAAGACGTAATTGCTACTGTGGAGCAGAGTATGAAGATTTTGTGGAAGGATTTGGTTTGCGGGCTTTTAAAATCCAACTCGTACCTACATAAATTGAACAACCATCCAGCGCGTCGTACATTTGGTGAATGGGCCCGAAAACCGATCCAGAATTACACAAGCGATGAAGTTCAGTAAAATTGTCGTATTTGGAGTGATCATAATCCATAAGCCATTGTTGTGACGCCAAAGCCTTAACATCCTGAAAAAGTCACTGTGTGGTATGCCCTATGGGTAAAGGAAATCATTGTAGCTGGCCATAATGTTACAGTCATTGGGGGAATGCTATGGAGCAATGATTAATGACTTTTTAATGCCTGAATTGGAGGATGTTCATGTGCCCGACCTTTGGTCCAGGCCATACAGCCAACGAAACAATTAATTTATTCAAGCCATCTTTTGGTGAGCGCATTATCTCACGTCTTGAGACTATGACGTGGTCTGCAAGTTTATCCAATTTAATTTTTATTTGGGGGTCTCAATAGAACAGGATTAAAATATTGGAGCGAGGAAACCCCCTAAATATTACAAAAAAATGTTTTATTTTTCGGATTTAACCCAACTTTTTTTGAATTTTTTTTTACTATTCACTCTCTACGCCTATTTAAAGTTGATTTTAATGGATAGTCCAACGCATAGTGGGCCCCCCTGCTTGGGCCCACTATAGGATTTGGGTTGGGTGCGAGGTTGGGTATGTGCAAAGCTCTCTGTATTGACTTTTTCATTCAACAGTACCTACCTTTACAATATTAATACGAAATACAAAGTAAAGAACAGTGAATTTTTTTTTGTATTATTCAGTTTTAAAATTGCCTTATATACATATGTATAATTAATTAATTCCTCAAACATATCTAGGCATTTTTTTTTATATTACGCCGCCACTGGTACTCCACAACCCAGTCCGCGAAATTGTGGTTACAGCTGTCGTTATAGAATGCCTGTTTTACCACCCTCCATTGGGATTCTATCCTTTGGGTATATGTACCATCCTCCGCTACAAACGAATTGTCGGGATCGCTATGGTTCACCTTTTTATGGATGTAACCATGCTCTCCCAGACAGAGTTGCAAATAATGCATTGAATTTTATAATGCATTTTGAATAAAATAGAAAATATTTTTCAATTTTTAATTCTATTTTTTTAAAATTATTTATTAAATTTTATTTTTCAATGTTACCGTATGGCATTAATTAATTAATGTTATTTTTTAATTGTGTTCTATCAAATTAAAATACTATTTTCCAATGCAAAACTTTTGAAATAAATATACGTGTTTTTATTTTATTTGGCAGACTTTCGCAATTAATAATTAAAATACTTTAAGTTTTAATTTCCAAAATTTTTAACCTGATTAATGTTATGACTTACGGTTATCACGCAATTATAACACAAAAAACAACAATTATTCAAATATTATAATTTATTATTATTATTGTTCGACCGAAAAACGATTTTTTTTGAAAATTTATTTGTTAGTATCAGTCAATCTTCAACCTGGGACATTTTTACGTCAAGATTTCGAATATTAACTGAAATAAATGAAAACAATTGAATAAATTCCCACTAGGCATTGAATTAAAAAATTGTAGCTCATTTTGAATAGAAGTTATTTTTTAATTTTAACTCAATTAAACTTGCAATAAAATAACATTTATTTACTAATTCAATAAAACTTGCAATAAAATAATTTTTAATTTTTATATTCATATATATATTTATTTTCATAGATGGCAATTAGCATTATATATTTTATTTCAGTCAAAGAACAATATCCATTAAAAAAATAAAGAGTAATGCATTGAATTGACATTGGAATTTTTGCAACCTTGCTCCCAGAAAATCATAGGCCCTCCAGTAGTCGGTATGGATAGTCGTCCCATCCTCAACATTGCTTCCTTATCAAAGGAATCAGTACCTGACATAAAAAAAAACTTTATTAATATTGAATAGTTTATATAACTATGAAAACTTACCTCAGCACTGCGTACATTCCCAGTACACACCTCCAACCTGAGATCCTCAGATCCATCCTCGATCATACCGAGAACCCAATGTCCATCTACCCGACGACCTTTATTGAACTTTCGTCGTTCAAATTTACTTTCGTCAATTTGAATGACGCGTCCAGGCTCACCAATTTTGGCACCAATTTCTTGGTTCTCCAAGAAGTGGTCAACGATTACTTCACGGCAGTAGCTATACCAATCCGCGATGGTTCTCGTTGACATACAACTTGAAGCGGAAGTAAAATCTTCCACCATCACCGTTTCGTACGGAAACTTCCGGGCGAAACTGTACATCAAGTACATAACCCTTTGCACAGGGATACGCGCCTCTTCGAACCACGTCCCAACAGAACGTGATATTCTTTTTTTTCTCGGCACGTACCCCTGTCACACTGAAAGAATCCGATGGACTTTTCATGGGTGTAGATGGCTCAAAATCACCAAGGTGCAGAATTGGCTTCGCTAGCAATTTAATGTCTTAAATCTTGACTTATTTAAGAAAAAAAATTAATAAAATACTAAAACTAACCTGTTTTGTGTGTCTATCAAACAATATAATTTATTAATAAACTAAATTTTAAATGAAATCAATATACACGCATAGAAAATCATTTCGGGAACGCGTCCTAATCTACAATCTTCAACAACAAGTTCAAAATATAATTGAAAAATGTAAGGTATTCAACCCCGGTCATCACTTAATACACCGTATTTTTTATACAAAATCTAGTTTTAGAAAGGATACTAATAAATTATTTATTTTTAACTGTAAAAAATGCAAAAACGGTTTGTCCGATACCGCACAAGTCATTTTAGTGAACATATCGATAATCGATCAAAAATAATTTTAAGTGAACGCAGCAATTCGGTGTGACACGTCAGTCGAGGTAGAGAACAATAGCAAAGCCGGCTGCCAGAGTATTTATCGTAAAATAAATTTTATCTTAATGGTAAGCACCTTTTTATTCATTATTCGTAGAGCGTACATCAATAGCCCGTCAATCCGTGAACGCATTTATTACATTTAATTATTGATGAAATTATTTTTTACGACACGAAATTTCAAAGTTACCTCAAATATTTTCCTATTGACAAAGTCAGATCGCATTTAAGATGACCGCCGTATAATTAAAGCGCGCGCTTATTTGAAATCGTCATTTCGGGAACGGTCATTTCGGGAACGTTCCCGGACATGATTTTTACGTATTTTGCTTGTAGAAGATTTTGTATGTATTGTTTTCATTATTGCTTATTTAATACACATACATAGTATACCCATGTTATTAAACAAAGCTTAAATTACGTACTTTGTTTTGTTTTTGTTGATTTTATCAAACTTAGAAAAACGTTCCCGAATTGATGGTTTTCTGTATGATATCTAGTACTAAAAAATATTACTAAAAAAGTATACAATTCTGTGCGCTGCCCTGTCAAAGTTTATTTATATACAATTTTTGCAACAGTATAAACTAAAATTTATCATCATAGCTTGCAATTTTTTTTGTCATAAAAATATTTTGAAATTTGCAACCTTGGTGATTTTGAGCCAGATGTCCATTGGAATTCTGTGGATTCTGCATTTTTTGAAATCTGGCAACAAACCCAGCTCTTCTGCCAGCCTCACTGCCAAGGGTTCGTCGCTGATGTTTTTGTATAGCTTCACCAAATTCCTTAAATAAACTTAAATAAGAAAAACAATAATTTATTAAACTATTTAATAATTACCAGTGTTTCCGAACATCGTCAGAATTTAATTTTTTTTTGTGGGGTAATTTGCTCAACTTTTATTGAACTCCCAGGAACACTTTCACTTTTCCTTTCCATTTTGATTTAATAAAATTGCATTCAAATAATGCAATATCACTTTTCTTAAATTGCGGCACATATAACTGCTTTTTCTCAAGTAATATTGTAAATATTATTGTTTCTAACAATTAGAAAAGAAAGTGAGAATAAGGAAATTTCCCAAATTTCCCACAAATTTATGTAAAATTTCCCTCAGAAAATTAAATAAAAGGAACAATTTCAAATAATATCCCAAAAAAAAGTACATCTGGCATCACGATCACTGTCAAAATGAGAAAAAACATCTGGCCATTATTGTGTGTGTTTTTGTGTGAAAAAGTGAAACTTTAAAAATTAAATAAAAATAAAAAAAGATTTTTCCTCGCCTAGAATTGCGACTAATATTATTTTTTAGAGCATATCTATCGATTAAAAAAAACCGCGTGTGAAAATTCGTGCTGCGGTAAAGGAAAGTTGAGCCGATATTTGGGCTTCTTGGCTGGAATTTATTCAAGTCGCGATGGTCACTTGCCGGAAATCATTTTTAAAATATAACCGCAAATCGTCATCTTTATAGTAACATTAAGTTTACATATATGTACACATTTTTTTTCTTCCTGTGTGACGAAATTTTCCAATGAAATATCAAAATATTAACAGAATATTAGCGGTTTTCCCAAAAGTGATGCCGTCATTCATGCCAACTTTTTTTAAATAAAACGAAAAATATTTGTAGTACCCGTGGATGGTTCAGCGTAGAATTTCCATGCAAGAGGTGTTGGGTTCAATTCCTGCCAGTGCCATTTAAAGTTTTTTTTTTTTCACGGGTACTGCCTCTTGCGATGAATTGAAAAATCCTCCAAGAATAATTCTTGTATTAAAAAGTGTTTTCTCAAATTAACCGTTCGGACTTGGCTTAAAACTGTAGGAGTGTAGGTCCTATCCATCCCTAACAACAACACTTGCACACAGGAATGGTTGAGAGTTGTAAGTCACTAGGCCCTAGTTCTTAAAGGATTACTTCGCCACCTAATTTAATTTCTTTATTTATTTGAGAATTTTCAAAAACCTATTGAGCCAAAAATTCACTCCGTCGCCGAGTCTGAATTTCTTTAGAATTTGTTTTATAATATGCAGACGTTGCTCGTTCTTGTAATTTACCACGGTAACAATATTGAGTTTACTGTCAATTTAGACAATGACAATTCAATGATTATTGGAAGGGTGTGTTCAAAAATTTAAATTGTCAATTCCCTATTGGAAAACCCGCAACTCACGTTGATAGTTTTTTTTTTATTTGAAACTATTCCATTGCTCTTACTTTAAAAAAATTATATCATACGGCATACCATTTGTACAGGAAAATGGAAAACACAAATTTTTACTTTAACTACTCAGACACTTATGTACGCATATTTTTACATATTAACATAATGTAGGTACATTTGTATACAATATCCCGTTTAATTAAATACTCTATAGTTTTATTGATAGAAACATCATCAACTTTTTGTATGCTCTTGATGACTTTTGGCCATTATAAGTTAAGCAGTGAATCCATAATTTAAGTTTTTTGATTTTCTTTTTTTTGTTTAATTACTAGGTAAAGGTACTTTAATGCCGCCTTTTAAATGTTGCGTTATAGATTAACGAATAAGCTAGAACAGTACTTAAACCCCTATTAACTTTAACGATCAACGATCAAGCCTTCAGCTTCAACCGGTAAGTCACTGTTGTGGACTGTTGCACAGCTGCAGCAGGTGCGATATCTAATTAAAATTCTTAAAAAAAGCTTATAGCTTTTGTATTTTGTTTTGTGAGTCGTAGTTAATATTCAAAATTGACGAATTAAAAATCTTAAAAATACCATCAAATCCACTTATCAATTCTTCACGGAATATTATGCGATTGTGAATTTCATTACTCGCGTCTATGTCTGGAGTCTTCGATTCCGGATTCTTATCTCAAATGGGCAGTACGCACTTATCTTCCGTCTGATGACAACATTTGGCCATTTTCTTAAAATTACAAGGCTCCCGCTTACCAATTTCTTTTTTATCTTTTGTTTAAAAGGCCTATTAGAGAAGGCACCGTCAAAGCAGAATTAAATAATTAGCTTGTGCAATAAAAAGATGATACTCCTCACAAATGCTTAAAGGGGTCTAGGCCTAGAATGGAAAAGTGATACCTACTATTACCAAGAACTCGAATCGGAAGGGAATTGGAAGTTGAACAGCAGCAGTCATCGATGATGTTCGATGGAAATTCAGATCACAGACATTAACATTTGACACGAGAAGACCCTTAGAAGCAATCACTGCGGCATCTTCAGATCTTCTTATACGAAGCAAATAGAAAATTATTTAAAAATTAGGCAAATGACGGAACTGTGGAAGTGTGGAGTCGCACTGTGCCGTGCCGCCACCGTCACCGTTCCACCACCGCGCTGCACTGCATCGAACAGAAATTCGTTCCACTTTTGGAATTTGACTGACATAGCCATTAAGTTAGCTATGCTGCGATGCTAATGTCACAGGGTAGGAGGATCAGCTTAAAGTAGCTGTGTTAACTAGGTCTTAACTAGATTAGATTAGGTTGAGAGATCATAGATCGTTACTTTTAATTACACACGCTCTTAGAACACGCACGCGCATACGAGTATACCTTAAGGGCCAGCCTGCTGAAACGGTGCTTTTATTATAATCGTCGAAGTTATTTACGGTATTGTATGATATGTAAGTCTATGGAAGCCTCGTGAAATAAGGCCTTACAATATTCAATGTTCAGAAGCAAAACCTAGACTAACGAGCTCATTTATGCGATAACAATATAGGCTGTCGAACAAATGATGATTTCGGAATCTACAACACTCTTGAGACTTAATTGAGTTATCAAAAAATACTTATGAGCTGCTGACACGGCATTAGACAAAGGAATTTTGTAGAAAACTTATATCAAACGGTAGCGGGCATTTGTAAGTGAGGCTCTTTGTCGGCCGAATGGTAATGGGGATCTGCTAGTTTCAATATTTTTAATAGTTTATGTGAAACGATAGCTTATCACACCTTAAAGATGGAACCATTATATGCTGCGAGAATTCAGTGTCCGTAGGTGTACTGCATTTTTTTTCACATTTTCAAAAAGTGAAAAGGATTAAGATATGAAAATGAGCTGTCAAAAAGCAATTTAGCTGTTGTGTAATTTTAAAGACGTCTAATGGTGTTAGAAGAAAAAATAAATAAAAGGAAAAACACTTATTTCATTGATTGTGTTACATTGAACCTTTCTGAGGGAGCAATTTATTAACAAAATGTTTATCTTAATTGAATACTTGAAAGTGTATTTCAGGCCAATGATGATACTACTGTATTTTTAAATTATTTAATTGCAGATTTGCATAAAAGCGCTATGCTTAAAAAGTAGACGAGACGCATCCTTTGCATATGGTCTTAGATGTTATAAAATTTTATGAGTTTAAAGGTATTGCTACTTGATTACTTCAAAAACTGCAAGTATTTACAAACAAGATTCTCGCTGGGGACTTGACTTAACGTAATTCGGGTTGTTAGCTTGTTATTACTTTCAATAAGTTATTCAATTATTGTGTAAGCTTTATTATACAAACAAAACATCTTGAAAACTCAATAAAAACGTTTTCCTTCTTTTTTTGTCAAGCAGACGGTTTCATTTATATTTAAAGGGGAATCAATAGATCCTTATTTTATCATTTTAAAATTGAAGGTATTATTAGACAAATGGCCGAAACAAATACGGTTGCAGAGCCTCACCCTATTAATGAAAAATTGTTGCTGGATGTCCCCGATAACTTCACGAATTATATCTTTAAGGTCTTAAAAAATGTTTTTGAAGCCTTCATGTGGCTTCAAAGAAGAATGTCAAAGGTTGCACTGGTTCTAATCATTAGCTGTGTTGTCTTTAGGCTCTATTTTTTTTATTTTTCTAATATTAATCAATTTCAAATATTTGTAGTGGTTTTCAATTTCGCTGAATAAGTGAAATTATTTTGTTTTTATTTACAATGTTAAATAATTGTGTTCCAATAGTATTTTAATCAATTTCAATTTTGTTTAATAAGTGATATTTTGTTTGAAATAAAAGTTCTCCCCGGTAAGGTGTGTAGCATTTTTGTTTTTTCTTAGGTGTTCTCTTATTTATGTTGCAGTGCTTTTTGTTTTAAATTGTATTCCTAATTGATTTCCCCCTACTTTCTTTGTTTGATTATATTGACTGCACCTTATTTGTTTTATTTCAATACATTTTTTTCATTTAAGTTTTAATTCTATACGTAAGCTTTCTGTAATTTTTCTGGTTTTTACAAGATACATATACAATGTTACAGACTGAAATGGATACAAATAATGAAAATATTTGTTTAACTGCAATATGCGCAGCGGCAAATGTTTTATTGCTGCTAAATGAAGAAAAGGGAAAAAAAAGAAAAAACGCAAGGGAATGGACAAAAGCTTGGAGGCTCCGTAGGAATACACAAAGTTCTTTTAAACTTTTAAATGACGAACTACGCTCAAAAGATAAGGACGCGTACAGGCGTTATCTTCGTGTGGGCGAGGATTCTTTTAAAGAAATTTTATGCATAGTGCAGAACTCAATTCAAGAACGGAATTCTGATATGCGAGAAACTATTTCTGCGGAGGAATCTTTAGCGATGGTCCTTCGATTTTTGGCTACGGGGGAAACTTTTCGAAGTTTGGATTTCCAAACCCGATTATCTCGGTCCCACATTTCACGTCATGATAGCTTGCTGCAAGGTGATATACGATGGCTTGAGGAATAAATATCTTGAAGTAAGTATTGATTAGATTGTTATTCAATCAAATAGGTTTTAAATTTTGTTATTCAAAAATATTTCCAGTTCCCATCAACAGTCCGACAATGGGAAGAAATCGATAACAGATTCGAAAACAAATGGCAGTTTCCTCTATCCCTAGGTGCCTAAGATGGCAAGCATATAGCTTTGAGAGCTGCAAAAACAGACGGTGCCTTTTGTTATAATTAAAAAGTTTTCAATAGCATCGTACTTTTGGCCATGTGTGATGCAACTTATAAATTAACATACATAGATATAGGCTGCAATGGCAGAATAAATGACGCAGGCGTGCTCAACCGAGGTGACTTGCGTGGGATTATTGATCAAGCGCATCAAAAAATTACCTTTTGCACTTGAAAAGCATGCCCTCAAACCACACCCCTACAATAGCAAGGAGGAAAGTAAAAAAATATTTAATTTTCGTTTGAGCCACGAAAGGCAAACGATTGAGCATGCCTTCGGAATGTTAGCCAACCGATTTCGTGTTTTCCAAACGGAAATTCACTTAAGACCGGAAAAAGTGCAGGAGGTAGTCAGAACATGCTGCCTTCTTCATACATAACTTTTTGTTGACAAAAAGCGGAAGTTCCAAATTCCCTTCTGCTGGTTTAAGAACAACAAGAAACTGCTCCTAACACTGCAAGAAATCCACAAAAAATGGCATCCTCTATTCGTGACACATTTGCGGATTATTTCAAAAAAGAAGGCGAACTACCATGGCAGTACCAATATATTTAAAATAAAAAAAGTGTATATATTTTTAAGATTTTAATTTTGTTCATTTTTCATTACAAACTTAACTCTATTCTTAAACTACATACCTACTTATTTAAACATTTATTATCTTACTCTATAAGTTCTTATTGATAATAAATTAATAATAACTAGCATTAATTTTTTAGTCTATAAGTTCTTAATAATAATAATAATAATAATAATAATAATAATAATAATAATAATAATAATAATAATAATAATAATAATAATAATAATAATAATAATAATAATAATAATAATAATAATAATAATAATAATAATAATAATAATAATAATAATACTGCATGTCTTAACCTTCTGATATACAATCACGTAACGCACAATAACATCTTATGCGAGGAACAGAAAGGCTGCTGTAGGGATGCGAAAGGCTGTAAGGAACAACTTACTTTAGACCAGATCATACTGGAGCACACAGTAAGCCGAGCGAAGAACCTGCACACCTGTTTTATAGACTATCAGAAGGCTTTCGATAGCGTACCACACACCTGGCTGATCGAAGTGATGGAAATATACAAAGTCCACCCAAGCATAATCAACTTCTTGAAAAGCAGCATGGCGAGATGGCGGACTAATATCGAGATACGCACCAAATCTAAACAAATCCGAACATCAGAGATCATGATTAAATGTGGAATCTTTCAAGGAGATTGCCTATCAGCTCTGTGGTTCTGCATCGCACTCAACCCACTTAGCAACCTACTAAGGGATAGCAAATATGGGGTCAAGATCAAGAGCGACACCGGACAAGAAACACTGAGCCACCTGTTATACATGGACGATCTTAAGGCCTACGCATCATCGAAGCAACAACTCGACCAGCTGGTGAAGATAATATCAATGTTCAGCAGTGACATAAACATGAAGTTCGGGCTTAACAAATGTAAGACAGTATGCATTACCAGGGGCAAGGTGACTAAAACACAAGATCCAGACATCCAAAATATCAAAGAGATGGAGGAGGGTGAGGTTTACAAGTATCTGGGCATGATTCAAAATAACCGCATTGAGAAGAGAGGTGTCAAGAACACTTTGACTAGAGAGTTTAAGTCGCGTATTCATAAAATAGCAAAAGCCAACCTAACTGGAAAGTTCATCATAAAGGCCCTGAATACATTTGCGATACCGATACTGGCGTACAGCTTCGGAATAATTAAATGGAGCAACACTGAACTCCAAGCGATGCAAAGAAAGATCAGGACCATGCTCACATCTTATAAGCTGCATCATCCGAAGTCGTGCTGCGAGAGAATGATAACATCTAGGAGGGAGGGGGGAAGAGGTCTCATAGACCTGCAGGCGTTACATGACAACCAAATCCAGTCACTACGCAGTTATTTCAACCTAAAAGCTGAAAGGTCAGGACTCGTAAAAGTGATAAACGAGATAGACAAGAACTTAACACCCTTGAACCTGAGTGGTGACTTCGAGAGACGAGCAATAAGTAGGGATGATAGGGAACGCTTGTGGGCAATCAAACCGATACACGGCCGGTACTACGGGGCAGTTAATAGCGATAATGTTGACAAGTTAATGTCACACAGATGGTTATTAAAGGGTGAACTGTATGCCGAAACTGAAGCGTTTATGATTGCTATCCAAGACCAAGTGATCCCTACCAAGAACTATAAGAAGCATGTCATGAAGGATCCAAGTGTAGGGGATGATACATGCCGCAGATGCAAAAGCCAACCTGAAACGATAGATCATATCTTATCAGGCTGTACGTGCCTAGCTCAAACTGAGTACACGAGGAGACACAATAACGTCGCCAAAATCCTACATAAGAAGCTTCTCGAAAGACATGGAACCCCTATAAACAACGTCCCATACTACGCGTATGACCCTTCACCGGTGGTAGAGGACGACAATGTCAAAATCTACTACGATCGCACCATACATTCCGAGCATACAAGGCTTCACAATCGGCCAGATATCACAATCATCGATAAGAAAGAGCATAAGGGTGTCTTCATTGACATCGCTATTCCTGCAAGCAGAAACATAAGGCGTACGTACAACGAGAAACGTAATAGGTACGCCGAGTTGGCTGTAGAAATCAAGCAAAGCTGGAATCTAAGGGAAGTAAGGATCATCCCAATCATCATCAGCGCGGAAGGCATAATCGACAAACAATTGAAAGAGGACATAAGAACTCTAGGACTAAGACAAAACATAATAGATGCTGTGCAGAAAGCTGTAATAATCGATGCCTGTCACATAACCAGAAACTTCCTGAATATAGATTAACCGACTTATAGGAAAATACATATTTTGTTTGGGCTAAGGCCTCCAAAATATGTTTTTAGTACCCATTAAGGAGAAAAAAGTTAAATAATAATAATAATAATAATAATAATAATAATAATAATAATAATAGTAAAAAGTAAAAAAATAAAACTTTGTTTTTCATTTAAAACTAGAAATCTTTTTGAAAAAGACATTCCATGGCTTGCTTCAACTAATTCGGATTTGTTGTTTCTTCTGAGGAAGTAAATTCTTGATCCTAAATAAAAGATTATGGATTATTTGAAGTATCTGGTCGATTGAATTTAATGCCCGAGAAATCAACTGGGAACTATCCCATTTCCTGAGCATCAGAATCCGAAGAATCGTCAAGATACTCATATACATAAGATAAAATTAAAATTGACACCTACTACCAAAGACACTCCATATAAAGACCGGAATCTTTCGTACGTTTTACCCTCCAACAGCCATTTGTTTACATTTTTGTACCTATTTGTAATTTTGACATTACGTCCATTTTGAAATGTGAAATCCAACAACAATTCGATGCGGTGTATTTACTTGTTTTGACAGATGTTTTTTCTTTTTTTATTAAATTGCTGTGGTGAGAATTTTATAAAAATATTTGCATTTTCCGCACCACCTTAGAATAAAAAATATTTTTTTATATATACATAAATACATATAACTTCGTTCAGGTATTAGAACGAGTATATGTATAAAAACTAATATTTATTCAGGAGGTATGCATTCGGCGCGTTAACCGATTTGTTTGCTTTTGGGTGTTCGGTTTCCCCTGTAGGCCTATTGCACCCATCCTGGAATAAAAAAATAATTAATATTTGTTTCAATCGAATTAAAAACAATCCCTTCCTATAGAATTATTTCTATACCTATTCTGAGCTTTGACACAAAAAAAATGCTAACTCTAACACCTGTTAAAAGTAAACTACCTATGCGGAAAATTGTACTATTGTGTATAAAGGTGTGTAACACACAATAACTTTTTCCTAAAATTTGGCTTACTTAAATCCCTATTCCAAAATTTGAGCTCAAAAAGAATTCTAACTCCAACATAAAATTTAAAATACAAGTTTTGCGGTAAATTGCTTCAGCAAACGAAACTATATTTTGGATTTAAACCATCAAGAAGTTTTTGGAGAACTTCGTTCTCGTGTGCAATTGTGCCACATATATTGCAAAACTGATCTTCTAGATCGCGAACGTATTGAACGAAGTTTGATGGTGTAGCCAGAAGGTTGCAGTTATCCAGATGAATTGGTACAAAGCCAACTGAAGGGCGTACATGGATTTGAACAAGAGTATTTTTAGCATTACTGACAGACAAGTGGATCTTACAAAATAATATGCAAACAGGTGCATCCACCTTTTTGCAATACCCTGGGCCATAATAACTAAGACGTGGTTAGCAGGCCTATTGGTTCTGGGTAGTTCAGATCCATAATCCTCAAATCCTATTATCTTATCGCGTTTCCTACAATAATCCAAATGCGTCTTTAAAGACATTTCGTCCATGGAAATAGAACAATACCTAAACAAGTCAGTAGTAACATGACTCGTTTTAAGTTCTAGGCCCTTTGTGTTGAAATCAATATTGCCTGGTTGATTAGGCCAATGAGAAATAAAAGAATGAAGAGTTTTTTCTGACGGCAATCCTAACGTTTCTCTCATCAACCTATTATGTTACTGAGGAAGTAAATTTAATTGAGAGGGCTAATTGTTTCATTTCGTTGGAATATCTAAAGCTTTTTGGCGAAGTTTTTGAATTTTTCATACAATTACAAACTATGGTGTACAAACCATCTGACAAACTTTCTTTTAGTTCATCTTCAAATGTTTTTTTGAAAATCCTGATGAGCTAATTTTAAATTTCTGTTTTGTTCCTCTAGTAACGTGATTTATTTTTCTTTTTCCCTAATTTTTTCCTCAAGCCCCCTATTTCTTTATTCTACAGCTATAATATTGCTCTGAGCAATTTTCAATTTAAGTCTTAAAGACTCTTTTTTGGGAGTTCCTTTTCTTTAAAAATTTGGTGTTTTGGTGCAAGCATCAGTACCTGCGAAATAAATATGCATTCTTCGGTTTGCCTATATTCTTCTACTTCTTCTTGTTCTACTTTTTCTTCTTCTTTTCTTACTTCTTCTTCTTCTACTACCACTTCTTCTTCTTCTACCACTTCTTCTTCTTCCACTACCACATTTTCTTCAATACCTATTTCTTCATCTTATTATTCACATATATTGCAAAACTGATCTTCTAGATCGCGAACGTATTGAACGAAGTTTGATGGTGTAGCCAGAAGGTTGCAGTTATCTAGATGAATTGATACAAAGCCAATCTTCTGAAGGGCGTATATGGATTTGAACAAGAGTATTTTTAGCATTACTGACGGACAAGTGGATCTTACAAAATAATATGCAAACAGGTGCATCCACCTTTTTGCAATACCCTGGGCCATAATAACTAAGACGTGGTTAGCAGGCCTATTGGTTCTGGGTAGTTCAGATCCATAATCCTCAAATCCTATTATCTTATCGCGTTTCCTACAATAATCCAAATGCGTCTTTAAAGACATTTCGTCCATGGAAATAGAACAATACCTAAACAAGTCATTAGTAACATGACTCGTTTTAAGTTCTAGACCCTTTGTGTTAAAATCAATATTGCCTGGTTGATTAGGCCAATGAGAAATAAAAGAATGAAGGGTTTTTTCTGACGGCAATCCTAACGTTTCTCTCATCAACCTATTATGTTACTGAGGAAGTAAATTTAATTGAGAGGGCTAATTGTTTCATTTCGTTGGAATATCTAAAGCCTTTTGGCGAAGTTTTTGAATTTTTCATACAATTACAAACTATGGTGTACAAACCATCTGACAAACTTTCCTTTAGTTCATCTTCAAATTTTTTTTTGAAAATCCTGATGAGCTAATTTTAAATTTCTGTTCTGTTCCTCTAGTAACGTGATTTATTTTTCTTTTTCCCTACTTTTTTCCTCAAGCTCCCTATTTCTTTATTCTACAGCTACATATAATATTGTATTGCTCTGAGCAATTTTCAATTTGAGTCTTAAAGACTCTTTTTTGGGAGTTCCGTTTCTTTAAAAATGAGGTGTTTCGGTGCAAGCATCAGTTACCTGCGAAATAAATATGCATTCTTTGGTTTGCATATATTCTTCTTCTACTTCTTCTTGTTCTACTTTTTCTTCTTCTTTTCTTACTTCTTCTTCTTCTACTTCTTCTACCACTTCTTCTTCCATATTTTCTTCTTCCACTACCACATTTTTTTCAATAGGTACCTATTTCTTCATCTTCTTGCACCTTCTGCACCTACTTCTTCTAATCCAACCGTTTTTTTAATATTATAGCTATGCTTTCAATTTGCACATACCTGTTGTTTGAATTTCGTGTTCCATTTCGGTATCTTATTGGAAATAAATGATGTCCGGAAGTGCACTCCGAGTCAGTCGATTTTGTTTCCAGTTAGAAAACATCGCATCTGAAAAGTGATGATCGCAAACTCGCAAATTGCAGCCATATTTCCCTGCTATTTATAAAAAAATTAAAAGAAATTATGAAATGAAAAAAATTAATGATAAAATGCTTAAACATTTTTGATAGAAAAATACAAACATTGGAATTCACTCGAATGTGGTGCGGAATATGGTTTAAATGAGGAAAAGTATACCATTTTGTGTCTACTTACTTTTCAATTGAGGCACGGAACGTGTGGCTGAATGTGGAACAGCCCATTACACAGCACGCAGAGCTTTTTTTGTCCATAGTTTCTGAAATAAAATTTATCTGAAAAATAAAAAAAACACAACACAAAAGGCGCGAACTCTTCTTTCGTCGATTTTGATTAAAATTTAATATTAGAATTGCTTTGGGCAATAATAAAAAAATGATTTAAATGTAAATGTTATTAAATGTAAGTTATGTTTTTAAAAAAACAATTTTAAGATCTTTTAAAGGATATTATAATTTTTAAAATTAATTTTTTAAATTAATTAAATTAATTAGATTTAAAAAATCAGAATTTTTGTTGACGTTTTCAAACTGACCTCGAAGAAATAAATAGTTATGTTAAGTGTGATGTTGAGGTGTTGTCACACTTTTATCATTTTTTTATTTGAAAAACTTAACTTATAGTGAAATTGTTAAAACTTGGTCACAGTTTTATAATTATCAAAATACTTTTAGAAAATAGTAATCGTTTTTAAATTCGAGAAAAAAAGAATTATTATAATACTAGCTTTTATCCGCGACTTCGTCCGCATCAGATTGTCTTTTTTGGATAGTAGTATGAAAAAACCTGAGCTGTACTATTTTGTACTTATGTTTGAATTGTGCCGAGATGGGATGAGGCCATACTAAGTGTGATTGTAAAGTTCAGGCAACCTCCAGTAAGAAACAGCAAGCCAACGCTAGGAAAGACCGAGCACCGGCAAGCACCTCTTCTGGAACGAAACCAGGAACGTCAAAGAGACAAAGATCGGAGGAGACAGTGAAGCAAGACGGTGCTAAAAAATAGAAAACCAGCAGCTTCGACACCACCCCGATTGACCTACAAATCGCCATTATAAGCCGTGACGACCCAGATGGGAAAATCTCGGCAAAAAAATGGCTTCTTGTGGAAAATGAGATCCTTAAAGCTATGATGGCAGCATCAGAGAACGATAGTTCTGAGGACTATATCTTTGATGGTGCCGGATGGCGGCGAGGAGTTAAAGTGGTCTGCTGCGGTGACCAGAAATCACGGGAGTTCCTGAACCGTACAATCGCCAACATTGGCGAACTATGGGAAGGTTCCTCCCTTGAGGTTCTACCCGCCGCAGCTCTACCACTCCGTCAGCAGTTTAGCATCTGGATCCCCCCTCCTGCAGAACATGAGGACGCAGCCATTATTAAGCTGTTGGCGAAGCAGAACAAAGAGCTTCCCATTTTAGAATGGAAGCTCCAACACTCAAGAAAGAGTCATGGACGCGAAGGGAAGGACCTCTTGTTTGTGGCAGACAAGAAATCTGACCTTCTGCTGAGAGAAAGAAAAGACGTGTTAAGGTATGGTCTCGGAACCGTAAAGGTTAAGAGGCATGAAGGCAAAGGGGAGTCAAAAGCTGCAAGTGGTGCAAATAAACCTGCACCACGCTAAAGCAGCAACGTACGACCTTACGCTCTACATGTCTCACGAGAACGTGGATGTGGCCTTGATCCAGGAACCATGGTTAGGCAAAAACCGAATCCGTGGGTTGAGGTCAAAACACTACAACCTTTTCCATTCCACGTCAGATGAAGGTAATATTCGAAGTTGTATCCTAGTGAAAAAATCAATTAACGCTTTCTTCCTATCTAGGTACAGCAACAAGGACAACATGGCAATCAGCGTCGAATCGAATGAAGGAAACTTCATTCTAGCGTCGACGTACATGCCGTACGAGGAGGAGAGCCCACCATCAAAAACAGTCCGCGATCTGGTGGTCCATGCCACAGCAAGCGGTACACCTTTGGTGTTGGGAGGTGATGCCAACGCTCACCACACTCAATGGGGCTCTAAGAACATAACTAAAAGGGGTGAGTCAATTTTTGAATATATTCTCTGTTCTAATTTATCGATATGTAATAGGGGCAATCACCCTACCTTTCGAAACAAAAACAGGGAGGAAATCATAGATTTGACCCTTATTAGCAATAATAGTAAAATTTCAGTTGAAGACTGGAGAGTCTCACCTAAAGAATCTTTTTCGGATCACTTTAGGATACTCTTCTCTATAGATAGGAACTTTACTGAAAAGAAACCTTAAAGGAACCCAACTAGAACGAATTGGACAGAGTACGAAAAATGGATGGAAGACTGTATTGATCCACCAGAGGACAATACAAGTCTAAGTACTTCAACCATTGACACTGTTGTCCAAAACTTGTCTAGCAAAATGAGAATGTCTTTTGAAAAACACTGCCCTTTATTTCGTTCCAATAACTCCACTAACCCACCCTGGTGGAATGGTGTACTAAAGAAACGTAGAACAGAGGTTAGAAAACTTTTTAATAAAGCTAAACTGAGTAAATTAGAAGAGGACTTAAAGTCTTATAGAGTCGCACTTAACACTTACACCAAAGAGTTAAGGAAGGCCAAAAAGGATTCGTGGGCTAAACATTGTGAATCCATTAAAAAAACAAGCGAGGCGGCAAGGCTCCATAGAACCCTGGCCATTAATCCCACGATCCCGGGGTACATAAAACACCCTGATGGATCATGGTCGAACTCCAGCCTAGAAACGATTGAACTCTTCATGGAAACTCATTTCCCCGGTTGTAAAAACCCAGGAAGTTTTGATTGCTTGCAATCGAACACGCTGGATTTTACTCACACGGAATCAAATTTAGAACTAAATCAGATTATTACTGAGCAAAAGATTATCTGGGCAATAAACTCGTTCAAACCCTACAAATCAGCGGGAACAGACGAGATTTTCCCAGCTCTTCTTCAAAATGCTCTCAAAGAAATAACTCCGTGGCTTAGGGTAATCTTCATAAGTTGTATTAAACTTAGATACGTCCCTAATAGCTGGAAAAAGGTCAAGGTAGTCTTTATCCCAAAAGCAGGGAAACTGACTCACTCGACCGCTCAGGATTATAGACCAATAAGTCTCTCTTCGTTTCTCCTTAAGACACTGGAGAGGATAATTGATCTATATGTTAGAGAACTTCTCAACGAAAACAATTTGTGCAGCTACCAACACGCTTACCTTAAAGGTAAATCAGTGGAGACTGCTCTGCATGAAGTAGTTTCACATATTGAGAAAAGTCTTGAACATAAAGAATATACACTGGCAGCATTTCTTGATATCGAGGGTGCGTTTAATAACGTTAAAACGGAATCGATCAAGACTGCCTTAGTTGAAGTTGGAGTTGAATCTGTCATTGTCGATTGGATTTTCACCATGTTAAATGGCAGAATTATCAACTCTCAAATAGGAGTTAGCACTATCGAGAAAACAGTTACTAGAGGCACACCACAGGGAGGAGTCATCTCACCCCTACATATATTGCAAAACTGATCTTCTAGATCGCGAACGTATTGAACGAAGTTTGATGGTGTAGCCAGAAGGTTGCAGTTATCCAGATGAATTGGTACAAAGCCAACTGAAGGGCGTACATGGATTTGAACAAGAGTATTTTTAGCATTACTGACGGACAAGTGGATCTTACAAAATAATATGCAAACAGGTGCATCCACCTTTTTGCAATACCCTGGGCCATAATAACTAAGACGTGGTTAGCAGGCCTATTGGTTCTGGGTAGTTCAGATCCATAATCCTCAAATCCTATTATCTTATCGCGTTTCCTACAATAATCCAAATGCGTCTTTAAAGACATTTCGTCCATGGAAATAGAACAATACCTAAACAAGTCAGTAGTAACATGACTCGTTTTAAGTTCTAGGCCCTTTGTGTTGAAATCAATATTGCCTGGTTGATTAGGCCAATGAGAAATAAAAGAATGAAGAGTTTTTTCTGACGGCAATCCTAACGTTTCTCTCATCAACCTATTATGTTACTGAGGAAGTAAATTTAATTGAGAGGGCTAATTGTTTCATTTCGTTGGAATATCTAAAGCTTTTTGGCGAAGTTTTTGAATTCTTCATACAATTACAAACTATGGTGTACAAACCATCTGACAAACTTTCTTTTAGTTCATCTTCAAATTTTTTTTTGAAAATCCTGATGAGCTAATTTTAAATTTCTGTTTTGTTCCTCTAGTAACGTGATTTATTTTTCTTTTTCCCTAATTTTTTCCTCAAGCCCCCTATTTCTTTATTCTACAGCTATAATATTGCTCTGAGCAATTTTCAATTTAAGTCTTAAAGACTCTTTTTTGGGAGTTCCTTTTCTTTAAAAATTTGGTGTTTTGGTGCAAGCATCAGTACCTGCGAAATAAATATGCATTCTTCGGTTTGCCTATATTCTTCTTCTACTTCTTCTTGTTCTACTTTTTCTTCTTCTTTTCTTACTTCTTCTTCTTCTACTACCACTTCTTCTTCTTCTACCACTTCTTCTTCTTCCATATTTTCTTCTTCCACTACCACATTTTCTTCAATACCTATTTCTTCATCTTATTATTCACATATATTGCAAAACTGATCTTCTAGATCGCGAACGTATTGAACGAAGTTTGATGGTGTAGCCAGAAGGTTGCAGTTATCTAGATGAATTGATACAAAGCCAATCTTCTGAAGGGCGTATATGGATTTGAACAAGAGTATTTTTAGCATTACTGACGGACAAGTGGATCTTACAAAATAATATGCAAACAGGTGCGTCCACCTTTTAGCAATACCCTGGGCCATAATAACTAAGACGTGGTTAGCAGGCCTATTGGTTCTGGGTAGTTCAGATCCATAATCCTCAAATCCTATTATCTTATCGCGTTTCCTACAATAATCCAAATGCGTCTTTAAAGACATTTCGTCCATGGAAATAGAACAATACCTAAACAAGTCATTAGTAACATGACTCGTTTCAAGTTCTAGGCCCTTTGTGTTGAAATCAATATTGCGTGGTTGATTAGGACAATGAGAAATAAAAGAATGAAGGGTTTTTTCTGACGGCAATCCTAACGTTTCTCTCATCAACCTATTATGTTACTGAGAGAGTAAATTTAATTGAGAGGGCTAATTGTTTCATTTCGTTGGAATATCTAAAGCCTTTTGGCGAAGTTTTTGAATTTTTCATACAATTACAAACTATGGTGTACAAACCATCTGACAAACTTTCTTTTAGTTCATCTTCAAATTTTTTTTTGAAAATCCTGATGAGCTAATTTTAAATTTCTGTTCTGTTCCTCTGGTAACGTGATTTATTTTTCTTTTTCCCTAATTTTTTGCTCAAGCTCCCTATTTCTTTATTCTACAGCTATAATATTGCTCTGAGCAATTTTCAATTTGAGTCTTAAAGACTCTTTTTTGGGAGTTCCGTTTCTTTAAAAATGAGGTGTTTTGGTGCAAAATAAATATGCATTCTTCGGTTTGCCTATATTCTTCTTCTACTTCTTCTTGTTCTACTTTTTCTTCTTCTTTTCTTACTTCTTCTTCTTCTACTACCACTTCTTCTTCTACCACTTCTTCTTCTTCCATATTTTCTTCTTTCACTACCACATTTTCTTCAATACATATTTCTTCATCTTATTATTCACATATATTGCAAAACTGATCTTCTAGATCGCGAACGTATTGAACGAAGTTTGATGGTGTAGCCAGAAGGTTGCAGTTATCTAGATGAATTGATACAAAGCCAATCTTCTGAAGGGCGTATATGGATTTGAACAAGAGTATTTTTAGCATTACTGACGGACAAGTGGATCTTACAAAATAATATGCAAACAGGTGCATCCACCTTTTTGCAATACCCTGGGCTATAATAACTAAGACGTGGTTAGCAGGCCTATTGGTTCTGTGTAGTTCAGATCCATAATCCTCAAATCCTATTATCTTATCGCGTTTCCTACAATAATCCAAATGCGTCTTTAAAGACATTTCGTCCATGGAAATAGAACAATACCTAAACAAGTCATTAGTAACATGACTCGTTTTAAGTTCTAGGCCCTTTGTGTTAAAATCAATATTGCCTGGTTGATTAGGCCAATGAGAAATAAAAGAATGAAGGGTTTTTTCTGACGGCAATCCTAACGTTTCTCTCATCAACCTATTATGTTACTGAGGAAGTAAATTTAATTGAGAGGGCTAATTGTTTCATTTCGTTGGAATATCTTAAGCCTTTTGGCGAAGTTTTTGAATTTTTCATACAATTACAAACTATGGTGTACAAACCATCTGACAAACTTTCCTTTAGTTCATCTTCAAATTTTTTTTTGAAAATCCTGATGAGCTAATTTTAAATTTCTGTTCTGTTCCTCTAGTAACGTGATTTATTTTTCTTTTTCCCTACTTTTTTCCTCAAGCTCCCTATTTCTTTATTCTACAGCTACATATAATATTGTATTGCTCTGAGCAATTTTCAATTTGAGTCTTAAAGACTCTTTTTTGGGAGTTCCGTTTCTTTAAAAATGAGGTGTTTCGGTGCAAGCATCAGTTACCTGCGAAATAAATATGCATTCTTTGGTTTGCATATATTCTTCTTCTACTTCTTCTTGTTCTACTTTTTCTTCTTCTTTTCTTACTTCTTCTTCTTCTACTTCTTCTACCACTTCTTCTTCTTCCATATTTTCTTCTTCCACTACCACATTTTCTTCAATAGGTACCTATTTCTTCATCTTCTTGCACCTTCTGCACCTACTTCTTCTAATCCAACCGTTTTTTTAAATTATAGCTATGCTTTCAATTTGCACTTACCTGTTGTTTGAATTTCGTGTTCCATTTCGGTATCTTATTGGAAATAAATGATGTCCGGAAGTGCACTCCGAGTCAGTCGATTTTGTTTCCAGTTAGAAAACATCGCATCTGAAAAGTGATGATCGCAAACTCGCAAATTGCAGCCATATTTCCCTGCTATTTATAAAAAAATTAAAAGAAATTATGAAATGAAAAAAATTAATGATAAAATGCTTAAACATTTTTGATAGAAAAATACAAACATTAGAACTCACTCGAATGTGGTGCGGAATATGGTTTAAATGAGGAAAAGTATACCATTTTGTGTCTACTTACTTTTCAATTGAGGCACGGAACGTGTGGCTGAATGTGGAACAGCCCATTACACAGCACGCAGAGCTTTTTTTGTCCATAGTTTCTGAAATAAAATTTATCTGAAAAATAAAAAAAACACAACACAAAAGGCGCGAACTCTTCTTTCGTCGATTTTGATTAAAATTTAATATTAGAATTGCTTTGGGCAATAATAAAAAAATGATTTAAATGTAAATGTTATTAAATGTAAGTTATGTTTTTAAAAAAACAATTTTAAGATCTTTTAAAGGATATTATAATTTTTAAAATTAATTTTTTAAATTAATTAAATTAATTAGATTTAAAAAATCAGAATTTTTGTTGACGTTTTCAAACTGACCTCGAAGAAATAAATAGTTATGTTAAGTGTGATGTTGAGGTGTTGTCACACTTTTATCATTTTTTTATTTGAAAAACTTAACTTATAGTGAAATTGTTAAAACTTGGTCACAGTTTTATAATTATCAAAATACTTTTAGAAAATAGTAATCGTTTTTAAATTCGAGAAAAAAGGAATTATTATAATACTAGCTTTTATCCGCGACTTCGTCCGCATCAGATTGTCTTTTTTGGATAGTAGTATGAAAAAACCTGAGCTGTACTATTTTGTACTTATGTTTGAATTGTGCCGAGATGGGATGAGGCCATACTAAGTGTGATTGTAAAGTTCAGGCGACCTCCAGTAAGAAACAGCAAGCCAACGTTAGGAAAGACCAAGCACCGGCAAGCACCTCTTCTGGAACGAAACCAGGAACGTCCAAGAGACAAAGATCGGAGGAGACAGTGAAGCAAGACGGTGCTAAAAAATAGAAAACCAGCAGCTTCGACACCACCCCGATTGACCTACAAATCGCCATTATAAGCCGTGACGACCCAGATGGGAAAATCTCGGCAAAAAAATGGCTTCTTGTGGAAAATGAGATCCTTAAAGCTATGATGGCAGCATCAGAGAACGATAGTTCTGAGGACTATATCTTTGATGGTGCCGGATGGCGGCGAGGAGTTAAAGTGGTCTGCTGCGGTGACCAGAAATCACGGGAGTTCCTGAACCGTACAATCGCCAACATTGGCGAACTATGGGAAGCTTCCTCCCTTGAGGTTCTACCCGCCGCAGCTCTACCACTCCGCCAGCAGTTTAGCATCTGGATCCCCCCTCCTGCAGAACATGAGGACGCAGCCATTATTAAGCTGTTGGCGAAGCAGAACAAAGAGCTTCCCATTTTAGAATGGAAGCTCCAACACTCAAGAAAGAGTCATGGACGCGAAGGGAAGGACCTCTTGTTTGTGGCAGACAAGAAATCTGACCTTCTGCTGAGAGAAAGAAAAGACGTGTTAAGGTATGGTCTCGGAACCGTAAAGGTTAAGAGGCATGAAGGCAAAGGGGAGTCAAAAGCTGCAAGTGGTGCAAATAAACCTGCACCACGCTTAAGCAGCAACGTACGACCTTACGCTCTACATGTCTCACGAGAACGTGGATGTGGCCTTGATCCAGGAACCATGGTTAGGCAAAAACCGAATCCGTGGGTTGAGGTCAAAACACTACAACCTTTTCCATTCCACGTCAGATGAAGGTAATATTCGAAGTTGTATCCTAGTGAAAAAATCAATTAACGCTTTCTTCCTATCTAGGTACAGCAACAAGGACAACATGGCAATCAGCGTCGAATCGAATGAAGGAAACTTCATTCTAGCGTCGACGTACATGCCGTACGAGGAGGAGAGCCCACCATCAAAAACAGTCCGCGATCTGGTGGTCCATGCCACAGCAAGCGGTACACCTTTGGTGTTGGGAGGTGATGCCAACGCTCACCACACTCAATGGGGCTCTAAGAACATAACTAAAAGGGGTGAGTCAATTTTTGAATATATTCTCTGTTCTAATTTATCGATATGTAATAGGGGCAATCACCCTACCTTTCGAAACAAAAACAGGGAGGAAATCATAGATTTAACCCTTATTAGCAATAATAGTAAAATTTCAGTTGAAGACTGGAGAGTCTCACCTAAAGAATCTTTTTCGGATCACTTTAGGATACTCTTCTCTATAGATAGGAACTTTACTGAAAAGAAACCTTAAAGGAACCCAACTAGAACGAATTGGACAGAGTACGAAAAATGGATGGAAGACTGTATTGATCCACCAGAGGACAATACAAGTCTAAGTACTTCAACCATTGACACTGTTGTCCAAAACTTGTCTAGCAAAATGAGAATGTCTTTTGAAAAACACTGCCCTTTATTTCGTTCCAATAACTCCACTAACCCACCCTGGTGGAATGGTGTACTAAAGAAACGTAGAACAGAGGTTAGAAAACTTTTTAATAAAGCTAAACTGAGTAAATTAGAAGAGGACTTAAAGTCTTATAGAGTCGCACTTAACACTTACACCAAAGAGTTAAGGAAGGCCAAAAAGGATTCGTGGGCTAAACATTGTGAATCCATTAAAAAAACAAGCGAGGCGGCAAGGCTCCATAGAACCCTGGCCATTAATCCCACGATCCCGGGGTACATAAAACACCCTGATGGATCATGGTCGAACTCCAGCCTAGAAACGATTGAACTCTTCATGGAAACTCATTTCCCCGGTTGTAAAAACCCAGGAAGTTTTGATTGCTTGCAATCGAACACGCTGGATTTTACTCACACGGAATCAAATTTAGAACTAAATCAGATTATTACTGAGCAAAAGATTATCTGGGCAATAAACTCGTTCAAACCCTACAAATCAGCGGGAACAGACGAGATTTTCCCAGCTCTTCTTCAAAATGCTCTCAAAGAAATAACTCCGTGGCTTAGGGTAATCTTCATAAGTTGTATTAAACTTAGATACGTCCCTAATAGCTGGAAAAAGGTCAAGGTAGTCTTTATCCCAAAAGCAGGGAAACTGACTCACTCGACCGCTCAGGATTATAGACCAATAAGTCTCTCTTCGTTTCTCCTTAAGACACTGGAGAGGATAATTGATCTATATGTTAGAGAACTTCTCAACGAAAACAATTTGTGCAGCTACCAACACGCTTACCTTAAAGGTAAATCAGTGGAGACTGCTCTGCATGAAGTAGTTTCACATATTGAGAAAAGTCTTGAACATAAAGAATATACACTGGCAGCATTTCTTGATATCGAGGGTGCGTTTAATAACGTTAAAACGGAATCGATCAAGACTGCCTGTAGCGTGTGCACTGTACATTATCAACATCCATAGTGTAAACCCACTAAGGTTGGTTCAATAACTTAGTTCTAAAATTATATTTTTGTTTCCAACTGTACAAAAACCAAATGACTTCCTTTGGTTCGAAGTGTACCCAAATCCATCGCTGTCCGCCATAGTTTTTCCTTCTTTCACTTTTCCTGTGACTTGATGGCCAGACGGACGTCTCCAAATAAATTAATAAATATAAAAGTGAAATTAAGAATATAAAAGTAAAATTAAGAATTTAAAATAAACTAAATAAATTATAAAATAAATAAATTTATGTGTCTTACTTCGAAGAGCACAAATTGGTGACCCCGACGAGTAAAATATTGTGGTGGCGAGGCAGTCACATATTTAGTGCCGTAATTTAATACGACGTACGGTGCAGCCGCAACCGCAGCCGCAACAGTGACCACCTCAGCCATAGTACAAAAATTGAACACGACGGGCGGGCAGCCGCAGCCGCTACAGCGACCACCTCAGCCACAGTACAAGGAGCACCAACACCGAGAGGCAAAGTTAATATATATATATGTGCGTAGCCACGTGCCACCGCCGCCAAATTGTTCTCCTCAACAAGCAACCAACAAACATCGAACGCAACACAAACGCGTAATAAAATACAAGTTGTCCACAACCAGCAAGAACATTCCAAGTCACCTGAAAAATAGAGTACAATCTACAAGCTCAAGACTGAGCACCACAGTTGCAGCAGCTGCCACTAAAGTACCAAAACGAACGTCAAATACACCATCCCCAAGTAGTACAGCAAGAGCGAATAGAATTTCTACAAAAGGACCAAGAGCACCACAGCAGTGAGAGGCACACCAGTTAATATATACATACATATATGTATATACCCAAGTGCCATCACCGCCAAATTTATTCAACAAGCAACGAAGCAGCAGTCAACACCATACGACAGCACCAGCGCTGTCGCTTTAACAAAAATTCACCTGCGCTGTCGCATTAGAAAAAAATTGCCAGCGCTACCTTCATATATTAATTCAAGTACAAAAGTACAGTGAGTACCTTTTCTTTTTCTATTAATATATACAATATATAATTTTTATTTTATATTATTATTATATTTATTAATATGAATTTATTTATTAATTATATTGAATTATATTAAATTAATAAAAATTAAAATTTAAAAAAAAAAAATTAAAAATCTGAAGTGCTCATATTTTCATAATTTGTTTTTGGATATTATTCGGTGGATTTTGTTTTCGTAAAACGTTGTGCCAGTTGCTCACGGTTAAAATTTTATATCGCGTACGGTCGATTAGTTTTTCGTTTGATCTCCTCTCGTTCGTTAGTTTTAATCATGCCAGGCGGTGAAAAACCCATCGATGGCTCCGGTAGTTCACACATTAATCCCAATGTTGACGCGAATGAAGCAAACGTGGCAGAAACTCCTAGTGTTATTTCCCAAAATTCTTTGATTTCGATCAAAATTCCACCTTTTTGGAACAATCGGCCTGATTTATGGTTTTTACAAATCGAAACGCAATTTCGATTAAAAAACATCACTGCATCCAACACTAAGTATGATTATTTAGTGGCTTCGCTAAATAGTCAAACTATGGAATCTGTTGCAGATGTTCTCGTTTCACCACCTGCACACGAAAAGTATGAAAATCTTAAAAAAGTTTTACTCGAGAGAAACCGGGATAGTGAAGAAAGGCGTTTGGACGCTCTGTTAAATAAAGTTGAACTCGGAGACATGAAGCCATCGGAGCTTTATAGGAGTATGGAGAGTCTGGCAAGTGGGAACAATCTCGTCAATTCGCCATTAGTTATGAAGCTATGGTTAAATCGACTTCCGTCGAATATACGCGTTTGCCTCATGGCAGTCGAGAACTCACAGACTCAAAGTGAGCTTTTCGCTTTAGCTGATAGACTCCATCACTCTTCAGCAGCTTCACACGTCGCCCAAGTCAACTCACCTAACGTTCCTAGTTCTGACTCCGAACTTTTGCAAAAATTGATTTTCAAAATCGAACGGCTCGAAACAAATTTTTCAAAATCCAACAATTTTAACAGAACGTCCAGAAGTTTTTCGAGAGATAGGAGTAGAGGTAGACCCCGTTCGCAGAGTAGGTCAGAAAACGAAAATAAGTCGATTTGCTGGTTTCATAGGAAATTCGGAAATAACGCCAGGAAGTGTTCAAAACAATCGTGTTCATTTCAATCCAAAGCTAATAAAGAGACAAAAAACTAATTCGCCAGATCTCAAACGCGGCTTTGAGTGAGGCAAACTTTTCACGCCGTCTTTTTATTCGCGATAAAAACACAAAGCTTCAATTCTTAATCGACACCGGTGCTGAAATTTCGATAATTCCTCGCAAATTTTGTCAACATACCAAAGAACCAAACGATTTCATTCTGCTTACTGCGAACGGAGGAAAAATTCATACTTACGGTTGCAAACGATTAACAGTTGATTTGAATTTAAGACGCGCTTTTGATTTCACTTTCGTTGTTGCAGACATTGATCACCCTATTATAGGAGCTGATTTTTTGCACAAGTATAATTTAACCATTGATCTTCGTAACCAACGAGTAGTAGATAAAAGCACTAATCTCCAAGTCAGCTGTCTTTTCAAATCCGCGAACACTAGCTCTCCAAAACTATTTTCAATTCCAAGTGAATTCGGCGCTATCCTTGACGAGTTTCCTGAGCTAAAAGCTCCACCAGACTTTACGTTGCCGGTCAAACATGACGTTGTCCACCGGATACAAACAACTGGTCAACTCCCTTCAGCTAGTGCACGAAGACTCAATCCGGAGAGGTTAGCAATCGCGAAGCGTCAGTTTCAGCAGATGATCGATTTAGGTATTTGTCGCGTTTCAAAGTCTCACATCGCTTCACCTCTTCACATGGTTCCGAAAAAGAACTCACTTGATTTCAGACCATGCGGCGACTATCGATGGTTAAATAAAGTGACAATACCAGATAAACATCCGATCGCTAACGCTCAAGACTGCTCCGCTAACCTCGACGGTTGTTCAATATTTTCGAAAATCGATTTGATACGTGCGTATCATCAAATACCGGTCGCAGAAGAGGACGTTCATAAAACGGCGGTCATAACACCTTTCGGGCTTTTCGAATTTTTACGAATGCCTTTCGGAGTGCGCAACGGTGCGCAAACTTTCCAACGTTTTATGAACAGCATTTTAGGCGATCTTTCGTTCGTTTTCGTGTACTTGGACGATGTTCTAGTTTCAAGTAAATCGGTCAAGGAGCATAAAACGCATTTACGAGAAGTTTTTCAAAGACTGCAGGAGCACGGGCTCAACGTTAATTTGGCAAAATGCGAACTAGGAGTTAGCAAACTCGATTTCTTGGGATACTGCGTTTCCGAAAATGGAATAATTCCTTCGCAAGAACGAGTAAAAGCCATCAACGAATTTCCTAGTCCGGTCTCCATCAAACAACTTCAGCGCTTTCTCGGCATGATAAATTTCTACAATCGTTTTATGCCAAGTATGGCATCTAAAGCTAAAGTTCTTTACGAACTTTTAAAAGGCGTAAAAGCAAATAAAAAAGAGACTAAAAAAACGATTTTTCAGTGGTCAGACGTTTGCGAAGAAGCTTTTCAAGTTCTCAAAAGAGATTTGTCCCAACGCACTATGCTTTTTCACCCAAAGCCTCTAGCGCAAATCAGCATTATGGTAGACGCCTCTAACGACGCTATTGGAGGAGTACTCCAGCAATACCATAATAGCTTTTGGGAGCCTTTAGGTTTCTTTTCAACTCGTTTGAGCCCAGCCGAAAGAAAATATTCGACGTTCGATCGCGAACTCCTCGCAATTTTCAAAAACGTTAAACATTTTCGGTATTACGTGGAAGGTAGACAATTTACTGTTTTCACCGACCATAAGCCGCTCACAAACGCAATATGTTCCAAAACTGAAAAATCGCCCCGTCAAACGCGCCACTTAGAGTTTATCGCAGAATTTACTACCGACATTCGTTACATCAAAGGCATACAAAATATCGTCGCCGATACTTTATCGAGATCGTATGTTGAATTGATCGATTTCAACAATGTCAGTATTCCAAGTCTGTTAAAAGAACAAGAAAACGATGAAGAGCTTAAATCAATTTTAAAACTTTCCAAAACATCTTTCAAGTTAGAAAAAGTAAATATTCCGATAAACGACGTTGAAATATGGTGCGAAACATCGACTGGTAAAAATCGTCCGTATGTGCCTGAAATTTTTCGACGAACAATTTTTGACAACCATCACAAACTGTCACATCCAGGTTCAAAAGCAATGCGTAAAATAATAACAGCAAAATACTTTTGGCCTAAAATGAACAGCGATGTTAACAGATGGACAAAAAGTTGTATCTCTTGTCAAAAGTCAAAAATTTCCAGGCACACTACTTCTAAACATGGAATTTTTCCAGTTCCGGAAGGCCGATTTTTACACATCCATATGGATTTGGTTGGTCCTTTACCACCATCTCAAGGTTTCACGTACTTGCTCACTATCAAAGATCGCTTTTCATCCTGGCCAGAAGCCATTCCGCTGAAAAACATGAATGCTTCCACCGTTGTAACCGCTTTTGTACAAAACTGGGTTTCCAGATTCGGAGTCCCTCAAACAATCACAACCGATCAGGGAACTCAATTTGAGTCAAGCCTCTTCAAAGAAATCTCCGAAACTCTCGGTACAAAGCGAATACGAACAACGACTTACCATCCGCAAGCAAATGGTTTGGTAGAACGGTTTCACCGCCAACTGAAAGAATCTCTACGCGCTCACGAAGATAAACAAAATTGGTATTCAAATTTACCTTGGACTCTTCTCGGCATTCGTTCAACGATAATTGATGACATCAATGTAACGCCAGCTCAATTGTTATACGGACAAAACTTACGCTTGCCCGCTGAACTAATCGAACCCAAGCCTTTGAACCCAATTTCTAGTTCATCGGCAGCTCAAGAAATCACTCAAGCTATTTCACAAACTCGGCCGTGTTCAAGTAGAAACCGAAACCAAAAATACATTTTTGTACCTAAAGATTTGAAAACATGCAAATACGTTTTCGTTCGGGAGGAGGTAAACCGTGGAAGTTTGAATCAACCGTACAAAGGTCCATTCGAAGTAATTAAAAGATTTGAAAAAACGTTTTTAGTGCTCATAGATAATAAAGAGCAAATAATATCTATTGATCGACTCAAACCAGCTTTTTACGTGAAGGACAATGATCCACAACCAATCAACAAACGAGTTACTTTCAACTTACAATAAAATATCTTTAATAGCATGTCATTTCAGATTTTTTCATTTCAATTTAAATAATAAATTGTACTGCATACAATATTGTAAGGTTTTCTACCAAAACTTAATTTTATTTTATAAAAATTGTATGGTCTTATACCAAAATAGGTTAAAACAAAGTAAAATTATTGTAAAGCCTTTTGCCAAAACTCACTGTACAACACAAAAAAAAATGTAAAATGTTTAAATTATAATGAATTTACAAAACTTGTAAAATTTTATCTTTATACGTATAAATTAGATTTTAAAACACTCTTAAATGTAAATTTTACGAATACATAAAACAATCTCTGTTAGAGTTAAAACATTGCATTATATAAATAATTTCAATTATAACTTAATATATGTATAAACTTTTGTACGGCGGGGAGTGATGTAGCGTGTGCACTGTACATTATCAACATCCATAGTGTAAACCCACTAAGGTTGGTTCAATAACTTAGTTCTAAAATTATATTTTTGTTTCCAACTGTACAAAAACCAAATGACTTCCTTTGGTTCGAAGTGTACCCAAATCCATCGCTGTCCGCCATAGTTTTTCCTTCTTTCACTTTTCCTGTGACTTGATGGCCAGACGGACGTCTCCAAATAAATTAATAAATATAAAAGTGAAATTAAGAATATAAAAGTAAAATTAAGAATTTAAAATAAACTAAATAAATTATAAAATAAATAAATTTATGTGTCTTACTTCGAAGAGCACACTGCCTTAGTTGAAGTTGGAGTTGAATCTGTCATTGTCGATTGGATTTTCACCATGTTAAATGGCAGAATTATCAACTCTCAAATAGGAGTTAGCACTATCGAGAAAACAGTTACTAGAGGCACACCACAGGGAGGAGTCATCTCACCCCTACTATGGATCCTCGTAGTCAACAAAATTCTCACAAAGTTCAAAGATCAGGGCATTAAAATAGTAGCATATGCAGATGACATAGTGGTTTTGGTATCAGGCAAGTTTCTTACCATCATCGAAAACATTATGGAAAATGCATTAAAGGATTTATCTTCTTGGGCGACTAAGAACGGTCTCGGGGTCAACCCCACCAAGACAGAGCTAGTCTTGTTCACGAAGAAACGGAAACTGGAGGGCTTCAACCCTCCCAAACTAAATGGTATTCCTCTAAAACTTTCTAAGGAAGCTAAATTTCTAGGAGTAATCCTTGACTCCAAGCTTACATGGAAGCATAATACGGAGGAAAGAATGAAAAAAGCATTATGTGCATTCTACATTCATGCAAAAAGACCTTCGGTGTACGTTGGGGTATGCGACCGCAAGTCATCCAATGGATGTACACAGATTGTCAGACACATTCTTACCTATGGCTCTATTGTATGGTGGAAGGCGGTGGAAAAATCAAGCTATCTCAAGAACCTGAATAAGGTACAGAGACTAGCTTGTATAGGAATAACAGGGGCTCAAAGATCCACACCACAAGCTGGATTGGAAATGATCTTGGACCTCCCGGCTCTGAATGAGTTCATAAAGTGCACGGCAGCCAAAACTGCAATTCGTTAAAGAGAACTGTGTTTTTGGAGGCAGAGCACTTATGGCCACGGGTCAATCTTACAAAGTTATGACACGATTCCAGGACTGAGGGAGACCACCGATTATATCCCCCCTTTACTAGATTTCGACAGGAAGTTTTCTATTTTCATACCAGACAGACAGGGTTGGGATCCTAATTCACTTATAAGTAAACAGGGTATCCCTTTCTACACTGACGGTTCAAAAATGGAATCAGGAACAGGTGCTGGAGTGTTTTGCCAATCTCTAAACATCAGAGCGTCATAAACACTCCCGGCTGACTGTAGTGTCTTTCAGGCCGAGATCTTTGCCATTGGAAAAGCAGCTAAACTGGCACATCAAGAAAATCTAAGTTCTTCGGAGATTACCTTTTTCGTGAACAGCCAGGCTGCTATCAAAGCCTTAGCCAGTGAGACCATAAGATCAAAACTGTATTTAAATTGTAGGAAGGAATTAAACAAAATCTGCCACACTAACCAGGTAAAGCTCTGCTGGGTTCCCGGACATAGCAATATAGAAGGGAATGATATAGTAGATGAACTAGCCAGGAAAGGGTCAGAAGCAGACACCAGTAGTAGCGACCATTCAGTCAGGGGACCACTCGTCCCGAATGGGGTACTCAAGAGGAAGATAGACCTTTAACTAAAAGAGAAAATCAATATCTCCTGGAAATCCAGGGACGATTGTGTAATCTCTAGAAGTTTATGGCCTAACACAAATGAAAAGGAAACTCGGTATATTCTATCGCTGAGTAAAAAGAGCATTAAAATCCTGATAGGTGTACTAACAGGTCATTGCGCCATTGGAACAATGGCTAACAGAATAGGGGCATTTGCACCCGATTTTTTGTAGGAGCTGTCAGGATGAGGAAGAAATGGAAACCATTAAACACCTGCTCTGTGACTGTCCGAACCTAGAAACCAGCCGACTCCGTCATTTCGGAAACAGGTTTGTTGGAGAACTGGATGATCTAGCACAGGTCTCAATGGCAAGCATGAGGAAATTTATAGATAGCACAGGCTGGTTCGTCAACGAGCCAGTCTACGCTAATCGACAGAATTGAGGAACATCGTTGCTAAATTTTTACTTTTACAGGGGATCACAATGGACCAGTAGGCCCCCGTGTACGCAACAGCTTCATGCTGTGCACACCCCTTGCAACCTAACCTAACTTAACCTAAGTGTGATTGTCATAGGTTAGGTTAGGTTAATACATTTTGGGAAGAAGATAGGTTTTTTGTTTTTCCTTCCTTGGCAAGAACGTAAAGATTTTATGGGTTTGAGACTCGTGAGCACGCTACATATAATTGTCCATGGGGAAAACAGTTTTTTTCCAAATTTACACCTGCAACTTTCAGCGTTTGGCCCTGAGCTTTATTTATTGTTATTGCAAATGCTGGTTGATAAGTTTAGCATGTTCGACAACTTATTTCATAAGGGTTTGGGAATGCCTTGTTTTCCCGTAATACCAATTTTATCCAAATATTATTCAAATCTTTGGTAATTTATGAGTGAAAGCGATCAGATTCCCCGGAAAGTAATTTTCCAAGGGATTGCGTTGTTTGCTCGAGGTCAAAGGTAACTCGTGTCCTTTCTTAAGTCTCAAACTATCTCCTTACCAAATTTTATTTAAATCTGTTCAGTAGTTTAGGGGGGAGAGTACGATAACTTTGGCGACAAAGTTTAATGACGGATTTGTATAGAACAGTTAAAAACAAGCATTTTTTACTATGGGAGGGGGGTCTATCTCCCCCCGTTTAGTGATCAAAAACTGAAAACTAGATGACTTGATGTCTTCTAGTTCTTGAGAAAATTGAAAATTACCAAAACAAAATATTTTAATTAAATTACTTTTTCCTTGCTTAAGTATTAACGTAGTCTTATTTTGATAGTAATAATCGATAAGATATACCTAGGGTAAATTAATTTTTCTTAAATCCAGCTTATTTAAATGCAAACGAAACTTTTTTTAAAACAATTTTTTTTCAAAAACTATGCAAATTAACACACGTTCCATTAGTAATCAGAAAATATGAACCAAAATATAATAATTAGCAAAGCAATAGGTAAGCACTATCGTCTCGATCATAAAATACGATATTAAATATTATGTTACATTTCAATATAATCACGTAGGAGCATGTTGTTTTCCTAATAAGTGATTCATCTATAAGAAACCATAAGTTCTTTGTTTAGCCATATTTGATGACAGTTTCTGTGAATACATTTGAAGTTATATTAATGTAATGTACATACTTACTAACTCATATTCTACACAATTTTTTAGTTACAGAAACTCCGCGTCATTCAAGTCATGCAAGTAGTGCAGTTGGTCAAAGCACCATAGTTTGGGAACGTAGACCTCTTCTATCCCTGCTCCATTTCTCTTTCACCTAACCACCAAGGATTTTTCTTTGCAGTATTGAGACTTTTTCCCGCTCCAGTCGATTAGTATATAATGGATGCTTTGGATTGCATAAATTCAGGTAGCCCCCAAATGCTTCAATCAACTTTTGTGTGTTCCTTCGTCCACATCGACATTTTCCTAAAAGAAAAATATAAGATATAACTCAATTTTATTAAACAAAAAAACGAATTAACATTTGTCGTTTAAATATACCTACTTACATTTATAAAATATTTCAACACTTTTACTTTACAAGTCCCAAAATTTTCAAAATGAAATCCACCCCTTATTTCTGAATATTTATGTATGTATATACTTTATGTGCAAAGCCAAAGAGCAAAAAAAGAATACCTTTCGCATCGACGAACATAAAATAATGAGATATTGGGAACGAAATGAGAAAGGAACTGTACTGCCCAAGCAGAAAATTAATTTTTTGTCATGAGCATCCCGTCCCTTTACTCAGCTCCTCGCTTGCCCACAAACATTCGTCACAATCACAACGTTGTGGGCACAACACGTGTAGACATGTACTTTGATTGCTCATATCATTTCGATTTCAGAAGAGCTAATTTCCTGTTCTTTTCTGAAGATTTAACCATTTCTGGAATTGCTGATACATTAGCATTATCTAATATAGACGAAGCAGTTTCAAATTTGTATAAGATTCTTAAAAATTATCTAAAATCTACCTTTAAAGAAATCAAGAAATACAAATTTTAGCCACCCTTGGTGATACGTTTACTGCGTAACAAAAGAAACAAGGCTTGGAAAGCTTATCTCAAAACTCTGTCTCCAACCAATATCTCTTTTTACCTTGAACTCTTTAACGAATTTAAGTCTCTTTTTTATTTTTTATATGCTAGTTATGTTACTGATATTGCACCTCTTTGAAAGAGAATCCTAAAAAATTTTGGAAACTTGTAAACTTAAAGAAAAAATCAGGTGGCTTTCCAATTAACTTCACTTACAAGAACCTTTCATTAGAAAAAATTGTTGATATCTGTTACGCTTTCGCAACTAATTTCCGTGAGTCATTTGTTAATAGCCCTGAAGAAGTTGATGAAGTATATTGCATAATATTCATTTTTTTTTTCGCAAGCTAGCTGTAGTCACATAGGTACCTGTGCTACAGAGTACGGTCCTTGATCTTTTATCCGCGTTGAATGATGACTGCTCAGCTGGTCCCGATGGTATTCCCCCGATAATATTAAAAAAGTGTTTTCATGCTTGAGTTGAACCCCTTACGTTCATATTCAAACTTTCACAAAAAACAGGCAAATTTCCCAGTATATGGAAGAAGTCATTTCTAACACCATTTTTCAAAAGAGGTAACAAGGCGGATATAACAATTTACAGGCCCACTGCAAGGCTTTCTTGCATTCCTAAATTGTTTGAATAAGTTGTTTTTGAATGTGTATCATTTTTTAGTAAAAATCTTATTTACGAACAGCAACATGGTTTTGTGAAAAAAGATCAACCGTCACAAATCTCCTCACATTCTCAAATATATGTTCAAACGCTTTAGAACAAGGTTATGAAGTTGACTGTGCATACACTGACTTTTCTAAAGCTTTTGAACAACTTAGCCACGGAATTATTTTATTTAAACTTAAAGCTCTTGGTTTTCCACCATTTTTCTTAGCTTGGTTCAAACCATACCGTAAAAACAGGTGCTATGAAATCGTCACTCAAAACCTTTTTATTTGCTCAATCTGGTATTCCCCAGGGAAGCCATCGTGCAATTTTCTGTTCATGCTGTCTATTAACAACGTATCGTCATGTCTGCCATGATAGTATTCTTTTACAAGCCAACATTGATAGTTTCACATTTTGGTGTGGGAAAAATAGCCTTGCCCTTAACCCTTTAAAATGCCAGACGATTAAAGATTATTTACGATTTAAAGATTATTTACTAAAAAACGAATCGGTAGTGTATTTGATTATTGTATATCACAGCAAAAACTCTGTCACGTCTTCACATTTAAAGATTTAGGTGTTCAATTTAGATTTTACACATCACATTAATTTTATTGTCAATAAGGCAAGTTCTATGCTTGGTTTTATTAAACGAGTTCAATGATCCCTATGTTACTCTTTCTTTTTAAAATTGTCATGTTCGTCCTCATCTTGAATATGCTTCGCAGCTCCCTATTACGAAATTCATAGAAAAAGTATTGAATCAATTCAACATAATTTCATTCCCTTTGCCCTAAAGGGTCTTCCTTGGGATGATCCTTATGATCTGCCTCCCTATTAACATCGTATTCTGCTTCTTCAAATGTAATCTCCCCATCAAAGGCGTGTTAATAATGACTTAATGTTTCTTCATCAACTCATTAATGGTGAAATTGATGCAACCTTACTTGCTATCCTGTGCACATTTGAATTACCGAGGGGGAACTCATCACCTGGACCCATGTTCTATAACTATCGCATCGATAAAATTCTTCGAGAAACGGTGAGAATCGGTACAAAAATCAATTTATCCCATCATCGGGTTTCTGTATCTTTTGACAGTCGATAACTTTATCGACTGAAGCAAACGGAACAGAAATACTGGAAAAATGTGATAAAATGGGTTTCTGTATCTTTGAAATTCGATAAGTTTATCGATTTAAATGTCAAAACTTACCACTTACCATCAAGCAGGCGAATAGATCAAGAAACTAAATAAAATGTCTGAAGCTAAAAAGGTAAACAAATAAATAAATAATAAAAAGTTCTATTTTTTACATTATTTTATTCAAATTTTATAATTTAGATATCCTCCCGAGTTACCGGTGGCCAGGACCCATGTTCTGTAACTCTGACGATAACTTTTCGCATCGTTAAAAAATTAAACGATTCGTTCCCCACTTATCGCCACTGGAAAAAATTGTGTGTCTATAACTGAACGCGATAACTTTAGTTTTGGGATTTTTTTTACTGGAATTTCCATTGGAAGGCGATAATTCAATCTGTCATTTTTTGATTTTCAAAACAAAAATCTAAAATTGAAATCTTTTAAAGTGTCCGTTTCTGCTTTTTAAAAAATATTAATAATAACACTACAAAATGTTTAGTGCGCGAATCCACCTAGAGCATGCGAGAGAACGCCGAAATCAAATGCGGATACAAAGAAGAAATTTGCGCGATTCAACGAATCCCTTTGAAATGCCGGAAGAGCGCTTTCGTGAATTATTTAGATTCACGAAAGAAATTGCAATTATTCTTTTGGAGGAATTACGACCCCATATGACTCAGGGACAACGAATAACTTTCATTCCCATCCCGCTAAGAGTTTGCGCTGCTCTTCACTTTTTTTGCGTCAGGGTCATACCAACGAGACATTGGCCACGATTTTTCTGCCGCCATGAGCAGATCTATGATCTCGCGTTGCATCCGAGAGGTTTCATCGGTGCTTCAAAATAAATTAATGAAAAAATGGATAATGTTTCCAAGCATAGAGGAATACGCTCCCATTAAACAGAGGTAAATTATTGCTTAATAAATTAATAACTAAAAAAAAATATTCTAATTTCTATATGTATTGACTTATTTCAGATTTTTTGAAAAAACAGGGTTTCCGGGGGTAATTGGTGCAATTGATTGCACTCACGTCCGAATCCAAAAACCAAAAAGGGAAATAGAAGCATGCTATTTGAATCGAAAAGGTTTTCATTCGAAAAATGTTCAATTGGTAAGAAGTTACGATTAAATAAAACAATTCCAACATTAGGTACATTACATTATTCGCATTTATGCACATGGTTAAATTTCAGATCTGCGATTTTGACCTGAAAATCCTTGCAGGGTTTGCAAGATTTGCAGGTGCAACACATGACGCTTACATTTGGGAAGCTTCACAAGTGAACAGTTTACTTGAAAGGCGCTATGAAGCATGTGAGCCGGGAGACCACAATTCTTGGCTTTTAGGTAAACACTCACTCATTTAAACTTTATTATTATTAAATAAGCTTTTTCTTTTCAATTAAGGTGATTCCGGGTACCCGCTGCGACCCTGGCTGATAACCCCTTACCGAGCTCCTGCAATCCACGAAAGTGAAAGGCGCTTCAACACCCTGCATTCAAAATCACGTAACTGTGTCGAAAGATTGAATGGTGTCTTGAAGTCTGTGTTTCGATGCCTTAAGCTAGGACTTTCGTACAATCCAACACTTTCTGGCCAGATAATAAACGCATGTTGCGTACTCCACAACATACGATTGAATTATGGAATTGTAGAGGAATTTATATTTGAAGAAGATGCCGTATCAAATGAAGAAACAAGCCCCGATTCAACTTCGCACTTACGCGCTGCAACAGTTATTCGTGACCGGCTCAGATTATCTCTTTGTCCTTAATTTCTGTTTATATTGAGTCCATTTATAATACGAAAGAACCAATAAAATTTAAATTAATCAATTCTCTGTTTCTTGGAAAATTAATATGAAACGTATGCGACTTGGCACAAGTAAAAATTCATCCTTAGGAAAAAAATGCTGAAAATTTTTTACAAATTGAAATCGGACATTGCAGTAAGTTAGGAGGTCAGATTTCAAAATCGGGGACGTTTCGATTGTCCAAATCGGCCAACGCGTTCCCAACTTGTCGCTTGGTTAAACCAGCGATTTTACGAATTTCATGTGATATTCATATGAAATTCGTAAAATCGCTGGTTTAACCAAGCGACAAGTTGGGAACGCGTTGGCCGATTTGGACGATCGAGACGTCCCCGGGTCTGAATTCAGACCCCCCAACTGGTTCCAAGCTCCGATTTCCATTTAAACCAAAATTTTAAAAAAAAAGGTCTGATACAAGCATTCCTTTCTTTTTGAAACGAAACGTAAAATTTTATTCAAAATTTAAATAAAAATGGACTTATAAAAAAATAAAAAATCACAATTCAGTTCTTATAAACAAAAACAAAATAAAATCTTAATTCAATACTATGTACAAAAACAAAACAAAAATCACATAGAATAAACAAAATAAAAAGACAATCACAGTAATAACTTACGAACCAAACACATATCTACATATCAATCAAAATTATTGAATTGCATCAAAATCTGCTTCAGCAAAGCATTGTTTGCTTCATTTTGAGCAATAATTTGGCTTTGAGAAGCCAAAATTTCAGTGTTTTGAGCCTCAAGTTTTTCAAAACGTCTTTCAAATGTTTTTTGGATTTGGTGAGCTTCTTGAAGAGCACTTTCGTAATTTGAGGTTCCTACTTTCCTCTGTTTTGGACAACTAGGCTGTTCAGGCTCACTTTCGCTATTTTCCTTGTCATCCTGAACAGTTCCACTGTTATTGCCAAGCTAAAACAATTAAAAAAAAATTAATTAAGTGTCAGTTTTTTCTTTTTTCTATTTTTTTAAATACCTGCGCTACTCCCGAGATCCCTCGTTGCTTCCGTTATACTGCCGCCTTCAGTTTTATTCATAAAGCGTCTTCTTTCGTTTTTTAGCGTTCGGACACTTGCCTTCAAGTCAGTCCAACACTGAAAAGATAAAACAAACATTAGTACATGGAACACTTAAGGGTAGGTCTCATGCAGAAGCGAACTCAGAACTCATGTAATTGTATTTGAACGTATTAGTGAAAGAACGTTACTCTCTTCATTATCAAATTCAAAATTTGAATTTCTTATTACTCTATTTGCCTCTTGATCTTTTTTGTCTCTCAGAGCGAGGGATATATTTCCGCACAAGCACTCAAGCAGCCAATCAAAGAAATAAGAAATAGATCATTCACACAACAAGATAGGATATGGATGAACAATGTTGCATGATAAACCGTTTTTTTTTTTTTTATGTCTAGTTAGGTAGATTTGTTGTTGTCTTTTGCATATGGTTCGAATTTTATAAAGCAAATGGGGGTAGGTATTTCTGCTGTCCATGGAAATGTTTTTTCTTGAATTTGTTTGTAAATAGGTTCTTGCTTTCTACCTAGATATTTTGTTGTTGTGTTTTGATTTGATGATTTCTAATAAAAACACTAAAGTTGGTACACAATTTAAAATTGTTGCATAAGTGGTAGATTGCTACATTCACTTTACTTGTTCAAAAAATTTCCGACTGTTAACATTGAACCTCATAGAAATAATCACGAACTCAAATTAGGGAACATAATCTCAAATTGAAACGAAAACAGCATTTACAAATTTTCTCCTCTTTGTGAATGGTCATTTTTTCCCATCCAAAAAAAAAAACTATTCATATGTAAAACAAAAACAAAAAAATTAATAAATAAAGTGCATTTATCATATACTTCGACACACTTTGACTTATCTCCCACTCTAACCCTTCTTCTATATATAGGTATACATATATACATACATACAGATTTATTACACAATATTCAATCAAATAACGATCCCACCATGCAAAGTGACAGCGAAATTCCATCAAGTAGGTAGGTGTATAACATACGCGTTGGAAAAAAAGGACATACATACCTACATAGCTACCTTCCTTTTTTATATGACTTCTGCCTTTTTCCTTTATCTAAGGAAAGCAGCTGACCATGAACAAAATCACAAAAAAATGCAATATCGAGGAGTGATAGTACGCAAAAAAATCAAGAAAACAAAATACATATATGACAGCGAATTCACGATACCTACAATACCTATTTACCCTTTTTTATACCTACACTACAATGTGCAACAACAAAACTTGCCGAAAGTTGAACCAAAAATCAAATTCTGCTTATACGATTGACTACGTAACACCCAAATCACGATTCCATGACCTTACATCATAGCACATACTAGAAATAAAAAAATATGTCTAAGAAAAGTTTTTTTTTTGATATTTTCTGTTATTGTGTACCGCAAGCCTACAAAACAAAGAATAAAAAACTAAATGAGCCATGAGACCAAAAACAACAACAAAAAAAATCTGAGAGAGAATGGGCGGGCGAAATTCTTTTGCAAAGAATTCTCTTCCTAAGCGCTGTATTGCAGCGGCATTCTTGGGAACTGGAAACTTCATTGTGTGCGTTTACAAAGAAATTTGTTGTTAAAAAATGCAAAATAGACCTCTTTTATAAAAATTAAATTAAATAAATAGTGGGCGCAAGAACTTTTTACTTTTTTAAATAGAATAAACAAAATGCCAAAAAAAAATAAAAAAAATATTTTGGAATTATATAAGCTCCCAATCCCTCACAATTGCACCACAAATGTTGTTATTTTGAAATGCATTTTTAATTATGTTGCGACAAATATTTTTTTTTTTCAAAATCCACACTATGTGTAATATATATGGACCTTTTTTTTTAAAAAAAAAGTTAAAACTAAAAAAAAAATCAGTTCGCCCCATGAATTACCAAAAAAAATTGGGAAAAAAAGAAAGCATTTTGGATTTTTTGTCTAAAAAAGTTACTATAACTATTTAAAAAAAAAAAACTAAAAAGCAAATATCTGCACATATCTTTAGAATTTGAAAAAAAGTTGAATTGACTTAGCTGGCTGTTATACTTTGGAAGTCCTATCAATTATTGCACCTATGCCACAATGCAAATTTGCCCTATTTTTCATAGTTTTCTAGAATTTTTCTTGGAATAAATAAATAAATTAAAAAAAAAAAAAAATCGGTGCTATGTATAAAAATGTATTGTTTTTTGGAAAAAAATATAAAAAAAATAAAAAATTATATTTAACACACTGCCCCATTGATTTTCCCAAGTAACTACCTGAATTTAATGATTTTTTAGTGATTCTAGTGCTGTTAAGGAACAAAAATTTTTTTTAAATTTTGGATTCCTTTATAAATATTTAGCCCAATATATTTTCAATCAAAACCCGTTTATTTCGTTTAAATATTTAAAAAAATGTGAACGCTACAAAGCTAAGCGCAAAGCACCAATCAATTTTTTTACATGAGACATGCCCTTAAATAATTATATTTATGAATTATTACTACCTTCTTCCACTGATCTGCAGTCTTAACCACTGGTCCCATTGCGTTCAGTTGGAGGGCTAACGACTCCCACATCTCCAACGCTTTTGCGTGAGAATTTACGCCTCCAAACTGCCCTCTGGCGAAATCTACGTTTGCCGCCATAAAATTGACCAACAAATCCTTTTGGTCTCGTTACCCTCGAACATCTCTAAATAAAATGTTGCCATAAACAAGCAAATACATATTTCTATATTAATTTATTTACCTTTTTGGTTGTTTGCATTTTAATTTTTTTTCAGCCACTTTTTACCACAGCACAACGTCTACCAACGACAAGAACTCACCGGCTTTTTGCTTGGTTCTCTGACATTAGAAACTACAAAATTATCGATATTTGAAGATACAGAAGCCCATTTTATCGCATTTTTCCAGGATATCGATTACATTCGTTCCAATCGATAAAATTAACGATTGTCAAAGTTATAGAAACACGATAATGCGATAGCACTTATTTTGTTGCGATTCACATCGTTTATCGCCAAATTTTATCGATTCGAAAGTTACAGAACATGGGTCCAGAAGACTACTTTAATAGAATTTATGGTCGAAAACAAGCCCTTTTCAAGAGGCTAATTCTCAAGCCTAAATTCTAGGCAAAATAACAGCGAGACGTGGGAGAGTTTAAGCGCACAGCTAAATGCTCAAGGACCTAACATAAAAACTGTTGAGCAATGGAAAAAGGTATACATAATATACATATTCAAAAACAAAGTAAGCACCAATTTTGATGTTGATCTTGCTTCGAGGACAAAGTTTTTAATTTTTTATTTTTGTTTTAGTGCTGGACAGACATCAAATCGTCCGTTAAAAAACAAGCCAGCGAGCAAAGGGCGTTTATGAATAAAACTGGTGGTGGGAGCGTAGTGGACGGACCTCGACCACTCAGTGATATGGATGAAAAAGTTTTGTCGATTATAACAATTGATGCCGTTAATGGGGACGGTTCAACCCCTGAATTGGGAATAGAAGTAGCACTCAATGAATACGATGTAAATACCTACAATTTATTCATTATTAAATTGAATTCTAATCTAATTTTTAATTTATAGAATCCAGAAATTGAACTAGATGAAGAAGAGGGCCCTAAACCTCCAAAAGTTAAAAAGACCCAAAATATTGGGTATACAAATGCTTTGGAGTGACATTGTTTTCCAACTAACACTTACAAGAATTTCAGTGAAATTTCAATGTCACTCGAAATGTATTTGCTCGATTTGGATAATTCAAACGCTTCTGAGTCACAAATTAAGTGTTATGCTGAATTTCGAAAACAATTTTTAATTTCAACAAATATTTCAAAAAACCATCATATGAAAATAGTTTCCTCATATGCTCAAGGATTGTATGTATATGAAATGACGAAACTGTTCCTATATGGAATTTTTTTTGTAATTTCTGGTAGAATCGAAAATGGATTTTAGTACCACGTATAGGATCTAAATTAAGACTCAGAAGCGTTTGAACTATCCAAAAGAAGCGATTGGTTTTAAAATGACATGTACATATCAAAAACTTACAAGAACTTGAAGAGAAAATAATACGAAATCAATGATGATTTTCTATAATTTGTTTTTTTTTTTTATTTAGTAATTTTTAAAATAGGGTAGTGTTTGCTTAGTAATATTTTCAGACATATTAATTAAAATTTCTCTTGATGCGGCCTCGAATCACCGTGGCTGCTCGTAGATGGGCTGAAGTATTTTCGTGGAAGAGCTTTCATCTCCAGCATCATTTTCGTTTTGAAAATTTTCCTCTTCTAAAAGGCCGTGCCTTAATCGGAAGTTATGCAGCATACAGCATGCATTAATTATTCTTCCAGCTGCTTACGGAGAATAGCATAATCCCAATTTAAGGCACCGGAACACAGATTTTAAAACTCCGTTGAGCCTTTCGACACAGTTGCGTGTTCTTGAATGAATCAAGTTGTAGGATCTCTCATCAACAGCAGAAGAAGAGCGGTATGGTATGGTGTCATGAGATAAGGGCGAAGTGGATAGCCAGAATCACCAACATTATTAAATGTGAAATATAATTGCTTACCTAACAGCCAAGAGCTGTGTTCCCCCGGTTCACAAGCTTCATAGCGTCGTTCAAGCAAAGTTTTCACTTGAGATCTATCCCATATATAGGAATCATGTGAGGATCCTCCAAACTTTGCTATAACACTAAGAATTCTCAGGTTGAAGTCACATACCTAAAAGCAATTTTCATTAAAACTAAGATTTTAAGTTCTTAAGAATATATTTACCAACTGGACATTCTTCGAGTGGTATCCTTTTCCGTTGAGGTAGCATGCTTCGATTTCAATATTTGGTTTTTGGATCCTCACATGGGTGCAGTCAACAGCCCCAATAACTCCGGGAAATCCGGTCTCATTGAAAAATCTAGTAATAATTTACATATGTATGTATAATAATAATAAGTTCAAAAATATTTTTCAAATTTACCTTTGCTTTATTGAATCGTATTCCTCTTTTCTGGGGAATTTTATCCACTTGCCCGCTAGCTTGTCCTGAAGTATTTTGGATACTTCGGCTACAATGCGGGACACCATAGTTCAGCTCATTTCTGCTGAAAAGTCCTGCCCAACCCTTTGGTAGGACCCAGACGCAAAAAAATGCATTGCCGCACAGATACGAAAAGGGATGGGGATAAAGGTTGTCCTCTGTCCCTGCCTCATATATGGATGCATTTCTTCAACGAGAACACGAGCTGCATCCCGACTTAGTCGGTACAACTCCCGAAATGGCTCTTCCGGCATTTCAAATGGTTTAGTATTATGCGGAAGTCTTCGCCTGTGTATTCGCATTCTGTTGCGTCGCGTCGTTGGTCCATTTCCGACAATAAAATTATTGCAAACATAGTAGATATATTTTATATATGTATTCATATTTCTTCACTTTTACTCAATCTCAATTATTTTAGAACCTTCTTTTTTTTATTTGAAAGAAGATTGACAGTTCAACTTATCGCCTTCCAATGGATATTCCAGTCAGAATAGTTCGGAAATTGAACTTATCGCGTTCAGTTACAGAAACCCGATTTTTTCCAGAGGCGATAACTGAGGAATGAGTTGTTTCATTTTTTAAGGATGCGAAAAGTTATCGCCTGAGTTACAGAACATAGGTACAGCGTACATTCGATTCTATACATATTGACTTCTATAGAACTAACTATGGGAAGAATGAAGCTTTAAGTCGAATGAGTATTTATATAACTTAAACTGCTCATCGATAGATTTAAATCTAAATAAGGTGGGATTAAAATCATTGTTCAGAACCAGTACTCCACTATAGTTTTGGTCACTAAATAGATTTGATGGCGCAACAATATTGCCCAGTGACTTACAACTCTCCCACATTTTGTTTACCGATTCGGAAGGGCTTATTTGAGAAAGCACTTTTTATGACAAGTAGGGGCACATTTGAACACTTTTTGCTTGCGAAATGGATAAAACCTTTTATCCGCTACTTTCCTTTCTTTCGCCCTCTAGTGTTGGTTTTCGGATAAGGACTTGCTATTTTATGTAAAACGATGTCAGTTGGCGTTATAATAAATTCACCCGCTGTCAAATCAGCTTCCTCAGGCAATGAATAAATATTTTCATTAGAGACTTCTTTCAAAGGAACTTCAGCAGTGTCAGTAAATGTTCGGTTTGTGACCTCTAAACACTGTAGGTCTTCTTCAGTGAATGCGTTTCGTGGCAAATCCAGAAGTTCTTTTTTGATGCAGCAATATAGACAGCTATATTAATTTGCTGAAGGTAATAAATACAATGGGGAGCAAAACAGAAAAAGGAGCAATGGCTTTCGTGATTGTCCAATAAAAGTAAAATCAAATCCGTTTTAGTGCACCTTGTGGATCTCTGAATATGCCCAAGAACTTTAACAAAAAGCGCTCCAATCATCCAAACACTCGTTGGGCTGTAAGCGGCCGCCGCCGGCCGGCCCACAGTGTGTTGGGTAGTGGAAAAAAAGCGAAAAAAAAATGTTTACTTTCTTGTTTTTAAATAAGCCAAATTGAAGCTAACTATCCCGAGAAAAACATCTTAGAGGTTTTTATGATAAAGCTTGACCGCCAGCTTATAGCGCAACTCTGAATGTCACCTTAAATGGCTAACTCAAAATAAGAGAAAACTAGAGAGGGGAGCAATATGCGTCGCGCTCAAGATTAATAAACAATAACAAATTAAGTTTTAATTATTTCACGATCTCTGATAAGCACAGTTATTCTCAATTTTTTTTTAATTCGTTAACTGCAAGTTGTAGGGTTTAAAATCAAGGTTAAAATCTGGGTTATTATTGCGTAGAGAGTGCTTTATTTAAATAGACCTACTTTTCGCGTGTCAGTACTTGTTCTAAAAATTTATTTTAGAAAATAAAGACAAGATTAAGATCTTTTAAGAAAAGGAAGATTCATCTGCCTTTACCTGCCTTTTTTCTTAATACAACCTATTGTTTTCATGCATTTTTAACAGAATGTGTGCTTTTTGAGGTATGCTTGTCTGCACTATCAATCAAAGTTCCACATATGTTTTGCAGTGTGTGCTAAGGTAATTAAATGTGGAAAGTATTTTGGAGCCCAAAAATAAAATTAATTTAAAAGAATACCTTTCTTCCTTGTGCTCAAACGTATATAAACATTGTCAAACTATGACAAGCTAGACGCTAATTTTTGCTGTGGTGCTTATTACTTCAAGTTATATTAAATATAATTAATTTAAACAAACAAAAGTGTTTCAAACTGTGCATAAGCGTTATACCACCGCGCTTGCAATACATTTTCCTCCAAAATCGCCCTTTAAAATCATCAATTTTCAAAATTTACTTCACCGACTATTTGCCTTTGCCACTGCCCCATGAACAAAAAAGAGCACGTACTACGCTCTACAGGTAAAATTGGCGCAAATCAATCTAACCCCAATATGGCACAAACACCTGACACCAAAAACAAATTGTCGCTGTTTGAAATGTTGATGAAGAAGGAGATGAAGGATTTAAGAGGAGTGGATAAAGGACGAAATGAACAAATTGACCGAGAAACTAGATAAAATTGAAAGCGATTTTAACCAACGTTTCACTGATCACAGCTTGACCAACCACATACTTTTCCTATGAACATTGGGTGTCTTCAGAATATGTCCAAAAACCAGGTTTCGGAAAATAAACGCGGTAAACCAAAAAAAAATGTTTGAAGCATATATATGTATATTCATTCTCATTTTCAAATGAAACTTTAAAACTTTAAACATGTTTTTCATTTTTTTCCTTGGTGCCCCTACATTCAACACACTGTGCGGCCGGTGCTTTATTAAGTATTGTGTCTTGAAATCTATCCCGCGGAATTATGAGAACCCTAGGTATAAAAAAAAAAAACTTTCAAGATTTTGCTTGTTAAAACTAGTCTCTCTTGAAAAAACTTTCTTTATCAATGTTTAATATTTGAGCTTGAATTTAGGTCAATCCGTAGTTCGTTTTCGAACTTTGGATTAAAAATTCTTCAAGCATTGTTTTTTCATCAGTGGTAAAAATTTTCTCTGAGAAATATTTGCTTGAAAATTTTACATTTTGCAGCTCCTTAGTTTTTAATTCTGTAAAACAATGTAGTCGGCACTATTCCAAGGTAGCGGCAGTCACTCTTAACGTCATTGGTGCTAAATTTTAAGCGATTTAATAAAATGTTAATGCCATTTTTAGCAATTTTCAAAGCTAAGGCGATTTAACTAATTTTAAACGATTTTAACATCTAACCATCTCTTAACAATTTGTTAAAGTTAAAATCACGGCGTGGCTACTTTAACCTTTAGCAATTTGCTAAATCCATATGACATCTCTACAAATATTTTTATAAGAATAGTGGATGGAATGGCTCAGTCAACAGTTGGGAATTCCAATTAATAGGTCCGTTTAAGCTTATTTGCTTTCTTTATTTTCACAAACGGTCACTTTTAAGACATGTTTTCTTGGCCATTCTTGAAGTGCGCACCATTATTCACTTAAAATTAAATAATAAGCAATCGACTTATTGGTAGTACCCGTGGCATGATGGTTAGTGCGTTGGACTGTCATGCCAGAGGTCTTGGGTTCAATCCATGCCAGTGCCATCTTAAGTTTTTTCACGTATAGTGCCTCTTGCGAGGAATTGACAAATTCTCCAAGAGTAATTCTTGTCATGAAAAATGCTTTCTCAAATTAGCCGTTTGGATTCGGCTTAAAACTGTAGGTCCCCTGCATCCAAATATGTCAATGGGCCTCATCACTGAAGAAGGAATGATTTTTCAATGACAAAATGAATTATTTTGATGGATTTCAATTACCGGTTGAGGTGGTGATAGACCGCTCAAATTTTTCATACCAATTTCACTATTGCTTCACGATGAGTCAAACCAAAAGTGCTTTAGTTTTCGAACTGTGACTGTTGTTTTTACGCATCAAATTTCAAAAATGACAGCTTCCAAAGTGACAGCTGTGAACAAAAACGTTTAAGTATTGAAAATAAAATCTCTTATTGGAAAACCCTATTTAATATGCACTTATTCAATATTGTTTATTTTGTGTGCATATTTATTTTATTAAAGATCAAACATTATAAAAATCACTTCTGTTTCCTAAAAACAATTTCAAACACTCCCTTTTCTTCAATTACTTTAAAAGCCCATTTAAGACATTAAAGTAAGTGCCTTAAGGTAAATAAACGTTATGCAATGAAGTTAAATTACATCAATCTTGGTCATATCGCAGGGGTTAGGGACTTCCAACAAAATACATATATATTAAGGATTATCACAAGAAAACTATTATAACCATTTTTTTTTAATTCGCAAGCTACGTTTACTCCACCCATGGTTAAGTTAACCTCTTTTGTTGAGGATCTCGAGATTATGTTGTCGTTTAAGAAATCGTCATCACCATCACCATCATTATTGTGCGGACCAAAGAAGTCTGGATAAGGTTTTGTTTGGGGCCACTCCCAAAATAGTGCATGTATTTTACTCGTGGTTGAATCTTCGCGTTCGAATGGATTAGGTAAATTATTTTATGTCATCTTTTCATGGTTGCATTTGCCCGAAGAGGGCTGTATAAGTAGTGTAAATATATAGCCTGGCCAGAAAAGGAACGCATCCGCCATCGATAGGTGTGTCATTTATTATTTTTTTTTTTTAACTTAAAAGTGCAAGAAATAAGCAGAAGGTTTTTATTTTACGAGGACATAGCCCTCAAAAGTTTAAATCTGACCGCGTGCTTACGACTTTGAGGGTTGATATTCACGATCGCTCGAGGTTGACACGCTGAGCGTAATTATATGAAGGTATATGTTTCAAGTTTTTTATGCGTTCAACATCAATACGAAAACGAACTCAGTCGATGTTGTTGTTGTTAAAAAATGAAACCATTCAGTCTTCTCTTCTCTTCTCTTCTCTTCTCTTCTCTTCTCTTCTCTTCTCTTCTCTTCTCTTCTCTTCTCTTCTCTTCTCTTCTCTTCTCTTCTCTTCTCTTCTCTTCTCTTCTCTTCTCTTCTCTTCTCTTCTCTTCTCTTCTCTTCTCTTCTCTTCTCTTCTCTTTTCTAGAGCGAAATGGGTTTCTGTAATTCAATGCGACAAGTTCAATTTGGGATATTTGTTGACTTTAATTTTTATTGGAAGGCGATAAACGATCTGTCATTTTGGCTTTTTCAAATCAAAACAATTGAAAGCTGAATTAAAGTGAAAAAGTTGAATATTTTCAAATTCAGAACTAAAAAATAACCTCTGAATTTTATGAATCATCCAAATCTTGAATACAACTCGTATATTTATACATGTTCCATTTAACCAAGTTTTAAGCCTTTGAATAGAATCCAAGAAAGAGCTTTGATAATTATAGGCGATAGAACTATAACCGAAACATTTACATCACTCGGAATTTTCTACCACGTTTAAATTTTGACATTTGGTTAAAAGTAGGAACAAATTCAGCATTTTGCTTTGCAAATTAATTTAAATGAGAATTTTTTCCCCATTACCAATTCATAAAAGTAAAGGGCTAATTGGGCATAAACGGTGCTTCACTTGATTGAGGCCATCATGAGAGAAAACATTATAATAAATAATTTAGGTGGCGCAATAGTCCGTTGAGAACTAGGGCCTAGTGACTTACGACTCTCAACCATTCCTGTGTGCGAGTAATGCTGTCAGGAATGGAGGGGACCTAAAGTTTTAAAATTATCTTGTGCCTAAAGCCATTTCATATTTTGTTATTTCATTTATAGCGATTTTACTGAACTAAATTAACTTCATTTCTAAAAAAGCGATGGATAAATTTACAATTTGAATTGAACCTAAAAGCTCAAGTAAGTAATCTTGAATGTCTTTAAACAATAAATAGTAGGTATCTGGATACAAAATTTACAAAATATTATACACCTGTCAAAAAGAAAAAAAGTAAGGGATAGAATACTTTTAGACAAATGGTAGTCAATCTTGTTTTTTAGTTTTTAGGTTAGTTATCTCTTCAAGAAAAGGTTGAGTGGTTATATTCACACATTTTTATGTCTTCAATTCAAACCCAACTCAAAATCAAAATCCATAAATGTCTAAACCTACCATATTGGGCTTATGGATTCTTTGATAATATGCGGCTACAAGGTGTTAAAATGTTATCATAACAATAATCATCTTGGTAATAAAATACACAGCGCTGAAAATGATTGTTTTTAATGTTATTCACCTGAGTCGCGTGTCTCTGGGTGTGGTTCTGAAGTCTTTAATATTAAACAAAAATGCATTCTGATCGTGATAGTAAATAGAAGACAAATGCTTATTTAAATTATTAATGCTCAACCACAATAATGGAAACAGTGATAATGAGGTACATATATTTTATGGACTTCTTATTATTTAAAACGAAAAAAACAAGGAATCTGTTATCTATACGAAACATAATGCGCTATTTGTCATTGCCACCCATTTAATAAAATAAAAGGTTAAACATGAATGTTATCTTAAAACTTATAAATGTATAACAAAGTGTTTTCGTAATAAGCTCGTTTAGACTTCCATCAGCTATAACCAACATTTTACATGTATTATTTGATGCCGATCGAAGCCGCACCTTATTCCTTCTGAAAAATTGGAAATTGAAAAATTGATATAACAGAACTTTAAAATTTGATTAGATTTCTTTGAGAGAATGTTCTTGTAATGTTGTGTTTTCTCTTCATGAATTACTTTAGAACTTTCCATTCTAAGTCCTTATTTAAATAAACTTATCCGTATAGATAAGTGCACAGATTTTTTTTTATTTGACAGAAGATTGACAGTTCAACTTATCGCCTTCCAATGGATATTCCAGTCAGAATAGTTTGGAAATTGAACTTATCGCGTTCAGTTACAGAAAAATTGGAAATTGAAAAATTGATATAACAGAACTTTAAAATTTGATTAGATTTCTTTCAGAGAATGTTCTTGTAATGTTGTGTTTTCTCTTCATGAATTACTTTAGAACTTTCCATTCTAAGTCCTTATTTAAATAAACTTATCCGTATAGATAAGTGCACAGATGGTGAGTATGACTCAGAATTGCACAAAAAGTTTTTAATATAAGTTCGTTAGATACCAAAAAAGATAATAAATACTCTGATAATAAATGTCTTCAAGAAGTCCTAACAGTGGCCAAGTGTATCGCTGCCACGTAAACCATAAAGCTGTTGTTCAACAGTTGACGCCAATTGGACTTCCTATACTAAATAATTCTATGTCCAGTGCTAAAATACTGGTAAAAAAAATAGATTGACTTGTTTGGTCTCATCGCTATGATGATTTTAAGCTTCCTCATACTCTGACTATCACCTACAAATTTTCGAAAAGAATCCTTTAAGACCAAAGTTTTCACAAAAACGCCATCTAGTTGAGCATCCCAAGCCTTAGGGCGTCATGGTCTACGCCATCTTTTCATCGTAAGCATGGTCTGCCACGCGGCCGGCTACTGCAAAAGACTTTCCGGGCTGGTTCCTCTTAGCTCATGCCAGCTAAGTGTCCACTGGAGTCTGCCGACCTTAATTTTTGATACCTGCTGCTAGGTAGATTGCACATAGTTCATGATTGTAGCGTCTTTGGAATCGTCCTAACTCACATAATTTGCCAACAATTCTCCGTAAGACACCACCCAGATTTCGGATCCATATGTAAGCATTGGAAGAAACAATTAATCCTGTACAGCAGCAGCTTAGAATTTATGATAAGGTTTCTGGAATTAAAAGGCTTTGGCAGACTATAGTTGGCTCTGCAAGAGTATTTCTTCTTCTTTGTTGTTATCGGTTGCTACTATTGGCCCAAGGTATTTAAAGGATTGCACTACTTCAAAGTCATGCTGAGCTATCTTGATTGTTTGGCCAATTTTTTTTTTTTTTGCTCGCAGTCCCACCATGTACTTTGTTTTTCCTTCACTAATGTGCAGCCCCAGATTTTATGCCGCCTGATCGATCTAGATGGAGGAATTGTGTACAGATTATTCGGTTCTTCTTATCATGTTGATACCGTCTGCGTGAATCAGAATCTGATGAGGGATTGCTCTCTCCAACGCCAGATTGAAGAGGTGGCAGGCCAAACCATCCTCTTGCCGGAGTCCATTGTAGTTTCATTCCTGTAGGATTGAGAAGAATATTATATAGTCGGTAATCAACAACGTGACACCTCTATAGTTGATGCGCATTGTGACATCTTCTTTCTTATGTTTGCGGCAGATGAACCTTTTCACGAGTCTTCTGGTATTTCTACATGCTCCCATATGGCACTATAATTTCATAAATTGCTGAATGTAACCTGGCCCGTAATATTGAAACAGCTCTGCTAAGATAGCATTTGATCTTTTTTACAGTCTTTTCGACCTCTTCTATGCTTGGTGGCGGCAGCACATGTCTCACTTTTGTTGTGACTTGACCGTTTAGTAATTCATTAAAGTATGCTACTCATCGCTCCAATGTGTTTGAGGGATCGGGTATCAGATTTCCCTCCCCGTCCTTGACCCTAGCGTAAACTTAAATCTATAATTATTTTCTTCTTCCGATTCAATGTATTCTGTTAAGTGTGGCCCATCAACAGCAGTAGCTTACCTATACAATTTGAAATATGCTATCAAGAGCACATGTATTTGTCACTGTGATTTTGGTCCCCATAATTTTTACAAATTCTAGACCTAATGTGCGTTGAAAAAAAAATATCTCTTGGATTTTGGATTTTATTTTGCCCCAGGTAATTCCGACTTTATTTATTAATTTTCAGAAACATAGCATTCTCCCTTCCAATTTCCTACTGGGAGCCAACATAGCTTAACTTTTTCTGTTTTTACTAGCCACTTCCTTATTTGTAATAGCTGTAGGTAATGGTAGAATGTCAAAGTTGAACATTTCCACTATTGGTTATTTCTTTCGGAGGGACTCCAGAAATATGGCATTTTGGCGAAGAGCTATATTGGGAATTGGTACAAACCACTGCAAACTTTGCCATCTACCATTCTCAAAAGGAGATCGTGTTCACAATGGACTACGAAACCATTCAATCAGAAAGAAGAGTCTTAAAATCGAGTTGAGAGCTTCAGGGATAATAGACGATAGATATACATAGTTGATTGGGAAAGTACTACATAGAGCTGGAATCCTCGCCAATAGGATATTTCCACTAAATCTTTCTTTTTCTCGGTGCTTCAACCAAGTTTTTGGTCAGAGAAAACGCTGGTTTCTCAAGGATCTTATGCTTCTGATTTCATCTTCTCATCCTGTACTGCTTCTCATTATGTATGCAGCTTAAATAGCCATCTCAAAATTTATTTTATCCATTTGTTTGTTGCTATTTAATTAATAACTGACAAATTAATTTCATATGTCATGTTGTTTCATACACATATTCATTTTTTGAAATCGTGTGATCTTCAAAGTTTAGTACCTATGTCAACGCATTTTGACTGGTCTACAAATTTTGACTTTAAGAAAGTATTCCTTATGTAAAGTTGCTTATCAAAAAAAAAAAACAAAAATGTTCGGTATTTTTTCAATCTCCAGTAGAACTGCGACGTGATTGGCCCTCTTGTATTTTGCGTCCGTAAGATCTCGATAAATAGTCCACCAAAAGTCCGCCAGCATTAAACCGTTCCAAAAGCTTTAATACCACTTTTCCCTATTGGCGATGTTCTAATGAAAGCGCTTGCTGGGAATGTAACAATGGATTTTCCAAGACATATGCAATCCAATTTTTGGTATGATGACAGCATATTTTCGACAAGTTCAGCATAGTTGTCACTCCTCTTATTTCCCAGGATATTCTGTACGACATGGCGAAAATCATCCCAGGCTTCTTTTTCCTAGAACCGAGTCAAAGTTTACATCTTTAAATAAATCTCTTATCTGAGGACCGACGAATATACTTTCTTCGACTTTAGCCTCACTTAGTCTTGGAAATTTTTGCCAAAGGTATTGAAAAGCAGCAGCTCCGTCTCTGTTTATTGCTTTTACAAAAATTTTCATGAGTCCTAGCTTCAAATTCAAGGGCGAAAGTAACATCTTTTGTGGATCAACTAAGGGATCATTTTTGAAATTGTTTTCCCAGATTGAAGAGACGTACGATTAGGCCACACCTTTTTTAAATTATGGTATTTACACTCTCACGACTGTCGCATTCACAAATGAAGCAACAAAATGTCGTGTAGCCTAATTGTAGTAAAAGCAGCAGAGTAACGGCTTTCAAATCCCCGCAGATTTGACATTGGTATTCATCATATTTAATCCAATAGGAATCGAAGTTAAGATGTTTCGGTTATATAACAACACAGCTTTTAAGCTTAACTTAGACCTACTTTTAAAAAGTCTATATTCATTCCGTGTTTACGTAATGTTAAGGGCTACCATCAGACCACTGACTTCATTACAAAAACTTTCATTAATTTCAAAAAATCGCTGGAACTGTTCTTGTTGAGCACGTAATGATGTAATTCCCAAACCGCTTCCTAAAACGTTCCATTGTTGCAACCTCGAAGTTCTGCTTTGTTCTTCGGCAATTCCAAGTCCCTAAAAACATTATTAAATTCAGCTGTTAACGTTGATGGTGCGTAGACACACAAATTTTTTTATTTGTTGGTGATGTCAGAGAGTCAACGCATTGACCCTTTACGTTGATCGTGTAATTCTAGCTTAGGGACTTAATTTATGCTGACTGAAAAGAGTTCATTTTCTTGCAATAATCTTAAACCTAGAAGTCAATGTCTACAAATTGTAATCATCCAAATAACAAAGGAAGAAACCCCAATTTTCTTTACAATATTTAGACCAAACATTTAAAGAATAGCCTCTGCAAGTTAATCTGGTACCTATTTTGTTCTCTTAAGTAGCACCAACAATTCAGTACACAAACCATTTTAATTCGCTTCTTCATATGTTGACAATATGTATAAAATTGTAAGCGTTTGACCTTTTGAAAACGTTTAGATGTTGACAATAGTTCCCTCCAAATTCAATTGTTCTCCTAACTCACCTGTGTCCGCGCATCTTAATAACTTTTGGATCAATATATGTACATACTTAACACATTCCATAAGAGGGAGAATTTAAGCGCAATTCCAGATTCCAGATTCCATCATGGGACATCATCCATAAACAAAAATATGTATTCTTGTCGTAGCGTCTTTGTCATCGAACAAAAGTAATGAACTCATTCCATGTGATCAACAAATAATGATAGCTGGTTCATTAGCGATCTGGTGCATTAATGGCCTAATTAACATGATCATGATGGGCAACGACACGACAACGACGACGAAGATGAAGACGACCACGACCACGACGACAGCCAATAAGTTCCTGTTCGGGTTGTGGGGATAAAAGAGGAACTATAGTTGGCTACATGTGATGCGGCTATGCGTGCTTCATATAGCTCATTATCAAACATTAGTTTCATTTATTTTTTTTCCGTATAGGTATCATTTAAATTGGATTGCATTCTATTGGTGTCGGGATTGATTTGGAACATTGTATAGGAGTATACGCTAAGCTGTCCCGTGGTGCTATTATACTCACCGCAACTGATGCTTTTAGCTAATTACAAATACATGGTTACCACTTTAGCACAATTCTGTTGGATATTTTTACGATTGATGGACTCGTCTCATATTAACTGAAGTTAAATCTTTACTAAATTATAAAGCCTATAAGAGTTTGTTTGTTTGAACGTGATTTTCTCGGAAACAACTGGTCCGACTTAAACAATTTTTTCACTTTTAGATAGCGAGGAATAGTACGAGTGGAACACCAATTAAGAACGTTTCAAAATTAGGGATTTTTTCCTTTGCGTGTGCTGTTGAAACGGTTAAAGACTTGCCGAAATAATGTATAACAGTTTCGTTTCCCTTTAACAGTTTAAAAAAAAAGTCCGCTGCAGCATATGCCTATCTTTTCAAGTTGGCTCACTATAACCTTTGTTATGCTAACTAAATTTGTTGGGGTGTTTTTTTAGTGAGATTTTATGTTTTCAAAAGTTTCCCCGATGGCAAAAAATGGGAAAATAATTGCTCTGATTTTTAAAACTCACTGTTTTTGAAAAGTTAGTTCACACTCGGTTTGCATTGGGTTATTAATTTTTCGGTATTGAAAGTTCAGCGAAATAAACCACACACAGTAAAAAAACGTTATTTCAAAATAAATGTTGGGCTTGAATATTAGGTCATAAGCACATCGTCCTTCGATTGATCGCCTTGGGATAAGATTCGCAGTATGTAATTGATTTGAGATACCTATTTTTAATCACTTTTTCGCATGTTTCAGGCGGTATTTATGTCTTGTTTAGTATCTCATTGGGCTAATATAGCTTGAATTCCGAGTTCCGTGCAATCAAACAATTTTCGTACTAACTTTTAGGCCTTATTATACTGCCGTCTCCATCTAATTTTACATCATTCTTTCAAGCGTATTATTAAATATTAGAAACCGACCACAATTCTTAAATTTAATTTCATTCATTCTTATAAGGCGAAGGTCAGGGTTTGGCCAGGGAGCTTTCTGCACGAATTCTTGAAGCCATGTGAAAGTAAGTGGGATCATTCTTACATGTCAGCAACCTTGGAAGGTGCAGAGGGTACTGAAGACTGGTGGTGGCTGGCTCTTGAAGATAAGCGTCTTTTTGCCCAAAACTATATCGCCCAAATTAAAAATGACATAGCACCCAAAACAATTTTATTAACATTTTTTGTTGTTCGATCTGGGAAATATTACCGAACCTTTGTGCGTTTAAACTTTTTTGGTTTTTTGGAATTCCAAATAGAAAGAAACTTTCGGTCTTATTGCCCAAGAAAATAACGCCAAGTATTGAAAATGTCATATGGCCAAAAAACCTTTTTGAAAAGAAAATGCCACAAATCTCAAAATCAATGTCGTATTCATCGTATATGTCGTATCATTATACCAATTTTGTCTGTAGTCCCATAAATCATCAGCCAATCTATTCTTGGGTCTTCCAGGTCGTCTTTTGTCAGCTGGAGTCCATTTTGTGATTACTTTAGTCCATCTTTGTTCTTGAAGCCTTGATATGTGTCCTGCCCAGCTCCATTTAAGCCTTCTTGTTCCTTCAACTACATCAATGATTTTTGTTTGTTGTCTTATATGCTGGTTTCGTATTTTTTGAATTTGTCTTATTTTTAGAATTTTTCTTTCCATTTTATTTTGGCAAATCCTAAGTTTTTCTGTTAAATTTGAGGTTAATCCAAGTGCTTGTAGTCCATAAGTCATAACGGGTCGGGTAGTATTCCTGAGTCCATTATATATTTTTTCGTGTTGTTACTTAAATTTGATTCCATTATTTGATGTATATTCCAGAATTGTTTCCAACTGTTTGTGATTCGTCTGTTTATCTCCTTGTTTTCTTGGTCTTTGAATGATTTTAATTGTCCAAGGTAAATGTAATCTTCTACATAATCTATCTTTACTCCGTCTAATGTGATATCTATTTTTGTGTGATTGGTCATTGCTTTTGTTTTTGTTTGGTTTATGTTGAGTCCATAGGGCTTACAAGCAGTAGTCAATTCTTTTAACATCGATTCGATTTGTTTGGCGTTCGTTGAAATAAGTACGATGTCATCAGCGAATCTCAAGTTGTTTAGATATTTTCCGCCTATGTTAATGCCATACCGTGTTTTCCAGTTTAGGTTCTTGAAAATTTCTTCTAATACAGCTGAGAACATTGGTGGGGACATCGGATCTCCTTGTCTTACTCCTTTATTTATTTTAAATTCTTGTCCTGTTATTTCGGTTTTTATTTTTGCCCAACTGTTGTTATAAATGTTTTTGTATGTCTGGATAATGATAGGGTTTATGTCTTGATTTATTAAGGCTTCCCAGATAGTGCCATGTTCAATGGAGTCAACCGCCTTGCTGAAGTCAATAAATAAAAAGTATAGTGGTTTCTTGAATTCATTGAATTTTTCTATCAGTTGGTTCATCTTTTGTAGGTGATCAGTTGTTGAATATCCTTCCCGAAATCCAGCTTGTTCTATTGGTTGGTTCATGTTAAGTTTTTCCTTGGTGGTTCTGTATATTATTTTTGAGAAAAGTTTGTAAATAGTCGATATATTGCTTATGGGTCGGTAGTTGTTTATATCATCCTTTTGTCCTTTTTTATGAATCAGTGTTATGGTGGTCTGAGTCCACTGTTTGGGCATATTTTGCGTTTTTAATATATTGTTTCCAACACATTTCTCTTTCTTTAGATCATTAATTGCTTGCTCTACATCCTTTTTGATTAGGAGTGGGTTGTTATTTATGTTATTGTTTATAATTTGTGGTGTATTAATATTTGCGTCTGTGTTATCTTTGCTGGATTTAAACAGTTGTTTAAAAAATTGTGTTTCTGTTTCATTAATGTTTTTTCGGTCTGATATGCTTTTATTGTTGTTTTTCATTGTTAGAATCCTGTCTTTCCCTTTGTTCAAGAATTGTTTTGTCTTTTTAATTGATTTCGTGGAGGTTAGAATGTCTTTGATTGCTTTGTCATTGAATATTTGAATGTCCATTTTTGATTATGCTTTTATTTCTTTTCGTATGTGTTTCAGTTCAATTTTTCTTCAAATGTTGTTACTTCCTTGTTTCTTAATTGTTCTCTTCGTAAAATTAGTTGCTTTGTGCCATCTGAAATCTTATCAGTTTTTTCGGTTTTTGCGGTCATAATCGTGATCTTAGCTGCATTTTTTATTATTAATTCAATTTTGTCATATGTTGTTTGTAGGTCACGATCAATTTCATCTTCGTTAGTGTTTATATTTATTTCATTTCTCAAAATTTCGTTAGGGTCGGTTGGGGTAAATGTAAACATGGGGTAAATGTAAACGACCGTTATTTTCACGATTAAAAACAAATTGTAGCAGCCCAGACGAAAAAAAAATCAAAATATGAAACGTCGCGACACCGGTGCATTTAATGCCTTTCAGTTGTTGTTCGGATTTCCTTGAGAATTTTAGTCGTGAAAAGAAGCTGTCTCTGAAAAGTGAAATTCAAGTTTGTGAGTGTGTTTGTGACCTCTAAAAAAAAGTTATTTTATTTCAAACGTAAGTATTATTTTCTTGTTATATGTAATTAAAAGTGCATTGAAGTAGTTCCTGTGAAAAAAACCATGCTCTTGTCATTCCTTGTATGTTTTTGTTGCATGTTTACATTTACCCCAGTAATTGAAGTATATGGGGTAAATGTAAACATATTTTTGGGGTAAATGTAAACGTCGCTTTTCCTGTATCTTTTTTTCGATTAGCTCCATTTCTAGCGTTTAAAATGCCCCGAACATATACAAAGAAGAAACCACAAGTAAATTAAAGTGTAAACGATCTTCAAAACGCTGTACGAGATGTGTTGAAAAAAAAAACTACATACCGCGAAGCCGAGGAAAAATACAAAATCCCGAAATCGGTCATCTTTCAAAGAATTAATGGGCGAAAATCATCATTAGATGCAATTGGGTCGGGGCGAGCACCCTCCCTTCCAAAACTGACTGAAGATGAAATAGTTAAATGTATAATTACTCGTGCAAACATGGGATTACCCTGCGACAAACATGAACTTAAGGAACTTGTTGGAGAACATGTAAAAAACAACAGAATAAAAACTCAATCCAAGGACGATTCCTCAGGTGAGGACTGGTACTTGGGATTTATGAAGCGCTACCCGGAGATAACTTTATAAAACCAGAACATCTGCAAAAATTAAGAAAGGATGCCAGAAACCCATTTGTCGTATGCGAATTTTATGATAAACTTCAAAAAGTTATGGAAGATAAAACTTCACCAATAAACCACAATACGTTTTTAACGCCGACGAAAGCGGATTTCATCACGATCACAGCCGCATGCATGGTTTGGGTGTTAAGGGCAAAGCCCTAAGCCGGATTTCAGGTGGAACTGGATGGAAATCCACTACAGTGCCTTCATGCGTTTCGGCCGATGGCTCCACATTACCACCGTTAATAATTTTTAAAGGTGCTGCTGTTCAGGCAAGATGGATTTCTGAAGCTGGTTTTCCGGGAACATTACACGGCCTCCAAAAATGGATGGATGGAGAAACCACAATTTTTTAATTGGTTGTGTGATGTGATGGCTTTATTCCTTTTGTTAAAAATATTTGTGATGGAGAAGTATTACCAGATCAAGCAGCATTGTTGGTATATGATGGTCATTGCCATTAATGTAAAAGAAAATTGAAGAATGAAAACATTGTTTTCTTTTAATAACTGCCTAGGCCTACCCAGTTACCTGTATCTTGTTCCTAACAAAAAGATTTGAAAGCATGTGAATAAATATAATTTTTTTTAGTAAAAATAGTTTTGTTTTTATTTAAAAAAAAAGTTAGGTCCATTTCCAATGCTTTTTTGATGGGTACTATTCATTTTATGGGGTAAATGTAAACATTGCGATTACCAATTTTCCAAGTGAATAATTCAAATGAAATTTATATCTGTTTACTTTAACCCCATAGGCGATCTCCTAGCACTTAGGGAACAGAAGTTAGCTGTCCACATTTACCCCAGAATTTTTAAAATTATGGGGGAAATGTAAACAAGGAAGGGGTAAATGTAAACACTGTCCAAAATCGTGTTTGTGTTTTTATACATTTATTTACACATAATACCTAAGTAGAATATTAGGTTTCTAATTATATAATATCCGTTTTCAAAAGTTAAAAAAAAATAAAATTTAATACATTTAAGTTTTCTGAAAAAAATATTTCTCTAAAAAATGCAAAAACTGTCCACATTTACCCCAACCGACCCTATATGCATTAATATTGTTCTGAGTCACTGATCTAGGGATATGCAAGTTATGCTTGTTTCTCTTAAGCGTCTTGTGATTGATTGTTATTTTTGCTCTTACAAGTCTATGGTCGGAATCAAACTTGATATTATTTAAAACTGATACATCTGTTAGAGTTCTTAATTTATTCGTCATAATAAGGTCAATTTCATTTTTTGTTTTTCCATCGGGTGATTTCCAAGTCCATTTTCGATTGTCTTTCTTCTTAAAAAATGAGTTTCCGAATCTAAGATTATTTTCTTCAAGCCATTTTATGACACCTTCGCCTCTTTTGTTTCTTTCTCCAAATCCAAAGTGTCCGATTACTTCCTCATCTTGATCAAGTTGTTTTCCCAATTTGGCATTGAAGTCTCCAATAATGAACATTAGTTCTGTCTTTGTTTCGTTCTATGTTTCGTGCTCTATCAAGTAGATTATAAAATTCTAAAATTTTTTCGTCGTTGGCTCGCTCTGTTGGTGCATAAACTTGTATTATTGTTGTTTTTGTGTTTGTTAGATTAAGAGTTAGGCTACAAATTCTCTCGCTGAAAAATCGAATGTCAATAAGCTTTTCATTCAGCCATTTTTTGATAAGAAATCCGACGCCGCCGTGTAGTCCTTGAGTTTCACCAATATAGCAAAATATGTCATCTTTGTTTTCTGTTATATTCTTTCCCAGTATTCTGATTTCAGATAGTCCTAGTATGTCCCAATTTAAATTGGATATTGCTAATCTGAGTTCGTTTTGTCTTGCTTCCGTAGATAGGGTTCTTACATTAAATGTGCATAAGTTCAGAGTATTTTTGGTATTATTTGTACTTGTTTTTATTTGGCAGTTTGGAGGGTTTTGGCCGCTATTCCTCACGATGGCTAGTTGTCTTGAGGTGGAGTCATTTAATTTACTAGATTTCGACTTGTTTGTTAAGTTCAGACTTTGTTTTTCTTGTTGCTATTGTTTGTCATGATCTTTTTTCGATACGGTTGCATCTCTTTGCATATTTTGAAAAAAATTTGTGTATAGTGTTATCGCTAGAAAATTATAAACATTAAACTAATATTATTCCACATAGAATGACAGCTGAGTTTGACAGGTGTAAAATGCCAGTGCTATCAATTTGCAACCACTACTAAACGAATGACCATTTAAAATAAGAAATTTGCAATTGCGAAGTTTCATATTTGACAGCATACACCAACCTTTCCATTAAAAGTTCTCCTAATGATGTTAAAAGACAAAATTTTTATACGAAAGTACTTTCTTGGAAGTGGCAACCATTATTTCATATGGAATTTTTAATGACGAATAAAAATGCGTCTAGTTTCGGGCTATATGGATGACGACATAGGTGGATGAGACTATCTTAAGATATAATCTTAAAAGCAGTGGCAGAATTTTCCAATTTACATCTTTGCTTCAAGGCATCGTTATATAGCAAACGTGACTTAATGCACTTATTTCGTCAATACACAAATTCTGTCAATCTATTCATAGGTATTAATCCTTATGATTCTTAAGCAAATTAGTGGATTTCTTTTCTTTTTTGTTATTTGTATCATGTGAATTAAATTTCCCGATGTCTTCAATAGAATCTATGTCTCCTTAGCTGCTATAACACCACCTGTTGCTGTTGAAGTGATCCCTTTAATATTAAAAACGTCCAAAGATATACGTACCGTACATAATACAAGTGGTCTGTTTATATTAAAAGCTGATCAATACATAATTTATATATATACATATTTTTTGGAACTGAAAGGGTATTGTTTAGAAATGAGCTTTGCTTATACAAAAGAGAAGGGTTTTATTCTGTTGGCATGTTGATTTGATTTGATAGCGCATTTAAATTTCATTTTTACGACAATATTTGGGTTATTAGGTAGATTCTCATAATTGGCTGTTGATCTGAATTTGTTGATTTTTGAGAATATAATTGAGACAATGACAGGTTTTTATGATGTTGATATGAAGTTATGGGCTTACAAGAAGTAATAATAAAATAATATCCAATGGATAGGTATGTTAAGTTTTTATTGCTTGAAAATATTTAAAACACATTATTTGTAATCAGCGAACTTAATGAGGTCTTAAAATGTCACAGATTAAAAAGAAATTTACAATATTAGGTATCGTTTAATGAGAAATTTTATGACACTGAGTTGAGATACTTTTTGATGTGATTTTTTGTGTTCTAAATATTTTAAACATAAGTACGTTCGTTGATGGTCGTATTTTGGTTGAAAATATTGAGTACCTTGTTGAATACTATAAATTTTACTTTTCTATAAAAGGTTTGTTGTATTTTAAATGAAGGCAATTCAAAGATCTTATGCTACCTTCACCTCCAAACAATATATTGTGTACTTCTGTCAAATTATTTGTGTCATAAGCGGCACTTAAGTATAAAATACAATACCAATATTAAAGAGTAACAGCTCACAAAAACGAAGCACTTTTGAGTAGTTTTGAAGCAACTTCTTGGTCGGCAATTGTGGAGCTGGTGGAAAAATTTGAGATTATATGGGCTCGGCAAATCAAAATTGTTTGTTGAAAAACCTCTTCATAGGTGATCATGATTAGCCAAGCTCAAGATAAGGTCTATGGTAACACTCCAATGAATGTCGATTGATGATAGACTTCGTGAAGTTATCGAGGACATGAAGCCGCAAAAGTACGAAACAAAAAGACAAATTTCATGAAATGGGATATGGTGCTGTAACCGCACAGGGCATCTGTCCAAAGAGTGTTGGATATTATCGGTGATTTAAAACGGGTTAAATCTGCTTCCATTTAGGTGAATAACATCATATCTTCCCTTGAAAATCCACGCCACTTTCACAAAATATCAAAATCACAATTGAAATATTTCTGACCTCTTGAATAGTCTCAGAACCTATAGATGGGTGTGCTGCTCTCATTCGCTCTATTATATAGCTTTGATGAACTTCATGTCTAGGACAGTTCAAGAGGTTAAGATAATTAAAAGTCCATTCTTCTAATGAACAAGCTCTTTCATCCCAATGTGGACCACGTCTTGTTTTTTGGACATATCCTTTAAATTTGCTATTATCAAACCTTTCTTTTATTGTGCTCTCTCTTAAAATTCTGAAAACGTGAGTGCTTCCTTTCTTATGAGAAATGATGTAACGGATTTTAAGTGTGGAATCACAAACCACCTGGGTATTCAGCGAATAGTACCCTTTTCGGTTGATGTAGTACTTTAACCTAATGAATAAACTACATTTAAGTCATTGATAAATGAAATGAAATTAAAGTCCATTTTCATTTTATATTTAAAAAAACGCAATTTTAAAATAATTTCAAACTTTAAAATTAAAAAAAAAATTATATTGATATGTCAAAATAAATATAAATAAATAAAAACAGCTTAAAGTGAACACTAGCGCCGTGGATACCGTTTAGATTAAGAGGCCTTTAACTAACGTAACTTAAATGTGAAAATTGATTGAATACGATTCCACACTTAAGAGCTACTTTCAATTTTCTTAATAGGTACTTTTAATTTCCCTTAGGAAGTTATTGTAACCGTGCGATTTTTCGAATAGAAAATTCTTGACAAATATAAAGAAGGTTTTTAGAGAGTGTTTGAAGTAATGGTTAGCCCTACTTTTTTTTAATAATCCTATTTTTAAATGGTTGTTCCATGTTGTTCAAGGTTTGTTCTGAATTGTTCCAAAGTTTTTTTTTTGAAAAAAATATTAGAAATGGGGGCTTTAGGCCCAAAAAACTGATTTTTAAATAGACCCCTTTTTAGAAAACCAAATTTTTGAAATTTGTTCGAGATTGTGCTAGTTGTTCTGAACATTACTCCAAGTGTTGGACCTCAATGATAAAAATTCAAAAGATATTGGTAAAATTGGAAAAAATTACCCCTTTATTAAAATTCTAAAACGTGTTTGAATCATCATGCTTAAATTTAATCCAAAATCATGCTCAATAATAGCTTAAGACGTAAAATAACGAAAATATCAATTCTTCTAGTTCTCTTCTAAAAAAAAATTAAAATTTTAAATGAAAGCTATATTTTCGCAACAACGCTCTTAACTTCCTCAAAATATCGATCATTCAAAATAAATAACACATATGCTAAACTTGAAGACACACCACAGCCCCTCGCTATCCAAAAACCCACATTTCATTTTACATCCATAATTATTAAAACTAAATTGTATCTGAGTTTAATTTAAAACAGATAAAGACTTAAGATTTCAAGTCTAAAAACAACTTGACAGTGCTACATACTTTTAACCCTATAAAATTACATTTTTTCAAAATTAAAAATTCCAAAACTTGTTCCCAATAGTTTCGGAGTTCTTCTAAATTGTTCCAAAGATTCGTTTCTTAAAATTTACACAGGTTAGGTTAGGTTATAGTGGCTGTCCAAGATGTAAACGGACACACTTACCACATGAATCTTGAGGCTTCCTCCTAAGCTCAATGGAACCAGTTTGAGTCCCTTAAGAAACGGGAGAGGCTGATTATGCTGATATGATTTAGATCGTTAAAGAAGAATTCTCCTATGTAATTCTTGCGTTTTCGAGCCAGAGCAGGGCATGTGCAGAGAAGATGAAGAACTGTTTCTTCCTCTTCCTCGTCCATACAGCTTTTTCAAACGTCATTTGAGAATACGCCTAGTCTCGTGGTGTGCTTTCCTATTAGACAGTGTCCGGTTATGACACCTATTATCGAGCTTATATGCGATCTGCTTAGAGAAAGCAAGCACCTTGAACGTTTTAAATCCAGTGTTGGCCAGGTGTTTTTTGTGACTTGACACGTGGTGATGTTGTTCCACCTGGTGCCTGCCCTCCTCACAGCGTCTTGCATTAGCAACAGTTTACAAGTAGCGATTGGTATGCCAGCATTTGCCAAACGTGGTAGGATGGGCTGTACTGTACCGTTCCTGGCGAGTTCATCTGCCTTACAGTTACCTGGAATGTAACTATGGCCCGGCACCCAGCAAAGGTCAATATTAAACTGTTGTGCCATCTTCATTAGAGATGATCGACAGTTATGGACTGTTATAGAGTTTGTAGAGACAGAGTCCAGAGATTTGATAGCGGCCTGGCTATCTGAGAAAAAACGGATATCAGATATCACGTTTTCTTTAAGCCAGGACAAGACTTCCTTTATCGCCAAAAGTTCCGCCTGGAACACGCTACAATGATTGGGAAGGCGGAATGATAGACTTAATTTCAGTCGTTCAGAGTATACACCTCCACCAACCCCTTCTTTTGTTTTTGACCCATCTGTATAAAAATGGATTGACTCTTCTTCAAGGAATGTCCTATCCTCCCAAAAAGATCTGGGAGGTATATAAATCTGGAAATTTCTGTCGAATTGCAGTTGGGGGATGGTGTAGTCTGTGTGCTTTGGAATTGATTCTAAATACCTAAGAATTACGGAGTGGCCAATGTTGTTGTTAGTCCACTGCGACGAAGCTTTGAGGCGAATAGCAGAGCTTGCAGCTACTTGGTTGCTAAATATGTCAAGGGGTGTTAGGTAGAGTAAGGTGTCCAGTGCCGCAGATGGGGTCGTGCGAAGCGATCCGCTTATACATAGGCAAGCTGAACGTTGGACTTTACTTAACTTATCCCGGTTTATACCTTTCTCTAAAGCAGTCCACCATACTGCCACACCGTACATTAAAATCGGTCTGATTACCGATGTGTATAGCCAATGCGTGATTCTGGGTTGTAAGGCCCATTTATTACCAATAGCTTTTTTGCAAGAAAAGAGAGATACAGTAGCTTTTTTGACTCTTTCCTGTACGTTGCGTTTCCAATTTAGTTTTTTATCTAGGACAAGACCCAGGTCTGAGAATTTTGATTGGATTCCTTTAATATAGGGAGGGTTGACAAATGGAATTTCGTATCTCCTCGAAAATATGACCAAATCGGTTTTGTGTGGGTAAACACCCAGTCCACATCGATCAGCCCAAAGTATTAGTCTGTCTAAGGCATTTTGTAAGAGTTCTTTTAGGGTGTTGAGATGCTTTCCTGAAACTGCTATAGCAACGTCGTCCGCATAGGCTATCACTCTGAAACCCTCCGCATCCAGACTAGTTAGGATTTCATTCACCACTAGGTTCCAGAGGAGAGGGGATAGAACACTACCTTGCAGTGTCCCTCTACTAACGAATCGTTTGCCAGAAGAGTTGCCCAGTTTTGAGTTAATTATTCTGCTAGTAAGCATTAAATGAATTAACTCCCGAAGCGAACTCTCTACATTTAGAGATGTTAGTGCAGATGTGTCCACGTTGTTGTTAAAGGCACCTTCAATGTCAAGGAAAGCAACCATGGTGAACTCTTTATGATGGAAGGAATATTCGACGGTGCGTGCTAAGGTGTGTAACGCTCTTTCCACCGATTTACCTTTACAGTAGGCATGTTGAGACGAAGACAGAAGTCTTGTATCAATACTTGCCCTTAAATGGATATCAATCAATCTTTCCAAGGTCTTAAGAAGGAATGATAATAGACTTATAGGTCGTAGATCTTTGGGATTGACTTGCGAGCATTTACCTGCTTTGGGTATAAAAACAACTTTGACTTCTCTCCATGTCGAGGAAACATGGACCAGGTAAAGACAGCTGGTAAAAATTGCCTTAAGGATTGGTGCAATTATGTCAGAAGTCTTTTGTAGCTCGGCTGGTATTATTCCATCTGGTCCATGTCGAGGAAACATGGACCAGGTAAAGACAGCTGGTAAAAATTGCCTTAAGGATTGGTGCAATTATGTCAGAAGTCTTTTATAGCTCGGCTGGTATTATTCCATCTGGTCCTGCAGATTTAAATGGTTTGAAGCTGTTGAGAGCCCATTGTAGCTTGTCCCTTGTGACCAGACCTTGTGGGTATGTTGTATTGGGACTTGAACGAAGGAAGGAAAATGATTATCCAATAGTAAGTTCAGCGATTCATTACTTGAATTTGTCCAGGAGCCGTCTGCATTTTTCAAGCAGCTTGGCATCGCTGGACTAGTTGAAAGAATCTTCCGTAACCTAGAGGCTTCAGAAGTTTCTTCTATTGTGTCACAGAAGGATGGCCAAAAAGATCGCTTATATTTCCTTAGTGCCTGGCTTGTAAATTCTTAGGGATTCTTTGTAAGAGTCCTAGTGAGAGGCTAGTCTTACGGCTTTGGCTCGGTTGAAGAGTTTCCTGCATTCTTTCCTGAGCGAGTCAAGCTCTGAGGCCCACCATTGTGGTTTCTTCTTTCCTCTTATGTGTATAAGTGGACAAGCAATTTCCAGCGATCTGTTCATAGCTGAGGTGAGGTCATTGAATTTGTTGTCAAGTTCATTAGCATTTGAGGAAGGACTAGATAGCCCAGGTTTTAGTAAACTTTGTAACGAGTTCCTGTATGAAGCCCAGTAAGTTTTCCGATAATTTCGAAAAGTCAATGGACTCGGGTTTTCATCCACACTGATATTGAACTGGATATATCTATGATCAGAGAGCGAGTGTTCTCTGGATACTTTCCAGTCCAAGATCATATGGTGTATAGTATCTGAGACAAGAGTTATATCTAGGACTTCTTGTCGAGTTTTAGTGATGAAGGTTGGTTCATTTCCAACATTACTTACTAAGCGGTTAGTACCAAGAATATAATCAAAAAGAGACTCACCTCTGTCGTTGATATTCGTACTTCCCCATACCGTGGGATGAGCGTTAACATCGCTCGCAATAATTAGGCGGATCCTTTGCCTTTCCGCTTTAGAGACGATTTTCTCCAGGGTTTTTCCAGGGAGAGGGCCAAGGTGGTCATGGCCAAGATACGCCGACACTAGCCAGAAACTTCCTTTGGTTGTTTCCAGCCTAGCTACGGTGGTATCTTTGTCACTGAAACGATGGAGTAAAAATACATTAATGCTACGTTTCACTAGTATGCAAGATCTAGGTTCACCTTTATCTGTCACACACAGTGTGTAGTACCCAGGAGTATTGAGTCTTCGGACAACGGATCCCACAATCCATGGCTCTTGGATCAGGACAATATCTTCTCTTGCCAGACGGAGAAGAAGTGAGGCCGAGGCCTTTATGGAGTGTTGGAGATTAATCTGTACTAACTGCAGCATTTTGGCTACAATTAGGAAGATCAACCTCCACCACGGTTTTGTTCTGATCCTCTGTGTCTGAGGATGAACCCAAGAGTTCGTCCTCGTTTAGAAGGATCATGTTGAGGTCGTCCTCAGTCTCCATTAAGGATGGACTGTCTACGACTTTTGTAGAGGGTGGACTCGCGATTGGAGAGGGCATGGGTGCATCGTCACCCTCTGTTAGGAGAGAAGACGACGTCCCAGGCCCACCAACCGCTAGTTCACCTTCGGTTGTTTTAGGAGGCCCGCTATCTGCGTTAACCTCATCTTTTTTATAAATTCGAATTTTAATGGATTCGAAGCCATAGTTTATGGAGCCCTCGTTTAAGGCTAGAGGATCCAAGGATTCTTTATTGAGTACCACAATGGCACTCCTATAAAGACCCTTCACTTCCTCTAGCTTCCCTATCTTCCAATTATGCGTCGGAAGGGACGGGTTACAAACTCTGATCATCTCGAGAATGTCCTCGATACCAGCAGGTTCGATTGAAATTCAAATGAGGGCGCTAGATCTGCTAGGAATGTCTTCCTTAGCGACAACCTCGAGCTTCGCACGTGGTCAAACTTCACCTAACCGGCTGACAGCGAGCTTGTATAAGTCACAAGACCTTGATGCCAACCCCCATCGCTTATGGAAGGAAGTGGTCCTGGAAGCTCCCTCAAAATGCTTAAAAAGCCACCCGAGAGCTTAACCTTGACCAACTGCCAACGATCAGCCGATATTGTGCCATCATCATCGCTCCTGTCAATGACCGCAACCACGACTTTGCCCTTCGTGACGTCACTGAAACTGGCTTGTTTCTTGATGGGATTGAGGGGAGTGCTGGTGTTGTGCAACCGAGGCCGTTTTGATGTCGGTACGGCCCCCTCAAGAGACCTTTCACGTTTAGACGTAGAGTCCTTATTGGTCCTTGTTGCAGCAAGTACGCTTTTAGCCCATTCGACGCTAGCGGTTTGCTGCGGTGTCCTTTCAGCCCCCGATGATGCACCAGAGGCCTTTAAGATTTTCGCCGCTTGCCGCCTTTGTCTATACATATATAGGCTTTTAGAGAGTTTCCCCTTTCCATTTCTGGATGTACTCTCATTTGTAGTGGTAGGGCCATTTTTAACAACCCTGCCACTACTGAAATTAGGTATCGCTACCTTCCTACTCTCGTTGCTACCAACAGCAGAGGAGGGTCCAATGGGTAGCCACTACTCCCTTCTCTGTGTTGGCCGCAGGAGATACGGCAACAGGCTTTGACGCCAAACTGCCGCCCGGTCATGAAGAGATACCGGTCTCATCATTCTTTTCATTTTTGTTTTGTTTTTATACATCTTTGGTCCCACGAGTTGCGAAGAAAAGAGGTCTGTCTGCACTCTGCACATAGATTCGCATATACAGATAAGGCTAGTTAATCCGGAGGTCGCCAGGTATTCGGATACTCCGTTAGAGACTCGGCTATTTTTGAATTGGGCCCCCAGCCAGGCTGATCATCGGCACGGGTCGTTTAACACCTTAGATACAGCCCAATAAAGATGAGAGGTGATTGGGGAGGAAGAGATAGGGTGAGGAGTCAGTTGATGTTAAATCATCATTATGATATGTAAGGAAAAGATTGGGATTCGGTAACAGCAATTCAGCTAGGTTACCTAGAGTGAGAAGGAGCATAGGAGATAGGAGCGCTGTCTAGCTTTTTCGCCATTAAAACGTGGGAGGTGGGATGGGAGTTGGTAACATAAACGTAGGCTGGTATGCCTTGTTTATGTGGGAATGGATGATGATTCTGGGAAGGTAGAGGGATAAGAATAATCCTTTAGTTTCAGGACTCATCTGGAGAAAATTCTCGTGAATCATTGACCTTACTCAGCTTCTACAACTCGACAAGTTCGACTTTCAGAGTAGAAGAAAATTGACACAAAAATGATTAAAAAAACTGATTTCAATTAGAATGTTTAAAAATAAATTAGGTGGCGCAACAGTCCATGAAGAACCAGGGCCTAGTGACTTACAACTCTCAACCATTCCTGTGTGCGAGTAATGTTGTCAGACATGGAAGGGACCTACAGTTTATATGCCGAATCCGAACGGCTAATTTGAGAAAGCACTTTTCATAGACAAGAATTACTCTTGGAGAATTTGTCAATTCCTCGCAAGAGGCAGTACCCGTGAAAAAAGTTAGGTGGCCAAGGCAGATATTAAACTCAAGACCCCTTGCATGACAGTCCAACGCACTAACCATCACTCTACGGGTACTACAAAATAAATAAGAATGTTTGCGCATGATTTATTCCTACGCTGTCTGACCCGGCAAACGTTGTTTTGCCACATAAGTTATTTCTTCAAAATGATTTTCTAGTTAAATGTAAAATAGCTTATTAACTATAAATTTTCGGAAACGTTGTTATTTTATGAAAGAAGAATGCTATTTTTTTTATAATAGCATTTTGCAGTTTCAAAAGCATTGGGCTGGAATTCGACATCTGTCAAACTAAGTTGTTAAACCAAATTTTTTTGTTTCAGTTGAAAGTCTGACCTTTATTGCACCACGCATAAAAATTGTTAAAACCTGCTACAAAAATGTTGATTTTGCCACAGCCATATATCGTTTAAGATGATATTATAGCTTACATAACCGTTCAACTACGCAAGCAATTGGCAAAATTGTGAAGAAATTTGAAGAGACTGGATTGGTTACAGTGTTACAGATATTGTTAGGCCTGTGCATCATCGTTTCGCTCGTACCACTGAAAATATCGCTGCTGTAAATGAAAGTGTTGCCAAAGGCCCGAATGTGTCGATTCCTCGTCGTTCTCAGGAATAAGGACCGTCTTACGGCACATTATGGCGAATTGTGCATTTGGATCTGCATCTGCATCCATATAAGGTCCAGCTCACACAAGAACTGATGCCAGCTGACCATACACAACGAAAGGGCGCTTGAACCACAGGCGGTGGAGGGCGATTTTTCGAACAAAATTTTCTTCACTGACGAAGCACTTTTCTCACTCAGTGGGTATGTTAATAATCAAAATTGTCGTATTTGGGGTTCTGAGAATTCTAAAGTAATTGAAGAAAGGCCATTAAATCCCAAAAAGTCACTGTTTGGTGCGCTCTTTGGTCCGGAGGTGTCATTGGACCTTAATTCTTCGAAAACGATGATGAAACGACTGCCACCGTCAATCGGATCGTTATGGTTCTATGACAACCGACTTTTTTTGCCTGATATTGAAGAATACGACTTCGAGAATATGTGGTTTCATCAATACGGTGCCACCTAATACACAACTCGACCGAATATGGCTTTATTGCAGGAATTATTTCCTGGCCGTATAATAACATCAAAAGACGCCGAACGGAATTTCAAAAATAATAGGAAAAACAGTTAAATTGTATGTTATACACAACAGCTACTGAAACTGAAGGACTTGTTTTGCTGACAGTACCATCATCGTCATCAGAGTCCTCTTGAACTGTATTTTCTGCAGCCCTTACTTTTTCTTCTAAAGTAAAAATGTTGTCATCAACAGTAACGTACTCCTCACATGTTTCTTTTACGGCGATGTTTGTATTGTTCATTAGTGCAATCTTAAAACTGTTCTTCGTCTCCAGAGTTGTTCAAAGCCTGTAAGCCAGCATGCTTAAAACAGTAAGCAATTGTGCTGCTGTTAACAGGATCCTAAGCTGGAGCCACCATGCTGATAGCGTCTAATCAGCTAGTGGTATATTCTTTATTAGCTTCTAGGTCGCAAATAATTTGTAGTCCAAGGTTTTTGCGTAAACTCCTTTAAAGGCTTCTAATCACAACCTGGTCGATTGGTTGCAATATTGATGTTGTTTTTGGAAAGAAACCCAGTTTTATTTTCCATCCAAGCCTTTTTGTTGGCTGTGTATTCAACTGGCACTTGGTACCTTGGAAAGATCTGGGCATTGTTTTTCTTTAAGAAGTAAACTTATAATAAGTTCCGAATTCATCCACAAAAAAATGTACAGGATCGGTTCTCTCTTGGAACTAATGGTCAAACATTTTGTAACCACTGATCGTATTGTCTTGGCCGAACGCTATTAGCTTACCTTGAAAGCACAATGTTAGTTCGCATGCATAAAACGGTAGATTCAACTTTCAGTATATTGAAAATCCTTTCCAAGAATCTGTTCAATTCAATTTGCTTCCGTCTGCAGTATTGGCCCTGTGAGTTTAAAACCACTTCAATAATGATGCTTCAATGTCCGGATTTTTTAAAGAACGAATCTTGTTAGCTTAAATTGATTTTTCTTCAAACCTTGTATAGCTCCTTAATTTTTCAATATTCCACTAATAGTCGAATGAGAAACATTAAATTGTTTTGTAAGATTTGAATTGGATTTCCCTGCTTTAAGTCTCCAAATTATGGCAGCCTCTTCTCAAATAGTGAACGTTTTTCTTTTTAGATTTCATTCAATTAAAAAGAAAGAATAAATCGTTTACTTACCTAACATCAACTTAGTAGTCCTCAATGACTAGTTCGGTATATCCGAACTTTATGACAAACAACACTCCGTAATAATGGTAGCTTTAACTGAAATGGTCGTCATAGCCGTAATCGCTTAAACCAGAAAATATTAGTAACAATTTAGTAACAAACTATACTTTAGCCTTCAGTTTCGTCGTTATACTTAACCGAATTGTCGTTATAACCGAAGTTGGTAAAAATTGATTTACAACTCTAAGAAAATTGAAAAGAAATGCGAGAAAATATGGATTTTAAATCCCTAATTGAAAAATCCTGTCCACAAATAGAGTGCATGAAAAATACCACAAAACAATATTATCCGAATGGAAGCCAGGGAGGAAGCACCAAAGCTTCATAAATTTTCAATGACGAATTCGTACATTTGCAGATGCATGTGTACGATAATTGGCATAGAGTTTATATTTCGCGTGGCCCTACAGGAAAAAGTCTTAAGGCATTAAAGCACATAAACCAGATGGTTCTGGATTTCAAATACTTATTTTGTTTAAAAAAAATAATATTCCAACTTCGAGCAAGTTTATACGATCTCGCATTGACTTCACTTTGAGTCTTTCATCACGTCCACATTGGGTTCAGTAGGTTCTTGAATAATTAATCATTTACTATGGCAGTAAGTTTTTGAAAATTTACAAAACGACCAATATTTAATCGCTGAAGAAAGATTTTTATCAACACGCGCACATAGTTATAGTCAGATTATAAGAAAAAAATAATAATCTAAATATTGAAAACACATGCCATGTGCATTGTGCAATGTGCATTGGCTACTTTGAAACTTTTCATTTCGTTCCACAGTTGAGCTACAAGCTTTGAACCGTAATGACACTGAATTGGTCACTTGTAATTCTTTTTATTTCGGTTTTATTTTCAAATCCATCTCATTGCGGAATTATAGAACAACAGTCAGCCGAAGTCTTAAATTATAATTTAATTGAATGTTTAAAAAGTTTATTTGATAACGAAAATACGAATACTCAAAAAAATATTCGTATAGTTGTTGAGACAAATTCAAAACTGGAAAAGTGGAATTTTGGAGATATGTTGACGAGATATTTTGTAATTCATAACAATTTGGCTTTTGAACTCCGAACAAAAAGTATACACCAGTCCCCGTATACAATTCACGCAGCGGTGATATTGGTCAATACTTTCGAATCGTTTAGGTAAGACAAATTGTGATTTATTTTTGTAATTTAAAAAATCCTAACACGTTTTAATGTTTGAGGTTGATAGATATGTTCTTGTTAATTTATTAACATTTCTTTATTGGTTTTTGATGTTAGCTGTTTTGTGTGATAACCTGGAAATTTTTGATCGATTTTATTAGATAAAATATAAAAAAAAAAAACAATTTTTCAAACGAATTTTAAAATAATACCATTTTCGCCATGGTAAGTAGAATTCAAAGATGGTGTACTCAATTAAGTAAACTGGCCAAAACCGTGAAAAATGGCTTTTTCAGCAGTTTCAATAGTTATTCCACCGGATGTGGATATCCATATAGAAGAGGAAGATATTGTATGTGAAGATAATTTATTTGATTCCCATATTCCGGTTGACGTCCTAGGAGGGGAAGAAATTGAAATAAACGTTCGATTTCAAAGCGAAGTTGACGTACTTACTTGGAGCTACAGTCCGGTGGGACATTGGGCCCAACCAGTCTCCATCCAGCTCGGTGCAGTTGCGCACGTCAAGTTGGTTGAGGTCCTTTCCCAACTGCGTACGCCATCTAAGTCGCGGTCTTCCTCTACTGCGTCATCATTCGGGATTGGATTTGAAGACCTTCCGGGCTGGAGCGTTGATGTCTTTGCTCTACATGACCCAGCAGCAATCTAAGTCGTTGGACTTTTATTCTTTTGACTAGATCAGTGTCGCTGTACAGCCCGTACAATTCGTCGTTGTATCTTCTCTTCCACTCTCTTGTAGTATCCTAGGATGTTTTCATCGTTATTTAACAGGGTCAAAGCTTCAGCGCCGTAAAGGAGGACTGGGTTGATGAGATAGATGGTGATTTCAGATGCTCGAGAGAGGACTTTACTACTCAATTGTCTTCTAAGGTCCAAGAAGCAGCGATTTGTTCTTCGTATGATTTCAGCGCCGGCGTCGTTGTGCGAATTCAGAGCGGTGATTAGGTAGACAAAGTCCTTAACTACCTCAAAGTTATAGCTGTCCATGGTGGCGTTTTGACGAATTTGATTTTAGAGCAAATCCTAATATATGCACTGGGACAAAACTGTCACACATTCGCCCTTACCAAAAAACATCCTAAAAAGTTTATTGGCAACATGATTTTTTCTGGCTATCACTCGTTGCCCCGAATCACTCTTTTGTAGTTTAGACGAAGATACCAGAATTCTATTGGCAACTAACGCCACGTCCCGCAAACGCTTCAAAGAAATCAAACGTTTAATTGAATGTCAAATCAAATCTTTGTTACACCGCGATGAAGGCAAAACGTGGCTATTTTAACCACAAAAAGATTAAAAGGTTAAAAAGTTGAACTGGGACGACATGACAAAACTGGAACGGAAACTGCAACATACTTCTAGGGCCTTCCTTGACAGAGGATGCTCCTTAACTATTCGGCCAGATGCCAACAACGAACCGTAACCTCTTCCCAGGGAAGTTTCTGCAGGATATTGATGAACCCACCACTGTCTACAGCTGGATTTCAGCTAAGACAATGGCTTTACCACCCAAACAAGCTTGCAAAATTTGGCACACCAGAGCATAAATGACTTGTGAGAAGTGTCAAGAGCTCTGCATCGAAAAGGATTGTTTTAATAATTTTCATTTGATAGTTATGTAAATACATCTGGCCATTTGGGTACACCCCTATAAAGCCAAAAGTTGGAGGCAAATTGTAACCTTGAATTGTTTTAGTTTAAGTACTCCTCAATAAACAGTATTTATATGGATTTTTCATTGTTCATTTTTTATGCAGTCGATCTTTAAAGGGTTAGGGTTAGGGTTAATATATTTGAGTTTTCATTTTTGTATATTTCCAGAACCAGTCTACTTCGGCAACGAAGTGTTAGCAGAGACATATCTGGCTTGTATCAATTTTATTATGTGCTATTTCAACCCACTGACGACGAGTCTGAAAATTTGCAACTTGCATTACAGAAAATTATGAACTTCTGTCTGAAGAATTTCATCAAACACATAAATGTTCTTGTCGAAGAAGAACCCGGAATTGTTACAATCTACACCTATTATCCGTACAACGAACAAATATGTCGTGATAGTACACCGAAAATTCATAACTACTTCGTAGACAGAAAGCTTAAATGGAATAAGCCAACATTTCCTGCAAAATTAAATAATTTTTGGAAATGTCCTCTTTGGACAGTTATTGCAGAAGATCCACCATTTTTGAGCGTGATAGATGAAAATGCAATTGGCTTCGATATGAATGTACTTAAAAGTCTAGCCACCATTTTGAATTTTACAATCGACGTGCGGATAATAATTCCAGAGAAACACAATTCTCATTTTAAAGCCTTGGGTGGACTTTTAGTAGACCATGTAAGTCTTATGAATGCAGTAAATAGCAAGCTTAACTAAAAACCGTTCATGAAATAACTTTTTAGATACTTAATTTAGCTCCGTAAATAAATCCCCGAGAAATAACCCCCTAACAAAATATGAGGTAATTCCCAAAAAATTAAATGGGAATAGGAAGTTCTTACTTAGTTAGGTCATCAGACCTATAAGCTCCATAGTGTTCCCTAATGGGTCATATCATAGGGCCTCAATAACTCTTACGCACTATTGTATGCGGTTTCCAGCGATGTGTTTATGCTCCCTCCAACTCTTTTCCAGTATCGATGAGTCTTCCTAATCTGTTCTTCTCCACATGCTTCTCGGTCTTCCGACTTTTCTGCCTTCTTCAGTGAGTGGATTCCACTGCATTGCCATTTCCTGCAAAGCAGTCATTACCTTTTCGAAGCGTGTGTTCTATCCACTGCCACTTGCACCTTCGTATAATACTTTCAATGGGTTCCTGACTTGTATTCTTATGTTGTTCTTCATACGACTATACGATTGGGCCAGAAAACCCGGAAGAGGTTACTTAGACACCTATTAATGATGGTCTGGAGTTTCCTGGTAATCGTTGCTGTTATTTTCCAGTTGCTGCAACCGAACGGTACTGATTCGAAGTTTGAGCGAAACAGCCGTAGCTTCAGCCGTCTTCAAGGTGAGAGAGTTGTTAGTCCAAATATTGAACAACATTCTGAACGCAGCCTTAGGTTTTTGTAAAGTTGGTCAAAACGCGATAATTAAAAGAAGAAAAAATACTTTAGGACAATTCTTAAAGTGGGAGAATTATTTCAATCCTTTTTGGGGACTTAATTCTTTATTTTTTGGGGGCTTATTTCATGCCTTTTTGCTAATTTATATAAATTTCGAATTTGTAGATTACTTTCATGATGACATAAGGCCACAATTTGGGAGTTTTTTGTTATTTTTTTGAAGGGGGGAGTTATTTCTCGGAGCCACTTAATTTTTCTTGAAACTCCTAATTGACTTTCACCTTACCTTTAATATTTAAACTTTCTTTGTTTTTTGTTTTTAAGATAAACGACGGAGACATTATGATCGGAGGCTTTCTTTGCTCCAATGAAAGAATCAAAAATTTTGCTGCATCGGCTTACTTTTCTTCAAGTTCCTTACAGTTAGTTGTTAAAAGACCGAAGACGTACAGCTCATTGGAGATCTTATTTTTTCCCTTCGATTGGTATACTTGGCTGATACTTTTGTTTATTTTGACTGCGAGAGGTGTCGGACAAGTTCTGTGGAAAAAGTTTTTTAAGAACATCCTCTGTTTAGGAACATCTTCCTCACGAATACATCTCTTATCATGGCTGATGGGAATTCTGGTCATTCAAAGTTCCTACGAGGGATCAGTATTCAAATTTATCCACAACCAACCGCAACGAAAAATTCCTTCTGATTTCGAAGAAAGCATTGATTCTGGTTATAAATATCTCGCTAAAAAATCTTACTATTACGCTTTGGAACCTTTATTCAGTAAACTACCGGGCAAGATAATTTACATTGATGTTCCTTTCATGAGGATGTTTGATGAATTGGACAAGTTTGGCGATAGGTATGCAGTTTTTATAACTTGTGATGAATTAATAAATCACAAAAATGATGCATCACGCTATGAACGATATTATACTCTGAAGAAGCCAGTTTTTAGTAATGTCCTTTGTATTTACATGCCGAAGTTTTCGTTTTTAGCCGAAGAATTTGACAAACGAATAAAACAAATGTCCTACAGTGGACTAATAAAACATATCTATGATAAATTAGCAGCAGATAGTCTAAGAAAAAAAAATGTTGGTAAAAAGAAAGTTGTAACAATGATGACACTGCATCAGCTTATGGGTGCTTGTCAATTGCTTATGGTGCTGTCAGGAATAGCAACTTGTTTTTTTATTTTAGAATGCTTGTCAAATAAATATATGTTTTTAAGGCATTTGATGGATTCTTTTCACTGAAAATAAAATCAATATGGTAAAATGCAACTTTTTTAAAAAATTGTGTGTGTTAATTCAATTTTCAAATTAAAAGCTAAAGTTACGCGTCACTTAAGATCAAAATACAGAAAAGAGTAAAGCAAAGCTGTACAAGTTTATAACACTGAGTAAATAAAAATTCTTTTTTTTTCTTTGACATTTTGGAGAACGATTTTAATTCGAATTTCGATTTTAAAAATCAATTTTTCACATCTATACGAGTACTAATATTTTAATTAAGAGAGTCAGTTGGCTTGTTTGTTTGGTTGTTTGCCCGTCCTTTACGTCTTAACGCAGCAATATTATGATCTAATTTTTTGAGTAGAGATAGTTACGAGGCTGGTGAGTGTTTTAAGCTACTTGTGACCGTGGTAAAATATATTATTCACAGCTCATTGGAGCAGATCCGCTGGTAACACTTATAATTCAGATTTTTACCGTGATTAACAAAATACCATACATTACGATCATTTTATCTGTAAAATAGCAATTCTAGCACCAAGAAAAAATGTTTATTTCAAAATAAATTTAAACATATTTAATGAAGTAACAAAAGATATAAGGGAGAATTTGTCAACAGGCATAGATCCAAAACAGACCACTTCATACCCAGAGTTTCTTAACTCACTTCAGCTATCCTGTGTGACCTCAAATAAGCTGCAATTGAAATAAGGAGTGCCAGTAATGCTTATGCAAAAATTAGATGCCTCTCGATTATGTAACGGAACAAGACTTCGTGCCACACAACTTGGGTGAAACATTATTACTGCTAATGCTAATATCTTAATCATTGCTGCCGGAGGCCGGCGGCGAGGGCGTTGAAAAGGGTGAAAATGTAATTTATTCCTCGAATCCCGTGGAATGTGTTTACAGTAATAAGCTGGCCCTTAAAGTCTATATTTTAAAACTTTGAAGAAGTTTATCTGATTCGCTGTTTTACAATGTATCTCACCCTAAACTAACTTAAATATTCATTAAGTGTCCTTGTAAAACCTTCAAAGAATAGGTGCCTTGTAATTTCGTTTAGTTCTAGCTCGAAACACAAACACTTGTTGTCTGTCTATCGGTTTGTTTTTATTGCAAACTGAATATTGCCTTTTTGGTCTTTGGTGCGTTGACAGAGGGTAACATAGGCTTGCAATCACGACCTGAAAATCTATTAAAGAACAATAATATTGTCTCTGTCCTAAATGAATAAAAGACTTCACGTGTTTTATTCAATCATTTCACTTTATCATTAATTTAAACAAATATGTATCTAAAAATGTTAGTAAGATTGATTATCGAAATAATTGTTTTTTTATCTAATGAAAATAGTTTTTCTACTTAAGCTATAAATTTATTGACTTCTATCTTCATCCAGTCAGACTTTAAGCTCTGAAACAATGATACAGTCGTTGAAAGTTTTCCTTTTTATGGTTGCAATTTTTCATCCAACTCATGGTATTTTGCAGCCAGTTAAAATATCAAGTTATAATTTAGTTGAGTGTTTAAAAAAATTAATTGAAAACGAAAATAATGCTTTTGATAAAAACATTCGGATAAGTGTTGAAACCGAGTCTGTAATAGCTAAATGGAATTTCGATGATATGTTAACAAGATTTTTTGAATTAAACAATAATAATATGGCAGTTGAATTGCAAATGCAAACAACAAATATGAAAAAGTCACCACATACAATTCACGCAAGAGTGCTTCTTGTCGATAGTTTCAATTCGTTTAGGTAAGTTTTCTAAAGCTCAGTTGCTGCCACAGGGTTTTGCAATATGGACTTGACATTTTTTTTTTGATTCTACCCGATTTCGGATGACATCTTGAGGCATTAAATCGCGAACAAAGCGTCCAACCAACTGGCTTATTTGCTAATATAACGCGCACATCAAACTAACTCTTCAATCGATTGTGATGTGTGCTGTGTGACTTGTGGCACCGACCGCCCTGTTGATACCACATTTCGTCCTTGTCCATGTCTTCCTATTCAGAAATAAAATAATCTGTAATCATGACTTGATAACGCTGGTAATTCACAGTAACGTGACGATCATTATAGTCGATTGTCAAACCCTGCTTAAATCAATAAGAATACCTTATAACAGAACAATCCTTACCTTAATATCGTCGATATAGATGCTGGAAATAAATTATTCGTACCACATTAATGTTAAGACTTGCAAAATTACACCGTAAAACTATCGCATATTTACAATACATACATAGGTGCATGAAAATTAATAAAATTCGATAACCAAATTTGTGAATTGTTAATAAAATAGCTGGAAAAGCTTGACTTGCGTTTGACGACAAAGTCTTTATTTAATGTCTTTAAAAATGCACCAGTGGGACTTTTTTTTTTAAAATCTCAAACGCTGTATGAACAATATAAAATTGTTCTTGAAAAATACAGAATTGTTGTCCCAGTAAATTTATTTGGATGCTGGGATGATATAAAGGGAGATTTTTTAGCTATTATCTTTTTGGCAACACTGATTTAAACAGCTGACTCACGTTTCGTGTTGGTCTATAATTTAACCATGAGTCGTCTTACAAACAAACAACGCTTGCAAATTATTGCATTTTATTATCAAAATGCGTGCTCTGTTAAGAAAGTTCATTGCGCGCTTCTTCCATTTTATGGTCAGTTTAAACGACCCACTGAAGCGGCTGTTTGGGCTATTGTGACTAAATTTCGCACCAAATTTACATTGTTGGACATTAAAGTGCGAACTGAAGAAAATATCGCAGCTGTATCGGCCAGTGTTAATGATGACCATCAATTATCGATTCGTCACCTTTCGCAGCAATTGGACCTCTGTAACTCAACAACGTGGAAAATGTTGCGGAAGGATTTAGGTGTGATGCCTTTCAAAATACATCTGGTGCAAGAATTGAAGTCGAACGACCTACTGCAACGTACAATTTTTGGTGAATGGGCTCTTGGAAAGTTGGCCAAAGATCCACTTGTTTACCGAAAAATTGTGTTCAACGACGAAGCTCATTTTTGTCTGAATGGGTACGTAAATAAGCAGAATTGTCGATTTTGGAGTGAATATCAGCCAAAAGCAATGCAAGAGCTATTAATTCATCCAGAAAAGTCACAGTTTGGTGCGGTTTATGGGTCTGGTGGCATCATTGGGCCGTACTTCTTCAAAGATGATGCGAATCGTAACGTAACTGTTAATGGTGAGCGCTACCGTGAGATGATATCCAACTTTTTTGCCCGAAATGCAAGAGCTTGACTTGCATGACATGTGGTTTCAACAAGACGGTGCCACATGCCACACAGCACGCGCAACAATGGACTTATTGAGAGGCGAGTTCGGTGAACATTTTATTTCACGTTCGGGACCGGTCAATTCACCGTCAGATCGTGCGATTTAACGCTTTTAGACTATTTTTTGTGGGGCTATGTTAAAGCTCATGACTATACAGACAAGCCCGCTTCAATTGACGCATTGGAAGACAACATTGAAGCATTTATTCGTGAGATACCGGCCGAAATGTTGGAAAGCGTATGCAAAAATTGGACTAAGCGGATGGACCATTTGAGGCGCAGTTATGGTCAACATTTGCATGAAATAATCTTCAAACATTAAATTATATGGACCGTGCTATCGATTGAAATAAAGATTTCATGCATTTTTCTGAATTGTATGTGTTTTTTTTTTGTTGAAACTTTCCTATAGCTTTTAACAAATCGCCCTTTACTTGAAGCATTTCGTCCGTATTCGAACGTGTATAAAAAAGTCGCGTTTATACAGGAACATCTAAGGTCTATGTAGAAACACCTGAAAAACAAATTAATTGGAAGCATTAAGTAAAAAATAAACAAATTAGGTCTAGCAACAGCGATTTAGTGACTCTCAACTATTCGTGTGTGTCAGGGATGGAGTGGACCTATAGTTTTTGGCCGAATCCGAACGGCTAATTTGAGAAAATACCAAGAATTACACTTGGACAATTTGTTAATTCGTCGAAAGAGGCAGTACCCGTTCAAAAAAAAAACTTTAGATGGCACAGGCAGGGATTGAACCCAAGGCTTATAGCACGACAGTCCTACGCACTAAGCATAAATCCACGGGCAATATTATAAAATAGTTAGGGATAAGAAATAACCTAGGGTTATATGTAGTGTACGATACATGCACGTGTCGTAACTATTTGGAAGTGGTGTAAGTGTGACCATAGCCTCTTCTAAATGGCTGCTAGAAACAAACTTAACAAGAGTTTGGCTAATATAGTAAGGCTGGTTCCTTAGGTTGGCGATAGGCTGATAACCAGTCCCATAAAAACAATCTTATAGGCAACAAGCCTCGGCATGCATGGACTACAAGAATTATAACAACAATTAAGAGTGGCATTATGGTAAGTGCGTTGTCAAGCTAGAGGTCTTTTCCATTCCCGACAACATTACTCGCACACAGAAATGATTGAGAGTCGTAAGTCACTAGACTCTAGTTCTCAACGGACTGTTGGGCCACCTAATTTATTAATTTTTAATTAAGAGCAGCTAGCCGATACACTGTCGAAATACAATGCCGACATAACAGCTTTACAAGAAATAAAATGGACAGGGAGTGGTGTTTTTAAACGCTATAGGCGAAAGGCTATGCACTCTTCGTAAGCGAGGAAAAGTTCAGAACCTCACAAATCTTAGGGAGCCAATATTCTGTCACTAAGTTTAATATATCACTTTGACGTTCCAGATTATTTAGAACAATCCATTTTTCTTTTTTTCAGAAACTTAAGCGTTCCTTAAATACTTAATTTTTTTCATTTCGTCTATATTCCTTCCATATTCCTCGGATAGTTGAATCCATGCAGTCTTATATTAATGGATTCTTAAATTCAACAGGTTTTTGAATTGAGAATTGATTAGTTTAATCACTTTGTCCTGAGTTTCCTTCCAATCAGACATTCTTAAGAAAAAAGCTTAATCAAACAAAATTTTCGCGCACAATTTATTAGCAAATAAAAGAACAAATGAAATCCACAAACTCGCGTCGTTACCAAAATGACAGTTCTCCTTGCGATGAAGCTGATATAGCGGTCTACATTTGTGACAGTAAAATCAAAGCATGCTTTGCTTTGGATTCATCGGTAGTGGATACGGCATGTTGGAAAAACAAAATATACTGTATACTGTTTTTATGCTTATTTATTGTTGCAAAAGAATAGTTATCTACTTTTTTCACCAAATATTAAAAACGCTTCTGCTAACTACATAAAAGTTAAGAAAAACTGAGACTAACTACACAAAGCTTGAGACATACAATTATTTTGAACTTTGAAGCGCAATTTGGTAGCGAGAGTTCCCGCTCCCAAACTTTTGATAGATCCACCTTCATGCTTCACCACTGAAAAAAACGCATTTCGAATTGAACGCTATTCCACGCATCCCCTTCGTACTTATTTATTTTTCAATGTTAACGAGTCAATTTATCCAAAGCTTAAAACATATTACAATTTTTGTATATTTCTAGGTGGCTTGTAACGCGTCAAAGAGACTTTACCAAAGACATATCCGGAATGTACCAATTCTATTATGTCCTTCTACAACCAATCGGTAAAATAGAAGATTTACAACTCACACTTAACAGTATTATGGATTTTTGTCTCAAGAATTTCATCAAAAATATAAACGTTCTTGTCGAAAAAGAAGAAGACGAAGAAGCTGGAATCGTTTCTATTTATACTTATTATCCATTCAATGAACAAATATGTCGAGATAGTACTCCAAAAATTCATAACTACTTCGTGAACAAAAAACTTAAATGGATAAAGCCTTCGTTTCCAGGAAAACTTAATAACTTTTGGAAATGCCCTCTTGTGGCAGTTATTGTAGAAGATCCTCCCTTTGTGAGTGTCATTGAAAAATATGCCTTTGGATTTGATGTGGATATTCTCAAAAGTTTAGCAGACATCATGAATTTTCAAATTGATGTCCAGATAATTCCAGAAAATAATGAAACACACAAGTTCTTAGATAGAGTGCTATTTGACCATGTAAATTTTGAAAACCATATTTACAAAAGTTTATATTGATGACTAAATGTTGTTGTTCTTTTAGATAAACGATGGAGACTTAATGATCGGAGGATTTCTTTGCTCCAAGGACCGAATAGAAAACTTTGCAGGAACAAATTACTTTTCTTCAAGTTCCTTACAGCTCGTAGTTAAAAAACCGAAGGCATACAATTCTTTGGAGATCTTATTTTTTCCTTTCGATTGGTATACTTGGCTGATACTTTTGTTCATTTTGACTGCGAGAGGTGTCGGACAAGTTCTATGGAAGAAATTTTTTAAGTATTTTCTCTATTTGGGGACATCTTCGTCACGAATACATCTCTTGTCATGGCTGATGGGAATTCTGGTCATTCAAAGTTCCTACGAGGGATCAGTATTCAAATTTATCCACAATCAACCGCAACGAAAAATTCCTGCGAACTTCGAGGAAAGCATTGATGCCGGTTATAGTTATCTTGCCAAAAAATCCTATTTCTATGCTTTGGATCCTTATTTTAGTTCAATTCCGGGAAAGATATTTTACCATGATGTGCCTTTCATGCATCAGTTGTTTGACGAACTTGACAAACACGATGATAGCTTTGCTGCATTTACAACTTGTGATGAATTATTTGTCCATAGAATTGATCCTTCCCGATATGAACGTTATTACACGCTGAAGAAGCCTTTTCACAATAATGTCCTTTGTATTTACTTGCCGAAGTTTTCCTTTTTTACTGAAGAATTTGACAAACGAATAAAACAAATGTCTTACAATGGACTTATCAAACATATTTATGATAGATTAGCAGAAGAAAATTTCAAAAAGAAAAATGTTCTTCGTAAAAGAGTGCCAAAAATTATGGAACTGCATCAGCTTTTGGGTGCTTGCCAGTTACTTGTGGTTTTGTCGGGAATAGCTACGTGTTTTTTCATTGTAGAATTTTTGTCACATAAACATTTATTTCTGAAGATTTTTATAGATTTCTTTTACTAAAGTCCAAGCTTTATGCAAAACATCTTGGAAATAATTAAGTTGTCTCAAAGTACACTTATTGTAGGTATTATACCCTTAACTGGGCAATAAAATGTTAAATTCAAAATTATAAGTATTTTGGAACGTTTTTTTTAGCAAACTTTTTTTGATGTAGGTACCTTGGCTTATTAATGGCTCTTAACCAGTTTATCAACGGCTCTTAACTTTTTTACCAACGGCTTCTAACCAGCTTATTTAATGCTTATTTATTACATTTGTGGATTTGTCCATTAATTGCAAGAGGCAGGACCTGTGAAAAAACAGTTTGAATTGAACTCAAGACTTCTGGCATGACAGTCCTACGCACTACCCATTACACTACAGGAACTATTCGGTAAAACATATTCAAAGACATTTTGGAACTAAAGTAAAAGATACTGCCTTCGTCAAAGACATTGACCCAAACAAAATACTTTTTACATTCGAACACTTCCCTCGTCTTTTTTTTTGCGTAATAAACTTGGGTGCACTATAGACACAGAATAAATGAAACGACCACTCCCAGGAGCCAAAGTCATATCTCCAAGTTATTGACTTAAAGATTACTTAAAACATATTTCTGAATGATTTTACAACTCATCTTCCTAGAATCACCGCATCATCCGGCCTCCAAATCACTTCCAAGTCCGTTCGGAGAGAAAAATTCCATGAATGAATTTAAATAAAACATGCCTTCTTTTCCGACCCACCTACAAGAGACATCTTCGAAGCACCTATAGTTACATTAAATGCGAAGACCCATTCTGATGGTCCATCTCTCCTCCAGCCGGGTGATCATCCTTCTCGACACTGATCCTCTAGCTGTGATAACACAAATTATTCCAGCGACAAATTTTCTAAACAAATTACACTGCCAGAGAACATCAGGCCAGTATAATGTTGAGAGGTTCCTAAATGACCGTTTCAGATGGTTTTACCGCATCCATAGCACAGCCTATGCTAAGGCATACCGTGATCATCGTCATGATGGCAATCATCACCATCAACATCATCTGTTTGCGCTGCTGCTCTGCTCCTGCTGCTGGACCAGCAATGATGCTCCACGACATCAGATATAGTCAAGTCAGTCTTTATTCCGTTTGGCTGATGGGGAGTTCATCCTCCATCGTATAAGGAGACTAGGAGATGGATAGATAGCCTTGACGGTTGTCTTGTATTTTTGGAACTACAGTGACGACAACGCAATGGTCAACGTTTTTTATTTGTCCATTTTCAAATTCATCCCGTTTACTCTGTTGGCTAAGGATCTTATGGTTTGTGTGGTGTACTTGTTTGTGATTTCTAGATTTCTGTGGCATATTTTACTATGTCTGCTTGCCACAGTATGGTGTGGTGTGGAGTGGTATGGAGTTAAGTTGACTCTGGAATGGTTCATAAATCAGAATATATATATATATATGTATATAGAAGAGAGTGTGTGCTGAATGTCTAATATGAGGACGAAGAACCAAGAGGCCAGGATAAGTTGGCCATTTTTGCATAAAACACCGTTTGCATGTTGTAATTGTGAACATGTTCCATGATGGTTTCTCATGATGGGGACAAGTCAGATGGTTTTGAAGATGTAAAGAGTTTTATTTTTATTTTGGGAAAACAAAGAAGACACTGATGGTCTTATGAAGGGAGACTGGCTTTATTTTTTCTTTTTATTTATATCTTTGTCTTCCTGTTGTGTCATTCATAAATGTCTTAACCGCACTATGTACGAACTGAAGACGTTGTTTTTGTCTGCCCTTTTGTGTACAAAGTACAGAAAACTCAGAACTCAGATATAAGTAGGTGCATTGTTTCAAACATCGTCTTAGATGCTTTAAAATGCTGAGTAATTTTGCATCTGAAATTCAGGTCTAGAAATGTAAAATTAGGATATTCTGGATGAGAACTGTCAGTTTAAAGTGGATAATCTTTGCCTAGAACTGCTTTCTTGCGATCACGAGGTTACCTGCGGTAATTTCTCTTCTTGAACAGGATGATATTAATAGAGACAGAGAGATAAAGTTGGTAGTATTGGCATTTAACAACTGTCAAAATCAGCTGTCATTTCAAGTGTCATATAATTATTGGACCGTTTGGCAAACGTAGTACGTGCGTATTCAAAATTAGCCCTTTTAGAACATTTCGCCATGATCTATGGCCGTTATAATAGACCGACTACGCAGGCAATCCGTAAAATTGTGAAGAAATTTGAAGAGTCTGGAAGCGTTACTGATGTCGTAATGGACACTTAATCGGAAAGAGGTTGAAGTAAGTGTTTGTCTTAAAGGATCTCGACAGCCAACGTGTTCGCAGAGCAGCCGTTTGTGTAAAACCTCGTTGATTCTCTTGGAGTTCGATGTTCTTGAGTCGATGGGTTATGACACGGATTTATTTGAGGAACACACTTTCGGTTAATTGGTGCGCTGTTGAGAGTATTAACTAAATTCGTATTTAAATGCGAGATATGGAACGTTCATTACCAAAACGTGAAACGGTGGCGTATTGTGCATTTGAATTTACGTCTCCATTTTTATAAGGTTGAAATTACGCAACAATTAAAGTAAATTTAACATTCACTGCATCGTAGATACCGTTCTTGGGTGTTGGAAGAACTTATAGTAATACTAGCTGACCCGACAAACGTCGTGTTGTCATATAAATAATTTCTAGGGAATATTTTGCTAGAAATAAATAACTTATTGTAAGTGTTTAAGGATGTGGTATATAGGTGGGAGAGGTATAGAGCACTGTAAACGGTGACAAAATATTTAAATAATAAATCACCAAACAATTTTTGTTTAAGGATGTGGTATATAGGTGGGAGAGGTATAGAGCACTGTAAACGGTGACAAAATATTTAAATAATAAATCACCAAACAATTTTTTTTAATTTATTAAAATTAATTCTTTAAACTATGACCATACTACAAAAAAACAATATCAATCCCTTAATGCAACAGAGTGTACAATATTTTTTGTGATCCCATATTTCGCCAATACAAACAAACTGGATGGTTTTCCCACTCGACAGCACGCCACATATAATTGTCCGTGTGAAAAACATGAAGTGCTCAAATCTAAGCCGCAGACAGACATCGTTTGGCCTTGAGACTGATTGATAGTCATTGAAAATGCCAATCTAATTTGAAATTGAAGGCGTTTGAATTGAATTGGCACATTTGTTTGTATAATAGAGATTCGCGGTATTAATATATTTTCACCTCGGAATTTGCCATTTAGAATTATGGCTTCTGTGACATGGCTGGTAAATACAATGAGTTCAAAAATTCAGTTGGATAATTTACAGCTTCGGTAGCATCCCAAACTGTATCAAAAGACAGTATGACACCAAGTCTCCTGGTAACAAATGTCGTATCTTGAGATTTAATTCGTTGACATCCACATTTTTTGCTGTTAAAATTGCTCTTTCTGACAGCCCCTCCTAATTTGTATATTGTCTGTGTACATCGGGAAATATCTGGTCAATGAGAGCATCTTGTGGATCAATAATCTATCTAACAGTTGTTTTGAGAATGTTTCAGCGGATGGATCTTGAAGCATTTGAACACGCATATTTACTTTCAGTTGTACTTTTTCAACATTACGCCACCAGTGGCGATGATATAAGGCACGCGTTGATCTCATCAGCGTACGTGGAACGCGGAATAACGGGAAGTCTTTGTCTCAAATCACCTGAAAGGAGTAACAGAGTGCCGCCAAATAGTCTGTCGTTGTTTTTTATATATTTCAATGTCCTGTTCAACCTTAAGCGAATGTTTGTGTGCCAAAGTGCATTCATCCCAGATGATAATTTTACACTGTTTCAGCACTGTGGCCATGGATGATTGTTTTTTTTATATTGCACAGTTTAAATACTGAATGAGCTGTTCTAACTCCATCAAATAAAGTTGCCGCATTGCCAGAAGATGCAACAGCCAATGCGAAATATTTGATCGCATTTTAGCAAGAATTAGCGAAATAAGGAACGTTTTGCCAGTTCCACCTGCTGCCTCCAAAAAATGAATCCCCCTTTCCCTGCCGAAACTGCGAGCATGATGTGGTCAAAAATGGTTCTTTGTTCTTCATTCATTAGTGGGACATTGCGAGCAACAATCGCTGCTATTTCCACAGTATTGTATTGTAGTTCACGATTCAATTCAGTGTCTATTAAATCAGATGCATTTCGATTTGGTGAATGCATACCGAAATGACTGAGTGGTAAGTTGGCTATGGTAATGCAAAGATCCTCAATACCAATCAATGCTTCATTGTACATAGAGTCACTAAATAATATCGTAAGTTCGTTGCACCGTGTACGATATTGATGCAATTAAACCAAAGCACTTAGGAATATAAAAAATAGATAAAAACCTATTCTCAGACCTACCGAATTTATATGCAAAATTTCATTGAAATTGGTTAAGCCGTTTCGGAGGAGCATGGCAACTAACACTGTGACAGGAGAATTTTATACATATATCTATTAGAAATATTATTTCGTTAGAAAGTTCCCCTTTTACGGCTCTTACATTGAACCAAAGTTGACTGTTTGGTGAAATATTATGTTATGTTGGTCCATTGGGAGATGGTTACATTGAACTCGACGGCAGTTGAAAATCTTGACAGACGTTATATTTTTTTAAAAAGTTTGAAAACTAACAATCTTTATGTCTCGAGCATACCTTACTCAAGTGACATTGTTCCTTAGTTTTCTTTATGAACGATTTTAAGTAAGCAACCTTCAAAACCTTCTTTATATCTGCATCGTTAACGAAATTTTTGTTAGTTTTATTTAGAATACCTATTTTTGCTCCAGCATATGATCTTAAGAAAAATATCGTATTAAGTAAAGGGTCAGTTTTGGGTCTGAATCATCATAATATGACTGATGAAGAGTATTTCTTCTAAAATATTACTACCTATGCCGTTTGCGGTACTTCCCATACACTTTTTCTGTATTGGTTTTTAGGCTATTCCTTTCCAAAAATATGGTAACAGATGTACCAACGATGTTTTTTGAAAATTAATATTAAAAATTTAAGTGCCTATTAATTCTACATCAAAGAGCAGGTAAGTGCAACTTGTTGGTTCATTTTGTTTAACTGTTCATTTCTTCTGGTTTTTGTTACATTTGCAATTGATGTTAGATAGTTAGCCTATGCCAATTCTTTGGGGTTACGTCGAAAGGTCTTAAGTCCAAAAATTTCATTGAAGATTTTTGATGTAAACAACTGCTTAACATCAAATTTATTTTTTTTTAGACAATACGAAAGAAAAATTAATTTTTGTTTTGATATTAACGTCTTAAGTTCGTTGAGCCTGTGTGAACGATTTCTGACTTGAGTCCTTTTTGAAAACGCCCTAATGCTTCGATTTAACAATATAACCGCTATTTAATAATTTAAAGCGAATTTGTTGATATCCTTGAACACCTAGCTGTTCTGATAGTTTCTTTTACTTGCTGATTTCACGACGATTACAATTTTTAAATACTTCTAAAACAACTTCAAAGCTTATTTTGGAAGCTATAACTGCTATCGCCAAAAGAAACTTCTTGAATGTATTGAAGCTATGCTAAATCTGGAGAAGTTACAAAAAACATTTACGTTAGAAGAAAAGTATCTTAAAGAGGAAACAAGCGAGCAACGTTAACACTCATGCTGTGACTCAGTTTAAAATAAAACAATTCCAAATTAGAAAAGTTCAATATTCGCACGATTGATTGATTGCAATGGATATATTTTGTTAATGCCTGAAAACGACTAGAGCCTATTTGTTGCCCGATGGATATCCAATATAATCATTGAATATTGCTCAAATATGTGTGTACAAGGACAATATAGAAAACTCATCATCTGCTTATATCGGGTTTTTTAATAAGAGCGCTACAAAAGTTTTCTTAAATAAAATAAAAACGGTCTTGGATATCAATGAAATTCTTTATTCCTGTGAAAGTACGTTCAATGTCATTATGTATAAAACTCGATTTCTGTTGCATAGCCACCACGGGCACGCTTGAGGAAGTCAAGACGCTAAACCCATTTTTCGACGGTTTTCAAGCAGAAATCGGCCGATACAGCTGCAATTTCACGTACGATATTCGTACGAAGTTCATCAATCGCCGCTGGATTGTTGGCATAGACCAAAGACTTGACGTATCCCCACAGGAAATAGTCTAACGGCGCGGCGTCAAATCGCAGGACCGAGAAGGCAAAGCGACTGGACCATAACCGGTTCTCCAAACTTGGTTTCGAATAAATTGATTGTGACATTCGCTGTGTGGCTTGTGGCGCCGCGCCGTCCTGTTGGAACCACATGTCCTCCAAGTCCATATCATCCAATGGGGCCAAAAATATTCGGTTATCATTGAACGGTAGCGATCCCCATTCACAGTAACGTGCCGGTCTTGATCTTGATCATGACGGAAGAAGTACGGCCCAATGACGCCGCCGCCGGCCGGCCCATAAGCCACGCCAATCCATAATTTTTTCGGGTTGCAATGATGAGTACGTGTGGATTGCTGCCTGACCAATACCACATATTTTGCTTATTGACGAAGCCATTCAGCCAGAAATGAGCCTCATCGCTGAAGATCATTTTTCGATGAAAATCCGTATCATTTTCAATTCGCCACAGAGATGCCCAACGCTTGAGAACAACGTGTGAGAGACACATTTGGGCTTTGTGCAACTGAAGCCTCAGCGGCAGCAATATCCTCAACACTACGGGCATTTCTTTGGCTCACTGGCACGGGAACATTTTGTACTGTGCCTGTGGATTAAAATTTTTCCACTAGACGCTCAATTGTTGATCTGCTTGGACGATTATGACGACCATAAATTAAACGTAGCGCTCTTAACGCTGACTCCGAATTTCGGTAGTAAATTTGAAAAATTTTACTCGTTGTTGGCTCGTATATTTTTCCATCATGAGATGGCAAACCATGCTGAAAAGAAATGTCAAAAGAGCGGCAAGAAATATGGCATCGTTTGCTGTCCCTGTCGCTCTACTCTTGTAGCGATGTGTTAAAAAAAACCGGTACAAACAATTCAAAACTGTTCTGAAAATTGCAAATATGAACTTAAGTCTTGAGAAAATTAAATTGTTTTGAATTAAATACGAAAGCAAGTTTTTTTTCAATGTCGGAGAAACTTATTTACGACAAAAATCCGAAATCAAATAACATAAACAGCCTCATTCTTCATTTGAATGGCCACTGATAACACAATACTCTAAGGTTAGGACTGTACAGTAAAGTGTACACTTGTACAGTATAAAATATGTATGTAAAGAACCGAAATCATTCATATACCGTTGGTTATGATTTTAACCGATCATAACAACAAGACAAGATGATAAAATGACCGCTGCTTCTATACACATACACACGCGATTATTTTTTCTTATTTCTTACCTTTTTTTCTCTTTTTCAATCAAAATTTATTAACACATATCTTCGATTGAACATGGCGCCCTGCCGTGTCAAATGTTCTGCCCATTTAACATACCAACCGATCCTCATAAATTGCAACAAAAGGGAAACACTGAAAATAACCACAAACAAAACAAAATAAAAGAAAAAAAGAAGTTAAAAGTAAGAAGGGAATAAAACCTATACCTCTTCTTTATATAAGACTGCAGTTCAAATCGATCGATCGATTGCTAAGATTAGGCCATCGAAAGATCGGAAGATATCGGTATGATCACTGCGGCATCCTTTATTCAAAAGATGATGATGGCGCAAGATGTAAGGGATGGGATGAGAGGATCGAAAAGAACACACCATCTGTGTTCTACAGGTAAGGATCTTTTAAAAACAAAGCAGTGATCAGTGACAGGTCGAAGAGGGCCAAACAAAACTCTTCATTCAATGTAATAATTAGACCTTACTAGATTCCGAGGATCTTAAGTTTCCTCATGTGTACTGCCTCTTGCGAAGAATTTACAAAACCTTCAAGATAAATTCTACTCATGAAACATAGTTTCTTAAATTAGCCGTTCGGATTCGGCATAAAAACTTTAGGTCCCTTCCATCCCTGAAATTACTCGCACAGAAGAATAGCTGAGAGTAGGCCCTAGATCTCTACAAGGTATTCTGCCACCTTATATCCTTATTTGTATATTCATTTAAAGTTATATTTTTTTGTAAATCAGGAGAACACTTCGTCATCTTTGTAAACGTTGATCGAGTTGAAACTGCACGGCCTAAATTACTTAAGTGCGGCACTGCAAACATGAGCGCAATCAGGAAAAGTCGAGGATCGATTCAACAAGAGGAACCCTACAAATAAAGAATCATTCATGCGAATTTGCTCAATTGACTCAATCCGATCCAACTGTGCAAGCGACTTCTCAGAGTGACCATCTTAACTGCGCTGTGCTGCGTTGCATTCCGCAAGGGATTTGTCGTTGTTTGTCCACTTCCTGGATAGATTTATGCAACGAGTTACATACCTTATGTATATATCTTCTACTCTCAGTGGCCTAGGTTTTAGCACCTTCCTTAAGGCGCATTGGATTTCATTTGAGGTGCATCGAAAGCCGATCGGTAATTAATTAAATTCAATTGGCAAACAGATCGTGTGTGGTTAGTGTGTTTCTATGTTCCTGCGTGCCGATGCGGCACCTGGAGCAACATTATCAATCATTCAACAGGGTGCTGCACATGCAAATGAGAACGAAAAAAACAAAAAAAAATGACTGCACAACCTGTGCCACAATTAATTATCGATCACATAGTTCAGGGGGATTCAATGCGTCGTCGATCGTCGCGGCTCGATAGTCTCGAACAGAGACTAAAGTATCCTGCTGACTGTAGGCTAACTGATCATTCCCAGTCGTGCCCAACAATCACCACTAACCACCCCACCCGCAGTTTGAGATGATGCCGGATGAATGGAACCGACATGATGAGTTGCCTTAAACACGATCCACTATATCACCGTTGGTGGTAATTAATTCCATGTGGATCGCATGATCTGTCAAATTAGTCAAAATCGCTAAGGGCCTCATTCATCTCAGGCTCAGGTCGTTTGGGGGCCACTTGACTTAGCCTCAGCACAATTGGGAAATAATTGCAAATATTGTCGATGTTTAGGTTGGTTTGGTATTCGGTTGTAAGTCTAGGATCGAGGATCGTTGAGATCGGACGTAGTCCATGGTCGAGTCTTGTGCAAACAATATGTACCTCCTGATTTGTCTAAATATTTATTCTGACTAAGGTATACATATCTATACTTTTAGCTTCACTCAGCAGAACGGCACTCACAATATTCGCGGCAACATTATAATTGGAGCTGCTTCTGAACCAGCAGCAGTATAGATGGAGTCTGGTTCAGTGGCAGAGCATTAATTTTTATTTCATTTCGGTGCAGTGTTATGTTATGGCTGCGTCCTTTTGACGATGGAAGCTCGTTATCAAAACGAAATCATCTTCCAATTGTCTGCAATGCAACAGAATCATCATCAGGTCCCAAATCATGGTCGTCATTGTCATCATACTCGTAGCAGGGATATGTTCAAAATTTAAGTCGTGGAACCTTAACTATAAGAGCATCACAACAAAGGCGACAACACTTCTCAGTTCTCACTTCGCCACGCCAAACCCTATCACCTTGGAAAACCGGACGTGCTACAGCTATACGAGTAGGTATGGAAGTAGAAGAAGTACAAACTCTTGCCAAGTTGCAATCTTCTGCAAGGGCTGATACTGATGCTGAGGCCTGAGACTGAAATTGCAATGATGATGATGATGATGACAGAAGTGAAAATGAGGAGCACGCGTAAAAACGTGAATCCGCTTTTAATTAAACAATACAGAAGCAGAAGCACTGTGTGCTGAAGGAGTTGGATTTTTCTTTAGCCGACTACCACGATGTCTTCGGCCACTGTGACGACGACGCGACGCGAAGACGGGTAAAACAAGTGGTTTCTTGCAGAAGAAGAGCATTGCTTTTGGGTGACAATGACAACCTCAGTGAGTTATGAGTTTCGTAATCACGACTTCTTGTTTTGATTTCTTTTGGTATACAATTTGAATTTGATGATCTTCGTCTTCAACACAAAAATAAAAATTAAAAAAATTCTTGAAACGACTCCCTCGAAAAGCACGAGTGGATAGCTTCAATACAATTATTTTATCGAAATGTTTCTAATAGGAGACATGTTCGATTAAGATGGTTGCATTGAATTGATTTGTTAACATAAATAGATGTTTAGCATCTAGTTCTAAGGCCAAAAAATATATAACTTATATATTTGAGTTAAGGTTCGTATTTTTCTTGCACATAAAGTTTGGCTTTAAAATTGACAAGAGATCGATAACACACCCAAAGCTTTGGATTTCAAGGAGCTGAACTGAAATTGGGCTAAAATGTAACAAGGTTTCTTATTGTTTTTTAAACTTTAAGGTTGGGTACTCTACTCAATTTTTTTTAAAAGCCAAAGAAATACTTTTAAAATTTCATTTTTTCAAAACTAACGGATGCCGCACGGAAACCGAGAGAATTTTAAACTGTAACAGCCCCACCTGTAGGCAACATAGGGAAACGATCTTCGTCGCGTTCGAAAGAAGAGATCAGAGCAATTTTAGTTGATATAGCTGTTGAGTATACACCATTTTCTATGGATGGAAGTTTAAGTCATAATGAAGTATTTGGCGTATGCGCATAGCTACTCAGACAGGCTTGAATGGCAGAAAACAGGTTTTGTACGCCCTAAATATAAACGTTATCGAAATTCGCACATTGTCAATACATAGGAATCATTGTTTCTATAAAACCGTTCTACGCGAACGCGCGCTGCTCAACCGTCCACTTACCATGTTTGTTCGTTATAAGATTTAAAAAAAATGTTCTTTCTTCTTTTGAACGCGGCCAAGCTCGTTTCTCTACGTTCACGTGGCGCTGTTATGATTTAAAATAATTTCGGTTTATGTCGCACCCTGTACAGTGTTGAGTTGCTCCAAGATTTTGTTCACTAATTTTCAATTTGTCGGAAGATCCAGATATTTTCCCAGATTTGAAATATGATTTATTCACTTGTTCAAGCCGAGTTTAGGTTCTTCCATATCCCTATGATATACACCGCCAGGAAAAGTAAGTTGATTTCTGTTGTATCCAAACTAGTTTTTATTCATTATTTTGTCTTTCTTGGTTTTCTCCTAGGAGCGAACTTAAAAGTGTCTTCATGAGAAATACGCAACAGTAAAACACGCACTAAGAGGCCGTGCATTATACTGTTCAAAAGATACTTAAAAGACTGGCGGCAGCCCAGTAGTTAGCTTTAGCTACACTGAAAAAACAAACGTGCATTAATATAAAAAACGGCGTTTATTGACTGCTTATTTATTGTCACAACAAACTTTTTCTTGTCAGAGTGAACGGTTTATTAAAATAAAATTCAGCGTTTGATAATACTATTAACGGCCGTTTATTAAATGAAAAATAAAGCACTTAATCACCGTTTATTAAAATTAATAACTCTATTAATTGTTGCAAACATCTTAGTTATTAAAAATGATTAATCGTTTATTGCGACAATAAACAAGATGTTTGAAAAGGGATTGTTAAAGATTATATCCCAACCTTCATCCAATATCACAACCAATTCTCAAATTTACAAATAGTTTATTATTTTTTTATAACCTTATTCACTGAGACATACAAATTTGTCAATTAAAAAATAATAAACCGTTTATTGTTGCAATGAACAACATTATTAAGAGACGAATTGGAAAATTTACAAGCAGTTTATTGTTTTTTATAACCTTATTCACTGACACAATAAACTTTGGTAATTGGAAAATAGTGAACCATTTATTGTGGCTATGAACAACATTATTAAGAGGCAAATTGTTAAATATTATATCCCAACCTCCATCCTACATACATATAAAAAAAATGTATGCGGAAGATTGGGCAAAAATAAAATTGATTCCTTGACAAAAAAAAAAATTAAATCATAAAGATAACACTGCACTCAAATTCAGCGGAACTAAACTTCATGACACGGAAAAGCATTATTTGTATGAAATTGTATGAGGTATATCGCTAAACTTCATATCATTTCATACGAATTCTTGTGAATCGCAGTAACGCTGCAGTCAAAATAAGTAAAATGATCAGTGATGAGTTTTAGTTATATTTATAACTCGTTCTATAAGAGTAAAAGTCCTAGAGCTTAATATATCTATCTTTTATAATTGTTTTTAATTCTATAAAGGTAATAATTTTGGCTAAGTACTTTTATAAATAAATAAATACTGTTATGACGCATTACTAATCTACAACGAAAACACGAACAAATTACATGCATTCTGTCACTGCACCGAGCATTGTGTTCACACTCAGCTCAACTTGGCCAGAACTCGGTGACATTAATTTGCAAAGGTTATTTTATCATTCGCAAGGATATAATTCACACTATGTTGTTACCAAAAGGTTGCCTAGTAGAACCGAACAAGACCAACAAAAAAGTAGTAGAAGCAGAAAAAGAGAAGTAGAAGCAAAAGAAATAGAAGTAAGGAAGTTGAAAAGAGTGAACCAGACCGCAGAAACCAGTTGGACTTCGATCGCCGCTAAGCAAGGATCAGTGGTAAGTAAGTTGGATATTAACAGATGCTTCCCCCACCAGAGGTATAAGCGGAAATAATAAACATTTGTTTATATTTATGAACGCATTTATTAAAAATAATAAATTCTGTTCATTGGGATTATAAACAGGTTTATTAATATTATAAACGGAAATAATAAACGGTTGCTTATATTTATGAACGCATTTATTATAATTAATAAACTATGTTCATTAAGGCTAAAAACGGGTTTATTAATATAATTAACGGAAATAATAAACGGTTGTTTATATTTATAAACGCATTTATTAAAATTAATAAACTCTGTTCATTAAGGCTATAAACGGATTAATTAATATTACAAACGAAAATATAAACGGTTGTTTATGTTTATTAATGGATTTATTAAAATCAATAAACTCAGTTTATTGTGGTTATAAACGAAAATTTTAAATTGTTTGTAAATTTTCACCCGGAAATGGAGAATAATAAACGATAGTTCACTGACACAATTAATATGTTTATTGGACAAACTCAATCATTTTATTTATTGTCTCAAACAACTTTTTAATTATATTTACGTACCTTTTTGGTTCAGTGTAGTTACCACTAGCTCCTTCAACATTAAGTCGTGCGGCATTATCTAGAGATAGCGAATACACAACAGCCAAAATGTCCACATTAGAAACTGCTTCTTCTAAACTTTCGTCATCAGGTGAACAATTACACGACATTTCTGTGGAAGGATTAATTGTGGATGTGGATGATGCAAGGTACAAGAAGTGACGCAACAGTAAGGACTGCAAAATATGAGGATCTCAATAAAAAGACTATAGAACGCCAATAATTCTTGAGCTGCAATGATGAAGATCCAGAAATGTTCTAAGCACTAGTCGAGGGTTGCTTTCTATCCATTGAGGAGTCGATAATAAATAGAAAGCTTCAACATAACCTTCAGAGTTAAAAAAATTATGAATTTAGTGACGTTTTGAGCGCGGATAATGAAGAAAACGATTTTGAGTCCGATGACAATGCAGCTGGTCCAAGTTTCTACTTGCCCTCAAGAAGATTTTCGGATAGTGAGTTACTTAAAGAGGTGGGACATGATAAAACGAATCGAATACATACAATTAAATCAACACCGTGTCAAATAAAATGTGGTGAAAATATTCGTTTAACATAGTGCGAGACGGAGCAGCTTATTAAAACAGTGGTGAAAAAAAGATTAAATCTCGTGTCTCAATAATTTCATAAGACTGACGGTGGTGGTCAAAAGAAATCTCTAAACTGAATAGTTTAAGAAAAAATGAAATTCGTAAGCACATTCAAAGCTTTCCAGCGTACGAATCTCATTATACACGAAATTCCTTCACGCAGGACTATCTCTTTTTTTTTTTTTTAAACAAAGATTGAAAGGTAAATTTAACTTTCTGAAAAAAAAACTATAAAAATAGACTTTAGAGCTTTTAACAGCACAAGCGACTATAATTGTTTGAACCGTTTCTACTCTACACTTCAAATCAGTAGCTAAAACTAGAAACCGTCTTTTCCAAGCCCCGTATAAACGTTCGAACAGCCCGTACAGCTCGTGGTTCTATCTTCTCTTCCACTCACCTTCTATGCATAGAGACCGTAGATTACACGAAGAACTCTTCTCTCGAATCAACCCAATGTGCTTTTGTCGCAGTTCAAGCTTCTGCACCGCATATCATTACAGGGGTGATAAGTGATAAGGGGGTTCTATAGCGACATTTTAGTTGCTCGAAAGAGGACTTTTTGTTAAGAAAACTGATTTCTCTTCAGTTGATGCTGTTTAGATGGTCTAATTTTATCAGCAAACAATACAATACTGAGGTTCATTCTTTGTATTGACGTTTGACTTAAAAAATGTAACGAATACACACAAATCCAAGTTTTTCTCTCTTAACTTCTACTATTAGTCCGGGAGCTAGCAACGTTTGGAAAACAAGAATTTTAGGTCAGTCAATTTTTTCATATGTTGTCTTACTTGCTTTTTCGGTTAGATTCTGGGCAGTCTGGCTGGTGGTAGTGGTTGCGTTTAGGGGGGAGGGGCAATTTAAAAAAATTATTACTTAAAATGGGAAAAAAATAGTTAAAAAATAACGGTAATACTTACAATTAAGTATTATACCTTTTTTTAAAGCCAACACTTTTGTCTATTGGTTTGTTTTTAAATTAAGTCAAAACTATGCATAGTTTTTGAAAAAAATTGTTTTAAACTCAAAATTTGGTAAAAAAAAGTTAATTAATTTTTCAAAACCTTAAGATTATTTACTATTTTTTTTTTTAGAATTCATTGATCTTATTTGTTTGTGATCAAAAACTGAAAATTAGATGATTTTATGTCTACTAATTAGTTCTCGAGAAAATTGAAGATTACTAAAAATCGAATATGGGTTAAGATATACCTAGGCTAAATTAATTTTTCAATTTTCTCAAAAACTAAAAGACATAAAATCATCTAGTTTTCAGTTTTTGATTAATAATTAATAAGAGCAACAAATTATTAAAAAAAAACATATTTATAAACAAAGGGTTTTAAAATATTGAAGTTGAAATTTTTTTTCAACTTTTTTTTACTTAAATTTTGAGTTTAAAATTACGTTTTTCAAAAACTGTGCATAGATTTGACTTGATTTAAAAAGTGGCTAATAGAACAGAATGTTGGCCTTAAAACAACGTATAAAACTTAACTGTAAGTATTACCGTTTTATTACCGTATTTTTTTCCATTTTAAGTAATAATTTTCTTAAATTGCCCCTCCCGCCTAAACGGGGGGAGATAGACCCCCCTCGCATAGTAAAAAATGCTTATTTTTAACTGTTCTATACAAATCCGTCAATAAACTTTGTCGCCTAAGTTATCGTACTCTCCCCAAACTTTTTTTACTTAATTAATTTTTTATTTAAAAAATTAAAAAAATCGCGTATGACACATAATAAACAATCATAAAAATGTCTGGCAATAATAAATGCATATTTAGGAGACCTATTTAAAGGTGGAAAATTGAAAATTAAGCTTTAAAAAAATCTTTTAAAATTCAAAATTATCACGTGTACAGGTAGGTTGGGCACTAACAAACACAACCGCTACCGCCAGCCAGACTGCCCAGACTCTAACCGAAAAAGCAAGTAAGACAACATATCAAAAAATTTACTGACCTAAAATTCTCGCTCGAAAACGTTGCGAGTTCCTATACTATATTTTCGTAAGAGAAAATTTAAAGTTGACCAAGTCAAGAGAATAAAATTAAAATTAGTTCTAATCAAAATCTTTGACTGATTAAAAAGGAATTAAAAAATTAAAGAGACCAATCCCAAAATTCAGTTCAACTTTGAGTGAAAGAAATCGCCCCAAAGGTGTTTAATCACTAGACTTCGATGGCTAGTTGTAAATTGTGAAGATTTGCACAAGATTTTCGGTATTAACATCAAACACTCAAATATTTAGTTTTTAGTAATGGCGTAGCTTTTAGTTGTCAAATGTCAAAAAAGGTGGCTAACTAAATAGCGGGATGGCAAAAATAAAAACCTCTAATTGGAAAACTTTTAATTTAAGGTTTATTCATCTTTCCTCTTATATAACTTCATACCGGAAACGCTTCATTCATTCTCTTGTACACGTTGGACAACAAATAATTTGGTTCTCATTCTTATACTTATGACATCGAAAGAATATAGCTTTTTAACCATATCTCTCTTATGAATGATCATATACCCAAGAATGGGTCATGGCCCATTGTAACCTCGTACAATAAGTCTAATCCTTATGTATGTCAAGCGCATTAATTAATGATCGTTTGCAAAGTTACTTGTTTAGTGCGATTTTACTCTCTCAATAAGGCAGCTCAGAGAGCTCACAGTATGATTAATTGCTAAGGCATTGTAAGACGTCCATAAGTTAACGTTTGTTCGAAGATCGAAGTTGTCATTCAGGGAGGAGTATAATTTTGTATAAGCGGATTAGAGAAAGACTAAGACTTAAAACCATGGACATACTGTCATCGAAACAATTTACCGGAAAATAAATCGACAAATAATCGTACGAATGCCGTTGGAAGCGTTACGTCGTAGGGTCGAGTTTTGATATTTACATTCGAAGATCGTGTCAAAAGCTGTTGTGGATTGAGCTTCGTTTACCATTCCTTTACCTGCGTTAAGTTCCAAGAATCTTAATCTTTTTCTTTTAAAAAAATAATGTACAGCTTCATTCCTTCTTTTTCCTAGCAACTTGTTTTTAATTTATTTGCGTCATAATCTAGCTATCCATTGTGTCTAACAACAACATCTTTTTAATCGATCGTTATACACTCTTGTTTATTTGAATAGGTTCAAGACCCTCAGAAAACTTGACTTCAATTAATAAAAATTATAATCTTTAATTGGGTTTCATAACTTTATCGTTCAATAGAAGGAAGTTGCAATTAAAAGCAATACACCCCAACAGATCAATTTTTCCCCAAAGTTAAACAATCCCAAAAGCCATGAAACCAAAAATTGAAACGATTTCATGTCTCTATTAAAAAATCAGAAAATGGTTGAATCTAATCAAGTGGTGCGTAGTGTTCTCACAGTGAAAAATCTAACACAGTAGTTTATGGATCGTTTACCTAAAGTACCGATTGAAAGACACCCTTTGATTTGATTGGGATCAATTTTTCAAGATTCTAACACGTCTACCAGATCTATGGTGCTATAGCTATCTTGCAGGAAGATGGTACCTGCCCTGGTACAATGAATATTTTGTTACAAGACGATATCACTCAGAGTTGATGCTTCTGGCTATGCTAATAGCTCTTTGATTTGTAGATCGATCGTTGGTTTCGAATTAGAGTTTTGATGAGCGACGGAGTAGTAGTTAGAGTCAGTCCAAGGCCTCTAGCATTGGAAGGTGTAAATTTTGGAATTTCTTATTTTATTCTATTATCTTTGTTTAGGCAACTGATTAGGTACCTGCCGCATAAATGTGTGGCAAGAGGCATATCAAATTGTTGCCACCGATAAAGTGATAAATTTTCATTAAAAGAAACAAGAGTTCATATGTATGTATTTGTATGTAGTAGAATAATTATAAAACAGAAGATCTCTGAGACAAGGTATAGCGATTAGCTTTAATGGGATCTTGGAAAATTTATATATTTTGTCGATTCGATGGTGTTAAAATTAAATTTCTTCAGTTTCAAATTTATTAGTCTGTCATACATTTTTTTTATTATTCTATTTCTTTGTGTATAAAGTTACGTTTGATTTGAAATTGGTTTAACATTTGCCAGATTTAATGAACAACCAAAGTAAACAATAAAAATTAAGAACCCGTGTCTGACCATCATTGACCTAACATGTTTTTTGAAGCAGCTTCTGATGCACAGCGAGCGTAACCATTAGAATAGTTTCTGATAGTTATAAAAAAATTACATTTTCTTCTTTATTTTCTGCAATTAGGAAAAGAGAATAGGATGCATATTGGTCTTGAATTTCTGCTTTTTGTAATTGCTGGGAAATATTAAACCTGGTAAAGCACATAACATTCATGTAGTGTGACAAAAAGAAAGAATTCCTGTACTTAACAATATGTCCGAATTAGGCTCAAGGGTAAACTAATGAGTAATCCTGGAAGTAAGTTTCTCATCAATGTTTTGTTGTTTTTGTAGGATTTCGTGTTTTGTTAAAAAAGTTGTCAGTTGAATTTTTCCAAAAAAATAACTACAAATTAAAAACAATATTTTGCATATGATTAAATAGTTTGATTTCAAAATCTATTTTTGTTAGCGAGATTTTTAGTCAAAAACAACATTTTACCAAGTCTTAGTAATGTATTTTATATCATTTTATTAGTTGTAAAACAGAACTGTCAATTCGATTTTTCTCAAAATTTTGACCAGATGTCAAAAACGTTTTTCTTCGGCGCATGAAATTATTGTTTTTGAGATAAAATCTTTTTTTTTTGTAAAAGATTCGGGTTGACAACTATTTTTGGCGTTATTGGTTAGTGTTATTATCTGTAAAAAAAATATTTATTTGAAGTCGATATATCCATAGGTTCTGGTATGGATGACGAAAAAAGCCTAGGGACCTTGATACGTCGAGAAATGTCAGACAAATCGGACCGATTACAATAACTTTCTATGGAAAGTTAAAAATTTGTAAATTAGAAACTAATGATACTTCTCTTAACACATCTCTAGCTTTCTGTAGAGCACCCGACTCAACTAAGAAACGAGGTCGTCCAGAAGAAGAGTTTCAAAATTTTTCCCATCAATCGAACATTTTTGTATCTCTTGGTGTCCTTAATTATGCTACCGAAGTGAGTCTACGAGCTTCCGTACTGATCGCGTAGCCTCAAATTTTTTTTTAAAGAAGTGAGTGTAAGCCCCAATCGGGAAAAATCGCAGACGAACGATACAAATTTTTTCAATGGTGAAGATGCTTTGGTGGTATTAGTTGCAGTAAATATAATGAATGTGTGCCCAAGACAAATTTTATCCCTACAAATTTCTATCCCAACAGAAATGAAGTGAAAATCACAGCTACATATGTATATGTGAAGCTTCAAACTTTGCTTAATATAACATTCAAACAACTCTAATTTATATGTTAGAGGAGTGTTCTTTTTACACATTGCCATTGGAAGACGAAGAGCTTTAGAAGTGTTATTTAAAATTGAAGTGGGGTTTCGATGTAAACTCAGGACAAAGCTCATATAAACAAGCTTTTTCACGGTCCAGAAGCAGAAGAAGAGGCATTGTTACGATCTGGCAAACCCTCATCTAGCTTCGAAAAATTATTGCAGAACCCTGAAAATTGAATACACTAAAGAGTCAAATGATGTTTGAAATCCGAAAAAGCTGGAGTGGACGCAGAGATTTAAAACCTTCAAAAAACGATAATATTCATCAGTTACAGGTCTGATGAGTACTTAATAATTTTTTTAATGATAGATGGTAAGTTTTTCAATTCTTTAACTGAAACCACATCAACACAGCTATTTATGTAGCGCAACTTCGAAAGACGTATAATAAAAACCGATCACTTTCCTCTAAGAATGTCTATTTTGGATGTCGGTTAGACACGAATGTTCGAATGCCTTCTACACCTGGCATACAAATTACCCTTTAAAAAATAGTAAGCTCGAAATTGTGACAAAGAAGTCGTGGCAGCAGATCAGGCTTGAATTCAAAAGAGTTCCAAGAACGTTGTTGCTTTATTGTTGATAAACAAAATCCAGGATTTGGTTAAACAAATGACGGAAACACAGTTTAAGAATCCTGAACTTTAAGCCGAAATAACTAAATTAGCTCATTCAAAAAATAAACACAATTATCATTGTTGTTGCCAGTGGATATGAGATTGATGCTGAAAAGTACAAACAAATTTGAGCATGACACAGCGAGGTGATTCGTCAATAAAAATATCCCTTGTATTGTATGACTCTAATCTACCCTTGTATTGTATGAATCCAATCTATGCAAACCTATTTTATTCATGGCCCAGAATTAAATCGTCTGCACTATCGGACAACTTTCAGAGGAAGTGCAAGATGCACGAAACAAAGATTTCAAACATTTCGTGAGAACTTTTCTAGAAAATATAACTTTGAAAATACGAATAAGATATATTTAACTTCTTTATACTGAGCGGAGGTCCCATTATACGAGTAACTAATAAAAAATACAAACTTTGTCCACAGAAGCCCTCTGTTTGCTTAAACCTCCAAGTGTCGATGAATCGAACACTGTTTCTTGAGTTCTATTGTCATGAGGATGACACTAAAGATGGCAGCGATGATTTTTAATTGTGGATCCATCGCAAAATTTTTTTTGTTTAAGTTTATACTTAAAAGGTTTTTTTTCTATAATTAAAACGTCTTTTTTACTTTCTTAGAAGGGTGGTGACAAATGTAAGTCTAGTTGAAATAACATGGGTCTTCAAAGAAAAATTCCTTAGGTCGACAAAATACAAATTGGGGCGTTTGGTATGCGAGGCTGGGATACGGGTCTTTAAATGTACTTAGCTTGGGCTTAGAAGTCATCGTGCTAAATTTCGGCTTTTTAGCTCCAACGATTGATTTGATCCCACGTTTTTGGTCATTCTGCCCCACTGTATGGCGGTGTTCAAGAGTAGCAAATGTATCAGTAAGAAACCGATCACCTATCATTTTTAGAGCTCTCTTTCTAATTTTATACAAAAGACTTAAGTACGATATTGGTGCACCAGCCCAAGTATGAGAATTATACTCGAGTTAAGCACGACTAAAAGCTCAGAACGGGTAAAAATCTTTTTGTATCGAAAACCTAAACACTAAGCAGCATTTTTGGTGTAGTCAAGTGTGTGATAAGTTCACACGAGATGGTATGTGATGCACATACCTAGAACTGATGCAAGTACCACCAATGAAAATTGGCATTTGGGGTTCTTGATTCCCCTTTATATAATACTGTTAGTGTCAGAATTTAATGAGTTTATCATAAGCTTCCGTTGGTTTGGTAGTCAACTTCCGAAGGACGAGAATAAGAATCTTAAAGTGAATATGAAAAGCTGAGGGTATTATCATTAGTGAATTAATTAAATGGTTAAGAAGTTTTAGACAAAACATCGTTTACAAAAATAAGGAAGAGTATCAGAGACAAAACGGAGCCCTGAGACACACCAGTGGTTGTTTTGTGGATATAAGATTTGAAGTCGTCCAATACTATTTGAATTAAACTTTCTAAGGTAGTTTCTTACCCAAAAGATAAGAGATTCATCAATACCAAATGCACGCATTTTCATTTGATGCCAAACTGCATCATGCCTTTGAAATATCAAGTACCATTATATTGATTTCTCCAAAACGATGCAAGGATTTTGTGCACTGTTTGGTGAGATTAACCGTTAGATTACCAGTTTGCCTATTGCTACGAAAGTCATACTGCCAGTCATTACAAATCTTTCGTTATTGAAGACATTTTTTAAGCTGAAGATTGCGTTTCCACGACTTTAGAAAGGAGGGACGTAATGAAAAATTAACGAAAGTTAGAGGGGAGTATGTTTTGCAATTTATGAAGACCGGCTCGACAAATGCTATTTTCGAACCACTCGGAAAGAGACTTGTAGCGTAGGAAAGCTTACGCAGTTGTTTCGCCAGCGTTGAAGAACGTCTCTTCAGAACAATAGTGATACTTAAGTACTCTAGCAACCTTACGAATGCGAAAGGAGATTCGTCCCATAGCATCGTTTACGCTCTCAAGTACAGGAAGAGTCATTGCAATCATTGGCAGAATCGAACTAGCTGCAAGCAAGTTGGGCTTATCAATCGAGCTTACGAAAGGAGTGTCATTGAAAACGGCATAGGAACCGATGATGACATACTCGTAATGTTGCGCACATTTTTTTTACAAATGGAAAGAAATGTTTACAGCCCGTGGTGCCTTTATTTTTGTCCGTAATTTCTTTTCTGGTCATGTAAAACTTGAATGCGTCGAAAAGGTCCATTACAGTTCTTTTCTAGCATGTTTACACTTATTCCGCTTTTTCTCAGTGGAGTTGGCTTTGTAAATTGGGAAACTTACACTTGTATTATTTCTTGGAAAAATCTTGCAATGCTTTCAAGTTGTTATGATTCGAATTCGAAATTGAGATCAAATATGACGATACTATGATACGTTGATTCTATCTTGCAATCAAACCTCCCTTAAGTTCCGATCTATTTTATAAAAGAAGAAACCTTGTATCCCATCCACAATAGCATAAATAACATAGGTAGATACTAATGACCAAAAAATCCGAACACTCTTACACTCTTCAATCTATTTATTCTTTTAAGCTACAATGGGATAACCTTCATGAAATCAAGTTATCCTTTTTTAGCAGAAAACACTTGCGTTTACCATCATGACAAAAACTAATAAATTACAAATTTAAAGATTAAAATGTGTCGCCATCAGTCGTTTAATTATATCTACTTCTTAAGCCATTCCGTATTATGGTGTGGTTTAAACTCTTTCTTATCCATATCCTGGCATCAGCATTTAAGCCTGCCCTAACCTAACAAATCTTAAATTCTCGCCTGAAATCTTTATATAGGTATACCTATTTAAGCCTTTATACTAAAGGTACTAAAGGTACATACGTAGAAATATTAACTGTGGTGATGGTAGCGGTATAGGCACACGGATGATTATTGTCTGCTTCGCTTAAACCGCCGAAAAATTTATTTTTCAAATCCTTTTGGCTAACACATGTTGCGTGTCACCCCATCATCTTATCGGCAAACCATTTCTTCGGCTGTCTCTTTACTGCTACAGGGTCGTCCTCGCAGTCTTAAAGCCTAGAAGCTACATACATTCGAGAAAAAATGGCTATGGCGATGAAGCTATGGTCATCTTGAAGCGCGTGTGTTTTAATTTAAGTGCACCTCCACCATCATGGTAAACCGCTGCTCGAGGATCTTATCAGTTCGTTTAATCGGAATACTAAGAGTCTGGTGTTGCGAGTTTTTGGAGTGCAGAACCTCATTCAGCGCGGCACCAATCTCATTTGCTTATCAGGAACTCACGCATATTTGGATTTTCTGATTACTAAACTGAGATATATGTAACCTATACTAAGTTACCTACTCTACTGTCTATACAACAAACAAAGCTGAAAAGATATCCATGGAGGATTCGTTTGGTTAATAAATGAGGTGACTATACACTACAGCTGGGCCAAAGTGAAGATGTCCATGTGGGGTTGAAATATGGCACAAGCCTTAAATTGGCCAGCTTGAAACTGGAAAATGGGGATAGGTATTGCTGCACGCTCCAGTATTTCTTCGTTTATGTATCTACTTCGACATTGATAGTAGCAACGATATTTTGTTTTTCTTTTTCCTAGATCCTAATGCCACTAGGGATTCATCAGGTAAAAAATGTGCATGCACGAAACCAATTGAGATAAGATTCCATGCAGCTTGGATGTGTACTTCTTGGGAATACCTTCTTCTATAACTCCTTCAACAAAGCATTAATCAGTTTTGAATTCTGAAAAACGGATTAAGTTGTGAAGTAAAGTTACCAAGAATGATGTTTACAGGGTTTTAAGGGACTCCCAAAGACAAAAATGTTTTTCCTAGTTCATAAAGTTATATACTTACTTTAGGTGGCACGGGCATTGATTGAACCCAAGACCACTAGCATGTCAGTTCTACGAACTTAACATCACGCCACGGGTACAACACCGGCTTTTCAACGATTTGCAAAAGGTGTGGTTCGACATTGTCAATAGAGAATGTATCTGGCTTTCTTCGCACAGCAGAGGCATCCCAGATCAATTCATAGCTACTATCAAGGGCCTATATAATGAATCGAATTATCACGTTTTGCATGAAGCAATGCTAATTGTCAGAGGAGTTTGAAATTCATGGTAGGGTTAGGCAAGGCTGTAATGCGTCAATCGTCTCGGGCTTATCTGCATAGACATACGACTACACTTAAATCCACAAAAAATATTCCAACGGAGTTCAACAACACTATCTTGGAAGCCACACTAAAGGCCCACAACGCAAGATAATATGCTCGTTCAGGTTATTTTTTAAGCCCGCAAACTAAGATTTTTCTGCAAAAGCATTCATAAAGTGGATGGGCACAGCGCTAATTGTTGCTCGCAATGGGGGATGGGTTCATTCAGGTCTTCTTCAATACTCTGATCCACATCAACAATAACGTCCTCGTTGCGCTCAGTACGGCAGCGCTGCGTCTCTGAGGTTGCGCACTATCCCTTAAAGTAAACGTGGTGCGAAACCAATCGATGGTTGCTCGAATTATCGACTCTTGTGTAAATGATAAGTTTACAGAAAAATTTTTGTGAACGCCCCTTTAATTCTAGGTATTGGTTAAATGCTGTACGTTATTTATTCAATTGTATAAACAAATCGCTCTTATTTATTTTACCATTTTTGAACAGTTGTGAAAAAATGATGGCTTGTGATTTTCTTTAATAAAAGTAAAATTCTTGTAACTAAAAGTCACAATGACGTTTGGATAAATTTGCATTATCATAAGATACGGAAGTGCCAAGCCAATTTCTGGCACAACTACAAATTTACAGGAACAATCTCAGTCGGTTTATAACATCTCCCTTACTAAAAAACCAAACACGCGAAGAATTTCAAGTTTGCAACACTTACTAAAATAGTCGATGATATAAACTTTACCAAATATCCGCTCCGTAGCCAAAGGAGTTTTGAGATATACTGGAATTCAAAAATCGGAAAATTATTGATATAAAAGCATTTTCCGACATCGCGGAATCTGGAATTATTGTGATTTTCGAATTAGGGGGCGTGGTATCTACCCACAAAAATACACAAGATATTAATTTAAAATACCACTTCTAAGTGTTGTAGAAATATTGAAATTCAGTAGAGTGGTAAGTGTGGATATGAAAACACAAAAACCAATCTAGGCACAATAAAATTAACACTTCTAAATGTTATAGAAAAATGCAATGAAATTAAGCAGAGTGAAAATAGACGCCTATGCACCAAAGAGGCGTACTATCCCCCTACTTTTCGTGTATTTGTTTGTGTATTGAAAGATACAAATAAAAAATCTGATTATATGCCTTCAGAAGGGCGTGGTATCCACCCAGGTTTCATGTTTATGTTATTATTTACAAAAAAACACTTATTGTGCTTGTATATTGATGAAATTTAAGAGAGTTTGATTACAGAAAGACAAAAATTAAAATTTCGAGGATATACATCCAGGGGGCGTGTTTTCAACCCACTCTTTTAAATATGGTATGAGTTAAAATTACTAAAATTGTTGATTAAAAAACTTAGGCTAGGTGTTAATGTGAATACAAAGACAAAAATTTGAAAACTTTATATAAAAAGTTTAATTATTGCAAATTATCAGCTTCACTTAAGCTAAAACTTGACAATATGTTTTATGACTTAAGTCCATTTGATGGTACGAAACATAAATATTTATGCCCAATATAAACCCTTAAGTGACACTTAGTGCCTTGCCCGAACGTAAACTAAAACATTAATATCGTTTAGTAAAACATATGTAATTTATGAATGAATTAGGTGGCGCAACAGTCCGTAGAGAACAAGGGCCTAGTGATTTACAACTCTTAACCATTCCTGTGTGCGAGTAATTGCAGGGATGGAGGGGACCTACAGTTTTAAGCCGAATCCGATTGGCTAATTTGAGAAAGCACTTTTCATGACAAGAATTACTCTTGGAGGATTTGTCAATTCTTTGCTAGTGGCAGTACCCATGAAAAAAACTTTAGATGTTACAGGCAGGGATCGGACCCAAGACCCTTCGCATAACAGTCCCACGCACTAAACATCTTGCCACGGGTACTATGTGATAGAAAAAAGTTCCTCAAAGAATATTTATGTTACTCATAAGTATAGGTATAGTTTTAATAGCTAAACCAAAAACACTCTATATGAAGATATAAACCCTTCGTACGTATCACCTTCCAAGACCCATTTGTTTACATTTTCGTATTTGTAATATCGAGGAATAGATGTAAATTTCAACGAAAAAGTGTGGCTTCTTTACACGCATACATAGAATTAACTGCTGGATATTTAGGGGAAATGTTGACATTTTGAGGGAAAATGTCACGCATACTTGAATGAGTTTATGAATCAGCTGTTCGCTTTAGCTTGTAGGCAAACCAAGATGGCTACCCACAATTTATATCTTTATTAGAGCGTTTTTGAGCTAAACCACAATCACGCGTTCCATCGTGCCGACTTTGACACATAAACAGTAGACTCTTATGTGGCAATCCGAAATGTTACTTCAAGCTTTGTGCATGATTTAGATCAACGCTCGACTGTGTTTTTTTCTATTTCTTTGACCTCTGACAACTGACAACTGTGCTTTATGACACATGATGTCGTAAAATATCGTAAAGTCAGAACTAAGGCTCTTTTTAATCGAAAATATTACTTACGATAAAATTTGGGGGAAGGGGCTATTTATTTAATTTTTAAACTTGAACTATCGCATGCAAATCCCATTCAAACAACCTTTATAAACAAGACTAACTATACTCATTGCATTCACCCATTTGATCTAGGTTGTGACCGAACATTTTACCAGCGATTAATTTTCCCAAAACGACCGGTCATGATTAAAAAACTAACAAATCTGAGCCCTCACTTCCCTTCAACGACTCGCGATCGACAGAACGTTTAGGTTTCCTTTGATATCGAAAAATTAATCGCCCCATTAATTGATCGATAATTGAAAAAGTTAATTTGAAAACTTATACGCGTGCTATTTTCTCCAGATAAAAGTCATACAGACTTCTCTTTCCCTCAGTTTTTCATGTGCGTTGAACTAACTTAAGGCTAATGTTACATTCATCCATATCAAAGAAAACCATTTAATGTATACATATTTTTGTGCAGTAAAAAGGATTGCTAAAGTTTTTGCTTAAAACAGACTGGTGACCATTTCGTCTGACATACTCGAATTCATCTGATCTGAGTGACAAATGGTCATATGGAATATGACAACATTTTTCACACTGTATCTCTCGTTCTCTCTCTCTCTTTTTGCTACTCCTTTTCTGTTTGACAGATTGGATTTTACACTTAAAACGAATTAAACATTGCGTTTTTCTTATCTCAAGCGATGTAGGATTTCGATCAAATTTATCAATTAAAAATCAATCTTGCCGACGATCAATCGATATTTATATATTTACACATCATTGAATAGTGATGTAAGACTGCATTCTGTTGAGAAACTGGCTATGGTGACGCGGCCGGCGACGCGCGGCGGCGTGGCGGCAGCATCTGCAGATGAAGAAGCTTAGAGCAAAGGAGGAGGCTTGGGGTGTAGCCGATACATGGGTATAGTTTAATAATAAAAACTTTTGATTGATATGCAAATTATGCCGACTGACATCATCTTCGCATCAAGCGATGGAGTGTGAGTGCCTGCAACATATAGGGAGAAACGTCAGGATGCTCAAAACATAATGACAAACTGATGCTACTAAAATCATATTTTTTTTTTAAATAAACAACTTACTGTCAATCAAACAATTGTCATTGAGTGCTATACACGCAAGTGGCCATCGCGGTAAACTATTTCGATATTTTTTTAGAGTATAAAGGAAGTCATAAGTTTGAGTAGGTACAGAAATTACTTTTTATCCTGTTTTAGTTAAACCTTGTTTATTTTTTTCAAAAACATATAGATATTGGCGCGTGTTCATAGAGAATTACTAAAGTCGTGATTTCTTGATCTACAGTTTAAGGCTTGTTGATTAAATAAACACAGCTCTTATTCATAGTCAATTTTCCTGATGTGTTTAGAGAAACCCCGGTTTAAGGTTGTATTCTACTACAATTATACTTCAAATGACAGGTCAAAGCAAAAAAATACTGTTATATTTTCAAACTCGTTATTTTATGCTGTCATTCCTAGAATTTTATGTCGAAAAAAGTAAGTAACACAAAACTATTTAATAGAAAAACAAAAAAAACAACAACAAAGTTGAACCAAGGAAAATATAAAACGCGAACGGCAGGAAAACTTATCGCAGTCAGACAAAGAACTTTGTAGCGAATATTGCCAAAAAGAAGAGCTACACTAGCAAGTTTACGTACAATTTTTTTGATTTGATTTACCTTTTCAGCTTTTTAATTCATAAACAAAAATCAAATTGTATGTAATTTGGCTGTGATAATAACTACATAAACACAGCATTTCCTATGTTTATAGTTAAACCATAGTTTTCGCTCTATACTTAGGTTTAAATTTATTTATAAATAGCCTAAACTCTGGACTTGCTTAGCAACAACTTAGCACGAGTTTAGCAAACATCTATGAATATGCCCCATTGTTTTTAAAAAATAATTACGCAAAACATATAGAGATTTGTTTTTAAAAAATAATTGTACAAAATATAATGTTTTCTGAATGCGTTCAAGTCAAAGTGCTTGTCAATAGCAGTAAACGCATTAATTTTAAAGGAAATCTTTAAAAGACCCTCGGCAACAATCGATACCAAGGTATGTGTGACCCTTACCGTTGTAAAACCACCGCACCGGTTAGTTAGTAAAAGATTGACAAATGATTTTTGTATCTTAATTGCTAATTCACTTCAAGGGAAGTTTATATTTGAAATACTTTCCCATAGCTGTGGGCTGTGGTACCCGTGGCATGATGGTTAGTGCGTTGGACTATGCTTAACGGTAGAAAGTTTGTTGTCAAAAGTGGCAATGTAACTTCTACCACAACATTCTTAATTAAAAATGGTCTTCAACAGGGAGCGGTGAATTCGCCGATTCTCTTCAGCATTTACACCAGCGATCTGATAGGTAGTCTTACAAACGCAATTGCGTACGCCGACGATCTTATTGCGTACAAAACGGCCCGAAATGTTGAGGTTATTAGAATTCTCTTGCAGCGTGATTTCGACAAGATCCAGCGATATTGCGACGACTGGAAACTGAAAATAAATGTCCAGAAGTCGGAGACAATTCTGTTCCGGACTCCGTTGGCTGGGGCCACGAGGGATACGTGCAAGAATTGGCGCTAGATGGTCATCGTTGATTTTCACGGGCAGCGATTAACGTGCAAAAGTGTAGTGAAGTACCTCGGTATCTGGTTAGATCAGTATTTATATTTCAACAGACATATAAATGCTGCTTTGACCAGGACCAGAGGAGCCTTCGCTCTGACGAAACGGCTGTTTTTTAGCAGTCGGCTTGACCCCAGAGTGAAGGTTATTTGCTACATGGCCCTCATACGGCCGATGATCGTTTATGGTTGTCCTGTGTGGTTCAACGTGGCCCCTTCCCAGATGGAGAAGTTTCGGGTGTTCGAGCGGCAGTGTTTACGACGCTGCGCTGTACCGGCTTATATCGAACAGCCGAATCTTCTTTCGTGCATTACTATTCCAACGAGGTCCTTTACAGCGGGGCTCGAATCAACAGAATTGACAATTTCGTGATAAAACTCGTTCGAGGTCACATTGCAAGAGCTATGTCTTCGACCAACAATTTAATTTTCGGGGCGTTCTATCCGAACGACGAGTATTTTGAAAGTGCACGCTTGAGCGGCTTCATTCCACCAGAGGCATTCCTCTTTTTAGATAGATGCGGTCTGATACAGGATAGATTGGCAGTTCCGCTAATCTACCACGTCAGACGACGAACCGTGGATAGGCGACTCCTGTACAATCGGGACGTTATGGCACAAGGCGGAGCAGAGCTCCTTCGGTTCAGTAGGGCTGTGTCCGAACGGGACCGAACTGATAGGGTGAAGCAGGAGAACCAGTTTTGGTGGCTTCAATCGGCACTTGATAGTGGGTAGTCGGGATGGGGTTTAAAGCCTTGGCCGGCTTAAATACTTGTTTTATAGTTTTAGGGTTTAGTTTTAAGTAGAATAGGCATGGTGGCACAAAAAAAAAATACAAACAAAAATACAAAAAAAAATAAATAAAACATGGAATAAAAAAAAAATTAAAAAAAAGACAACAAAATATGAAAAACAAAAAACGGTAGATAGTTAGATTTGTTGTTCTAGTTTTAAGTAGTTTATATGTAGGTAGAATAGGCAGTTTTAGTTAGCTTTAAGTTTTATATTAAGGACCTTATTTTAAGTAGTTTTTTAAGTAAAAATAAAAAAGGATATTGACATTAGTTTTTTCTAAATTTTCTAATGAATACAAAAATAAATAAAATGAATTGAAGTTAAATAGATTTTAGGGCCGAAAGGCATTAGCATTAAGTATTATTGTTTAACTTAGAGTGTCCGTACGGGACCAGTAAGTTAGTTGTAAGTTATGGTTAATTAGGCTAGTTTTATGAATTTTTGTCTAGCTTTAAGATAGGTTTAAGATTGAATTAATAAAAATGAATTTACAAAAAAAAAAAAAGTGCGTTGGACTGTCATGCGAGAGGTCTTGGGTTCGATCCCTGCCGGTGCCACCTAAAGTTTTTTTTCACGGGTACTGCCTCTTGCGAGGAATTGACAAATTCTCCAAAAGTAATTATTGTCATGAAAAGTGCTTTCTCAAATTAGCCGTTCGGAGTCAGCATATAAACTGTAGGTCCCCTCCATCCCTGCAATTACTCGCACACAGGAATGGTTGAGAGTTGTAAGTCACTAGGCCCTTGTTCTCTGCGGATTGTTGCGCCACCTAATTTATTTATTTTATTTTTCCCATAGCTTTTAGACCGTCAATTCAAAAGGCTTGGCTCGTCTTAATCCCCTGGACATTATCATTTAAGACCGGTGGTACCGTTCTTAAAAGATTCGGTTCGTAGCATATGATTTCAGTATTTCGTAATACTGCCTGGGAAAGTCCATATACAGTTTGTACTCAAGTCCCAAACTTTGTCTAAGTCTTGAGTAAAATCTATAAGAATATATAGTAATGAAAAAATAAAACTCGCTTTAGGTTAGGTTAATGGTGATTCATACACTAAAGTATCGAATTTCCTTAAAAAAAAGAATTAATTAAAATCTATGATGTCTATGGATTGTCTTCTTCTAGTATTTTAGAGGCTTTGATAAGGTCTAATAGGTTGTTTCCTGGAATGCCTTCGAGTTCTTCAAGATTTGCGAAGAAGTTTTTGCATAAGAGTTTATTTCTATTGTGACAAAGTGCTGGGTAGTGACAGAAGAAGTCACTACCCAGCTTCATCATTACAGACCTTGCACATATGATCGATAGTAAGCCGTATTTTCTTTTTTCATGTTATTATGCTCACAAGCAATCGTAAAGATTTTTTATCTAAGTGCATAATCGATCGGAATCTAGTTTTGTCGAATTTGGGCCGTGCCACAAATTGTGAGGGCTTTCCATACTTGTTTTATACTAGAATCTATACAGGATTGGTTCGGTATTGTATCAATCCTCACCAGCTCATTAGCTCTCTCGTTCCCAGGCACATCACTGTGAACTGTTACCCAGCAGAATCTTATGTTAAGCTGTAAGTCAAGAACCATTACATCTTGGCGGCAGTAATTTATAAGCTTCGATTTGATAATTGTGGCAGAAATCGATTTTATTGCTGCTTGGCAATCAATAAAAATGCTGATATGAGCTCGTGATAGCGCCGTGTCGTTCAGATCTGTTTTGCATCGTATGTCACTGCCAATACCTCGGCTTGAAAGACATTGCTTTGATCGGGAAGTCTGAAAAATTTGGCAAAATTGTATTTCCTTAGAATCTGTGCATGTTCTATGTGGCTGGTTTTCCAGCAACTGGTATTGTTTGTAGCAGTTTCTTGTATATATAGGTCCAGGTGTAAAATATTGAGTATTGCTTGCAATCCTGCAGTGCGAGTGGCTCTTATCGAGGCTGTTACATTTTTAGCTTTCTCTAACACATTCCACCATACTATGTTACTACAAGTGAAAGCTTTTCTTACGTTTGCAGTGTACATCAACATTATGATTTTAGAATTTGGTTTGGGCCTCAATTTAGCTAGTGATTGTATAATCTAGGATTTTCTTAATATTTGTAAGGAGTTCTAGGTCTGTTTTAAGGGGTTAATAGTCAAGCCGTAGTTTTTTGCCCAGGTTCAAATTTTATATAAGACTTAGTTTAATTGTTTGCTAATAGTGGTTAGGAATTTTCCTGTCGCTGAAAGCGCTACACCATCTGCGTAAGCTACGATTTTTTTTTCGTCATCCAAGGCTCAAGAACCAGTAGAGATATCGCCTTCAAATAAATTTTAATAATAATAATGCAGAAAGATGCAGAAAGGAATCTCAAAAAAATTGAGTCTGTGGTTTTTTTTTACCATAGCAATTTAAAAAAAAAAGTTGACAATTTTGGTTAACCCAAAACAAAACAAAATCCAATCCAATTAAATCCAATTAACGGTTTTTTCATAAATGAAAAAAAAAACTGAAACAAAATATTTGTCAACTCGAATATTTTAAGAACAAAAAATGATAAAAATACATATCTCCAAAATAATTTTTTGCAATGAAGAATAACATTTTTGATATCTGGTAAAACTTTGAGAAAAATCGAATGGGCAGTTTTTTTTTATAAAAAATAAAAACTTAAAAAAATATTATTAAAAGTTGGTAAAAATTGATTTTTGACTCAAATATCTTTTCAAAAATATCAGATTATGGCTTCAAACAAATTTTCTCTTAAAAAAATATTTCAATATTCGGTAAAATTCTGAGAAGAATCGAATTAACATTTTTTTACAAAAAATAAAAACCTAAAAAGCATTAACTACTAAAAGTGTATAAAAATTGATTTTTGACTTAAATATCTTTTCAAAAATTTGAGATTATGGCCTTAAACTATTTTTTTCTTATAAAAAAAAAACATATTTTTTTCAACATTCGGTAAAGTTTTGAGAAAAATCGAATTGACAGTACTAAAACTTGGTAAAAATTTATTGTTTTCGACATTCAGATATTTTCTTATAAAGATCCAACTGTCCGTTTTTTTCATAAAAAAAATAAAATCTACAACAAAATGGGAAGTTATTAGTGTGGGTCGCATCCCAGCCTCTTTTTTCTATAGTTCTCACCACGCAGTGTAAGGCCGTTTCTAAACTTTTGCCTTTAGAAAAGGCATGTTGTGAAGGCAATATAACTTGAAACCTTAGGTTGCTGCAGACGTTAATGTCTACATCTAAAGGTCTCTAAGGTTTAAATAATGAACGATTTGAGACTTAAGGGTCTTAAGTCTTTAGTGGCTGGATCTCCTACCTGCTCTGACTTCACGACACAGCTTTATAACATATCCCCGTTTGAGGCTATTAACTCGTATTTTGAGTCTTGGTACGATCCCTGCCTGTGCCACCTACAATTTTGTTCACGGGAACTGCTTCTTTCGCTTTCCCCCAAGCGTAATTCTTGCCATATAAGTCGTTATAAAATTCGGCATAAAAATTGTATTTGCTCAAGCTCTTGTGTCTAATAATTTATTTTATTTCAAACACAAAAACCGTGTCGACGAGACGGAGGTGACCGCGACTCTGGCAAAAATCTCATTGAGTCTCGTCGCTTTTCGTGACCATCCCTGTTCTGAACACATTTATAATCGTCTGAATACATACAAATACGTGTTAACGATTTCAAATGCGTTTTAATGCAATCGCATACAAATTTGTGACCCAAACCAAACACCTATAAAGATAATGAGCTTCTACATATGTATTAAACCGAAGGGTATTTCAATTTTTAATAAATATTTTCGCACAAAATTGTTTTAAAACAATAAAATCTGCTTTCGGCGTATTAACTTATTGTTTCCTGTCATTTTTATACCATTCAAAGAAGAAGAATTTCCAATATGTAAAATAACCAAAACCGATCTCACAATACCTGTGATGAAAATTGAATTTATGGTGTGGCATTTTTGTCGCCTGTACCCTGGTATGGAAAAACAAACAAAGAGGGTACCTGCATTGCAGCTGCTGCTGCTGACTCTGATGCTTCCGCGGTAGCCATGGCCAGGCCATTGCCTAGCTGGCCGGTGCATCTTATTTAGGAACGATAAACACGTTCTTGTTATGTATGTTTGTCCCAAATGATGAATGGTCCTGAATGCACTCGATCTTCACGCCATTCTTCATCCGCAATCTAAGCCCATAAACAAAAACGCGCCAGGAGCACCACAAAAAAGAATGTTCACTTCACATCGAGATGACCCCAACTACATGAACTGCACTGACTTGTCACTTTACCACCGCTCCGCCACTGCACCGGCCATAGCCAACAAAACCACCCTCCACGTCCACCACCCGCCATCAAAAGAGCTACAGCTACCGATCGGTCGCTGTCGTCCAAAAAGACCTTCCTCTAAGTGCTCTGAGGACACAATACAAATTAGACCGCCATGCGGCCACAATTGTGATATCAGAAGAGTCTAAAGAGAGAGCTGCCTTGAATGGTACCGCTTCTCCTGTGACTATGCCCATATGTTGCTTGGATCATAGATTCAGTATGCAGAACACACATCACATGACTCTGGACTTCGATTAATCACAGATAAATCCGATCGAGATAAATGACCAGGCCGTGTTCAATGCTATGGGACCCGAGCCGCTGCTGCTGCTGTGTCGGTCGCCGTGGCCGGTGGCCAGTGACTAGTGACCAAAACTGACGCTCAAACCAGTAGCAAAGGCCGCAAAGTTGGTAAATGAAATGACCATAAAGTTAATTTTCCGCCCTGTATCCGACATTGGTTCATATTGAATAAGTGGATCTATTCATCTGGCTGAATCTTTCAGGAGCTCGCAGAGCTTAGGTCTTCTCAGACTTTCTTGACGGCAAGGCTAAGAGTAAGACCTGCTACTCCGATCCGATCCGATGCGGTGTTCGGTTGTCCGCTGGACAATAATTGAAGACCAGATAATGGTTCGACAACTTTTGTGGCAAACATTCTGCCATTGTATATCTTCTATCTATGAGGCAAAAAGTAGCATCGTCTATGCGCTGCGAACTGCGCAGTGCGCACCCGATTAAACTCTGCTCAAGTTTGGTTATTTTTTGCAATTAATTGTCCTGATCCCGATCGCCTCGCTTGCCTATGGCTCTGTATCTGGATGGACCTTAAATTGGGAGGAATATCTTTATTTGCTTGTGTGTTGTCGCCTAGAGGACTGTCACATGGCTTTGAATTGGATTGGAATTTCTGTGTCGGGAGCATTGTAATACTAATCACTTTCCGGCGATCTGGGCTAGTTTTGTTGTTGTTTTGGAAAAGGTATACCTAATGCTAGTACACATCTACATAGATGAGGTGGAGTCGGATTATTGGCAATTGTTGTAACGGTTGTGATCAAGTTGTTAACTGCAAGCCTAATGGCCAAAGCGGAGGTGGTGAAAAAGTACAAGACACAAACGCTGGACAGACGTAATCTTAATTCGCTATGCGCAATGGTATTTTAAAGCGGGATAGAATTATTGCAACTGAAAATGACGTTAGAGGTTTGTCCCGCATAGAAGTTTAAATGAATTTAAATACGTTTGTTGTGTGTGCAAACGTAGCTTAATTACGATTTTCTATTATTGAAGTCAATTAGGGACAATTTAATTTGAAAAGAATTAAGAGCTGTCAGAAGTGGGTGTTCAATGAAATTGATTTAAGAAAATAATGTTACCTTAGGTGAGTTATCATTTATTTTAATCCCCGACCCATTTTTTTGAAAAATAAAATGGTATACTGAGTTCGTTGAAGTAAGACACAACATGGATTGATGGCTCTCTATACCGGTTTGTAAAAAAAAATAAAATTCAACTTTTAACAGCTTTTGAAAAACATGCATGTAAACAACTTAGAACTCTCCTTTGCTGAATTTTGGACTATCCTTTGCGAAGAAGTTCTATCAATTGATACATATATTTAAATCGAATGTCCGAATCGTCAATATAGGGCTGGCATTGGTCCTTCGAGCCGGATTTCCCATGTTATTCACATAGAACAGACTAATTCTAGGTGGCGAGTGTAAATGATGTTAGGATTTCGGGTCATATTTGCGGGTTTATCAGGCGTTTGATCATTAAAGCCTCCTGAACGGCAATGAGACATATTTTGGGACTGAAATATCCCTACATTGTATCCGACTTAAGGGCCACACTTTACGCGCTTTTTAAATTTAATTTTTGTGAGAACTACTTATTCAAAAAATTAACAAGAAACGAATAGTTGCAACTATTTTAATAGCTTAGTTGAGATTGAAATTTCAAAAACCATTTAATGTTATAGTTTTATTTTTATTGTAATATTAATTTTGTCATTATATTTTGTATCATTATTTTTTCAAGCAATATCAATTTTAGTAACTTGGTTTCAGAGAACTTTAGAATTGTTTATATTCATTGCTTTTAATAATTGATAGCCTCAGTGCAAAGTGGCAAAAGGTCTTCACATTAAGGTTTTGAAATTTTAAGTTGCATTTAGATTTTGCAGATTGTTACATTTTTCAGTTTCTTCTTAAGTCTCCTTAATGGCTGTTTTTGAAAAATGTTTGTCTTGGCTTCTCTTTTAAAAGTTTTGGCTCTGCAAACTGTGACCATACCAAAAAATCTGAATAAATCAGAGGTATAACTTTATAAGGGCGTGTTCTTCTGGAACGGTGAAGTTGGCTAGGGACCATTATCTCTCCAACCTGTGAAATTGCATGAGAAATATCACTATGCTCTGAGTCCCCCTCGTTTGGTCCAAGATTTGCCTAAGAAAACCTTAATGTAGTTTCTTTTATATTCTTAGTGTATGTATGGTTTGTTTCGACAATATGCAATTCCACGCAGGCGAAGTGTTTAATATGCTCTTCAATCGAAATTTTTGTTTTGTCTTCTAAAGAAAGCTTTTCAGTCTAACCTATACTTTGAACCCACACAACTTTTCTTTTTTAAAGCTGCCCTTAGTGTTCTTTCAGATAATCTTATAATTCAGTAATAATAGAAAAGGTTTTGCAAACAATCAACTTTAATCTTTTTATGTTAAGAAAAGTATACATGTGCGTCTAAAAATTTCGTTTTTCGAGAATCTTCTTTTAACATCTACTTTTTCATAAGTATTTCATAAGTCATAAAGTTATTATAACTTGATTTATAAGTATACATGTCACTCTTAGAGAAAAATAACTAAGTTTTTTTTGAAACCGAAACTTTTCGTCAAATGTAGCTTGTATGCCCGTTTACACAGTCAGGAACGTCTCCTTTTCAGCTCCACCTGTATTCTCGCAAGAAAGACAGTCTGGTTCCTCGGTTTGAGGCTCGTTTTTCCTTTTTTAACGCCGATCTTTCAAGTAACTATCGCATTTCTTTTAGTTAGTGATGCAGTCATTATATAATTGGGAGTTGTTTCTTGAGCTCAAATTTTATCCGAGTCAGGTAAAGCGGCTTTTATTGTTTAAGTTTTGTTTTTACAGAATACTTTCGCGCTGTTTAATAAAAATTACAAATATTTTTTGTTGACTAAATTACAATTATTTGCCCCTTAGTTGGGGGTCCAATTTCGTTTAAGGTCTTTGGAACGATTTTCCCACAACATTTTACAGTTATTTCCTCTGGCAAAGAAGGATTTGTCCAAGTCCGTATGCTTTTTTAAATCTTCTGCAAATTAATTGGGACAAACGGATTTAAGATGTCATTTTTCGTTTATTATGAATAATATTACCAATTACAGGTACACATTTTTTTTAAATATTTTATATGCCCACCTTTAGCATCTATAACCATTTTTACTCGTTTTGGCAGAACAACCAACCACCAAATATTTTTGATTTAACTATGTATCAATTATTGCTGAAATCAGCTTGTTGACGCTATTCGTCATGCCCTCAATGGGCTTCCAGTTAATAAGACCCCTAAAAGTAAAACAGCCCCAAAACATGACTTTTGGCGGGTGTTTAGGGGCTTGGACGATATGGCCAGGTTGGATTTTGTCTTTTGCACTTTTTCTCACGACACTCACCCTGTATCCTTGGACTTCGAAATGGTTTTCGTTCGAAAAAATTACTTTTTTCCAATCTTCATGGGTCCAGCTCTGGTGACTTTTAGCCCATCTCAGCCTTTTTTCTGCATGGCATTCGTCAGAAGCTGTTTTTTAATGGTCTTCGGGCTTTTTTCAAGAAGCCGACGTCGAACCGTTGAGGCGTTTATTTGCACTCCAACGGTTTCCAAATCTCTTTGAAGCCCCCCCTGGTCTTCCCAGGATTTATTACGCTGTATATGACTAGCATTTTGTCATCATTAGCCGTTGTTTTTCTTCTGCGACCACATTTGCCTTTCCTGCTTGGCTCAATTGTTCCGGTCAACCTGTACATTTCAATTATTCTGCCAACACTTGATTTTGACACTCCGACACCCAAAGAAATCTCCCTGATTGTTTTCCACGCGTTACAAAATTGCAATTTTCTAAATATTTAACAGTCTACTAATACCTTTCTTTTCGTTTTGCTAACTAATAAATTGCTAATTGCCTTTTATTACAATAACGGGCATCCAAATATGAATGTAGGTCTAAAAAATGACAGCAGTGAAAATAAACAAAGGAAAGTCGTTTAAACGGACCTAAAAGTTAAAGTAGCCATTCCGTGATTTTAACTTTAGCAAATTGTTAAGAGATAGGAAGATGTTTAAATTAGGTAAATCATCTTTTAAGCTTAGCAAATTGCTAAAAATGGCTTTAACATTTTACTAAATCGTTTTAAATTTTTGTTTACTAACATTTTTGCTGAGTTTTTTTATAAGATTCAAATTCTTTTGTTGCTTATTTATAAATAAATAAAAATTTGATTCAATATTCAAATATACTTAGTTTTTAAGTGATACAAAATTTTTAGGAATGAAAAACGGATCTCAAAGTAAACGATCAAATTTGATAGTGAACAAAATTATAGCAACCCCTGAAAATGTTCGCCTAAAAAGTTGGTAGCATTTGCACAGCGACATCGAATTTAGGGTTAAGGTCTAACGTTGATTTTGACGTTTGCTGTGTTATTGTGTTCAAAGCCCAGTGCCTTATTAAAGTGTGAATCTGTTTCTCGCTTTATATTTTAGAGCCATTGCATCACTTTGAAATAAAACTGGCTTTATAATGAAATAGACAGCTACATCAGTCAAATTATTTCCAGTAGCACTATGAAGCATTTAAAGTTCAAACTACACACATATTTTTGTTAACTTTGATTAAAGTATTTAACGCATTTCTTATCCTTCCCTGAAAACTTAGCTAACGGATTGCAGTCCTTTTATTCACCTCCACCGATGAAAAATGCCTGTGAAATTTTATTTCGATTTAAGCTTTGAAAACCTAATCCCCATTGTATAAGAATCTATATTCGGTCTTACCAATGCATTTGTCTTCATCTTCGAACCGTTTTGTAAAATTTATGTCATCTGTGATTTGTGATCAAATATCTACAACTTGTCCCTTTTGAGAAAGAATACAAAAAAAAAACAAAACCTGTCTCATAGGGAATTCCCAACTTATCTTGCAACGGTCCGCTAGTTACAGGGTGTGTTTCCAATCTCATGCATAAACACAACACCAATCACCGATCAAATTGACATTTTTATGTTGCCTTTTGACAGTTGAATGGTTCGAACCTTTTTGTTCTGCGGTAGGTAACGACGATAGTGACCAATTCCCAGGCCCGTAACCTTTTAAAAAGCAATTTTCCTATCATCCAAACAATCGGTGGTATCGGTTTAAGGTGTGTGTGGTCGGCTGGCGACGCGGACGCGACGGTGGCCATTCACATTGCTCCAGTTAAATTTGTTGGTTTTTGAGCTTCCCTCACCTCGGGTGCGTGTGCCTGACCCGTTTATAGTTCCTCGTTCCCTGCTGACAATATAAACATAATATGCATACAATACATAGAGACATTCTCATTGTTCTTGATGGCAATATGTATGTGAAAGGATTCCCAGGGCACCATCATAACGACGAAAAGCAATGCCATCGGACGCATCCGAAAAAAGTCCAAATGAAACAGATGTTCCATCAAGAGTGTGCGGAGGTGGAACCGTTTATATCTTTAGTTAACATTAACACTGGAGCTGCAGAAAAATAGGCACGCGCCTAATGCACCCACGCGCGAATCTCTCTTTCGCTTCTTGCGCAGATCCGGAGAAGATGGGTTCTTATTCTTTGAGTTCATTTTTGGTCTGTTTTGAAGTAGCTCTTGATGTTATTTGTATCTTCTTGTTCACGGAGATGTTACAAACAAATTGAATTGGACGACCGACCGACCGACGACGACTCAACACAGACGAACATGATGATGATGATGCTGAAACAAAACTGTAAATCTATCGTTTTGTATACCTATCTTTGGAAAGTGAGTTAAATCTGTGTGGGCTTTTGTTGGAGGCACAGCGCACAGCGCAGCGGTGGCTGACATTATGAATCATGATGATGCGAAATGTGCGCTGTCAAAGACACTGCGCATCTATCAGAAACAAGTCCCATCTATCAGTCAAAAAATCAAATCTTATGCTTTGGACAATCTTTCAAGAGGTCTTAGGTCTTAAGTCTTGGACTTGGTCATTTGCTTTCGAAGGAGCATTGACTTAAATGGAAACATTATCTTGACTAAAGATCAATGGAAAAGAGAGTTTTAATATCTACAAACAAAAATACATTTGTTTAGAGTGTAAGTGATGGCTTTTGAAATATTGTTACTTTTGGTTAAAAACACAATGACAGAAGGTCTATAGTTGGGTTACAAGGTAACAAACATACTTTGTTGAATAAGAGCTACTGTGTGCTGTGCAGTGCAGAATTGACATTATCAGTTTAAAGAAATCTTTATAGAAATGTAGTTCGTTTCAAACATCACTGTTGAAGAGCATCATTGTTTAATGAGAAAAGATTTTGACTCAAGTTAAGTCCGTTAAAGGTGTCAAGTGTGCCTACCTTTAGGAAAAATAACTCAAAAAATAATAAATTGTTTTTAACAATTTTTAAGAAACAATTTTGAGATTCAACAGAAAAAAAATAGATTAAGAGATATGTGTCTTGATTTTAATTTTGTTCCGAAGAGATTTTTAACTTGCTACACAAACTAAAAATCGAACTATTTGGGTCACTCTATATAAAGTGCTTAGAACTTGGACCTCGTGTGAAAACAAAACATTTTTGAAGCAAGAGTTATTTACATATATGTAGTTTATATAAAATGCGTATATTTCTTATAAATTGAATGTAAAAGGTATGTTGCTTCCATGGCAAATATTTGGGAACAGATTTTTTGAAAGAAAAAATGTTTCAAGTATTTTCCTATAAATTGAATCTAGTTGCGTTTAAATCAATGCTACAGTTTGTCTTGGCCGAATTAGTGATACGTTTTTGGTCAATTTGTCTGCTATTTCATTCTCGGGGCCCAAAGCAGGGTAACCACGCTGGCTGGAAGAAAGAATTTAAGTGGTTTTAAACACCCTTGGAAGACACTGCAATAGTCTGGAAGCTTGATAGCTCTTTCTAGAAGAAAGATACACATTTCCGTACACGTATTCCTGGTATACAAAGGAAGTTTCCGTATGAAACTATAGTGGTTGATGACTTCATGTCATCTTCAAGTTATGTATCAACGAGAACCATTTCACATTGGTATAATTATGCTGCAGGAGGTTATCGTTGACCACTTCTTGCAGAACCAAGAAGTCAAGTCGTTCAAATAGACAAGAGTATATTATTAAAGTATGTATATTAGTAAAGTTCAACAAATCATCAGTTCAATGGTCATTGGATCCTAGGGATAATCGAGGATGTATACATGCGAATGTCACTTAACTCCCCCTAAACGACTAACACCGATTTGAATTAATGTTTTTGTATGAGTTTGTGTGGCGCCCTAAAGCCAAACGGCGCGACGGTATCAATTTGATTGCATCGAAGTGCATAGTAGGTACGAAAGATACTTTGATTGAAAAATCATGAGTGGCTTCGTAAACAAGCTATTTTAGCCACAAGAAGTGCCGATACTGATGCTATTAATTTCAACATACAACAGTCATTGCCCAGTTTTGAGATATGGTTCAAATCGATCGACACTGTTACGGATCCTGACAAAGCAGTTAACAATACTCTTTAATTCAATAGATCTACCAGGAATGCCATCACATTGTGATTAAAAATTTGTTCTACTAACATTTTGCTTTGAAATTTAAATGTATCTAAGCTACGCAACGGTACGTGTTCTGGAAGCTAAAATTGTGACCAGCAAATTCGAAGGTGAAGCTGTTCTCCTGCCAGCAGAATCACCCATTTCATTCAAACGATTGCAATTTAGAATTCGTGTTGCATTTATCATGACTATCAATAAGTCACAAAGGTCAAAGAATGTCGATTTGTGGATTGTCTTTTCACAAGGCCAATTATTTATGACGTGTTCTCAAGTCAAGTCAAGTTTATTAATTTATACTCCTCAGGAATTGACTGAAAATATATTGTTCACCAACTCGGATTAGGATAAAGTTAAACAAACATTGTTTTTATTTTTGTTTTTATAAAAATTCATATATTATTTCAAAATAAAGAATAATGAATTTATTAGTATATTATTTTCCTTTTTGAATATCTTTATTGAATATCCTAATCGCTTGAAATATTATGCAGGGCAACGTCTGTCAGATCCGCTAGTAATATATAAAATTTGTTTAAAATTTATTTCTATTTCAAATGCTTTTTCCATTAGTAAAACACATGTCTAAGATGGGACGACAATCCACATGGATTTTTGGATAGCTAACATCTTTAAAAAAGTAAATAATGTAGCGATCCCGACAATCCGTTTGTGGCAGATGATGGCCATGGCATTCATATTTTTATAAAGTTTGTTTGGTGCTTAAATCTCTGTAACCCAAAAAGATAGATGTTTTTAAATATATCATTTATAAATATAACCTCGCACCCAACCCAACTCGGCTTGGCCAAGCACGCTTACCTATAAATAGACAGGGCCGTCGAGAGAAATTCCTGGCCCGGGACAGAAAAATCTCGGCCCCCCCATACTTACCATTTTTTTTTTTAAATTTCATGCCTACTGATATGGTACGTTCTAATTTCAATTACGAATAGCGAAATTGGTTGGAATTAACGGAAATTATCATTTTTTGTTTGCAAATTGAACCGAAAAATCAATCTTACAGGTATCGTCCAGTTTAGTTGAAATGGAGGATGGATAGAAAATAATTCTATATGCAATTAGATCAGAATCCGAAAAGAATCATACATTCAATTCGATATTGCCAACGACATGTTAGTAACTGATAATACGGTCGATTAACTATTAAAAAAAATAGCATGAAGATTTATAACCTACTATGAAAATAAAATAGAGCGAAGTAAAAGTATTTGAAATTTGTCTTTAAAAAAAAAACTAAGTATTGCAAAAGTTTTACATTAAATACTCTTTATTGTTTTTCTTAATTTTAAAATATTATTACAATGTTTTATTAGAGTTAGTTTGCATTCAATGACATATTTTCTTTTGGCAAACGAGCTTTCCTAGCTTTCTGAGCAGCAAAACAACTTATAATTGCATCGAAATTCAATTTCCTTGCCAAAAGTGCTTCGATGCATAGTGTAGCAAGTCTGGAAACACGATCGTATGATGAACACGAATGATGAAACTTCTTTGTTCTGGCAAGGACGCTAAATGAACGTTCGGCACTAGCTACGGTTACAGGTATTGTGGTACACACACGGAGAGCAACACAATTGTTGGGGAAAATCGTCTCCAAGTTCTGGGAATAAATAGCATTGAGCAAACTCAATGGCGGAAGTTCTGTTTTAAAATTGGCTTCATAAATGTGTTTCAGATGAATTATTTCTTCTTTCAACTCTTGGACACATGCGAGTTATACTTTTGGATGAACCATGTAGCCTTGGAGTTTTTAATCTCACGTTCGTCCATTGTTCATAAATCTTTCATTTATAGCGCTAAGAACCTTGCACCAAATCGAAGACATCAGGACGCATTCAAATTTGTTCATATATTTTAAAACGCCATTTACATCTCTTCGAGCTTCAGCAGTTAAATTAATATCACTTAAGGCTTCTTATGATGTTCTAAGGTTTTTCAGATGATTGGCAAATGGTTTTACTGCCTCAATTCTAGCGGACCATCTTGTAACGGAAAATTTGTGAAGGGATCCAGGCACATTTTTCTTAAGAATTTCCCAACGTTGACCACTGCTGCTAAACAAGTTGAAACACTTTTGAACAACATCAAAAAATGTGATTGCCGTAGTACAACATTCCGCTGAATCGACTCCACGCAAGTTAAGGCTGTGAGCTGCACATGGTGAATACACGGCAATCGGAGTTTTGTTTAAAATATTACTTTCTGCACCATTATGTATACTGTCCTTTCATTTTGCTTCCATTGTCATAGCCTTGTGCACAAAATTCTTCTAAAGGGATTCCGTTCTTTGCCAATGTTAATGTTTGCCAAAGCTATTAAGGTGAAAGTTTTTTTTGTTGCAATCGACAATTTCCAAAAACCGTTGTTGGATGGTGAACACATTTTCTTCAAAGCGCAGATATCGCAAAATAAATGTGTTTTGTTCCACATCACTTGAATCGGGTGTTGCATCGTTGGAAAACGTTTGTGCTCTTGATGTGAAATTCTTACATTTTCCAAGTGCTCCTAACGTAAGGAGTCATAATGACTAATTAATTCCAAAATGCCCAAAACATGTCCATTATTTGGCTCTAATAAGATTGCTATCGCCTCGTAGTCGTAGTCCCCTTTCGCCAAGGAAGAAAATGGTGTCCAATATTCTATATAGAATTCCTTGCTATTTTTGTATGGCTGGTTTAATATACACACTTTGAAGTGACTTGATATCCTTCAAATCTTCAGTATTTATTCAAAATATTAATTAATTAATATTACGGAAACTACAATTGAAAAACGTATGCGTGGGATTTTCCGGTCCCCCAAAACCGAATCAAAAATTTCGTTCCCAGCAGAAACAAAAATAGAAGAAAAGAAACTTTATAAAAACAGAAACTCAAATAAGTATTTGTGTTTTGTTTTAAGTTCCGGGCCCCTTAATTTGATTTTTAAAATTTTCAAAATAAATAAATTTGAAATTTACGTTAAATTAAGTAAGAAAAGCGAAACAGTTTATTATAACTTTCTTTCAATAATTCAGAGTTGCCCAATTTTTCAATAAATATAAACAAAAATGTGAGCCAATAAAAATCAGGGGCCCAGATCGGCAAGCTTGTGACTGAAAGATTGGTAGATAACATACAAACATGGCCCCGATTGCGAAAGCATGAATGATTTTAAATTTCCGGGTCCCTAAAAATATAAGTGGGAATAGGTATGTTGATGATGAATTTCGAATACCTATATTGAAAAAAAACACTCCTCATTGCTTTCAATTTTACGGGCCCCTAGAAAATCCCGGGCCCAGGGGGTTTCTCCCCTTTCCCCCTCTCGACCGGGCTGTAAATAGACACTACTTAATAACAAACAATTAAAAAATAATTTTAAGTACCAAAGAAATTTGAGCTCAAAATTAATTTTTCAAAAACTTTGCACTAAATAGCTTCATTTTAAAATAAAATTGAGGAAGAAATGTTTAAAAATTATTTAAACAAAAAAAATGTTTTATATCATTTTCTTTTGTAATATGTAATTATATTTTCAGTAATTATCAATGCCATTGTATATTATAGATTAAACACCAACAAACCGAATCTTAAAATATAGCTATTTAAGTTTTTGAGAAAATTGGACTAAAATTGACCAAAATATAATATAAGTTTAAGTGTTACTTATACTATATTTTGGTCAAGTAAACTTTTCTCTGCCAAATTGGCTAAAATAATACGAAAGGGCTCTTTTAAATTCAATCCAAGTTCTACTTTATTGCGCAAGCATGTTTTGGGAATTTGTCTATAATAGTTAAAAATAGTGATTTTTCTAAACTGTAAAATACGTCTACATGAATAATTTCGTGGGGTTTCGAGAGTCTCCGTAATTTTGAATAATGGTTTAGGAGGTTTTCTAACATATATGTATGTTTCGACATTGCATACATCGCAATTGTTTATGAATTGTGTTATACGTTTTAACAGGTTTGGGTTGAAATAATTCAATTTTATTTCTTTATATACTATGATTATTTCTAAGATAGTCTTTTTCTATAATATCTGCTAGTTCGTTTTCGTCTGTTATATCTTCTAAGAGTTTAAGACATCGGATAATCTTAAATGTAGTGTTGTTTGAAAAGTTCTAACTTCAGACTTTTTCAACAACTTCATAAAATTGCTCATCTTCTTTGAGGATTGCGTTTAAAGCATCAGGCTTGAAGTGATTTTTTAGTAGTAATATGGCTGACTGTTCTTCTAAGCTTTTTAAATGTAATGTAATTCGGTTCTTATCAAATATACTTTCAAATGTTTTATTCTATTTGCTCCTGAATGAGATTTTACGATTATGACTTTGTTTTTAAAAATGTTAATACCTGATCTACTTATGGGTATGCGGTTATTACCGATAAAATTTACTTCTGTGTAAGGTATACGTAAAAGAGCATCAGCGTTACTTTTGAGTGTACCTTTTTTATACTTAATTTCGTAATCGAATTCCGACAAGTTTCGAGTTCGGTTCTTTGATAGAAAATAAGCAAGTTAAAGGTTTATGATCTGTTTCGATTAGGTATAAACTTTATATAGTATTTTGTTGCCCAAACAATGGCAGGCAGCTCTTTTTCAATCGTGCTGTAGTAGATCTCGTGTTCGTTTAGTGTACGACTTCCGAATGAAATATGATGGTATTCCTGCGATAGGACAGCTCCTATAGCAAAATTACATGCATCTGTAGTGAGCTTGAACTTTTTATTAAAATTAGGATACACTAAAATTGGGAATTTTGTTATACCTAAGGGTTTTAAGGGTTTCAAATGCTTTATTATATTCGGAGTTAGAAATATTAATTTTTGCATCCTTCTTTAGATACAATGTCATAGGTTTTGCTATTTTCGAATAGTCCCTCATAAATTTTCGGTAGTAACCGGTTAAACCTAGAAATTGTTTAATTTCTTTAGTGGTTTTTAGAATTGGATAATTTTTAATACATTTTATTTTTTTTCGGGTTGGGTCTTATACCGTCCGGGGTGACAATGTGTCCAAGAAATTCGGTTTCTTTCTTGAGAAATTCCGATTTGTCCATACTTGCACCTTTAAATGTACTTCTCGTAATCGTTTAAAAATCTTTGTTAATAACACAATATGTTCTTGCAAAGATGTTGAGAAGACGATTATTTCATCAATGTAGAGAAGGCAAATCTTATTGATATAATCACCAAGGACCTCGTTCATGAGCCTTTCGCTGTTTTTAGCCCGAATGGCATACGGAAAAATTCGTAATGTTCATTTTCAACGCTGAAAGCAGTTTTGTGAACGTCATCTGCGTGAATTTCAATCTGATGAAATCCTTTTGCAATGTCGAGTGTACAGAAATATTGTCATCTGCCAAGTTTGTCTAAAATTTCTTTAATATTTGGAATGGGGTACTTGTCATCGACAGTTATTTGATTTTTTGATTTAGTTTTCTGTAGTCAATCACAAGTCTCCATTTAGATTTTCCACTGGCGTCAGCTAGTCTAAGGGACGATGTATATGGGAGCCGAATACGCAGGGTTACTTTCCCGTATAATTTTACTATCTAACATTTCTTTGATTTGATTAATCTTATATATAAAAATGAATCGCAAAATGTGTTGGTAAGCGCATAACTCAACAACGCCTGGACCAATTTGGCCAATTCTTTTTTTAAAATGTTCGTTGAAGCTCAACGATGGTTTTTACGGCGAGAAAAATTCGAATAATTGCCGGAAAACCATAAAAACAGCCCTTTTCTTTTTCCCATACAAATGTTTTCTAACTTAAATGTAGTCAATTTGAGCTTTATTGCATTGTATAAAGTTCATACAATGGCAAAGGTTTTGCAGCAATGTAAATTAATTGTTTGGGATGAATGTAGGATGGCTCATACAAATTTTTTGGAGGCATTAGACAGAACCTTTAAAGAACTACGAAGCAATAATAACAGATTTGGTGGTGCAATGATTTTATAAGCAGGAGATTTTCGTAAAACGTTGCCAGTGATTCCACGATCAACGCCAGCTGATGAAATCAATGCATGTCTAAAGTCCTCCAATTTGTCGAAACATGTCAAAGTACTTCATTTAAGCAAGACCACTTTGGAAACATATTCTCTAAACAACTCATTGAAATTGGTAATGGAAAATTTCCTATAGACTGTTGACTGGCTGCATTAACTTTCCTCAAAGTTTTTGTCAGTTAACGCAATCAACAGATGAACTTATTCAGAAGTTGTTTCCAGATGTTTCTTAAAATAACAGAAACCATGATTGGTTGTGCGAACGAGCTATACTGGCTGCAAAAAACATTAATGTAAATGAATTAAATTTCAAAATTCAAGAACAAATTACAGGTGAATCGAGGATATATAAATCAGTTGATTCGGCTACTAACCAAGATGATGAAGTCAACTATCCACCGGAATTTTTAAACTCGCTGGATTTGCCAGGATTGTCACCTCATAATCATAATCTTCAATTAAAGGTTGGATCAATAGTTATAAAGTTGCGAAATATCAACCAACCGCGTCTTTGCAACGGTACACGGTGAGCGATACAAAAATTACTAAACAACGTGATAGAAGCAACTATACTCAAAGGAAAGTATACCGCGCATCCCAATGATTTCCGACTGTTGTGCCATTTGAGTTTAAACGACTACAGTTTCCAGTGCGGCTTGCTTGTGCTATGACCATAAACAAGCCCCAGGGGCAATCATTAAGTGTTTGTGGTATTAATCTAGAAAACCCATGTTTCTCACATGGTCAATTGTATGTTGCCTGTTCCTGTGTTGGAAAACCATCAGATTTGTTTGTCTACGCGCCAAGAAATCAAACAAAAAACATCGTATATCACAAAGCACTACAATGATAATAAAACTGATTTCTGTTAATAATTATGTTTCACATGATTAACAATAAAGCGATTACTTACTTTTAAATCCTTATATATACGAGTATGTTTCATTTAATTTTTTTTTACTCACAATGCCCTATCACCAGGGTGACGGTTTTGTTCAGGAAAATTTTTAGCCACGACTATAAAATACGCAGGAACAAAAAACTGCCACATTACATATCTTTATGACAGGACGAAGTCTGTCGGGTCCGCTAGTAACTTATAAAGATATGGGTAACTTTTTTTTGCACTATACGAGTGCAAAAATGTTTGGTTCTCATGACCTTGTTTTATTATATTATATTTGATTTGTTAATGTCGGCACATGTTAATCGCATCTCTATATACCCATACTTTCCAAAATACATGAATTTCAGGTTTGAACTTCCGTCAACACTTTTTGAATCCAGACTGCTATCTGAAAATTCTACGTACATATGCTTTTCCCACCCCCATGCCGCGAGTGAGGTGGAAAACTTGCAGTCATCTCTTAGACTACTAAGGTTTAGGGCCGAGGTTAATCAGCCAGAGATACAAAGTTGAAAGACTTAATTTTGTTTTCATTCTGTATAGCAACATAATGCAAAATATGATTTAAATCTCAAGTTCAATAATTTTCGTTGAAGAGTTCAAAACTCCTGCCATACAATACTTATCTATATGTATTACACATTATGTATATCTCAAGAAGAACATCATTAACGATAAAAAAGAAAACTAGATGTGATATCCTGTCAAGGCTTATTCTCAAATACACTTAAACAATTTATTAATTAATACTCAAAATACATCTTTAACTATGGAAGAAGATTTCCTTAAGGCTTAAAAATAATTACCTTATTCATTAACGAATCATAAACCTAAGTGAAATAATAATAATACAAAAACAAAAATATTGAAAGCATGGAGATCATATAGGTATACATGTATATAAAGAACATCTCGCTTGTTATTTCGATACAACAACAGAAGCATGGATATAACCAGGATCAACCTATAGCAACCACAACTACACATTGTGTGGAGCCGTGGTGGCGGTCTTCATTTATGTGTCCCAATACCAAGTCCCAAGGGTAAAGATGACACAATTGACCATAAAAATTCCAACAGATTCACAGGGTGACCTTATTAGTAAAATGGGTATAAGGTTATTCACTCTACAGGATTTGCATTTCAAATTTCAATACTTATGTACTTTTGGAAAACAACTCAAATTAGTCAGAGCAGAGCCTGCCTGAACTATCAAATACAAAATTTTGTCTCTTTTTTACCTTTGAACGTTGTGTTTTTTTTTTATTTTGAATGTGTTCTGATCGTGTTCAGAACAGAAAGAAATAGCTTAGTTCTTTCTTTTTAAATAAGCTTAGAATCTTATTTCTTGTCTTTGTAGAAGAAAATGACAAGTAAATTGTAAAATATCAATAAATGACAGCTAAGTGCTCGATGTACTTAAAAACTAATTTTTATCTGTCAGAAAAAATTTTTGTTCAGAGAATGTTCAGATTATGCTCGATATGCTTGGTCTCTTTTTAGAACTTCTTTCTTAGCTAAAAAAAAAGAAAAAAGCCTATGTATTTATCACCGTATTTATGAAATTGCTTTTCCGTCGCCATTAGTAGACGCTTTTTCGGAAGAACCACTACTAGAGTTTTGTATATGATATTCATCATTTTGCTTGAGATTTTAAATGATTACAAGAGCGATTTTGTAAGTAGCCACTAATAAAACGTCAGTTAACCGCTGCAGTTCGGTTTCTACTGAACTGTCAAATTCTACTAAAGGATGGCTAAGATGTTGACAAATGTATAGAACTCTTAAACATTAGGAATGTGTCCCATTTTTAGTGTTCACTGTTTCTGATTTTGCTTTAAAAAATCAAACCGAGCTAGCCAAATCGCTCAGTGACAAGGTTTTCTTAAACTTCATTTCGGTTAAGTTTGATATCGGTTGGGTTCGATAAATCAATAAGTACATAAAGCTTTCGAGAACCAAGTTTCGACTCACGGATTTAAAGTTTAAAGGATCGCCAATGTATATATGTATAATTATACCATGGACCAGTGACACCCTGTCATACGGTCAACACTTCATGGTATGCAGAGTGAAAATTTCAATTTTTCATCTCGAAAATTTATTACATCAATAAAATTTCATTTCGATCGCAAAAAAGAGAATCATTGCATATAAGATCCTCTTCCGTCATTCCGCCGCGTCCGTCCAGGCCGGTTGCCTGGTCTTTTTCCAGCTAGCTTCCAGCCAGCGTCAGCATGAACTCCAGAGGACAGTGGAACCAAATCTCGACCATTTCGTCGAATGGACTTAATGAGTAATTGCTACCATCTACGCAATACGTTATCAGCACCATAATTAAATAACGTCAGGTGGCCCCGAACCCGAACCACGAGGATGCGATCGTGTCGCCGTCATCTTCGTTGTCGTTCATATAGATACCATTGCATATCGCCATCATCGTAGAGGTGCGGACGCGGACTATCGTTCGTAAGATCGGGAGCAGGATTATCTGAAATTAAAATATCACCCCACGGTATGAAATCGATTGCCAGGCGATTATTTATCTTTTAAAATCAGGTTGGCTTCTGACGTCCTTCTTCTCCCTCCCCGATTTCACCCAAGGGGAATTTCGACTACTGGACGTTGCATATTTGTGCATATGTGACTGATGTTATGATAGATCAAAAGGATTCAATATAGCATGCACGCAAGATTCAGAATTTTTAAATCCACAATTAGCTGCCTCTGGTGGTGCGGTTGATGCGGTGGTGTCGGTAGATCGGTTAGATGGTACCCATAATGATACTAGTGTGACTGGTCAGTGACACTGGTTGTTGGAAAACTCAAGGACGTATCTTATACCATCAGCCGAAATGAGAATAACTAGGCACTAAGGAAGCCCTCCGGATCGCTGACTGGGTTGCAGTACAAATAATTCGGAGGTGGCGACATGGTCCATCAACAATACTGATTCGCAAAATGATTTTGTATCGAAATGAAATTATTTCTATATAGTTTTGATTGGGGAATTTAACTTGAGCTTTGATACCTTTATGAACTCATAAATTGAACTTTAAAGGAAATGTTGCGATACAATTATTGAATGAAGTAAAATACACGATGACATTACATTAGGTTGAAGTCACATATGGACCAACCGTACTTTAACATATAAATGTAAATATGGTACAGGCTACAGGCGTCGATTTAAGATTCTAAGAAATTTTATTAATTCGTAAAAATCATTCTACAATTAAATACAATATAAAAATAAATTAGATCATGTTTTAAAATAAATATATAGGGTTTTTAAATTGGCGCGGGTAGATTTTCGCTCCCCGTGGTGGCCATTTCGTTTTGGTGACATCTGTCAAATTTTTTGTTTATTATTAAATTGTTAATGCCAAACCATCATGGCAAGTAACACGATTCAACAGCACGTTCAAATGATAAAATTTTACTATCCAAATGAATGTTCGTTAACGCAAACGTTGCGCGCATTCCGCCCATTTTACGGTAGAAGTGGTGGCCCTTTACAGTCGATTCTTCAACGTTTGGTGGCTAAATTTGAGACGATCGGTTCAGAAAACAATCAGCCAACACCCGTACTTTTAAGGAACGCAAGATCGGCCGAGAACATCGCCGCGGTCAAAGTGTACAACAGAACCCATCAAGGCACAAGAACTCGGCCTTTCGCAGAATTCAGTTTGGCTGTGTTAACAAGCAAAATTGCCGTATATGGGACTACACCAACCCACTCGAGGTTCCCCAGGTGATAATGCATCCTCAAAAAGTACCGGCGGCGTAATTGGTCCGTACTTTTCTGAAAACGACGTTAGTTAGGCGATCACTGTCAACAGCGAGCGCTACATAACGATGATAACTAATTTCTTATGGCGCAAATTGAAACATATGGACCTAGACGACATGTGGTTCCAGCAGGACGGCATTACGTGCCGTTTATTGAATGCAACTCAATGATTGTATTTGCAATGTTGAAGTTATAAACATTTTAAATTTCTTTTCCCTCACTTGAAATAATATTATTATTATTGTCAGCGGCCTATACAAATGAGCGTTTTATTAACTTCTCTAAGGATGTTATTGTAATTGGTGCGAATTGTCGAATTGAAAATTTTAATCAAACATTTTAAGTGAGATGTCATTTCTTTTCGTCGTATATATCTCGAGAACCAGTAGAGATATCGACTTAAAATTTTGCTATACATATAATTACACAGAGAGATGCAGAAAGGACTTTCAAAAATAAGTGTGTAAATAAGAAAACGTTGGTTGATCCCAAATTTCTCACGAACCATTACGCCTATCGACTTATCTACTATATAAAAATAAAGTCGAATTTTCCTTCCTGACGCTATAACTCTAGAACGCACGAACCGATTTCCACGGTTTTGCATTCGTTGGAAAGGTCTCGGGCTCCGTGAGGTTTATAGCAGACATAATTCAGGAAAAATTTCAACAGAAAAGCGGTGAACTCCGCTTAGCCTATCGTAAAAGTTCCGATTTGTGGAATTGAAAAGTTTTAAATTTTTTAACGTTTCAAGGGCCCTATATTCTAAACCAAAGCTTACCTTTTTTAGTCAACCATATCTCTAGAAACGTCAGAGATATCGACTTCAAATAACGTTTGTTTTAAAGATAATAAGAAAAAAATGCAAAAACGACTTTTTAAAAAATTTAGTGGGCTTTTTTTTTTATCATAGAGCAATTTAAGAAAAAAGTGAAAAATTTGGTTAACCCCATAATCCAATTATATAAAATTCTGTATGACACATTCTGAGCAAATTTGGTATAATTTCGAAAAAATCAGTTCTCTTTTTTTTATATCAAAAAACTGAAACAAAATATTTGTCACGTAGAATATTTTGAGAACAATAAAATAATTTATAGGTAATATAAAATGCCTAGAGTACGACGCACGTGCGAACATCGGCCGCCGCACAAGACATGCAAGCCAGCAACAAGTGTATTCACAGAACTTAAGCGAAGTAAGACAAAATATATTAAGAGAAAATGCCCGATTGAGACAAGGCGTGAGCACACGAAGATCATTGGCATCATACAATCGCTTGGCATTCCAATATGATCCCACTGCGAACTACAGTGATGATGACAATTTAGATATTGGACCAATGACGACTGGAAAAGTCAAACTGGATCCATTACTTACGCCACCACAGCCAGTGGCGTCTTTAGAAATGTTGGGGCCCCGGGCCCAACAAGATTTGGGGGTCAAAACAAATTGGTATAATATATTTTTTTTATAATTTTTTTTAATTTACCTTCAATAGTTGACCATTTTTCTTTATAGTTGATTTTTAATAATTTTTATTGTTTTTTTTTGGTTGATTTCTAATGTTTTTATATTTTTTCTTTAATTTTATGTAAGTTTATTTCTTTATATTTGTTTTGTTTTGATTTGTTTTTTTTTTTTTAGATATATGTATATGTAAGTTTGTATACAATAAAATATTATTAAAGGCATACTTTTCTGACTTTGTCAGTTGCAAAATCATGAATTAAGTCATTAAATTCAATTTCCTGCAGTAATTCATTTTCAATTGATAAAATTGACAAGCTGTTAGTTAAGTCTATTTTGTAGCATTGTGCTTCGAAATTCATTTTTTATCCGGTTCAATTTCGAAAATGAACGCTTTCCACTGCAGTTTGAAACCATCAAAGATACAAAAATTCTACAGGCAGTTTCTACATTTGGAAATGTGTTCCGAATTTTATCCACTGTAATTAGACTGTACAATTTTGATATTGTAATAAGATCTTCATTTAAATCTTTATTGAATTCTTTTAAATACTGTACGAGGTGCAGGCATTCTACCTCAAATTCTTCTGCATTAACATCTCTATGGTGTTTTTTTGAAAACTGTTCGCAAGAATTTTGCAACTTCACTGAAGTCAAATATTGCAATCGACAGAAAAAGCCGAACAATGCATTAATTTCTTGATTGACTGGATCGTATTTTTAATTGCAAAGTAATAGTCAATAATTGATATTTTAAACTTTTCTTTCCCAATTAGCTGGACGGATGGTGCAGGACCATCAAAATATGTGGAACGCGAACTTCGTACTATTTTTCGTTGCATTAAGTCTTTATAATTAGCATCCAGGTTCTGAATTTTCGCACACGCTTCAAATTTATCAAAATTCTCCCTTAGATCATTTATGAAAGAACATAGTGAACAAATCAAATTGGCAGCAACGTCAATCGTTATTGTTTCTTTTTGAAGGTTCTTGCTGGTTTTATGAATTCTTTCTAATATTGAGCTCTAAATTTCTGTTAAAATGAGGAATTCTTCTTAGACAGGCTTAGCGCTTCGCTTTTTGTGTCTGGAGCTTGCTCTGGATCTCTAGAGATAGATGTCAAGGATTCAGTAATTTGCTTATAACCATTATATTGCTTCAGCTCGTGCAGATCATCTTGTTTCAGAAAGGCTTTTAAGAACTTTCTTTTAAGAAACCTACCCCAAGCAAACACCGACATACGCAAATGAGCACTGTGAAGATGAGCAGAGCGAGAGACAAGAACATAGTCTTTATTCCTTCCATTGAACAGAGAGGAAGAAAGAGGAAAGGAAACAAAATTGTTCTATCCGACTCATCATCCGGGCCCATGCCTAAAGACGCCACTGACCACAGCCACTGAAACCATTGTTCGATGGAAGTGATCCCGATTCCAACAATTTCAGGCAGACGTTGCCAGTAATTCCCCGTGGAACGCCTGCAGATTAATTGAATGCTTGCTTGAAGGCATCACTTTTGTGAAATAACGTAAAAACATTATCGCTAACCACTAATATGAGAGTTCAACTTCAAAATGATCAAAGTGCTGCACAATTTTCCAAACAATAATTGTTAGCTGTTGGAAATGGAAAAGTGCCAGTTGATGCGAAAACTGCATTAATTACTCTTACCAACGACTTTTGCCGATTTGTAGACTATCAATTAGCTCTTATTGAAAATGTTTTCCCAAACATTAGTGAGAATTATCAGAATTATGCTTGGTTAAGTCAACGAGCAATTCTCGCCGCAATCAAAAATCACTGGCGATTTGGTGACATACAAATCCGTTGATTCCATTACAAATCCCGATGATGTAGTAAATTATCCAACTGAGTTTTTGAACACTCTGGAGTTACCAGGATTTCCACCACATAACTCAAAGTTGGTTCAGTTATTATGATATTGCGTAATTTGAATGCACCGCGACTTTGCAACGGTACCCGACTTGCGGTGAAAAGACTTATGCCGAATTTGATTGAGGCAACCATTATTAACGTAAAGTACGCAGGTGAAAATGTATGTATTCCTCGAATACCAATGATTCCGACTGATCTTCCGTTTGACTTCAAACGATTGCAATTTCCGGTTCGCCTTGCGTTCGCAATGACAATTAACTTGGTGTTTGCGGAATAAATTTAGAAAATCATTGTTTCACATGGGCAGCTATACGTTGCGTGTTCACGAGTTGGGAAACCATCCGCTTTGTTTGTGCTAATGTCAGACCAAAAAAAATGTGGTTTACTAAAGAGCACTTCAATGAAACGGATAATTTGCGGACAAGTATAACGCTTCGATTCAGTATTTACTTTGGATTCACATTCATTGTTTTACTTAGAGAAGTTCAACTAAATTACACTTCATTTTTGTAATCGAAATGAGTTCATTACTGTTGTGAAATGAAATAAAATTTTCCCTTTTAAAATATAAAAAAAAATAATTTTTCTTCATCTTTTAATCCCCAAACGAAATGTTACAAAAAACGAAGCCATCTAGTGGCGAAACGGAGTTCGCTGGGTTTGCTAGTTTTATATAAATATAAATTTTATGTTATGTTTATAATGTGACGTGATACCAACTCTTGACGTCTCTATGTTTGCTAAAAATTGAAATTTTTTTCTTTAAAATTTAAATTAAATTGATTGAATTAACAAAGTTAAGCGTGCGTAATTCACATCGGGAAATTATTTTTAAAACCATCATTTAAGGGATTAAAATTCTTCTTCATACGAAATATCCTGTGCTTCTTTTTATCTATATATATAAAACTGAAATTAAACAAAAGAGGAAATCTTTGTTACGGTTTGGCTTCGAAACTTATTATCCAATTGTCATTAAGTTTTAATTAAGTTAGTTAATAATTAATTAGGATTTGGGTAAGTTGTTAATTGTTAATTGTTATATAGCAGTTAGTTTTTTGTGTTAGTTTTTAATTTTGAAGGATTTTTTTTTAATTGATCACATTATGCCCAAGAAAAGGAAATCAAGAAAAACCGTTCACGCAACTTTCAAATTGCCTTTAGATTTGCAAAGCCAAGAGCGTCCATTTTGTAGTATCTCGAAACAAAGCTCACTAGCTAAAGTGCTTAAAATGACGTTTATTGTGTGGGACGAATCGACTATATGGTAAATAAATGTGGGCCTGAAGCTCTGGATCGTACACTTAGTGATTTTAGAGCTGATGAACGTCCGATGGGAGGTGTTGTGATATTGTTCGCTGGTGATTTTCGGCAAACATTGCCAGTTGTGCCAAGAGCAAGAGGTATAAAAAGTGATAAAATAAATGCTTGCCTAAAATCGTCGTTTCTGTGGGCGTCTGTCAAACTTATAAGATTGACCACAAAAATATGCGCGTACATTTGGGTGGTGATAATAATGCAGCACAATTTTCAAGAACTCTTTTGGATATAGGAAATGGAAATATGTTAAATAATGATGGTGAAGTATACTAATAGAACTAACATTTGCAACTAGCGTCACTGGACAAGACGAATTAATAGCTAATGTTTACCCGCAAGTCGCCCAAATTTCAAAGAAAACGGATGATTGGTTACGCGAATGAGCGATTTTACCGCCTAAAAACGATTCTGTTACAAGCATAAATAATAAAATTCTTTCAATGTTTCAGGCCCACCAACAAACTTATCTTTCTATTGATAAATCTGTCTGATCAAGATAATGCTATTGATATTCCAATTGAATTTTTGGATTCCTTGAATACATCAGGACTTACTCTGCATAAACTGGACTTGAAAATTGGGGCTCCAATAATACTTATGAGGAATTTAAATGCACCGAAATTATGCAATGGTACTAGATTGTACGGATAGTAACTATGCAGAGAAACGTGATTGAAGCTAAAATTCTTTCCGGCTCAGCCTAATGTCAAGCCGTTTTCATTCCCAGGACACCGATGATTATTAACGAATACCCGTTCGAATTTAAACGAGTTCAATTACCTATAAAGCTTTGTTTTGCTATGTCTATCAATAAGGCACAGGGAAAGACACTGAAGGTTACTGGCCTTGACATCACAAATCCCACGGACAATTTTATGTTTCTTGCTCCCGTGTCAGCTCGGCAAAAAAATCTATATGTGTATGCGCCTCACCAAAGAACAAAAAATATTGTTTACAAAGAAGTAAATTAACCGTAATAGAAATATGTACAGAGATAATATATAAATTAATAAATAAAAAAGGTATACAATATAAGAAAATAGTAGTTTTTTCATCCTCATTTTTTTTTAAAATAAAATGGTTGAATACCTCCCGGATGAAGCCGGGTAAACCAGCTATAGTTACTTTATATAATTAATCATAATTTCCTTGACTGTTTGTAGTGCTTCAGAAAATTTGATTCAATATTTGTTACAGTAATTTAATCAGTATTCAGTAGTAAGTGAATGTGTTGCACGAAAACGGTGACATGCTAAAGCAACCGATTTCATAAATTGTACAAATATGAATCAAAAATCCATTGAAAAACCGGACCTTCTCTATCATTTTACAGTCTTAGGCGTTCTTGTTACTTTCAAATTAAAGTTGCCAAATGGAATGAGCTTTTTTAAAGTCTTCGCTAGGCATCCTCATTTATCACAAATAGAAGAACGAACAAAATGTCACCCCTTCATAATTCTAATTACAATTTTAAAATTCTACACAAAATAAACCTGGGTACCCACTCCACTCACTTGCAATCAAAACCGTTTCGGTCTACTTTGGCGTGATGAAGTTTCAAATTCAGTTCAGTGATTCTGTTAAATAAAGAGTAATTTCATAAGTGTGAAACTCGAATTCCAGGGTTTAACATCACCAGGGGCGTAATATTACCAAAAAATATGGTTTTGAAAAAAGTCACTACAAATATCTAGTCACAATTTTTTTTTTTCAAAATTCCGCTAAACATAGTAACAAAGTCATTAAAACGGTTATACTGATGACGTGTTTTTAATAATGAGTCTTTATACTAAAAATCTGCAAAGCAGAGAAGAACACCTCCTTAGTGTGCATAACTTGAGACTTTCGGCAACGAAACCTTTGAAAAGCTTGTTGGTTGAAATGCAGTCCCTCATATGCTTGGAGAAACACCTGAAGTAAAGTTAGTACCTTTCTTTTAACTTTCAATGCAAGTTTCCATCAACGTGGCATACAAAATCTTATCAACTTCTTCTTAGGAAAAAATCAACGAATTTTATGCTGGGATTAGTCAATGCTGTTTTACTTAATCCCGCCCAAAATCGAAAGAAAATGGTGAATCCATAGATTTGTTAATTATAATGTGTTGAAATGTCACCTTGCCTTCGATTAATGTAGGAGTTCTAAAGACCATATTCAAATTATTCATTATTTTATTTAGTTTAAACTTCACGAGTAGCAAAAGACCGATAAATGAAGCCAAAATTGTATTCATATTGACAAAATTATGTTTTTTTCTAGAGGTCAGAAACAAAACTACTTTTTAGAAGAATTAATATGTCTTATCCCTAAATTTTTCTATCACAGCAGGTGTTTCAAATATGTTCAAAATGCTACAAACAATCAAAAACGGAGTTTTTTAAACATAAAAAAACTAAGTGCTGATTTCGAAACAAAACTTTAATTTTTTCTATTTGCTCAAGTTTTAAAAATACCCGTTTTCAACATTATGTTTATATATTTTATTATATGTATTTAACTTACTTTCAAACCGTTTCGCCTTTTTCTGATGAAATAATATAAATATTTCAACTAAATATTGAAGCAAGCTTGGGAAACCATCACGGATTTTAGTGAAAATGATACTTCATAAATGTAAATAGTCTCAAAAAGTCAAATATATGTACGTGTTTTTCGAATTTTAAAAAGTAATATCTCATTTTAATTAAGGCCATCAAAACCCATAGGAAAAGTTCAATTAGTAAGAAATCTCGGTAAGAATCGGTACCGAGTAATATGGGACTTTTACCGCACAAAAAGAACCCATTAATCAGGACAGCACCAATCTATGAAAGAACGACAATTAATTTTTCTTTCTTAATTTATAATTCCTTAAGGGGAAGTTTATAGTTTTAATACTTTCCCATAGTTTTCACACCATCGCATCAGCTTATGAGGTTTAGTTCTTTTTAATCTACGAACACTGTCTCGTACATTTCAGACAGTCTCCATTTTGGAGTTGGTATGACGCTGATTGCGTGATACAGAGTGATGTCATTGTGTGGGACTTAGTTTTGGAATTTTTTGAAAGATTTCAGCATTTGTTTTCTTTTTCGGAGCCATTATTGGATGCTTTATGTCCAAACGTATTTCTTCTCTTTGTTGAGCACTTTCCATTTAAGCTTTGCATCTTAAGTCATTTCAAGGTAGTTGGCAGCATTGGACTAAGGAATGTTTCTATTGTTTATAAAAATGGAACATTAGTTTTGTTTTTGTTTTTGTGTAGCCTTCAGCAAATATGGTAAAGCTAGCTTTGATATTAACTGGAATATCGCTTGTATATTAAGGTAAAAAGGTTGGCCCTAGGACACTTCCTTGCGGTAAACTAGATTCTATTTTCTTTAACTCCGAGTAATTTCAGTCGTACCGTATTTTAAGGAGTCGGTTCGTAACACATAATTTCAGAATAGAATTCTGCTTTGAAAGGTCCTAAGTACGGGGTTTTCCAACAGAGCGAAAGGGACAGCAAACGACGCCCTATTTCTTGCTGCTCTTTTGACATTTCTCTTCAGTAAGGTTTGCCATTTCATGATGGAAAGATATACGAGCCAACAAAGAGTCGAAATTATTAAAATTTACTACCGAAATTCGGAGTCAGTGCCCTCAACGTTAAGAGCGCTACGTCCAATTTATGGTCGTCATAATCGTCCTAGCAGCGAATTTTGCGAAAAAATCTTGGCCTACATCCTTCCAAGATTAAATTGACGCAAGAACTGAAACCGCTTGTCCACCAGAAGCGTCCTATGTTCGTGAATTGGTCTGAGCAACAACTTGAAAAGTATTCGGATTTTCATCGAAAAATCATCTTCAGTGATGAGGGTCATTTCAACTTGAATGGCTTTGTCAATAAACAAAATATGCGGTATTGGTCAGGCAGCAATCCACACGTACTCATCATTGCATCCTGAAAAAATTACGGTTTGGTGTGGTTTATGGGCCGTACTTCTTCGGTGATGATCAAGACCGGCAATTTACTGTGAATGGGGATCGCTACCGTTCAATGATAACCGAATATTTTTGGGCCCAATTGGAATGGTTCCAACAGGACGGGCGGGCGCCACAAGCCACACAGCGAATGTCACAACTCACAATAAATTTATTGGAAACTATGTTTAAAACGTGTCATCTCACGAAATGGCCCAGTCGCTTGGCCGCCTCGTTCGTGCGATTTGACGCCGTTAAACTATCTCTTGTGGGGCTACGTCAAGTCTATGATCTATGCCAACAAGCCAGCGACGATTGATGAACTTCGTACGAATATCGAAAGTGAAATTACAGAAGTATCGCCCGATTTCTGCTTGAAAACCGTCGAAAATTGGGTTCAACGTCTGGACTTCTGCAAGCATGCCCGTGGTGGACATGCAAAAGAAATCGAGTTCCATACATAATGGCATCATACGTAATTTTCAAAACCGTTTTTGTTTTATTTAAAAAAAAAAACTTTTGTGCGCTCTTATTGAAAAACCCGATAGTTTGTACTGAAGTCTCAAGTGCCAAACCTTTTAAAAGGCTTTATCAACATATAGGAATAAAGCCAAGCATATTCTATCTTCCAGTAATTTGTAGATCCTTTTCAGTAACAGTTCTTCGAAAACTTTAGCAAGGTTTGTTATCAGCGATATTGATCCGTAAGATGATACTTCTGTCGGAAAATAACAATGGCTTCTGCAAACTTTTGAATGGTGTTTAAGGCATGTTTTTTTTATATAAAATGGACAAAACTGGAGCAGTTTTAGATCGTACCCCGGTGATGTTTTTATAAGATAACTTATGTTTTTCTTACTTCTACGAGCGTGTAAAAAAGAATTTCCAATTCGTCGGTCCTATAACAAAAACTGTAAGGGATCTGTAGCCGTATTTGCTGAAAATAGTTTTAAATTATTTTGCGAGATTAATGAAAATATGAAAAATATTAAATTGTCAAAATGAGTTCTAAGGAGTCGAAAGTGAACATTGCCTAAGAATTAGGCTTAATTTAATTAAAAGGTTTCGTTATATTTTTCGATTAGAAGATTTTACACTAAAGAAAGTGGTGGCTTATATTTTTATTTTCGGTGTCCAGTTAACAAAATCTTAACTGAGAAGTGAATGACCACAACTATCGATATCGAGTCCACATCGACTTCATCTGGTCAATTCATTTAAGCTGAGCTGTTAGATGGTTTTATTTTGTTTTGTATGTGCAAATCTTCACATTCAATATCAATTCTTCTGTCTCTCTACGCGCAGGGATAATAATAAATGATCCTTGAGCGCGCGAAAATGCCCTCAAACTCTGACACGCTGCAGGCTAGCTAAAGGTGGCTGCTGGTGGGGACAGTCGACAGTGTGCTGGGCAGTGTGTAGCGAGATTTTGATTCATTGCGCGATTATGTGCGCACACGCAGTTTATCTTTTCCACGAAAATGGAAAGGAAACCACTTGACAGTTTTGCCCACCAAACCAATCCAAAAAAAAATATAGAACCATTATAAGATTATGCGGTAAGAAAGGAAAATGCGCCCTGGACCTGGACAAGATGCTTCTGAAGTAGTGTATGACTGGCAGTTGTTTTTTCTTCTTGTGATTTTCTTCAATAAAGACAAATAAAAAGGTACTGCTTCTGTTCTTTTCAATATAATGTTTGTCGAGAGTAAGTTTCAAGCAGTTCTTCCAACTTTTGTTTTTGTTGTTCGTTAAGGACAAGTTGGAATATAGGAGATATTTTAATATTTGTTATTTTTGTTCATTATTTTGCTATGGAATGTCGCGTGACACATCATCGTACATTAAAAAGCCACCGCATTGAACACCAAGCACACGACCTTACAATTGCTCGCTTTCAGTAGAAAAGGAAATAAATTTGATTGCATTTAAAGATGTAGTAGCTTCGGAGGCACAAGGAAATCAGTGGGAGATCGAGGATTTAAATATATACTTAGATGAATTTTCAAAATTGAATGCTGATTAAGGATAACTAATTTAATTTTTATTTTATTTTGTTGTACATTATAAAGGTCGAACTTTGAGGTTCAAATTAACCACCATTCTGATATGCGTATATTAAATTTTAAATGAGTAGCTTTCTAAATTGGTTTAAACATTAATTAATAGATAATTGGGACGATAAGTTGTTGATTTTAAACCAACCCTAGTTCTTGATTTTTGTTTCATACATTTGCTCTGTATTGTTTTAAATTTATAAGGAATGATTTTTTCCAACCCTAATAGACTTACATAATCGGCATGATCAATGACTCTGTCATCGATGCCTCGTTCAATATACTTCTATATTGAACGCCATTCAGTTGCACACCCCACAGCTTTACCACTTCTTAAACAAAATACTCGTAAAAATAAATAAAACTTGAATTATTTTATTATAAGTATATACAACATTTCAGTCTTTAAAAGGGCTTTAGGAACAAATTATAAAACTTTAAGTTGCCATTAGTTTTCCGATAGGTTAGGTTAGGTTAAAGTGGCTGTCCAAGATGGAAACGGACACACTTAGGCCAGTTTAATTGCCCATTGTTATACCACATGAATCTTGAGGCTTCCTTTCAAGCTCAATGGAACCAGTTTGATTCCCTTACGAAACGTGAGAGGCTGATTATGCTGATATGATTTAGATGGTTTAGATCGTTAAAGAAGAATTCTCCTAGGTAATTCTACCGTTTTTGAGCTAGAGCAGGGCATGTACAAAGAAGGTGAAGAATTGTTTCCTCCTCTTCCTCGTCCATACAGCTTCTGCAAACGTCATTTGAGAATACGCCTAGCCGCGTGGCGTGCTTTCCTATTAGACAGTGTCCGGTTATGACACCTATTATTATCGAGCTTATATGCGATCTGCTTAGAGATAGCAAGCACCTTAACGTTTTAAATCTAGTGTTTGCCATATGTTTTTTGCGACCTGACACGTGGTGATGTTGTTCCACCTGGTGTTTGCCTTCTTCATAACGTCTGGCATTAGCAACAGTTTACAAGTAGCGATTGGAATGCCAGCATTTGCCAAACGTGGTAGAATGGGTTGCACTGTACCGTTCTTGGCGAGTTCATCTGCCTTACAGTTACCTGGAATGTATATATGGCCCGGCACCCAGCAAAGGTCAATATTAAACTGTTGTGCCATCTCCATTAGAGATGATCGACAATTATGGACTATCATAGAGTTTGTAGAGACAGAGTCCAGAGATTTGACAGCGGCCTGAAGCTCTTTACAGAGCATAATGCTTTCCACAGTACCGCATAGAAGCTTGTTGGTAGTATCATATTTTATAAAATTCATTCCAGAGAATGTTTGCTCTGCTGCTGCGGAACTTTGGAGCAAACCTGCCAAGTTAAGCATTAAGTCCGAAAGTTCTTGAAACATTGGCTTTTAGATGGAATTTTTAATTTGTTTTAATTCACTCCAAAACTTGTTTCAGGTAAACATTTTTGAACGTATACATTGTTTACTCCTAAAAGTAAGCGCCACTGCGAATTCAATTGTTCCAAATCTGAATTTTCATGGAATGGATACGCTTTTACAATTGGCAGTATACATAGATCGCATGCTAACAGTTTCAATACTTTTAGGATTGAGATATTTAAGTAAATCCATATCCGCATTGTGAAACTCAAATCTTTTAAGGACCTGTTTACATAAAGTTAAATAAAACTGTAAACAATTTTGTTTCACTTCTTCAAGTTCAGGAATTTTATTTTCTGTCTGGTATTGTTCAAATTTAATTCAAAAACAAATTTCACTTAAAGGCAAATGAAAATCAATATTAGAGAAATCTGTGTTAATTCCAAGATTATCAAGTATTACAAAATTAGATTGTATTTAAAAAAAAAAATGTCAGCTTTAGGAAAAATTGAATACCCAACTGAATCTTCGCTCTGAAACAATTTATTTAGTATGTTTATTTCTTTAAAAATATAGGATAGAAAATAAAATATTTCCAATAAAACCATCAAATGCTAAAAGGTTAAAATAATTCCATAATAGGTAGGTACAGACCATTGTTCCACTTCCAATACCCTGTCTACTATATTTTGTAAAGAAAGCCATCGTGATGAACTTATTCTCAAGATTTTGTGTACTTCAACATTGAAGCTGTTTTGAAATTCTCGTAAACTGTCTTGACGTTTTGACATCCTCTAACTTTCTCAACATTAGAAATGTATCGCGGATACAACTGTGGCCATTTGAATTACTACAAAAACCAGCAACCAATGCCAAGCATTTAGCAGAGCTAACATCGGTGAATTCATCGATTATTAACGAAAACTTTCGTTTTTAAAGGAGAGATGACTTCTCATCTCTGAGGTATTGTGCAATAACATCATTTATCATCGATGCCGTTTTTGTTCTGCCGCATTTAATACCAACTTTCGATTTGCCATACAAATAGAAGATTTGGAAATGAATCCATTGTCGTAAATGGTAATGAATGTTGTACACAGTACATAACGCATACGATTTCCATCTGAAGCTATTTTGTAGCTGCTTCCTTTTCAGAATTGCTGGCGCTTATTGCTTTTGAAATTAAAGGTTGTTGCAGCGCAGCCTTGTAAATTTGAATGTGTCTTTGAGTAGCCGCATGCCGCCGCCGTCTCAAATTGGTGATATTGTTTGCTAATGCTTCCTTACATAGGTACTACCTTACAATATGCATCCCCTTCATTGTTACGAAGCCAGTCTAAACTTTCCTCCTATTCTTTTTTGTACTTTTGGGCGTAGATTTTCTTAGACCCATCGTCCTATTCGTCAGGGTTAATCTGATTAATCCCCGCGTCGTCGTCGGCGCCGGCGGGGCAGGTTGCTTAGGTTGGGGATGGTCAGACTGCAGGGCGTTAGATTTTTCCTGGTCGGCACTCGGCATCGGCACCACCATAAACAATTAATAAAAATAACAAAACAAACGGACACGAAGAAATGACAGACCAAAGACTATCACCTAAAATATAAAAGGGGTAAACTAGAGTATATTCGATAAAAGGGAATCCTACTGCAAATTCACACACACAAGCGAACTTTCAAAAAGATTTGTGTACACATAAGTGTGGTAAGTTTTTCGCTTTTTAAGATTTATGATTTATGCATTAGTATTGAATCGACCTTTTTATTCTTTATGAGATTGCACACAAGAGTGATTTAGAGAAAATAAAGTAGATTTTATCTTTTTTTGGTGGAATTGAAATACAGGGTGCGGCAGAGCCGACTGACGAGTTTAATGAGGTCATTAGCCTGTGATAAGATAAGAGTAGGCCTTAATAAGTGGTATATTTTGAATTGTACGGTAATGCCGTTTTTATTCGTAATCATGGTATGGACTAGGGATGTTGCGAATATTCGCATCCGCATCCGCAATTGCGGATTATTCGCAATAATTCCAACATCCGCATCCGCAACCGCATCCGCATAAACTGATGTGGAGTTTGTTGCGGATGCGGATGTTTTTAAACGCTTTTTTTTCAAATCTGTAAAATATTTGACAACTATTTGTATGCGATTTCAACATACTTAGACCCTCGCTATAAGCATACATTTTTCAAACCCATCACCGAGGAAAGAATAAAAGATGTAATTCTAAAGATGATAAATGATCCATTAAGCACCAGTTCTCCTACGTTGTCACCAAATTCAAACAACACAAAAAAGAAGAAAATGGATGAGTCTTTACATTTGGAACCAGGAACGTCCGGTTTAAGTTACAAGGCTTGCTTCAGAAGCGATATGGCAATGATGCTAGATTCATTAACTGAAGACGAAGGTGAAGGAGAATCTGATAACGCTAGTCTCGAAGCACTTCCCCGAAGGGAGTTAGCATGTTACCGAAATAAAAAAAAGACTAGAATTCGATAATAATCCACTTGATTGGTGGAAAATCCATCAAACAGACTTTAAAAGACTCTCCAAAGTTGCACTGAGGTAGGTATTTATCACCTCCACCAGCCAGTGTTCCCAGCGAACAACTATTTAGTGGAGCTGGATTAATATACGATCCACTAAGAAAGAGATTGCAGTCTGAGAAGGCTGGTTTTGTCGTACGTGCATATTACGAAAATAATCATTCTGTGATCGCTACACAAAGGGCTTTTCGTATACACTTCGGCATTCCACGTGCTGAATCTGTTCCTTCTGCAAACACTATCAAATTGTGGATACGGATTTTGGAAGAAACTGGAAGTACCCTAAGTAGGCTTGTACACGGAGCACCCAGAACGGTAAGAACCCCCGAAAATATGCAGTTGGTTAGAGAGTCAATTGAGCAGTCACCAAGACGCTCAGCCCGGAAACACGCTGTAGCTTTGGGAATCTCAGACCGTCATCATTCCATCATCATTATCATTCCATCCAGACATCGCCCACATACCATAGAAGAAATTAAACAGAAAATCCCCGCGGAAATCGAGGCCATACCAGTCGAAATGTGCCGAAAATAATGTGAAAGCTTCAGAGATCGTCTACAACAGTGTATCAATGCTGACGGCCGCCATCTTGGAGATATAATTTTCAAAAAATAATTTTTAAAAATATAATTTAAATAAAAAAAAATGTTTTCTCTAAGTTTTACTGTTCGTTATTTATAGCCCATCAAAACTCGTCAGTCGGCTCTGCCGCACCCTGTAGTGTACATAGGTTGAAACGGAGACTTTTTAAATGAAGTAGATTTCAACATTTTGGTGATGGTGCGAAGTAGGAAGAAGATTTGAAATTTTTTCGAAAGAAAGAAGTAGATCTACTTCAGTTGAAGTAAAGTGGTAATACCGACCCCGAGGGCCGGACCGGACGTTCTGGTCCACGCCATTCAGCGGACGCATGGTTTTCTTCGGTGTCTTCTACCATTAATTGTAATGCAAAGTACAATCCGGGCGAGCTCTTCTTCGCTTATCCGTGCTACGTGCCCAGCTCTCTGGAGTTTACCAAGCTTTATCTTTGTGGCTATATTAACTTCGTGGTATATTTTGTACAATAATTGTTATACCTCCTCTTAAATTTTCCTTACTCACAAATGAGGCTAACTATCCTCCACAAGCCGAAAGGCTTTACTCTCGAACGATTAAAGATGTTAAAATATATTTGACCAAGTACATAAGTCTCGATCTCATCATAAATGAGTACTAATAGGGTCCTAGTCTTCATATACAAACATCAACAGTTTGAAATTCATGGTGAGATTTTTGGATTTAATAAATCTTGATAAGCCATAGCAGGTTCTGTTGGCTTTGAGCAGACGCACGCGTTTTCTATTTAAGGTGGGTCGATTTAGTTAGTTTTAGTTTTAAAAACTTTATTGAAACAAAAAAAGCTTTGATTTACAATTTTAACATTAAGTTTAATATGGCTTGGCCAATGGCCGTCTACCAGATTGACATTTTTTTTTAAGTTTTATATGTATAAATATTGAACATTGTAGTTTTTGTTTTTTTTTTTATTTTAGAAGTCTCCTTCGATAATACGCTTTCTATAGCACAGTGCGCTTGACGTGTATTTATATAAAATCTCCCAGCTTACTTTTCCATTCAAAACTTCCATGGTGTTGTTCCAATCCATCGAGGCCACCCCAAAATATCTCACTCGAAACTCTTTTAAGATGGGACACCTGGCAATAAAGTGAAATGTATCTTCTCTTTCCTTTAGATTACATAGGCCACATAAAATCGGCAGATCAGGTGGATGAGGAATGAAATTTAAATTTAATAATTCTCCTCGTACTTTGAATATAATGTTTATCATATGCAGGGGGTAATGGTTAAGGAAGTATGTGTTTTCTCGTAGGTCTGTACTGAGTTGACTGTAGATCATTCTATATTGTGAGGTTTGTGCTTCTTGTAGATATTTTGCATATGTGGTGTTGCTGACTTTTTCTAATATCGCTGTAAATACTTTTCGCAAGTCCGTTACACTAATATCAGGTAAACAGCGGAAGTTTTCTCCTAGTCTATTCGCCAACTCCTCCCACTCTTTGACTAGACCTCCCCTAGAAGATAGCAGCTTCTTAAGAACTTTTTTTGGCAATCTAGTATCATCCATCTCCATCACCTTCAAAATATATTCAAAATGCAGCTTTAGTGTGCTTAAAAACATTGGCGGTTCAGTAGTTTCCAAATGCAATATATAATTAGGTGTGCAGTTAGGTAACCGAAAAATGCGCTTTAAGAAATACCTGAGGAATCTTTCCACTTCTTCGAATTGGTTGTACCCCCAAACCTGAGCACCGTAGAGCATTATAGAAGCTGCGGTGGCATGAAAAATTTTAATCTTTGCCCTGTGTTCGATGAATTTATTTTCAATACAACGGGCCCACACTGAAGATACAGCTCTCTTTGCTTCCGCTAGTTTCAACTGGAAATGTTTTTTCATGTTTAGATTTGCCGTGATTATTACGCCTAAGTATTTATATTCTCGAACGATTACAACATTGTCTCCCATATAAGTCCACTTTTCATTACTCGCATATCTACCACCACCATCCCTGAATATCATCATTTTGGACTTCTCTAAATTAACGGTTAAATTCCAAGTTTTGCAGTACCTCTCCAGACGATTCATCGTTCGCTGCATTCCTTCAACACTTTCAGATAAAAATAAAATATCATGAGCCCTGGTATCTGTGTATTTGCAAACTGGATGCCTCCGCCAACTTCTTCCACGATATCGTTTATAAAGAGATTGAACAGTAACGTACTCAGGATACATCCTTGCTTTACTCCCATTTCAGCTGGAAACTCTTCAGAAACAGATTCCCCATCCCACACGTAGGCTACATTCTTTTCATACATCGCTTTCAGTAAGGTAACAATTTTACCTGATATCCCCAATTTAATTGAATCGAAAGCGGCACGGAAATCGACAAAAAAGGCATAAAGTTTTTGCTTTCTTTTTTTGAAGCTCTCCGCAATATTAAACAGGCTGAATATTTGGTCCAAAGTCGAATAGTTTCTCCTGAATCCAGCTTGATTTTCGTTGAGTATTTTGTTATCCTCGATCCACTGTCTTAGCCTATTGAAAATCAGAGTACTAAAGATCTTTACAGAAGCATTCAAAAAGGAAATGCCTCTATAATTTTCTGGTATATCATATGGTCCTTTTTTGTGCAAAGGGTATATAATTGCTTTTTTGAAGTTATCCGGAACATGCGCACTCTCAAATATTCTATTATATTCCTCCGTCAATGCGGACAGGAATTCGGTTGTACAGTTTTTATAAAACTCTACTGGGACTCGATCGTCTCCCGGAGCTTTTCCCGCTTTAGATTTTTCAATAACCTTTTTTACTTCATCAATTGCAAATGGAGCATCTAAAAAATCATCGACGAAAAACGGAGCTGCGTACTGTGGAAGCGGGGAAGATTGAGGTGCATTAAGCAGAGTCTTAAAGTAGTCACGAAGTTCAAACGCTCGCAGAGATGTTGCAATTAAATTGTTTCTCCCGTTAATAGATTTGGCTGCTTTCCAAAATTCTGCCGAAGATTTTGAAGAATTAAGGATGCATATAGTTTGTTGCTCCAGGCACTTTCTTTTCTCAAGACAGAGTTTCTTAAAATCCTTATTTGCCGCTGCATACATGATTTTGAAAAAAGACGTGTTGAATTTCCTTAGCAGTCTTAGGAATGAAAACGATTTTTGTCTAGCTGTTTTGACATTCTTTATCAAACCAGGCTTGCTTAGAAGCATCTTTAGCATCGTTTAGCAAGTTCTATATTTAATTTATTTTGGTAAATATTTTGGTTTCTATCACTCCATTTCAACTTAGGTAGTAGGCCCAATTGTTTTGTGTTGGGGATTTCTTCACATCCTGAAACTACACAAGACATTTCCAGGGGCATATGGTCTGAGAAAATCTGCGCTGATATCCTGAAATCTCTCAGAATTGCATTCCACTTTCCAGACACAAAGCAGTAGTCTATGACAGAGCATGACGCTCCACGAAAAAACGTGAACTCGCCATTCGGGTCCCCATTACAACTACCGTTTACCAACTTTGCATCCAAACTATCAGCAATTTCAAGTATCTTAGCCCCCTTCCCATCACATACCTCATCTTTAGATCTGCGAGTTGTATTTATGATTGATGCTGAAATTCCACTAACAAAGTTGTTTTGCGACAGTCCGACCCTTGCGTTAAAATCCCCAACCAAAAGCACATCCATTGAACCTAGCGTCAGAAGCGTTTCACAAAGCCGGTCGTAATCCCTCGTCCAGTGTGAACAGTTCAGGTAAATGGGAATGATATACACAGCAGCGTCATTGGTTTTTAACTCCAAGATATCCATGTCTTCAACTCGCTTAAAATTTAGATTAACCGCTTCAAGATGTTTGCGATAGCCGAATAATTCTCCGCCACTTCCTCTTCCAAATGTTTTCGTCTTAACTGCAGGAACCCATTTCAATTCATAATTCAAAAATGTTTTTTTAAATTTATCAATTTCATCTTCTAAAACATATGTTTCAAATAATACGAATATATCGAAGCTTTTTACATAATTAAAAAAAATGTTTGCAAGAGATTTATTTTTAAGTCCTGCCATTTGTTTCCAGTCTTAAGCTCGAGCTTGTGTGTGCACCCAAAAGATCAAAGTTGTCATTGACATTACGAAGAGGTGGAATGCAACCAACTTCAGATGACATACTTGAATTTGACATTTGGTGATTGACGTTTCTTACAATTTTATTACCACGTTCAACTTCATTCATAAAATTCTGAAGATCGGAAAACAAATTATGATCACTTCCAAAAATGTTTCTAAGCACCTCCAGGGGCTCGTTTGAGCCACAGTTTAATCCACGCGTTAAATCCCATGTAAAAAGTTTGTTGGCTATGAAGAGTTTGTCGTCTTTTAGCTGGATTTTTACTCGGGGGAACTTTGCACGCAGAAACTTGGCAATTGGTAACAGCTTGGTTTTCCTACGACGCGTATTGTAAGGAAGGTCCTTATGCACATGGATCAGCGTGCCTTTTAAGTTTTTTGTGTTTCTCAGTATTTTCCAAGCAGCAGTACGAGAATTAAGTTTAACTATAATCATTGCAGTTCGACTTGTAGGAGCAGATACCGAATGAGCATATTCAACAACAGGTGGGTCGATTTAAAAATTAAAAAAGAGGCTGGGATGCAACCCACACTGATAACTTCCCATTCTGTCTGTCGATTTATCTTGCTTAAAAGTTTGTAGGTTTTCTTGTTTTGTTAAAAAAGTTCTCAGTTGTATTGTTGTTAAAAATTTAAAAATTACCAATAATATTTTGCATATAATGATATAGTTTGATTTCGAAATTATTTTTTTGTTCGAGATTTTAAGTCGAAAAACAATTTTTAAAAATTTTAGTAGCATTTCTTCAAAGTTTTTATTTCTTATATAAATAAATACAAATTGGATGAATAAAACTAATTTAAAGTCAATATCTTCTATTGTTCACGAGATATCGAGAACCAAACATCAATTTTTACCAATTTTGCGTACTATTTTTTGTAGATTTTAATTTTTTATGGAGTTTTATAAAAAAGTACTGAACGTCGAAAACAATATTTTCTGTGAGATAAAATAAGCCAATATTTTTAATTTTTAAAAAATTTTTACCAACTTTTATTAATTTTTGTTTAGTTTTTATTTTTTTGTAAAAAAAAACTGTCGATTCCATTTTTCTCAAAATTTTACCGAATGTTGACAACGATACTTTTTAAAAGATAAAATTAGTTTAAACCATATATCTTAAAGTCTTGAAAAGATATTTGAGTTGAAAGTCAATTTTTACCAAATTTTAGTAATTTTTTTTATTATATATAATTATATATAATTACCTATATAATTCGATTTTTCTCAAAATTTTACTGAATGTTGACAACAATATTTTTTAAAATATAAAATTAGTTTAGGGCAAAGTTTTGAAAAGATATTTGAGTCGAAAATAAATTTTTACCAACTTTTATTAATATTTTTTTAGGTTTTTATTTTTTGTAAAAAGAACTGTCCATTCGATTTTTCTCAAAATTTTACCGAATATTGAAATATTGAATATTTTTTATAAGATAAAATTAGTTCGAAGCCATAATCTCAAATTTTCGAAAGGATAAATAAGTCGAAAATCAATTTTTTCCAACTTTGAGTAATGTTTTTTATAGGTTTGTATTTTTTATAAAAAAAACTACCAATTCGATTTTTCTCAAAATATTACCAGATGTTAAAAACATTATTCTTCTTTGTACAAAATTGTTTTGGAGATAAAATCGTTTTTTGTTCGTAAATTTTTCGAGGTAAATAATATTTTTTTTTCAGTTTTTTCGATTTATAAAAAAACCGTTAATTGGAATTTTTTCCAAAAATATATTTATTTGGTATCACTTTAGAATATATAATAAAAATAAATAAATTGGATGGCGCAACAGTCCGTTGAGAACTAGGGCCTAGTGACTTACAACTCTCAACCATTACTGTGTGCGAGTACTGTTGTCAGGGATGGAGGGGACCTACAGTTTTTTAAGCCGAATCCGAACGGCAAATTTGAGAAAGCACTTTTCATGACAAGCATTACTCTTGGAGAATTTGTCAATTCGTCGCAAGAGGCAGTACCCGTGAAAAAACTTTAGATGGCACAAGCAGGGATTGAAACCAAGTCCTCTACGGGTATTTTACAATATATAATATAAAATTTAATTCAAGTCTCTAGCGTTATTGGTTCGTATGAGATATTTAGGGGTAACCAAAATGTTCACCTTTTTTTTAAACTGCTATGGTAAAAAAACACCCTAGCAATTTTCTTGAGAGCGCTTTCTGTATCTTTCTGCCTTATTATCTGTATAACAAAATTTATTTGAAGTCAATATCTCTTCTGGTTCTTGAGTTATGGACGACGAAAAAAACGTACCGCATTGATAGGGTGAAGCAGGAGAACCAGTTTTGGTGGCTTCAAACTGCAACTGATAATGGGTAATACGGGATGGGATATTTTTGCCTTGGCCGGCTTACATACTTGTTTTAGTCTTAAGTTTTAGGTTTAAGTAGAGCAGGAATGGTGGCACAATAAAATAAAAAAAAAAAAAAAAAAAGAATAAAAAAACAAAATCTCATAAAATACAAAAAAAAAGAAATCAAAAATAAAAAAAAAAATGCAAACACATATCACAGACAATATTATAAAAATCCTCGATGGAATTACAAATAGAAGGACATAGTTGTTTTGCCGCTGTGGTTGTTCTAGTTTTAAGTAGTTTGTAGGTAGATTAGGTAATGTAAGTAAAAACCCCAAAAAATGATAAAGATTTTAGTTTTTAAACTTTTCTAAAAAAAAAAAAAAAAAAACATAAATTGAAATAAATAAAACAATCTTAGTTCGTAGGCCGAAAGGCATTATATTTAAGAATCATGAATTTCTTAGAGCGCCCGATTAGGGCCAGTAAGTTATATTTAAGTAGAATTAATTAGGCTAGTTTCCCATTTTGTCTAGCATGTAAGTAGAGTTAAGTTTAAATGAATAAAAAAATAATAAAAAAAAAAAAAAACGTCGACGTACTGACGTACGAAAGTACAGACAGTACGCACAGACATCTTTCTAAAAGTCTTTTATTTCGACTCTAGGGACCTTGAAACGCCGAGAAATGTCAACATTTTCAATTCGATAAATCGGCCCATTACAATAACTTCTTATGGAAAGTTAATAAAACCAGTTGAAATGATCAATAAGGTTATGAGGCCAAATTTGACCAATGGCATCGTTTTCGTTGTCTTTGAGGACCGTGGTCGTTTGCGGCTCATTTGCAAAGACCTGCGACTTAAGTAAGCCAAACAAGAAAAAATAATATCGATTTCAGCCCAAAATTCAGTTAGCGATCACACGAAGACGCTGCGTATGGTAATTTGGTATCAGCTCCTAGGTTAGTTGGATTTGGATTTTGTACGGGTGTAGGCCCAAATAACGACGCAAAATTTGCCATGTTGTGGTCTGCGACAGGATAAATTCTTATAATCGACGTGGCTGCCTCTTATTCTTCTGCACATCTTCACGAACAGCGGCGATGTTTTTGGCAGATCTTGCGTTTAGTTGACGAACGGGTGTTGGCTGATTGTTCACTGAACTGGTGGACTCGAATTTGGCCACCAAATGTTGAATAGTCGGCTTGGAAGGACGGATTATCTACCCCATAAAAAGGGGGCAGTGAAACACCTATTCGATAGTATAGTTTCGGCCCCTACTATTGACGCAAGGTAAATAAATGAAGGGACCATTTCAAATTCGTGATCACCTACAGTTATTGACCCAAATAGGTACATCTTCAAAATGAAACTTCATAAAATAATAGCGTTTGGCTTTCAACTATTTGTATTTCCCTCATCCTATCACTATCATCACTATACACCCGGCAATGTCCAAATAACCAATCTTCGTTAATTAATTGATTGTAATTTCTATCGAACGTTGAAATTGAAATTAAATATACGTTAATTGCAAAACTTAACTATCGATCGGATCGTATAGATTTCGAGCTCGTATCGTTGCCATTGGTAAACATACATATGTATACCCATAGATATAAGTATAGGATAGATGTATGTAGATGTACTGCCAGTAGGTGGAATCTGAAATGATATTTCGGAATTGCTACCAAATGGTTTCTGTTGACTTTAAAAGTATGTTGCAGTGTTGCTGAAAGAAACGTTTATGAGCTGCCGCTGAAGTGACGCACTTCATTTTTACATGCAAAACGCATTACTGCCTTTTCTATCCTAAACGTGTGTCTAGTCGCTTGCCCAGTTTCTAGAGGAACATAAAATAAGGTGGCACAGTGCCATATCAATATTTTTTGAGATATCTAATGGGAACGACAAGAGTATTAATTTAATGCCAGAAAATTAAATTTTCATTATTATTTCATTAGTTTTATTCCTGTTCGTTATACATTGGCGGATTGACTATTAAATAAATTTTTCAATTTCTGAAGAAATGAAGTGAAATTGTCCTTCGTTATAAGTAAGGTGGGGTCAAAACATTGAACTTGTGTATCTGCCTTTTTTTAAAGCATTTTGTAGGTTTCAATCGTAAATATAAGAAACGATTTTCAAGCTGACTTCAGTGCTAATACGCTTAAATAAGTGTCCTATTAAGATCTTCGACAGGAAACTCTGATTCCAACATACGAGAACAATATTGACAAATCTTAGGAGTTTTTGAGTTAAAAAGGCTCCCACAAAATTTAATGACTCAATACAAATGGGCGCCTCTTATGTCCTAATCCGCTACTCAATATTTCTGTTTTTGAGATAAAAAGATAAAATCAATTGAAATATTTCATTGCATTAATATTTTTCTAGTTTATCGATGTTTGTTTTCAAGCGACAATTTTATGTTGATTGCATTTGAAACAAATTGATAGCATCGAAAGGATGTTATAGGAAGCTCATAAGAAAAATAATGTTATGTTTTTCAAAACAATATTGAAAGTGTATGAACATTTCTATCTTTATTCATATTTCAATTTATGTAAATCAACTAATTGGAAACATTTCTTTGGTAAGTTATTTCACATATGTACATATGTTTGTCTTGAAATTATTTTAAAACTCGATCTACTAACTCTCGCTTCATATTTGAAACCTGGGTTTAGAAATGTACATACATACATATGTACATATGTATTTCAAAATTTGACATTTCTTGGCTTTAAATTAATAATGTAGAGTTTGAGTGAGAACAAACTCAATTTTTTGCAAACATTTCTTGAGACTGTTTATGCTAGTGGAGAATACTCATAGCCCCATTGTCTTACAACGTAAAGGCGAGAATTTAGCTTCTGCAGCCGAATGGTGTGCTGGAGCTGGCCATCACTTGGAAAGGAATATGCATCAACTCATCAAATATAGTCGTAAGAAAACATGCCCGATGAGTGAAATCACAGCACAGTTAGCTCAAAAAAAGGAGACCCCCTGAACTGCCCAAACTACATAGGCATGACTTCTTAAGCCGTTCGTCAACAACGTGATAGTTACATATCAGTGTGGCTTAAGACCGGGAAAGTCCATCATTGACCAAATATTAACATTACGGCAGATCTTCAAATCGATACTCACCATCTGTCCATCCATTTCAAGGCCACGTATAAAAGTATCTTAATAGAAGAACTTGTCAAACTTGTCCGTTTGACTTCTTCAACATAGTTCTGGAAATAATTGGGCAGCACTCAATCGTCAACACTTGGTCTGTCCAATTACACTGTTCGCCGATATTATTGAAATAATTGAAAGATCCAAAAGTGATGTCAGTAGTACGTGATGGTTAGTGCGTTGGACTACTGCCTCTTGCGAGGAATTGACAAATTCTCCAAGAGTAATTCTTGTCATGAAAAAGTGCTTTCTCAAATTAGCCGTTCGGATTCGGCTTAAAACTGTAGGTCTCCTCCATCCCTGACAACAGAACTCGCACACAGGAATGGTTGAGAGTTGTATTGTTGTAAGTCACTAGGCCCTAGTTCTCAACGGACTGTTGCGCCACCCAATTTATTTATTTAAACGTGGTGTCAGTGGAAGGTTTTTGAGCATTTCGACGGAAGCGGAGAAGATGGGTATAGTGGTCAATGAAGGCAAGACCAAGTATATGCTGTCACCAAGAAGCGAAAATACAACGGACGGGTTGTACAGCAACACTGACAAAGCCAGAAAAATAAAAGTCCAGCGATTAAGATGGCTGCATCATGTAGAGCGTATGGAAATTAAAGCTCCAGCTCGGTAGGTCTTCATATCCAATCCTGAGAGACGGCGCAGTAGAGGAAGGCAACGACTTAATTGGGGGCACGCAGGTGGGAGTACCTCAACAACCCATCGATCTCAACAACTCTATATTTCATGGACTAGCCTGTACAGAGTTCCCCACAAAATTATCGGATAATTTTCTCCTGAGATCCAATTGATTTAACAACTAAAAGCGTACGACTTTTTTGTTCCTTATCGCTGCGCAGTGTGAGTTTTAGAGCAGTTTGAATTGAACAACGATTTTAGGAGAAAAACTCATTTAGGTGGACTCTGTTTTTTTAAGGAAAAGTGAAATGAAGTGCATATATTTAATGCCAATGAAGCAATCAGTGAGGTTCATCTCGAAACCATCAACATCAAACGTGTTTTTTGGGATTCTATACATAGTACAGTGAGAAATTTCCAAACAAGAAAATATGCGGAGTAGCCTGTTTTTTATATTTGAAAGTTGATACAATTGAACATTTGTCAGAATAGCTTTAATCAAAATTGTAAAACATTTAGCAAAATTCGGGCCAGAACTAATTTTAACGTAATAAAATACATTTTTAAAGAGGTTATGTTAAGAAAATATCAAAAATAAATAATATTTTATTTGTTTTCATCTTTTCCATTTTGAAAATTAAAGCTGATGAATAAAATAAAAACATAGGGAAAGCGGTTTGTTCGTATATTATGGTCCAACTACATTTGAGTAGATCTTCACGTGCAATAGGTGGCGCCATATTTTTTGTGACTCTGACTTTTTGAAAAATAACAAACAAATATTACAGCCTATGTCTATTTCCGTATAATTAATCAACTTATGTAGTCGAAACATATTATGTAAAAGATGTGTGCTCAAAGAACTCCAAGATGGCAAGGAACGTTAAAAATCAAAATAAGAAATAGGATTTGAATTTAAAAAAAATGTGTTGTACGTTGGACACTACTCTACGAAAACATCCATCGAGCCTCAAGGAGTTGTCAAACGTACCAACGAACGACCATAGGAGTGTTTGGATAAATGAATTGACGGAATGCTCCATTTCGAAGCCAGCCGAGGCAGCCACTTTAACCGTTGGGAATTTTCTGCTCTTGCCATAATACATGGACAAAGTACAAAATTTATGTTGTTCATTTTTATTGCAATTTAGAAAAGAAATTTGTATTTGGCTCACCCTTTATAATTAGTATGGATTGTGACTTTTAAAGACCAGTCATAAATGAAGTAATAGGTATGGCTTATGGACGCAATTTTTCAATATTTCATCGTCAGCTCTCTATAAGGATGTTACTCATCAAGACCTGCTAATTAAGGTCGGGCTAGAACCAGACGATAGGATACCTACTAGAATATTCTTAAAATTTGATTCAACAAAAAAAAAAACTCTTAATACAAATGAGTTTTGATCTTAATAAACCTTGTTTTAAAACCATTATGCACTGAAACACCTCCATTTGCTTTGTAATTACTGTCAATAACTAGGTTATCCATTTTGCAACATATCAACTAAACTATGAGCTATTAATCACCTTAACCTAATGCTCCCATATCGTTAACATTATATTTAATATCTACTATTTACAAATATATGATGCACATCTTTTGCTCAAAACTATAACGGGTGCTTAAACTTCTTGTCTAATCATCGTTAAATGCTTGAATCTATTTAAATTGATATAATTTCCCGAATGAAGCTGTCCATCATCGATACCGCCTTCCAACTTCAATGTCTTTAAAGTTCAGTTTAAGATCAAAATTCCAATCACAATCTTGACAACAAAATACCATCTATTTAGTGTCTATTATAATTACAACGATTATAATATCTAAGGATCTCCGAACCCCGCCATACAACGATCACAACCGATCATCGAAAGACGTGACTAAATTTCTAAGCTTGATCTAAATTTTAACTTAACAGCAATTATAATTTATTATTTAAAACACCTTTGAGAATTAAATCAATCAAAAAAGTTTTTTGATCATTTAAATAGGAGATTTTAACGGTTAGCAAGAAAGTTAAAAGAAGAAATTTTACCAGGAATGTTTCAATGCAACTTCAACTACTAAAAACACAATACTTTTTTAAAGCATTAAGATGTCGCTTTTAAATTTTTCTACCACATCAGGTTTTTAAAATATGCCATTCTTAAAATACTAAAGACAGTCAAAAACGGGATTTTATGATTTTGCAAAGTACAAATCTTTATTTTCTAGATACAGTTCAAATCAGTTTAGTATCTTACTTAGTTTTCGTACTTTCTCATAAGTTATGAGATGAATGACGGGTTATGAAAAACCTTGAATGCAATTCTTTTATGTTTTTGAATAATTCGTGGGTTCGAACTCAGATTGTAGCTTTATGTGTTCAAACTCAGAAATACTCGTTTGCAACACTATTTTGATAACACTATGAATTTGTAAAAAGATTAAAAACTTATCTTATACCATTTTGCGTTTCTTTTAAGAACCGTTCAAGCAGAAATGATTGACCGTTCTTTTAAGAATAATGTTTGGCAGATGAAAACTAACAACTGATGAGAATTTTTTCAAACACATGTAAGATTCTAAAAATTTTTGAACGTAATATCGAAGTAAGGGATTGTAGATTTGGAAAATCATTACGCATTTTATTGAAAATAAGAGGGAAAACAGGGCTCTCTCCATCTTTCTTAGTACTACCTGTTTGAGAAAAAAAAAAAAATAAACCAGATTACCATTTTTTTGCATGAATTTAGCTTCGTCTATTTCCGAACGGGTTAAAATTTAATGGATCATTCTTTATTCAATGCCTTAGTAAAACTCTTTCAAATGACAACACTACGAATCGATATCCTATTTCAAAATGTTGAGGAATCGAATTTTCAATCACAACAAGCTGCTACACAATGTTTTTCCAAATCGTGTTCAATTGAAAAACAATTCAGTGCGTTTAAATCCAATATTAGTTTTCGTAATAACTTGCTTTGTTTGGACATAGACTGTAAACTTAATTCTTTAAACAGTTCCGCGAAAGAAATAAAGAAGCATTTGGTATCCAAGTCCGATCCTGTCTTGATCTTTACTTACAAAGCTTCACGACTTTCATATCCCCCCCCCCCCTTGAAATTCTATACGAACTCAGAAATATGAATGACGACCTTTCGCGAGTTTCTTCTGCTCTTATATTGTTTGCTTACGAAGGTAGAGACAAAGAACAAAGCTCTTCGTGAGTGCGAAGTGATGTTCAATGATTAACTGAACCCTCACGAAGAATTGAATCTCTTCTTAATGATGTGATTGGTATATGAAACGTACCGTGGAAAACGGGAATGAAGTTGATTTGGTCTGACTTCAGAAAAGCGTTCGAAAAAATGTCTCATAATCTTATAGTCTTCAAACTCTGAGGTTTTAAACCTCCTTTCCTGAAATGAATAACTTCATACCTTGATAATGTTGAATTTTATGTCCGATTTAGATCCACACGTTACAATCTTATTCTAGCCACTTCTGTTATATTCCAAGGTAGCCATTCAGGCCCTCTCCTCTTTATCCTTACAATTAACGACATTGATATGGTCATTTAACATTGTCAAATATCTCTTTACGCTGATGATGATGAAACCCACAATTTCTCAACCTGGTGTATGTACCAAAAATTGCTTAGAGCTCAACATTAGCAAATGCCAGACGTTGACCTTTTCGCGTAAATGCATTAAAACAGTTCCCCTTCCATACCAAACATAATAGATCTCAGCTTTTTATTTGACCGTGAACTGAAATTTCTACTTCACCTTAAAATAATTAATAAGACCAACTCTGCATTAGGTTTTGTTAAAAGATTGTCCAATTATTTTTCTAACCCTTTCGTGACCCGATTGTTTTTTAAGTAACACTTACAGCTTGAACTAAGCGAAATAAATGGGAGTTAAGCTCCCACAAAAATTAAATTGAAACTTCGAAATTATAGAGAAAAACCAGTTGTACTATGGTTTGAAAATTTTTGTCTGCTTTAACAATTTTATGTTCGGAACAACTCGAAAACAATGGCTTTACCTTAACGCAAGAAAACGGAATCACTTATTTTCATGGAAATATCCCATTTTATTGATATTTTAGCAAAATTTTAAACACTAAGCAATGTAGTGAAATTCTCCCCAACAAACTGAAAACTGATGTTGATCATTGACTTGAACCTTCTTTTAAATGGGACATCATCTGTAGTCTGTACACAATCAGTCACGATTTCCTTTTGAAGTCAATTTATTCCATGAAGAGCTCAGTACACCGCTACTGTAATTAAATTATTTCACCTTTGTGATTGACGATGATGCAGACAGCATCATCGGCTTCAACGTTCGACACAACTCTCTGATCAACCATCGAGTTGTCGTCGGTTGGTCTTCTTCAGGCATTGGGCGATCGATTGCGATTGATCATGATGCTGATGAAGATCATGCTATAATCGATTTGTCTAAACAAGTGACGCTGTGATAGAATTGAACGACAAACGAAACGGGGAATACCAGTCGCAGTGCTGGCGGTCGGTCGGTGGTGTCGAATGACGCGGCGGACCTGACATGGATCAAGTCAATCGGAAAACGAATCCCAATGAGCAAAGTCTTCTCATACAATTCTCAAATCGATGCATGGATGATTGCAGCGAAAGTGATTGTCGTGACGATCGAATTAATTGATCAATCAAATGAAGAAAAATAGAAGAAAACAAAATATAATGATCGCGATCAAAGTGTTGATAGTTTTGCAAAAAGAAAAATCAAAAATCAAAAACTATTAACGTCACACCAACATTTATTGATCACTATTAACGGAGAGTTGTTTTGGAGACCAGTAATAGCTTCAAAAATGTAGTGTCATAAATATCAACACGACATGACTTTTAACACTTTACCTCAAAGCTTATGATTTTATGTGCGATTTCATATGGGACATGGGTCTAATGATATTTTTGACAGTTTTCATATAAACAAAAATAACTCACGTCAAAATAGAACGAGCCATTCAACTTGTTCTCCCGAGGATATTTTAATTACTAAAATAAAATTAATGAACAAATAAAAATCGCGCTTTGCATTAATGAGCAAAGATCGATCGATCGATCTATGGATCGATTGATTAACCTAATGGAAACCGTCGAGTGAATAAAATTTTGGTATACTTTATTTTAAGTGGTGGATATTTATTATATATTGAAAAATGCAAGTGTTTTTGATTGAGTTGTTTTGAATTTGTAAATATTTAATGATGATCGAAAAACGAAATATCATTTAGAGACCGGCGGCGCGGCCGGTGGAGGTAGAGCGGTGGCACACGCGTTGGGCGCCAGTGTAATTGATATAATTTGACAGAACAAGTTATTTAAATATTTAATTTGAAGAAAAACATGACGTTATGAAATTATGATGAATCGGTCAATGGATTTGAAGAGACATTATTTAAAATTATCAGTCCCAGTAGCGGCCGTAGTGAGGGTTTCAGTGATGAGGAAGACGATTGAAATTAAAATCTGATTTTTTGTAGAAAACTTTTTAACTGAAGGGAAAAATGTTTCAATAACTGATGATTTATGAAGAACAAAAAATTAATAATGAAGAATTTTTTGAAAATATTTATCACGATAACTTCTAAAGATATATAAAATAAGAAAAGCAATCATAAGCATGAATGTAAGTAGTTCACTAAATAATATAGTTAGGTACTTCAATTAAATATTTTGAAACTTGATAATATTGAAAAAGACCGTTTCTTGCTAACTTAAGGTAGCCCTATAGCCCGAGATGAAAGTGGGTCTCAACCAACATGCGCCTCCAGCCAGTTCGGTCCCTAGTTAGCTCTATCCAGTTTCACACGACGAGTTGGTCGAGGTCCTCTCTCAACTGCGTGCGACCGCCGCGCCGCCGCCTTCCTATAAACCACTAAACAAATCTTCTCCGCTTCCGTCGCAATGCTCAAAACGCGCTATTGATATCACGGTGTCATCTTCCAATTGTGGAAGATTGTGCCTCTAATGTTGAAGATTGAGTTTTGAACACTTCTTTCCAGAACGATGATAAAGATGTCGCGTGACAGTGCATCGCTTTGTCTAAAACCTTTTTTGACATCAAAATTAAGGGTCAGGTCTTTTCCGTCTTTGATAGAACAGCGTGTATGCTTTATGTTATTCTGCACAAACTGACCAGTTTGACAGAGATGCTAAAACTAGACATCGCTCTCTAAATCTGTAACGTTCTTCTCTGGTGAAAGGCTTTAGACTCCCACATAACGCCGCAAAAAGTAAGATCCTTTTTGCGGATGTTACGGAGACTGATTACTCTGTATTTGGCACAGTTCCCAAGGTTTCCTTTCAACAGGATTGGGCTGAGATTCCACTCATCAGGCCATCTTTCTTCCGACAATATTTTGCAGATGAGTTGATTTATACTCCTTAAAAAGCTAACACCTGCCGCTTTGAATAATTTGGCGGTGATGCCGTCAGCTACAGCAGCTTTGTTGTACTTTAGATTCGATATAGCTATCTTCATTTCAACTAGGTTGGGTAGGCGGAATTTTTGTTATGCGTCACTTAAGTCAATTGGTTTTTTCTCCCTTGTAGCGGAATTTGATTCGTCATCGGCGTAACATAATTTGAGAATGTGATTTTTTCCATATTCTCAGCATAGACTGCTGTTCTACTACGACGTTCATCTCATAATCTTTACAGGCTTCCGTTGCTGGAACCAATTGGATGTTCTTAACTTTTGGTAGTATTTTAGAAACTTATTCCTATTGTGACATTCCTCTATCTCCTTGTTCGCGAGATTTGCATACTCCCATTTTTGCCTTTTAAGAAGCCTCTCAACTCAAGACTTTTTTCTGAGTCTAGTTTCAACAACAAGTCCACACATAATAGTCGTTGTCTTTGCTTATAAAGAGTTTCGTTTTGACATCCTCGATACATGGAGAGTTGCCATATTTTTACGTTTAATTTGGTCATTACTAAAAATTAAATAATTCACGCTTCAACTAAGCTCTAAGTTGGCTACTGTTACAAATTAATTACTCATCGACAAACCTAGGGTTTTCCACTTGTGCTCGAGTAAAGAGCACATGGTTTTGATTCTTTAACAACCAGCTTAAAATTTCCCAAAAGTTTCACTATTGACGGCCAAGTACTTTAGTTTTTTCAATAATTGCTTAGTTTTTATACATTCAAAATTTCAAAAGATGATAGATGATAAGACAGGGTCAAGGGCAGCGGAGACTAAGTCAAAGGTCTATGAAGTGCATAACTTCAATACCCAAACTCCCCAAAGTCCTTAATATCAAGGCCACCTGAAACTCATGGTTTGTGACAAACAGTTATTACGTGATCTTTTATCGATGGCTGTTAGTTTTAAGTCAGACATTGTTGCAAAGAAGGAAATTTCATGCAGACCTAGAGTTCGCACCATGGATACTCAGAACTCTCAAACATCGGTATACCCCTACACAGAAAAAAAAAAGTTGTCATACTAACAATCGTCGATAGTCAACTTGAAATTTGGCCAAATTGTCGCATTGACTACCAAAATAGTCAATATGACAACCTTATTTTAAAAAAATGATTACTGGATAGTTAATAGAACAATTCTCGATTGTCAATTTCGGGTAGTCAATATGCCAACAAAAGTAGCCAATAGAACAACAATTTGGTTATTATATTGACCACCAAAACTGACTATCGAAGATTATTATATTAACTACCCGGTATTCAAATTAGATTTGGGTTTATTCAACAAAAATTGTCATATTGACTACCGCAGTTGTCCTACTGACTACCGCAGTTGTCATATTGACTACCGCAGTTGCCATATTGACTACCGCAGTTGTCATATCGACTACCGCAGTTGTCATATTGACTACCGCAGTTGTCGTATTGACTACCGCACTTGTCATATTGACTACCGCAGTTGTCGTATTGACAACCACATTAGTCAAAACGACAACTGTAGTTTCAATTCTTTCAACCAAAGTTGTCATATTGACCACCGCAGCTGGTATATTGATTACTGCAGTTTTCATATCGTTTAGATTTAAAAGCAGGAATGAAGTTCGAAAGTTTTATGAACAGGTGAAACGAAATTCACAGGTAGATAAACCTAGAACCGAAGGCTGCAAAGACGAAAGTGAAAACATCATATTGGAACAGTATTCAATGCTGAGGATATGGAAGGAGCACTTCTGCAGACTGTATAACGGCGACGACGAACAGAATTCCACTGTTAGGCAAGATGATCCATTCAACATAGACGACGAAAGCCAACAATCCCGTCCGCCCGACTTAGACACAGTAAAGATTGCCATATCTAAGCTGAAGTCTAATAAAGCCGCTGGAGCGGATGGCTTGAATGCCGAGCTCTTTAAAGCAACTGGAGGTAAGTTGGTTAGGAGCATGCACCAACTTATCTGTAAGATATGGTCGGAAGAAAGCATGCCCGATAAATGGAACCTCAGTATTGTTTGCCCGATCCTAAAAAAAGGAGACCCTCTAAACTGCACCAACTATTGAGGAATCAGTCTACTTAACATCGCCTACAAAATCTTCTCTGCCATAATATGTGAACGTCTAAAGCCCATCATCAATAACCTGATACTCGTAGCTCCTTATCAGTGTTGGTGTAGACCAGGAAAGTCCACAGTCGATCAAATATCCTGGAAAAAATCCAAGAACACCAAATACCTATCCAAGAATACCGACCTAGACGAAGTGAAGATAGCTATATCTAAACTGAAGTAAAACAAAGCTGCTGGAGCTGACGGCATAGCTGCCGAACTATTTAAAGCAGCAGGCGATGACTTGGTAGGGAGCATGCACCAACTCATCTGCAAAATATGGTCGGAAGAAAGCATGCCCGATGAATGGAATCTCAGCATAGTTTGTCCGATACATAAAAAAGGAGACTCTTTAAATTGCGCCAACTACAGAGGGATCAGTCTCCTTAACATTGCATATAAGATCCTTTCTGCCGTACTATGTGAACGTCTGAAGCCGTTCGTCAACAACCTGATAGGTCCTTATCAGTGTGGCTTCAGACCAGGAAAGTCCACTATCGACCAAATATTCACATTACGGCAGATCTTGGAAAAAACCCAGGAGCTTCAAATCGATACCCACCATCTCTTTATCGATTTTAAAGCCGCGTATGACAGCATCCATAGGGAAGAGCTATACAGAGCAATGTCTAGTTTTGGCATCCCTGTCAAACTTATCCGTTTGTGCAGAATGACGATGGAGAATGCACGCTGCTCCATCAATGTCGGAAAAGATCTCACCGATGCATTTGATGTCAAAAAAGGTTTTAGACAAAGCGATGCACTGTCATGCGACTTCTTCAACATCGTTCTGGAAAGAATTGTGCAAAACTCAACCGTCAACACTAGAGGCACAATCTTCCAAAGGTCCATCCAATTACTCGGATACGCAGATGATATTGACGTAATTGGAAGATCAAAGCGTGATGTCAGTGGAGCGTTTTTGAGCATTGCGACGGAAGCGAAGAAGATGGGTTTAGTGGTCAATGAGGGCAAGACCAAGTATATGCTGTCATCAAAAAAGGACATTGAACAACGACGTCTTGGACAAAACGTCACCATGGACAGCTATAACTTCGAGGTAGTTAAGGACTTTGTCTACCTAGGCACCGCTATAAACACAGGCAACGACACCAGCGCTGAAATCAAACGAAGAATAACTCTTGCAAATCGCTGCTTCTTTGGACTTAGAAGGCAATTGAGAAGTAAAGTCCTCTCTCGAGCATCTAAAATCACCATCTATAAGACACTCATCATCCCGGTTCTCATTTATGGCGCTGAGGCCTGGACCCTGTCAAAGAAAGATGAGAACGTCTTAGGATGCTTCGAGAGAAAAATTCTTTGGGTGATTTTTGGTCCCGTACGTATAGATGGAGAATGGAGGAGAAGATATAACGACGAACTGTACGGGCTGTACAGCGACACTGACCTAGTTAGCAGAATAAAAGTCCAACGGCTTAGATGGCTGGGTCATGTAGAGCGAATGGACATCAACGCTCGAGCTCGGAAGGTCTTCGAATCCAATCCCGAGGGACGGCGCAGTAGAGGAAGACCGCGACTCAGGTGGCGCACTCAGGTGGGTGAGGACCTCAACCAACTTGGCGTGCGAAACTGGAGACAGCTAGCTAGGGACCGAGCTGGCTGGAGACGCATGTTGGTTGAGGCCCAGGTCCGCCCCGGACTGTAGCGCCACCTTAAGTAAGTAAGTAAGTAAGCCACCTTAACCTAACCCAGCCTAACCTAAATTTTAATTGATTTTTATTTTTAAAACAGAAGTGTTAAATTTCTCCGCTTTAAATTGATTTGAAATAAAGTTAAAGATACTTTACGCTCTGTTTCAAATTATGTTATTTATCACGTGGATAAAATATTTTACTCCAAAAACTCGCATTTTCGGTTACTTAATGCCAACCTTAATTCTGACCCCAATGAAAAACATAACTTTGAAATATAATTCAGTAAAATGAATTACCTGCATTCAATATTTGTTTTTGGAAAAAATGATCATTAAACTTTAAAAAAATATCACAAACTAATCTTTCCTAAGATTTATACACATCAATTTTTGTTTGTCAAAAGTCAATAAGAACTTCCTGGATGGTATTTTCAATCCCCATACATAGACTTGACTTTGGTACTCTTTAGTCTTCAAACAATTCTTGGAACAAAAGACTGTTAATAAGAAGATCGACCGAACAGCAGCCAATTGAAACTAAGCTAAGCTCACGTTCAAAGAGTGACATAATCTCCCCCATGATACTCTGAGTCTTTGAGTGAGAGATCTGAGTTAATCTTTTACTTTTTTCTGTTGAAGTTCAGATATCGACATATGGGTTTGGGGGAGAAACTATAAGAGCAAACAAATCGAAAATTCCCTGATACGTTACGCGTATTATGGAATTCCAAGATTTCACACCACACGAGCTGACGTTAATCTCCCAGCGGGCCAGATACTTTATTATGCATCAGGGAGAAACGATCATAGTTTTCATTTCCAGTTCACTTCGGGTACTCCGGCGCGGCGGTGGCGGCAACACGGCGGACGGTGACGAAATCACCATGGGAATTGGCCACTGACTCCGAGATGCAAATGAGTTCATCAAAATTGCATCGGCAGTTGGGATTCGTTGAGACAAGTGGCATGATTCGAGGTGAGCAGAATGGAGTGTTCAATCAATCAACGAGCCGAGAGCGCGTTGCGTTCCAGAAACCGGTAGAAGTTAGTTGAGGCAGAGTTGCGCGCATGCGAAAATAAAGTTAAGTAAAAAGAAAATATATATGTACAATGTACATATAAACACAGTTACATACAACATGCCCCACGGGTCTAATGGAGTCCAGCTGTCAGTCAATTTTGTCAGATTCAGATGGAAGCAAAGAGGAACCCACTGATGATGCAGCTTCTTATATGGCTTCAGGAGCGTTCCAGCTGATTGAATTGAAATCCTATAACCAATTTACACATCGTAAACAGGGATGAGTGCGGAGCTAATAGTGTGTGCATGAGGAGGTTCCAACACCAACTGTGACGTGGTTTTTGCCCCGAATGGAAATAAAATTAATGTTATTTTATATCTATACGTTCCTACGTGCGTCGCGTCGCCTCTTATACATAGTTTTGAAAAGAGTTAGTATGTTGAGTATGTGCAATTATCCCGCGGTGGCGGAGTAAACAATTACTTCGGGCAATGGGAGATGACAAGAAATGAAGCCTGTTGGAATTGTGGTATTATTCTAGGAACAGTTTTAATAGAATTTGTATATATATACATAGGAATCTATTATAGTAAAAGTACTTACCTGGTATTAAGTTTTAAGATCATTTCTGTTTTTATCCGTCTTCTATTTCAAAAAATGGAAATCCTAAAGAATAACGGACGTAAAAGAATGGACAAGAATATTTAAAGTCACTAATAAAGATTCGTTCTCTTCGTTATTTTAAGTTGTTATAGTGCCTGCATTTGACACATGTCAAACTCAGCTTTCCTTGAAGTATCATAATAACTAGTTGAATGTTTGTTATCTAACAATGCGTTAAAATTATTAACACGCTCTGATTTTTGTCTTTAATCGACTAACTACGCAAGAGATAGTTCAAATTGTGCAGAAAGCGTTACGATGCCTTTTAGCTTGTGCTTCATCATTATAATGCAAGTTTATACGCAAGAGCAAGATTGGCTGATGATCTGAATTTCGATTTTCCAGGTTTTAGCAGCATGGCGTATTTTACAATACCGTAAACAGGTATTTTTTGAACAGATATTTCTTCAGTAATAAGGAGCATTCCTCGAGAGGTGTCTGCTAATGGGCAAAAGGTTAAAGTTTTCCGGGTGACGTCCAATAAAAAACGATTTTTTGGCATAGATGAATAAAGATCATGATTTAAACGATAAATGTTGTTTCAATAAGACTACTACAACAGATTATGCTATAGATATTAAAGATATTAAAGGGTGGTTACATCTTATGGGCCGATATTATATTTTGAATAAAACAAAAATTATTTTAGAAACTACTGTCATTTCTTTTTATTACAATACATTTTCAATTATGTACAAAACAAAATTTTGGCCAAATGACCGCTGCGACCTCGGCGGCACACTTTACATAAACGTACACCATTTATTTCAATTAACCCCAAAGAAAGGAGTCAAACGGTGTCGAATCACATGTTCTTGCCGGCCAATTGACATCGCAACCACGTGAAAAAAGACGGCAATTGAATTTGTAGTGTAAAGGAGCCAATATTTCGTTGGCTGTGTGGCAAGCGGCACCTTTATGTTGAAACCACATATCGTCCACATCCATATATTTTAATTCAGGACATACAAAGTTAGTTATCATCTCACAATGTAACTGCCTGACCAGCATAATTTTGCAAAAAATACGACACGATGATGCCACCAGCCCATTAATCCCACCAAACAGTCAATCTTTGTCGGTTTATTGGTTTTTCGACAATCACTCTTTGATTTTTGTTCGGTCAATCACCATTGACCTCGAGATTTGGTGGTCAACGTACGCGCTGATGCAGCAGAAAGTACTTAGTACCTCACTACACCCACCACCACCATCAGCAAGGCAGCATCATATCACACATTCCATACTGCCTCGATATATGAGCAGTCGATGGACATCAAAATGTGTCGAATTAAATGTGCCATTGATTTGTGCTTCATTTCTGTGCCAGCCAAAGCGGATACCTACCCACAGTACAGGCACAATGCACATATCTAAGTATACATAGAGCTATAGGTGGTGTCGTCACCCACCGTATAGCAGATACACAGCGCATACCATGGGTATGCAATAGTAGAGCGAACACATAGCGCACACCATGGGTATGCATTAGCATGGCAGATACCTACAACATATGCTATGGTTATGGATAGGATGAAGCGGCTCGTAGTGTCGCTCACTCAACGACTGGACTGTGACATTCGACTCTTATTGTCGCCAGTCAATCATCGCTGCCCTATATTTATCTTGGATGAATACAGCAGAGTGCTGAGGGTTGCAAGACAGTTCTAGGAAGAACAAATAAACAACACCACGACGATGGCTTACCCTCAGATGACGCTCCCACGGATCTTCGCTATTGTTGCTGGCGTTGGCACATTCTTGGTTGTGTGTCGTTGGGTATCCAAGGCATGGGCCTGGTACCAGATACTGGACTCAATTAACCTGTGGGCGTTTTGGTGACGCTGCATTCTTGGACAACAGACTGGTGGTGGCTTGGTGACTGACTTGGTCAGTCTGAATGCGGTTCTCTTCTATTCTTCAACGTGGTTGGTTGTGTGCTGCGCCAATAAAAGACTTGTAAATTAAAATAATTTAATAAAGAAATATCATAAGTAAAATTTGTGTTCGGCAAAGTGCCCTTTTGAAACAAACTATTAAATCAAGTATCTCTCCCCCTTGTCGTTGGAAGTTTAATTCCCAACATTTTGGTGCCTCCTGTGAGGAGTATTGTGCGAATTTAAGTGACATTTAGAACATTTTTGTCGTGTCCCTCGTGAACCTGTTGAATGTGCGTTTGTGGATCTTGGCATCCAAGCTATATTGAATTCGCGATCGTCGTCTTTGTGTTAAGTGTAGTTGCGCTACTGTGGTACGCGGCCATAATCCTATCGTTGGGATAGATTCAGTGCTCGTGAACATATAAGTGTCCAACCCTCGTGCTCAATTTGTGAAGTGCTCATCTAACATGGCGCATCTAACAAAAAGGTCAGCAGCATGCACCGCCTTGAAGCGGCTGCATAACAACATCGTGTCCGCGGACATGGCTAGCTGGGATGTGGCCCGGATCGAGAGCGAACAACGCTCTCTAGATCAACAATACGAGCGCTTCCAGAGCGCACATGAAGTAGCTCTGCTGGATGTCGGCGACACCGACGAGTCAGACCTCCTCGAGCACGATGCACTGTTGCACATCGTGGAGGCGCAGTACAAAGAGGCATCGGTGAGTTTGAGGCGGCACCTCGAGAAGCTGCAACCTCAAATAAAGGAGACTCGGCTAGGCCCCTCAACAGATCCTCAGAAGAGTCGCATCCAATTGCTGCGAAGAACAACGGCGTGCCAGGCGCTCAAGAACCACCATACCACAATACTGACGGCTGATCTAAACGGATGGGACCTTACCCGTATCTACATGGTAGAGAAGGATCTGGAGTTACAATACCAGCGGTTCCAGGCGGCCCATGACGCAATACTTGAAGAGGTAACCGACGATGACATAGAGGAGCACGGATTGCTGCAGCAGACGGTGACGCAGCAGTACATCGAAGCATCGTCAGCGTTGAAACGGCGGGTAGCAGTCCTGGACGTGCCCAAAGAGGTCGTGGTGCCAACAATCCCTTCCACATCAACGGCGAAGCTGGAGATGAAGCTGGAGTCGATCCGGATCCCTACCTTCACTGGGGAACTCCAGAAGTGGCTGGAGTTCAAAGACGCCTTCGAGACGATGGTGCACAACGCCGATCTACCCGTGCCCTACAAACTGCAGAAGCTTCGGGACTCCGTGAAAGTGACAGACGTGGGTCTCGTCGGGAGTGTTTACTCAGGAGGGTACGAGGAACTATGGGCGGCACTCAAGGAGCGCTTCGACAACCCCAGATTGCTGGCAGAGGCTCACGTATCCCGGTTTTTGGGGGTAGCTGTCGCCACAGAGGAGTCACCCCGCGAGCTGATGCGTATCAGGGACACAGTAGGTGAGTCTCTACGCTCACTCAGGGTCATGGGAGAACCAGTCGACAGTTGGGACACGTTGACTCTACATATCGTCCTTACGAAGCTTCCACCGAAGACACAACATCTCTGGAGCATGCATTGTCCTCCTAAGAAAACGGCATCATTGGCATCATTATTAGAGTTCGTGGAACTCCGTGCCCACAGTCTTGGTGCTGAAATAGCCAGGCGACCATTTGGCAGTCACTCGGATGCTGCAAGTCGGTCAGCTCCGCGTCCCTCGGCCCGGTCTAAACCGGTCGCTCGGACACATGCCGCAGCAGCCATAAAGAAGCAGAATAACCGGTGTGTAGCTTGCAACGGAAACCACACCCTCAACCACTGCAGCGAGTTCGGTGGCTGGGATGCCAGCACGAAGCTCAACTTCCTCCGAGCAGAGGACCTGTGCTTCAACTGCCTGAAGTCTGGACACCGCTCGGATAGGTGCCCATCTGCATTCAATTGCCGCAATTGCAATCAGCGACATAACACGCTCCTGTGCAAGAGTCAGCCGCAATCTTCAAAGAAGCCGTCAGCGGATCCTGCTGCGCAACAAGGTAAACCTTCAGGATCCAAACAGCGATTGCCAGAACCGTCCAACTGGGTTTCGTACCAGGAACGGAAACATGGACCACCTGACGTGTTCCAGGAGGATTCAAATTGACTCCTCAACCCCAGCTCGACTGTACTATTGGCGACAGCATTAGTCTATACGTACAGTCAAACAGCGGAGCGGCACTTGGTGCGCGCCCTCTGCGATCCAGGATCGCAGGTAAGTTTTGCTAAAACCTCTCTAGTTGACAGGCTTAAACTCCCGAGGTCTCCAGTGGACATCGCCGTGCAAGGCATTGGCGCATTGAAGCATGCGCCTGTACAGGAACAAGTGACGTTGTCACTTCGGTCGACCCGTTCCTCTTTCACCATCCAACTCAAGGCTCTGGTGATCCCGACCATTACGTCAGTCATCCCTGACTCATACGTCGATACTACGCAGTGGACCCACTTGGCGGGTCTACCATTGGCTGATAAGCACCTAGGAACCCCTGGTGCCATTGATGTTTTACTCGGTGCAGATGTATGGGGATACATAGTCCAGAGCGAGGTTATTCATGGTCAATTTCACGAACCACATGCACAGTGTACCCGGCTTGGTTGGGTGGTCTTTGGTCCAGCTGCTCTGGCACCACCGCAGCCCATCGCACGAGCTCACAACGCCCGGATGACTGCGGAACCATCTTCAGACTTTACCTTAGACGAATTGGTAAAGAACTTCTGGAAGCTAGAAGAAGTTCCTCTCGACGAATCCAGAGAGGATGAGTGCAGTCGCCATTTCGATTCGACACACTCACGCACACCTGATGGTCGGTACATGGTTCAGATACCATTTCGACACGATGCCCCGAAGCTAGGCGCATCCTACCGCTCAGCCGTACGCCAGTTCTATTGTCTAGAGAGAAGACTCTACAACAATCCCGAACTCCGCGAGAAGTACACAACATTCATGCGTGAATATGAAGCTATGGGACACATGGAGCGGGTGGGTCAACATGGCGACCACCCCAACTCGTACTACATCCCGCATCATGCGGTAATCACTAAATTCCGTGTGGTATTCAATGCGTCAGCCAAAACCACTACTGGAGTCTCACTCAATGATGTCCAGCTGGTGGGTCCGACGATCCAAGATTCACTTATCAATGTGATCTTGAGGTTCCGGAGATACCCCATTGCTTTGACAGCCGATGTCGAGAAGATGTTCCGTCAGGTCCTGGTAGCACCTGAACATCGTGATTTCCAGCGGATTCTCTGGAGAGAGTCACCGTCAGACGAGCTCAATGTCTTTCGGTTAACAACCGTTACGTATGGTATGGCATCTAGTCCATACACTTCAGTGCGATCGATGATCCAGTGTGCGCACGATAACCAGAGTTTAGTCGCAGATCCAACACGTGCCCGAGCGGCAATTGAGACGATTGAGAAGGCCTTTTACGTGGATGACCTCCTCACTAGCTGCAACAGTGCCGTCGAAGCAGTACGCCTGGCCGGAGACGTCAATAAGGTCCTCTTGGCTGGACATTTTGCACTCCGCAAATGGAACTCGAATAGCATACAGGTAATGTCGAGGTTAACTAATCAAGCTTCCTTTTCTTCTTCTTCCACAGAGCTTGTCATTGACTGCCCAACGGCAACAGTACTTGGTCTACGTTGGGACCCAACAGCTGACGAGCTCTTCTTTCACGTGGAACTAGAAGTACCACGCCCTCCTGCAACAAAGAGGCGTGTACTGAGTGAAGTGGCTCAGCTATTTGACCCCACCGGTCTTCTTGCTCCTGTGGTAATCGTCGGAAAGGTGTTCATCCAGACACTCTGGTCCGCAGGCATCACTTGGGATGCCCCCCTCACTGATGAGTTGCAGCACACTTGGCAGACATTCCGGGACGACTTGGTCAACCTCAATCAGGTTCGGGTCCCACGCTGGCTAGGCATGCACAATCAGCACCCCACCACAATTCATGGTTTCTGTGATGCCAGCTCCCGAGCCTACGCAGCAGTGGTCTACCTAAGGACCACCTACCCAGATGAACGAGTGCAGATCTCCCTGGTGACTGCACGCACGAAGGTAGCCCCCATCAAGGGCGCCACTATACCTCGTTTAGAACTTTGTGCCGCCCACCTATTGGCCACCACTCTGATGAACATCCGTACAGCTCTTGGACTAGTTACAGCACCATACTACTTATGGTCAGATTCCAGCATCGTGTTATGCTGGTTAAGGAAGGAGCCTTCAACATTGAAGCCATACGTCGCGAATCGAGTCCGACAAATACAAGAGCTCACGTCACCTGAACGGTGGCATCACGTACGCTCTGCTCAGAACCCTGCTGACTGCGCGAGTCGAGGTATTGGTACCTCAGAGCTCGTCAATCATAACCTATGGTGGCAAGGCCCAGACTGGTTGAAGGTCGGTCCGCTCCCTCTTGGCCCAGCCGGGCAGCCTGATGATAAAGACCTGGTTACTATCGCAGCTGAAATCAAACCATCGGTTGTTACCGGTGTCACCATGCAACCCGCATCACACCCATTGACTACTCGATGCAGAGACGGCACGGTCATCCCCTTGGTGGAACGATATAGCCGAACGCAGAAACTTCTACGCGTTGTTGCCTACATAACAAGGTGGCTGAAGTCACATAGACATCGTATCCAGGAACCCGTGATCGGAGCGGATGAGCTCGATGACGCCCTACAACGCCTTATACGAATAGAGCAAGCGATGTGCTTCTCTCAAGACATCCAGCAACTACACAAGAAAGCTCCACTGGGGAGCGGAAGCCCGTTACTATCACTAAATCCTTACTTAGACGACAAGGATCTACTTCGAGTCGGAGGCCGGCTCACTTACTCATCGCTGCCACATGAGCAGAAATTCCCGCTCGTCCTACCGAAGACAGGACATCTCGTCGGGTTGCTGTTGGACCACACTCACGAGATCACCATGCATGGTGGAGCACAACTGATGCTTCAGACACTACGCCATAAGTATTGGATACTTCAGGGCCGACAAGCGGTTAGGACATTCATCCACAAATGCGTCATCTGTCGAAGACATCGTGGGACGTTAATAAAGCAACAGATGGCCTCACTGCCCAGTCAACGAGTCAATGCGGCAAGACCCTTCCTATCGTCTGGGGTAGATTACTGTGGACCATTCACCCTACGTGTGGGAACCAAACGATCCCGCACCACTACAAAGGGATACCTGGCAATATTCGTATGCATGGCTACCAAAGCCGTGCATTTAGAGGCCATAGAGGACCTCTCATCACAAGCTTTCTTGGATGCTTTCACCCGTTTCACCGGCAGGCGTGGACCCTGCCCCGATCTCTACAGCGATAATGGGACTGCCTTTGTGGGGGCCAACCGGCTCATGAAGGAAGACCTGGCTCTCTTTGAGTCTCATTACAATCAACAAGCCTTGGCGCATGCAGGTACGAGATGGCACTTCATCACGCCAGGTGCTCCACATCAAGGTGGCTTATGGGAAGCCGCCGTCAAATCCGCCAAACACCACTTGATCCGCCTGGTGGGATCTCAGTCGCTTTGGCATCATCAGCTGCACACCTTGGCAGTTCGTATCGAAGCATGTCTTAACTCTCGTCCATTGGTTCCCCTACATGACGATCCTGAGGACAAACTGGCCCTCACTCCTGGAGACTTCCTGATCGGAGCACCACTGATAGCAGTACCAGAGCCCCGCATCGATGATATACCAATCAACCGACTGAAACAGTACCAGTGGCTGCGCAAAGTCCACCAAGACTTTTGGCACAGATGGAGCGAGGAGTATTTGTGCACCTTGCAAACCCGCAACAAATGGGAGAAACGAGAGCCAAGTCTTCGAGTGGATGACATAGTTCTTGTGCGAAACGAGAATCTACCCCCTACCCATTGGCGACTCGGGCGAGTCACAGCGATTCACTTGGGCAATGATGGATTGGCCCGCAACGCAACTCTTCAGACTGCCGCCGGCGAGTGTCGCCGCCCCGTCCAGAAACTTTGTCGATTAATCGACTAACAAACTTCTGAATTACACGACTAATTAAAGTACATGTGGGTCATTTTGTATGAGCGTAACCTACCTCAACACGGCCAGCCGGCCCACACCCCTTAACATTTCGAACGCGAGGTTCGACCGGGCAGGATGTTCGGTCAATCACCATTGACCTCGAGATTTGGTGGTCAACGTACGCGCTGATGCAGCAGAAAGTACTTAGTACCTCACTACACCCACCACCACCATCAGCAAGGCAGCATCATATCACACATTCCATACTGCCTCGATATATGAGCAGTCGATGGACATCAAAATGTGTCGAATTAAATGTGCCATTGATTTGTGCTTCATTTCTGTGCCAGCCAAAGCGGATACCTACCCACAGTACAGGCACAATGCACATATCTAAGTATACATAGAGCTATAGGTGGTGTCGTCACCCACCGTATAGCAGATACACAGCGCATACCATGGGTATGCAATAGTAGAGCGAACACATAGCGCACACCATGGGTATGCATTAGCATGGCAGATACCTACAACATATGCTATGGTTATGGATAGGATGAAGCGGCTCGTAGTGTCGCTCACTCAACGACTGGACTGTGACATTCGACTCTTATTGTCGCCAGTCAATCATCGCTGCCCTATATTTATCTTGGATGAATACAGCAGAGTGCTGAGGGTTGCAAGACAGTTCTAGGAAGAACAAATAAACAACACCACGACGATGGCTTACCCTCAGATGACGCTCCCACGGATCTTCGCTATTGTTGCTGGCGTTGGCACATTCTTGGTTGTGTGTCGTTGGGTATCCAAGGCATGGGCCTGGTACCAGATACTGGACTCAATTAACCTGTGGGCGTTTTGGTGACGCTGCATTCTTGGACAACAGACTGGTGGTGGCTTGGTGACTGACTTGGTCAGTCTGAATGCGGTTCTCTTCTATTCTTCAACGTGGTTGGTTGTGTGCTGCGCCAATAAAAGACTTGTAAATTAAAATAATTTAATAAAGAAATATCATAAGTAAAATTTGTGTTCGGCAAAGTGCCCTTTTGAAACAAACTATTAAATCAAGTATCTCTCCCCCTTGTCGTTGGAAGTTTAATTCCCAACAATTTTCATTCGTCCAAATGCGGAAACTCTGCTTATCGACGATTTTCTTCGAAAATTGATCATCCAATGTTGCCATTTTTTGCCACCATTCTGACCATTGACGACGCTTGAAATGGTCAAGAGGCTTTAGTTCTTGAGTAAATTGCACCTTGAAAGCGTGTGAATGCAAGCCATTATGCATAATGTTCATCAACGACGAATGTGAGAGGTGCAATTGTTGGGCGGCCATTACGACGAGTTGAGGTGGACGACGGCTCTTCAGCCACAATAAGGCTAACAGCAGCAATGTTTTCTTCAGTACGAGCTTTATTGGTATATTCACATCTCCTTAGACCCGGTTTGTTCAAATTTTGACACGTTTTTTCCGATTGTACGCACATTTTTTCGTTTAACTGAAAAATTCACGAAGTACACGATATGCATTTTGATTTGCAAGTCCATTTTCATAATAAACCTGAATAACTTCAACGCGTTGCTTGATTGTGTATCTTTCCATGGTTCAATTTTGAATTAGCCTGAATTGGGAAAGGTCAAAAGAAATGCAAAAAAAGACTTGACTTTTAGGTGTAGTTCACATTTAACATCAGCCTTTATAATCTTACCACCCTTTATAATTGTTTAAATTAATAAAATATTTTCGGAAGACGAAAAATTCAAAGTACCTATTTGGAGATTTGGCTAGAAAACTGGATAGCTAAGAGTTTTATTCTATAGGTATAGGTTTGACAAGGTTACACTTCCGTTTTTGGCTTAAAACCTACAAATCTGTGACTGAATAATAAATCGTATAGGCTTGGTTTTCACTGGAATCACAAGTTCTTGTATCACTAAATATTTGTGGATGGAGTGTATAAACAATATCATTTTTAAACCCTGTCCCTAAAAAAGTCGAATCCTCCTTCCCTTCTAGCCGTCGTCCACTTGCACTTCCGTCCCTTCTTTCCAAGGTTATGAATATGGTGGTCAATTTTCAGCTTAAGAAATATCTGGAAGAACGAAAGCTTCTCAATGATCGGCAGTATGGCGTTCATAGCAAAACTGGTTTACTGGTGATCCCATTGTTTGTCTCATCGTTTTTGAGAAAGTATGATTATTGTAATTGATATATAGTTTGGCATTAAGCTCTCTTATAGAAAGTTGAGTGCCTATGGTATTGATAAATCTCTTCTTTTTTACCTTTCGGACCGTTTAATTCAAATAGTTTTGATAGAGTACAAAAAATTTGATATCGACAAAATAAACGCTTTTATCCCATAGGGCTTCGATTTGTCACCGACACTCTTCCTCATTTGGTCTTTGGACTCAAACTTCTAACCCACTTAATTGTTTTTCTAATTGCAGTACCATCTGATTTTTATGTTATCATCCTTGTCCTCAATAAGTGGACTACCAACTGCAGCGTATCATAAACTCATTAAATTTTGATCTTGACAGCTTTGTCCATTGGGGAATTAAAAACCGTGTAAGATTTCATTCTTCGAAAACTTAATGCTGTCTATTTTCGTAAAAGTGAAATCCTCCCCAATGCCACAATTTATGGATGGTACTTGCATTGAGGAACGTTTGAGTCTTTTAGATGAAATTGAAAACAGAAGTATAAAAATGATAGGCGATATTATTAATCTTACTGAGACATTTGCCTTGAACACCGCTACAAGACCTTATGCCTATCATTACTTTATCTTTATTTTCATAAAGAATGCTATAGTAAAATAGCCAGTTGCACACCTTCCCCCAAGCAATTCAACCGTAATACCCGTGTTTTTATAAATGCTCATTAGTTTATCCTTGATCTCGATTTCGGACGTAGTTTTAAGTAAAGATATTATTTCTTAAGCTGCGCTACACGAATGTGGAATGCTTTCCAAGGCTCATAATTTCAAATTCATTACAAATCTCCTTTTCTTATTGCTCGCACTGTGTTTAATAATTATAAGGGTGTTCATAACCCCTCATTTAAAAAAAGTCTTGCTTCTCAAGTTTTTGAATAGAGTACACACCCCTGAAGAAGCCCGGAAAATCCGACGAATCTTACGGAAAATTATTAAATAATGTTTTATGATAAATATGTTGGTCACTCGTCAGTTAAGTTTTGTACAAAAAATTCTTGTTTAAAAACAAGTAAATTTAATTGTTAAAACACAAATCAAATGAACCTCATTATCAAGATCAATTCACAGAATCTACTGAAAACAACTGAATTGACAAACGGTAGCTCTCCATTATTTTCAATTTGAAAGCGATCAAATTGAATGGAATGAAATCATTCTGATTTGACCCGGTGATAGCCGTGGTCGTCTCCCGGTTGGTAGTGACTAACCAAAGATGCGGTAGCAGATCACCGCACAATTTATACTCATACAAAAATCAAACTCCATACAATCTGGCAAACAAATAAAAATATCCTTTACTGATCTTTGATCTTATACAATATAATCGTTGGCACAATCCATTTGCTCCCTTTATAGTGACTATCATAAGTATACTCGAAGTGCGAGTTCAGTGAATCACATTAATCCCAAAGAAAATCGATAAGTTTCAATGGTAAAATCGTGACTTGACTTTTTAGTCCGATTTTGAGCCTTAACTTCACCTTTTATACTCATACCTATAGCTAATCTATGTCTACTTCCAGACAACACAGCCGCCAAGCTAAACACTGTTTGGTTTGCACTACTTACTTGGCGGGGGAGATTGTATTGACATATATATGTACAGGTATTCTACCAGAACTTATACGAAGGAACAGGTTAGAGCTGCGGTATTGGAAATGTTTTTTAGACCATGTGTTTTTTGCGCGAGGTGTGTTACTCCTTGGGGCGCTGGGCATATAGGGGAATCAATTTATACCTAGTTCTTGTTTAGGTACTCGAATGAATTAACAACAGAGTCACTGCAATATGAAATGTCAAAAAGGGCGATGAATGGTTTAGTAAACCATATCCTTTCTTTGAATTATTAAAAATAAATTAAATTAGGTGGTGCAACAGTCCGTAGAGAACCAGGGCCTAGTGACTTACAACTCTCAACCATTTCTGTGTGCGAGTAATGTTGTCAGAGATTGAAGGGACCTACAGTTTATATGTCGAATCCGAACGTCTAATTTGAGAAAGCACTTTTCATGACAAAAATTACTGTTGGAGCATTTGTCAATTCCTCGCAAGATACAGTACCCGTGAAAAAAACTTTAGATGGCACAAGCAGGGATTGAACCCAAGCCCTCCAACGCACTAACCATAACGCTACGGGTACTACGAATTATTAACACATTCAAAATTGAATTTTCTTTTAGACCACTTCTTTTGGAGAAAACTACCATAATGGTTTTTACAACATTAAGTTGCAACAGGATGAATCTTTTGTTCTCGTTTTGTCACTTTGATTTTAAAAAGGCCCAATGTATCGCGATGCTGCCTCATCAGCCGCTCCTGTTCAAATTTTAGTTCAGACAAATTGGATTTCTATTGACAGGCTTAAAAGATGAACATGATTTTCAATTATTCCTCCAATCATTGCCTCAAGGCTTATTCGCATTTAAACCTTCTCTCTCTTTCTCTCTTTTTCTCTTCGCGAATCTCATTTTTGTCTTTCAATATCTTACCCTCCATCTAATTTCATATCGATCACGATTTGTCATATTTGAGCTGCATAATGGATTTATGGTCTCCATAACATAGGTATAACCTACCTTATTCAATTGGAGAATTTATTTTGCCTTTTGACATTCGATTTGACACTTGTATTGTGGAATTACCTTTAAGCCAACCAGTAGTGCATTTTTTGTTATAAAATGTTAAGGTACCCATAGCACTGTGTGCTCTCGTCGTATACGTCATGTGGAATGCAATTAAAAACCTTTTAGAGGTGAATTTGTGGAATGCATTTCTGCCATAGATATACATCATATGAGCTTTTGTGAAGCGGGTGGCTTCGATCAAGAGATATTTGCGCGTAGATAATGATGCCATAGTATAGACATACATTCATGATACAGCATCAGACAAACAACTCTGACAGATGAGAAAAGTAATTGAATGCAATCAAATCAATTTAACTGACTTGGACTACCACATAATGTTTTGTTGCAAGTAGTTATTTTGAATTTACTTAGGTATACAAAAGTAATGATACAATGATATGAATCGCATAATTGTTGACCAATTTGTAGAGATTTTTAGTTGTATTGTGGGGCTATATAACCTAATATAAGTCTCTCCATATTTGGTTTCAATTTTTGTTTGTCTTATAAACAGGAAATGACTCTCAATCAAACCATATGGTGCACAGTTGCATTTGCATAATCGTTTGGTGGGTATAATGCCTTAGGGATCAGACATGTTAGTTTGAGGAGATATTCATAAAAACTCGTAGTTTGATGAATGAGGTATAGGTGAATAGTGCATTGCAATTAGCTGTGTTGTTACGAAAATATTTGAGAAAGTTATGGGAATTGGCATATTTATAACGGGTGTTTTTTCTTAGACGTGTGGTTTTCAATCTGGCAATATTTTTTTTCGGAGTAAAACTTTTTGACAACTGTTGGTTGATATTTATACACAGTTTGTTTCCCCATTTCATATACGATCGGCATCACAATGAATATTGTATTCTGCTTCTTAAATGCAAATCTCTTCACCAAAAGGGTTGTAATGTTTGTACCCCTGATTGTGAGTCGTTTCCGTAGAGCAGACTTGGCCCGGCGAGTAGCCAAGTATACCTTAACCCAAAAGCGGATAGCTCTGTAGGGCGTCTGAACTACTGAATTTAACTCAATCGAACCTCCAGCGAGTTGCTAAATAAAAGAATCGACTTTGTTGGCTTCAGAGTTTAAAGTGAAGTGTTTTAATATATTTTTATTATTCCTATTTATACACAAAATTATTTGACTTCGTATACATCCAACCATACTTCGATAATCGTTCTATCGATATTTCCACAATATGCACAATCAGCATTTGCTTCAAAAATCAACGACATTTGAAATTGGAAATACAAAAATACTCGTGCACTAAAAGTGTCATATGAGTATTTTTGTTTATTTTGTATTTCTCCTATAGTTCGTGCACTGAAGGTGCCGGTTGAACTATATGAGTATATTATGCACAAAGTGTGCCAATAGAAATATGAATACTTTTCTTTTTATTATGATTCGGCTCTATAGCTATAGCTATAGCTGTCGCGGTGACCGCCGCGACGGGACAAAGTATGTGCTATGGATATGGACGGGAAACCGAGTATCAAGGTATCGAAGCAGGTTGAATGTATTCTTAATTGTTTGGCGGCAATTAGTTAAGTGGTCGCTGGTGCGATCCCTTCACAGGGTGTTAATAGTCTTGATATATTTTCCCCGTCATCCAGGCAATTGCGACACCCACCCACCCCTATGGGAGATTTTTTTTTTTTTTTTCGAAGGAATTCCCTTGAATTCAAAATTTATCGTGTTGCGTTAATGGATATGACCCCCCTTATATTTTTTAATTATTTATCTTTTATACATAAATATTAAATTTGTATTTTACTGCTTTAAAATTTGTTGCTAAAAGTACCTTTTTTAACTAAAGACTGGACTAAGAACATAATATGAATCTGAAATCCAATCGCGCAGCACAAATTCATCAACTTTTGAACAATGGACGATCTAGGGAGGTCATATGAGCCTTAAAGCTTGTACAGATGTATAAGTAAAGATTTTATATACAAATTTGTTAGATATTTAACGATGCTCACCAAAAAGCGGTTAGCTGTCAAAACCAACTAAAACCTTTCTTTTCACACATTTTAGAATTTGGAAAGACTTTAGAAATGCTTTAAGTTATGTTCATAAGATCAAATATTCAGGTTTTAAGAAAAGCCTTGGATAAGAGATCGCCAATTTGATATTAAGTTGCCTTTAAATTGCTGAAACTCGTCTTCAATTCCATCCTATTTTTTCTGACGCATATTTATAGCCTAAGGCTTTCTTAGAGTATCTGTTTCTTTCAAAATTCATTTTCTAATAAATACAAAAACTTTTAAGTTTTTAAAAAATAAAAGAAATCTACTTTTTGAAGTGAATATGCTTCGGATGCTCTAGAACTGAGATTTAAATACATATTTCAAGAATATAAATGACTCCAACGAAAAAGATCACATTTTTCTGGAAAACTCACTCATTTTCTGGGGTTTCGCATTTATATTTTTTAAGCGTTTTTCGCATTTATAGAAATGCCAACAAGAACGGATTATATTATTTTTGGAAAAGTAATACGTTTCAACACAATTTCTAACATTTCTGCCTGAAATGCACCAAAAAACCCTCTGAACGATTGTATTTTTTGTCTTAAATATTGCATATTTAGAAAACTATTGGCATCTTGGAATGCTTTCATATGTAAGGAGTCGTCACAAGATAAATGGTTACACCATATTCTGCTGGACAACACTGTTCTAAAATAATCTAATAATTAAAGTTGTCATTTTAGCCCTTGAAATATGTAAATGTTAGTTTAAGATTCACATTATATTATTTAAATTTTGTAGAAGATTTTTAAGTGGTGCTCAAAAACTCATCTTAATGTTAAGTGTGTAACCCCCCCCCCCCTTTAAATTACAAGTCTGGATCCGCCCTTGCATCCAGATTAGAACATCTATTTATTTACGTTACACCAACAAAGAGAAATCCTGTTTAACGCTAACTATTTTTGTGATCCAAAAATTAGTTTTTCTATTCCACACCAGGTGACACTTTATTTTCCAAAGTTTGGTATCACTTTCATTTATATAGTATTTTCGTATTATCATTTTCATTTATCTGGCAATTTAATATTTTTAAATTAAATTAACGAAGAGCTTATTGTTTATTTATTTTGTAAGTGGATTTAATGTTTTCTAATCAACTCATTAATGGTTAATGTATGCAATTTGTTTATTATTTTGTATTTATTTAAATTATGCCTAGGCGGAGCATCTGATTGACGCTTCATGTAAGCTTCCAGTACTTTATTAAAATATGTAGTAACAGTCAAGAATAACAGTCAAGAAACTTCTCCTGTTGCGCCACGAAGCAGTCTTGTTGAAAATTAACGTCGTTCACATTAATATCTTGTAAATCCGGCTATAAGAAATTATTAACTTGTATCCCAATATATTTTCCAAAACAAATGTACCAACATCATTTTAGAATTAGTAAGATCCAGTCTAGAACATTTTTAACAATCATTCTTGTATTTTCCGATAAGCAATAATCATCACCATCACCATCACCACAGTTAATTTTATTTCAAAAGTTTTATTTTTAACTTTTTTCGAGGAATCTAGTAATAGAATTCAAGTTTAAATAAATTCTTCAGGTTTTTCGAATTTTTTTTATGAAATTATTTATAGCAAAACAAAATACCGTCTTCCAAAATTTAAAATATTTCTAACACAATTCGTGGAGTTCTTACTTTGTATAGGAACTTAAGAGTAGAAAACATTTTAACAAGTTCAATATTTCTGATGAAAAATGTAAAAGATTCATCTTTAAATGTCTATTTTGCTTTTGAAATTCGTTTAAACGAAAGAGCTGATGTACAAACTTTTTGTTTAATATACATTGAAAAATATAAAATCTCTTTAATTCCGACCTATATGTCTACCTTAGGAGATAAACAAACAAGTCGTTTATTTTATTTTTATTATGAATTTTACTTAACCTCTTTTAAAGACAAAGCAGAGGAAATACTGTCAAGGTAAAAGATAATTTCGCTTAAATTAGAAAAAAAAAAACAAATAAATTTATTTTTAATGCTCACAATCAGAACATAATAAGAACAATAACTCTCATTTTAAATGTGAGAATTTTAATATTTTGGGTTTTTAAATTCTTTTCCCCTCACATTTAACCACAGAACAATCCTCAAGGAGATATAAGGTAACATATTCTAAACAGAGACTAAAAACGACATTCCTATTTGCACTTTTTCTCAATTTCTTATCTATCATACCTTCCCTAGGACTAAAGAGTGTTTCATATAACACCTTTCTAAAAATAAAACCTGTGACACTTTTTGTTTCCGACTGAACGAGAAGACACGGAACAAAATCTTAACAAGGTAACAATTTGGCCGGTCTGCCAGTAAACCAGCGCGCAGTCCGCCGGCCGGTCGAATGGCGGCAGCGGCCAACACAGTGTTATTTATGGCTAATTAATAACCTCTAATGGATCGGAGCACGGCGGGTAATTTATAGTTGTTAACCAAAATGTTTTTGTTGTTGTAGCTGTTTGTTGTGCATAAATCGTCAGGTTTTTGTTTTGTTATAAATGTGTGTATGGGTTTTCTGGTGATGTATCCTTTTTTGGACTGTCCAATGACCATCTTCCCTCCATGGTCATCGTCCATCGTCTTGACCGTGTCTTTGTGTTTGTTTGTTTTTGTTTACTTCTTTCTCTTGTATAAGAAATGTATAGCATGGATTATCATATAAACATCAGAGTTGAATGAAGTTGAAGGTTTAATAGTTTCATATATTATGACACCAAGGTGCGGGTGGTCTCATTTTTACTTTGACTTTTCTTGTATTCATTTTATTTATTTACTTTAATAACAAACCAGGGAAAAGATACTTTTGTAAGTATCATTAAATTTATAAATATAATTGAAAAACAAAATAAAAATTTCGATTGATATTTAATTGAATTGAATACTTTAAATTCCTACTATATTTGTTTAAGATTCTATGAAGAGTATTTTTAATCATTCACTTGAAGACCAATGTTTTCCATGTACATTTTTAAACTAAAGCAAAGAAGAGCTTTTTTTCTGTAATGAATATTCAAAGTCTTAACAAAACACATTACAATGTTAAGAAACATTAATTAGTCACGTTAATGGTTTTCCTTTCGAAATAAAACTACAATAAAAGACCAATTTGTGAAAGATCTGTTTTGCCTCCTTCCAATTGGTTTGAACACATTCCTATTTGGTATATGAAATACTTTGTGGACCTTCGAGTTGCAACGTTCTTAGGGTACTGAAAAAGCATATTAGCACTTCAAGAGCCAATGAGTGTAGTCCTTTGCCGAGACTTTGTTTGAGACGTTGTTTGTCTGACCGCCATTACAAGGATCATCTCAAGGAAAACCCTTAAAAGCAAAGCAAATGAAAGTAAGTTGAATTGATTCAATACAATTTTTATAAATTTTTGTAAAGGGCATCAATACTTTTGAAGCATACTCAAGATGGACGACGGACATGGCAGCTGTACAAATAAAGAGTAAATAGTCATCAAATAAGGAGCAAATAGTCATCATTAAGTTTCTTTGCTTGCCTTTTGTAAAACCAAAAATTGAACTAGCTTTATACTAACAATTAAATTATTATGATGATTAAATTCTACGTTGCAACATAAATAAAAACCTAAATAAAAGTGAAGACGCGGCAGAATTTGTGCTACGAATATTAATGCTTCCTTATGTCACATATATATTTTCTTAAGACGAAAAGCGATGATTGGACTAAAAAGGCCCCGAAAGTAGCCCTAAGAAACGTGTCTCTCCAAAAATGCGTTATAGCTAAAACATTTTCGAGAAAAAATATGGAAATTTCGTAAAGATACCTCTTGGCTTTATGCGTATTTCTTGACTTACTTAAAGTGGCACTATAGCCTGACATAAACCTATGCATTAACCAACATGCGTCTGAAGCCAGCTCAGTTCCTATAAGCTAGCTGTCCTCAATTTCGCAAATCAAGTTGGTTGAGGTTCTTTTCCACATGCGTGCGCCAACTGAGTAGTGGTCTTTCTCTACTGATCCGGGCTGTTCCGTTGATGTCCACTTGATCTATATAATCCAACCATCTAAGTAATTGAACGTTTATTCTTTTGACTAGATAAGTGTCGCTGTACATTCCGTACAGTTCAACATTTTATCTTCTTTTTCACCCTCCATCTATGCAGACGGGACCAAAAATTATACGAAGGATTTTTCTCTCAAAGCATTCTAAGGCGTTATCATCTTACATTGACAAGGTCCAAGCCTTAGCGTCATAAATGAGATCCGATTGCTCGAGAGAGGATCTTCTATATTCAAAGAAGCAGCCATTTGTTTGGTTTAAGCGCTGGAGTATTTGTCGAAATTTATACCTGGGCCTAGGTAGACGAAGTATTCAACTACCTCAAAGTTATATTTATGACGTCTTGTCCAACACGTAGTCGTTCCGTCTCTATTTTTGATGACAGCATAAACTTGGTCTTGCCCTCAAGCCCTCAATGACCACTTAACCCAACTTCACCGCTTCCATCGCAATGCTCAAACAAGCAACGCTGACATCACGCTTTGATATTATAACTATGTCAATATCATTGGCGGTTCTGAATTATTGGACAGACCTTTGGAAGATTGGGCCTAAAGTGTTAACGATTGAGTTTTGCATAATTATTTCTAGAACAATGTTGAAGAAATCACATAACAGTATGCATACGCTATTCAAAGCCATTCAACCTTTTTCGACATCAAATACATTTGTGACATCTGTTACCACCTTCTTAGAGTGGCTTGCATTCGCCATTGTCATTCTGCACAAACGAACAAATTTGACAGAGATACCAAAATAAGACATTTCTCTAGAAAGTTTTCCTCTATCGATACTGTTATACGCGGCCTTGAAATCAATGAATTGATGGTTGGATCGATTTAAAGTTCATGGGCTTTTTCCAAGACCTGCCGTTAAGTGTACATATATTTAGTCAATGGTGGACTTTCTTAGTTTGAAGCTACACTGATGTGAACCTATCAGGTTGTTTTCGAACGGCTTCAGATGTTCCCATAATATCACAGAAAGGATTTTATATAAGATACTGATGTCTCTGTAGTTGGTACTTTTTACTTCTAAGAAACCGGTGATCTTCTCCCCTCTACCCCTCGTAGAGCACAATGATCAATACATGCAGCACAAAACTTCTTAAGACTGTATTTCCCGATTATACCACCAAAGATGTCTTCACTTCCGAGCTTTTGGTAAAATTCTTCTAATTTTCTAATGTCATTGCCATGGCACTGCTCATTTGTCTTGCCCAGGAGCTCGTATAGAATATACTCACATTGATAGTTCAAAACGCGCCACACATATCCCACAACTAAATTAAGTAAGTAAATTATTATTATATTGTAAGGTAGGTACCTACTATTAACCTTTTTTAAACAGCTATAGCCAAAAGTTATACCATTTTTGTGGGTTTCGTATTGAATCCCAAAAAAAAAAAGAATCCCCACGGGATAATATCCCCAAACAAATTTAAGCCACAAATGGACAAAATCCCCAACTAAATAATTTATTTTGCCAAAATCCCCACGAAATCTCCAAATCCCCTGTATCCGTGCATTTCTTCATTTATGCATGCAGTTTTTAGAAAAACTCTCATGAAATTCTCTTATTGTGATATTAATAAATGATAATGATAAACAGTTTCCAAACAGAAACTCACTATGAAGGCATGCACTTCTCAATCTGACTTTAGTATTCATAGAGAATCATTGTATTCATAGTGCTTGCTTAGTGCTGTCTAAGTGTTGTTTTGTAGTGCCGAGTATTCTGTTTTGGGGATATTCACTTGGGAATTTTCGCCCTGGGTATTCTCTCTTTGGGAATTTTGCTGCTGGGGATTTCGTTTTGGGAATTATGGATTTGGGGATTTTCTTTTGGGGATTATATCTTGGGGGAAATTATTATTATTATTATTATTATTATTATTAAATTCTTTATTATTTTTTCAATAAACGTTATAAAAATTAACTTAAGAATAAGGGCGTGGCAATCATGCCGTCTGCCTGATATGACATTTCATTTGAATTGAAAAATATAAATAAATAAAGTAACATTTGGTAATTAAATATGTGTGTATAAATATGAAAGTATCATTTACTTGCTTCTCTTAAACAATATAATTAGAGCTTGAGGTTAAAGAATTTGAAATAATAAACTATTCAATTTTAATGATTTGAAACATAAAATAATATGATGCTAAAAGCACAGTTTTAATTCAATTAGATGAGATTAAGCAATTTTAATGATTTGTAACATAAAGGTTAAATTCAATTATAGTGATTTGTAACACAAAAAATAAATAAATACAGTTTCAATAATTTTTGTAATTATATAATGTAAGTTTGAAACACAAGATTTGGCCAAATGATCAGATGAAGGTCTAAAAACTGTTTCGGTAAGAAAGAGCATGCTGACAGTATTCGTATAGTTTACGCCATCCATATTCACCATTGAGAATCTCATAAAATTGAGATAAATTTAAAAAACTATAATTGAAATAAAGTCGACGAATTTCTTGAAGGATTGGACAAATAGCCACGAAATGGTAAACATCCTCTAATTCTCTACGGTTGCATAAGTTACAAAGTTGAGGCAAATCGTTTCTGTATGGAATATAGTTTAGGTTTAGGATTTCAACTCTTGTTCTAAATACAATACTGATAGTCTGGACTGAAAACTCAGAACGGAAATAGTTGACATCTGATAAAAGTTCATGGTTAAGATTTCTATATATACTTCTAGATGTGGAGGACTTTGCTTTATCTAAATTTTTAGTATACAATTTTTCGTCAATCTTCGCAATAAGATTTGAAAATTGATCTTGCCATTCATCGATGTTGGACACAGTAAGAGATAGAGCAAAATCATGCGAAAGGGCAAGCTGGTTCCATTCCTTGAAGGGGGATGAGTTTGTAAGTAGCAAATTTTTCAGAATAACTTTATGAAGACAGCCGTCACTCCTTTTTATGAGTTTTGTTAGAAAATCAGCATTTGATTTTAGATTCCGTATAAATATTGGTGTTATCCCTGATTCTACGTATATTGAGTAGTTCGGTGTTGAGTTGGGCAATCGAAATAAGCGCTTGAAGAAAAACCTATGTAAGTTTTCGAAAGCTTCTAATGGTATAAATCCGAAAACTTGAGCACCATAAGACATGCACGCATTGACAGTTGCGTTAAAAACACGGTATTTGGAACTAATGCCAATGTTTTGATTAGCAAAAAATTTTGGCCACATCATATTGAGTGCAAGTTTAGCTTCTGTAACTTTCATTTGCGAATGCTTGACAAAGCTTAGATTGTTCGTCATTAAAACTCCTAAATATTTGAATTCCTGTACGACTTCAATACGAGCATTGTTGTAAGTCCAATATTCATTTAGAGACCTTCTACTTTGCCTTTTTTCGAAAATTAGGATTTTTGTCTTTTGTGTATTAACTTGGAGACCCCAAGTTTTACAGAAAATGCTAAGTTTATTGATTTGGAGCTGTAGCGTGGATGGATTATCTGCCATAATTACCAGGTCATCCGCGTACAATAAAACTTTAATTGAATCACCAGCAAAAAAAACTCCACCGGGAAGAATATCTGATATTTCATCAATGAATAAAGCAAAAAGTAATGGACTCAGGATACATCCCTGAGGGACTCCAGCAGTTGTTTCAAACGAATGTGAGAAATCATTTCCATCCCATACTGTTGCAGTCGATGATGAAAGAAACTTCAGATACATAGAAAGAAATTTGTGAGATAGACCCAAACATGACAATTTGTAAATTAAAGCTTGTCGATTTATCTTATCAAAGGCCGCTCTAAAATCAATAAAGCAAGTGTATAACTTTTTATTTTTGTCAATGAATTTTTTGGCAATACTATAAAGAGCAAAAATATGATCCATGGTCGAAAAACCTGGGCGGAAGCCTGCTTGGAATTTGCTAAGCAAATGATTATTTTCAACCCAATTTGAAAGCCTTTTGTATAAAATTGTCGCAAAAATTTTCCTGATTGAATTTAGAATAGAAATTCCTCTATAGTTTTCGACTAATGTGGGGTCTCCTTTCTTGAAAATAGGAAAAATTATGGATTCGTTGAAACTACTGGGAACATAAGGGCCGTTAAACATGGTGTTGAAGAAAAGGACAAGATAATGTTTAAACTCCAACGTACTATGTTTATAAAATTCCAGTGGAATACCGTCCGTACCTGGAGATTTATTGCTTTTCATTGCATGAAATGTTGATTCTAATTCTAGTAAAGAAATAGGAGAATCTAACTCATTGACTACAATCTTGGGCATTGCGTAATCAAAAGTATGAATATTATCCTCCGCCGACAAAAGAGTTTTAAAATGAGCTGCTAGTGTCTCAGCGTCAAGAGAGCTATTCATACATTGGCTACGCCCGCCAAGTACACGGACAGTGGTCCAAAACGTTTTAGAGTCTTTACAGGATTCAAGCTTATTTGCTAAGTTTCTGATATATTCATTTTTTTTATCAAGACAAGTCTGTTTGAATCTTTTGTTAGCCTGAGTATACATGTTTTTAAAAAAATGAGAGTTCGTAGATCTAAAAACTTTAAGAAAAGCGAATGAAATTTTTCTGAGGTTTTCACACTCTCTATCGAACCATTTATTTACCGGTAATTTTTTTTTCTTTGTTGCTGAAAAGGGAGCAGCTTTCCTGATTAATCCAACTATACTTTCAATTGCTTGATCGATAGAACTGCCAGTAAGCGGAAGCAAAGAATTAATATGCCGATTCATAAGTCTTGTGTATAATGAACCGTTGTTGTCTGACCAAAAGAGTTTATTTAATTGACTAGAATTTTCCTGTCGAGTTCTCGTCACAAATTTTGATTTAACTACTACAGGCATATGTGCAGAATATATAGAGGAAATTACTTCAAAGTCTATAACGGAGGAAAGCCAATATCCCGAAACAAAAGCAAAATCGATTACCGATTGGCCCTGCCCACTCAGAAATGTAAAATCACCGTACATGTCGCCTTTGGATGAACCATTCAAAACATATAAACCGAAAGATTCTAAAAAATCAGTTAAAAGCTTGCCGTTACGATTGAAGACATCATCTTTTGAGTTGAGGGGAAATTATCACCAACCCCATTTTTGTAAGTTTGATTTGAATTGTTTTTCAAACTATAAATGCTATCCGAAAAAGTTACACAAACATTTACCGACAAGAACCATAGGTAATACATTATTGGCTTTTTCCCTTTAGCACCCCCTTCTTAACTGTTTTTTACTCTATCAATCATATTAGACCACTTATATATTTATTTTTATCAACACAATTCTATTTCCAATCGATCTTCTAAATTAAAATTAAAATGATTTCATGCATAACTCTCTAGTCTCTATAAATCAATCCAATTAAGATATGTTATTATTTTATGATAGATGTGATTTGTTAATTCATCATTCTTTACTCAAACTCGTATAAGCAGCTTTTGATCTTTTTATTTCGAAGAAGAATATAATCTTCAGCCATCACCATGGGTCTTTTTGATCGTAAATTTATTCTTAATCAGATAACAAGATTGTCGTAAAACTGGGCTCTCTTTTGATCTATCACAGATTACCACCAGCTGCAGTCGCATCTCGCATCCCCCTTTCCTTTCTCTCTTTGTTTCAATATTTGCTCTACAATTTTAGAAGAATGACAGTAAAACAATCAAAATTGATGTGAATGCATCTAATGGATTCGAATGACCGACCAAATGATGATGATGAACACACGAAAAACTCATAAACGTTTCCACCGCCATTGGGGTTGTAATATAAAATTTTCGTATAGCTATACACTATACAGCTATGTAGATATGTAGATGGCCTGCGTGCGTCGCGTCGTGTATAGTATATGTCCGTTAAGAGCTGAATAGTGAAATGCCGCTGAGCGTGTGTTTATTTTTGTGTTATTTTACGACAGCGACAATAACTGAGCAGTGCTGTTCATAAGCATAGTTTTGATGACCAGTGTCACCGATCTCGGCGATCTCAGCGCTCTCGCGAGACAAGAATTTACGAACTGGCGCCGTGAACACTAAAAATGTCATAACACGTCAAACATAACCGTTTAACAAATTTCATCGAATGTCAAGCAATAAGCATCTCAGGAAAACACAACATCCCATCCCATCCCATCACATCAACAAGAGACCATGCGGTGTTATACTTCAACAGTGGTTAACCCATCTGCTGCTCCCATTGCATTTGAGGTACCGCAGGTTTCGTTTATTGGACCACATTTTATAGGAATATAAAACAAAAGTTTCAATTAAGTTGTCATTTTACTATAGATACGACGATACCGTCTTGTTTTGTTTTTGGATTTGGACTTTAAGATTGGACAAATTAAAAGCACTTAAATGCAGACTATTTATACAATCTTATGAAGCATTGATTCTGTTTGGACTTGCGGAGACATTTGGTTTCGGATTTTAACGAGCTTTTAACTAGCTTGAAAGTTATGCTGGTTGTATAAAAATGAATGGATACAAAATAACTTTATTAAAATTGGTTTTATGGTTTAATACGTCATATGTTGGATTGTTGGTAGTTTGGATTATATGGCGATAGCGCCCCCTAACAGTGATGTAGCAATTTTGTATTTTTTGTATATATTGTATAGGGTCGTGCACTTGAAGACTTTAGGGTGTGCAAAGTGTGTTGTGATTACTTCCGCGTGCGAACATCACATTCGTCTTATTAAATGGGCAATAAAATGTTTCTTTTATTTTTCGGTACAATCCAATATACGCCTTTATACGTTTTTCAATATATGTAGGAATACATACCTATATGAGTATATATATTATATATTCTTCCTCTTCGCAGCTTCAGAGGTGTTAAGAGAGTAAAGAAATGACTCGAGTGGAGGAGTTGAAATCTTTCCAATTCTTCAAAAAAAACAAAACGCCAGTGGCTAAGTTACAATGAACATTTTCTGGTTGGGTCTGCGTCTGCGTTTGAGTTTACGTCTGCGCCGAGCAATTTCGAAGCAAGGTGGAGGAGTTGCACTGCGCATGCGCGTCGTCGTCGATTTATGAACTCTGTGTGGCTATGGCTGGCTGTCAGATATGTTCACATTTCATAAATTTAAACTTTGTAAAGGAGACGGTACATAGGTATAGCATCAGTGTGCCATATGGTAAATGGACAGGCACAACAACCTGTTGCGTTCATCCCGAAGTCAGTGGGCTGGATGTAATGGCCAGATTTAAGCATCGCTATCAGCCTCCTCCGCTTGTACGAGAAGAGTTTTTGCGAGTATACACAAATCGCGGATGCGATTTGTCATTTTTCAAATTTGAAATCCAGCGGCTTTCGTTTGTCTTTCGGGCTTACCATAGCCATACAGAGACAGGGAAAAGCAACGGGCAGCGGGAAGCATAAGAAATTTGCCTTCTGGTTAAGATATAGAAACATGAAGTCTTTCGATTCGTTCGGTATATTATCCGTTTGGTGGTCGCACGTTTCGTTACACACATATCCTGTCTAGTTTGGTGTCAAAGGTTATCTTGGCCAATAAGGTAATTGGTTGGACGTTTGTTTTGATGCGATAAATGCCCATCTTTGGCTACTTGGGAAATAATGGCGTAAATTTGAAGTCAGTAGATGATTGAAGACCTGACCGCCTACTGTCAGATTGTGTGTTATATCGTTGTCGTTAGTGAAACTATCGAAGTAAACATTTTTGAAATAATGGATATAATGTGGTTGATATGTATGTTTGTGTATTTGTATAGGTGAAGTGTATACAATTGTGTTTAATTTCTGTTTCAAGTTTTTTAAAGAATTACAACTTTTGATCATCCTGCAGCTTGCTTTCTTTAACCATTTACAGTTTCGGAAAATCAATTTTGAAGAAAAGCTAAACAGTAAAAATGTTCTGTTTTTAGAAGATGGTAAATTGTCCCGCAACTTATTAATTGTGTTTTTATATCTCGATAATGTTTTATGTGTTGAGGATATTGCCAATGGCGTACATTTCCTGAAAGCATTTACATATACATAGAAGCTGAAAAAACTAAATTACTGTTTTCAACATTTGTTATAATATTGAGCAAAATCGAATTGACAGTTGTTTTTTATAAAAAAAAGAACCTAAAAAACATTACTAAAAGTTGGTAAAAATTGATTTTCGACTCATATATCTTTTCAAAAATTAAAAATATTGGCTTCAAACTTATTTTATCTCACAGAAGGTATTGCTTTCGACATTGAGTACATTTTTTATGAAAATCCAACAGATCATTTTTTCACAAAAAATTTAAATCTACAAAAAAATACGCAAAATTGTTAAACATTGATGTTTACACCTACGATTTGCCGAGGCTTCAAAATTGTGAATTTGGAATGTACGCAGTTGATATTGCTGTATGTATTGTATATGCTTCAGGTGTATACGAGTACATACGCTTCTTCTATTTTCAATACAAAATTGAAGAATCATGCAAAATGCTCTTAATCTGTATTTGAATACTATAAACAGTGGAAAATCAAAATAAATGCAGGGAAAAGTTCTTTTCACAAGAAAAGGAAAGAGCTGTTTTTTATCCAGCTCAAATCGTAAGTTTAATAACTGTTATATTCCTTGTTTAAGTTCTTTCAAGTACTTAGGTGTTTACTTAGACAAGAGACTGACATTTAAGGAATATATTCAAAATACTTTAAATAAGATAAACCTAGCAATTAGAATATTGTACCCCTTAATAAATCGAAATTCTCTTCTCAGCAACAAGCTCACTATTTTCAAAGTTGTTTTTCAAGCTTTTATTTTGTATAACACATACTGTACGCCAGAGAGAAAAAACTAATCGAGAGAGCCAAATTTCCTCGTCTCCGTCCCTTCGAAACCTCTTACTCTCATTTTTTTATAGCGTGTTGAATTCGTATCGGTGTATACATGTTTTCCGGGAAATGCGACATTTCTCATTTTTGTTTATTGACAGCCAAGAAGGCTAAGTTTTTTAAAGTCTCATTATAATATTTGTAATTCTCATGAATTTCTTTTTTTTTTATTTTGCTAACATCTTGTCGTTTTTATATCTACAAAAATACTCCTATAATTCAAATTAATTCTAGCAAAACATTTTTGTTTGTCAATAAATAACGGGAGAAGTTATACCGGTAGTTCGTGGTGAATTTGTTTGTCTCTTCTTTTTCTCTAAGTTACAGATAGATGGCATTAATAACCAAAACAAGAAAGGATGTGTGCAGAAAGAGTGTAACAAGGTTAAGATTTTTTAGACTAGACTTTATTTATATTATTTAAAATATACTGCATTGAATTATTTTACATTGAATTATAAAAGGCGGAAATAATAAAGTTCTACAGTTTACCAGGAAAATTTATATAAAATATCCATATCTTCTGCAATTGCGGTATCAATCGATATTTTCTGGAATTTAGTGTTAACGTAAAATTTTTTTGTCATAAATTAATTTTTCAGCTTTTTTATACACCAAAAAAATCAATTATGAAATTTGGCTGCGATAATAATTTACTTGAACACAGCATTTTCTATGTTTATAGTTATTCAGGTTTAGCCCTTAACTTTGATTTGCATTTATTTATGAATAGCCTAAAAAGTTTAGCAAACATCTATGAATAAGCCACAATGCACTTTCAGAAAAAACTGTAGTTAGAACTTTTCCTCAAAGATTTTTCCTTGTCGGTATATAACTGAAAGATAAGATATACATAAATAGTTAGAACTGGAAAACTTATAAAAATGATGCGTAAGACTTAAATTTTGGTTGAAAAACAAATTTGTATATTCTTTTCACAAAACCACTGACCTAGCGAGAATACAAATATTTTTACTTTTGTACAAAACTACTTTTCGGCTTATGTAGTTAAGCCTTTAAAAGCAACACACTAGCTTAGTGGAAAGCAGTAAGAATAGCTTATCACCTATTCACAAATCTTATGCAATGAAAATTTGCAACAGAAGTAACAAGTTGACGGTCCTTTTATTTAGTCTCTTTTTAAATCACTTATTTTCAGCATTTTGGAAATGTCGTGATTAATGTTAAGAAAATAAACAACGAGTACACACAAATAAAATAGGAATGGAAAAAAGAGATGAGTATATAAAAATGTTTTCAATGTTCCTGCGTTGTTTTATTTCATCTTATTCTGTAACTCTCGTTTTCAATGTTCCTGCAACTCTCGCATCGATAAACTCTAAAAATTGAAACAAATCTGAGTTTTTTTGCATTTTGCAACGGTCTGAGCGAAAATTAAACGCAGCTTATAATAAAAAAATAATAGTAGTAGTGCTTTCAGAGTTGTATGTTTCTAGGTCCTAATTCTCATTGGACTGTTGCACCACCTAATTTATTTTACTTACTTAATGATTACAACTGGCTTAAAATAACTAACTAATATTTATCTAAATGCGTAATTTAGAATTGTTTCTAAATCTTCATTGTTCTGGCACCTAACAAGAGTAATTAATTTCACTTCATATTGGAATGATATTACTCTCAAACGAACACAATGAGAGTACCAAAAAGTTGTTCATACACAATTTTGAATTTTCTTTGAACACCTCTGAACAGCTGACTACATCCGCCATTTTTCAAAGGTGTTCGCCATTTTTCAAAGGTGTTCGCCATTTTTAAAAGGTGATGAGCAGAGAGGAAAGAGAGAAAAGTGTTTTCTCTCTGGTGGTGAGTATGCACACCAACTTGCATAAGTAATTTGTAATTTGCATAATTAATTTGTTCCCCACATTTTTTTTATATGGAGTTCATACATATGCAAGTTGGTGTGCAACCGTCGAAGTTGGTTCTCTCTATTAGTTCTTTTCTCTCTGCTGTACGCTGCCATTGGCAGTACACTTCCAAAATACAAGGATAAGAATCCTAAAACGAACATAAAAAGCTGAGGGTATTGTCATCAGCAAAACAAGAAAGAGGGTTAAAAGATTCGGACAGAAGATCATATATAAAATTGAGGAAGAATGCATTTATTTTGTGGATTTGAAGCCGTATAGTAATATTTGAATTGAACTTTCCGAAAGGTAGTTTCTAACCCAACAAAGAAGAGATTCATTGTTACCAAATGCATGCATTCTTGATAAGCGAGCATCATAAGTCTGGCATCAAGACTCTAAAAAATGTTTTTTAAATATTTCCATATTCAAAATACACGCACACGACGCCAAATCACAGAGCGAACTGAACTATCGGCCGACTAAACAATCGTCATTTATGCGCAGGCGTGTAAGCGCTAATACTGATTAAACAGTCGGCCCATAGTTGGCCGACAAATTAGTTTGAATGTAATCGGGTAGCCTATCAAACTTTTTTATCGGCCGATACTGAATCGCTGTAGTGTGCGCATATGCATTCCTCTCCATACTGATTATTGATTAAGAAGCCGACCAAACTATCGGCCGATAAAAAGTCTGCAGTCTGCGGGGGCTCTATATCCACTCCTAATGAGATCTGTAGATTAGGACAAATGACAAAGCTTAAGCAGTAGTACAGGAGGACTCATGTTATTCATTCGCAGCACCGGATAGAAAATCTACAAAACATTATTAAAAAGCCTCCCTATCCTCAACGTGTCAATGTTTTGTGCAATTTTCTAAATGTTGCTTGGCGGTTGTGATTGGTTGTTACCAATTCGAAAATGAGAAAAAGTTATTGCAATGAATGGATTGGGCTACTATTTACAAAGCTATGAATAATGAATTTTATTTCTCGGAATTGGAAAATTTGATTTGGGCGAAGATGTTTATTTTCAAAAAGACGGCTGGTGCTACGTGATGGTACTCAAGACAAGAAAAGTTTCCTGGCCTCTTATTGAGTTGTGAGAAACTGCTTGGAACTGATTTGATCTGTCCCTTGGATTCAAAGCATTTTCTAGATACCTACGCTATGTACTGTACGTCCGCATTTGTTAATAACATATTCACACATAATACACAGAAGATTGTCTCATAAATATGAAAGTCCATGTTGAAGCAGCTATTTCACTTTTTGACTCGTAAGTTAAAAAAAAAACAATCTAACAGTACCAACCTATATAACAAGCTTATAAGCTGATAGAGTCATGTACGATATTTCATCATAAAGAGTCATTACTATATAAGCCCCATCAGCATCAGGAAGGAGAAAAAATGAATTTCCTTAGTGAAGGCTTTTTATTAAATGATAACGAGCCAAAAGGAAGACTCCTCGTCGCTCGGCCTCACCTCAACAGCCATTCAGCGATAGAGACTGAAGAAAGCAATCTGTGCATCATATTTGCTCTTCATTAAAACAAACTGAAGGCTGCTGCAGCACCAAACCAAGACCAACTCAAGCAGGCTATGCTTTATTCGTATAGCCGGCAATTTATCACAAAATAATATTTCATTTTTGTTCAAATAATGTCCGACGACACACTTCAGGCGACATACAGAGTAGTGGATCCAGTTTTAAAACCTGACTCATGGCTATAGTGTGTCCCTTCATCATCGTCAACCTGCAAGAGCTACTTTAACATTTTTTTTTTAACATAACTTAACGCCTTGGGAATCGTAGTGATAATACCATTCCATGCCGCAAATCGCTGTCAATAATTGCAGTTTGCATTGAGGACACAGTCATTTTTCGTATGCTATAGGATCAGTCTTGAGTCTTCTTAGAGTATGTATAGGTATACAAACGTTCGTTCGTACAAACCAAACTTTATAAGCAACAAGCCAACCATCAACTTTATAACATAGCAATCTGAGGTATTTTTTTGTGAGCGATTATTTATTAACTTGTTTTCATTTTGTAAAATTGAGAGTTTTAATGTGTTCCATACACCGTGGTCATATCAACACACACAGTCATTTGGCACACAAGCTGATAAGGTTTTAGCCCAAGTTCCAAAGAGGAGAGAACCCTCTTGGCTAGTCGCGTCCGTCAGCAGCGTCCCAAACATACCTGGCTATTTTAATTTAATGTACTTACATGATCAGGACGTTATCAAGTGTAGAGACTCTTATCGTGTCCTTAGTGTTGCCGAAGAAGAAATCCTGGGTATATTAAATTGTTTTTTGTTCATTTTATTAAGGAATTCTCCACAAAGCCATATTCAGGCCCGGCCGTACCGTCACCGACCCGTCCGTTGTTGTCTTCGACTTTATTCGTTTTGTTAGGTGGCGTGTGGGATTATATGTGCATGACATCTCATGATCTTTGGTTGGTGCGAAGTACCTGATTTGGAACGTATTAAGTGCCAATTTTAATTTACTGATAACAAATGAAATACGAGAAACGATTGAAAGGCGGTTATTTGATTAGGTAGAAAACGCTTGGATTTTTTTTTTACTGAAATATTGCTCAGTTGAAAGAAAAGTTAAAATCTTAGAGTCGTTATTCGTCACGATAAATCTATTCATAAAAATAAAACGAAAATAAATTATTAATTAGGTGAAAGTGACACTACTTTTCATGTTTTCTGTCGGTAAACGGTTTTTCTTTTTAATACATCACTAGTGGTAAAAACTACCGTAAAATTTGAATTCAAATTATGTGTGCAAACCTATAGGTGGTACAACTGTCACTTAAACCTGTGCCAAATAATAAATAAATTAGGCGGCGCAACAGCTCGTAAGTAAATAGAGCCTAGCGGTCTAATAACAGCATTGGCCATTCCGTAATTCTTAATTATTTAGAATCAATTCCAAAGCACACAGACTGACCAACCATTCCTCAACTACAGTTCGATAGAAACTTCCAGATTTCTATACTTTAGAGAACTTTCTTGGAGGATAGGGTATTCCTCCACTTCTATACCGATGGATCAAATACCAATAAGTTTCTCCTTTCGTCTTACCAATCACTTAAGCGTGTTCCAGGTATAGAATTTTTGGTGATAAAAGAAGTCTTGGAATGGCTTATAGAAAACGTCATATCAACATCTGATATTCGGATTTTCTCAGACAGGCAGGCTGCCGTTGAATCTTTGAACTTTGTCTCTACAAACTCTATATAACATTCAATAACTGTAGATCATCTCTAATGGAGATTGCACAACAGTTTTACATTCCCCTTTACTAGGTGCCTGATCTTAGACACCTTGCCTATCCAACCAGATTAAAAATTTTAATCATAAAAAGTGGAAAAAAAAGTTTTTCCGAGCCACTGAGAGTGAGAATACCGGGACGCAACACCAATACACCAAATTTGATAGACTAAAAGGCGTACAGCTACTTCGAATTTAAAATTCAACATCCCAGCAATTAGTACATTATCTTCTACTTGAATTTAGATAGAATTTGTTTTGATAGATTTCAACATTAGACATTTCAGGAAATTATAAAGCAGATGAACTCGCCAAAAATGGTACAGTATTACCCGTTCGAACAGTTTTTTTGAAAGCTGGCATAATAGTCGGTTCGTGTAAGCTTTTAATTTAACTGGGCATCTCTGTGAGGTCGTTGTGGCGAATTTTTGCGAAAAGATCTTGGCCTACATCCTTACAAGATTAAATTGACGCAAGAACTGAAGCCGCTTGACCATTAGAAGCGTCGTATGTTCGTGAATTGGGCTGATCAACATACTTGAAAATAATTCGGATTTTCATGGAAAAACCATCTTCAGCGATGAGACTAATTTCTGGGTAAATGGCTTCGTCAATAAACAAAATATGCGGTATTGGTCATGCAGCAATACACACGTACTCCGTGAGTTATCATTGCATCCCGAAAAAATTACGGTTTGGTGTGGTTTATGGGCCGTACTTCTTCCGTGGTGATCAAGACCGGCACGTTACTGTGAATGGAGATCGCTACCGTTCAATGATAACCGAATATTTTTGGCCCCAATTGGATGATATGGAGACTTGGAGGACATGTGGTTCCAACAGGACGGCCGGCGCCACAAGCCACACAGCGAATGTCACAACCAATGTATTAGAAACCAAGTTTGGAGAACGTGTTATATCACGAAAAGGTCCAGTCGCTTGGCCGCTTCGGTAGTGCGATTTGACACCGTTAGACTATTTCCTGTGGGGCTACGTCAAGTTTATGGTCTATGCTAACAAGCCAGCGACGATTGATGAACTTCGTACGAATATCGAACGTGAAATTGTAGCAGTATCGGCCGATTTATGCTTGAAAAACGTCTAAAATTGGGTTCAACGTCTGGACTTCTTCAAGCATGCTCGTGGTGGCCATGCAAAAGAAATCGAGTTCAATACATAATGGCACGTACTTTCACAGAAATAAAGAATTTCATTGATATCCAAAACCGTTTTTTTTGTTTAAAAAATATTTATTGATATTTATTGAAAAACCCGATATATGCAATTGGTTTCAATAAACCTTTTATAACTCATAATTGGGATATACCAAGACAGAAGACCGAACAATAAAACAATCTGAATACTATTATAACATGAATTGATGCATGAATAAAATCGAAATTTTTGGGTGGTGTGATGCCAACAACGTGGAAGTTCCGCCCACTGCAACAGTGGTACAGTGTCAACAAGGATAACCAATAGAAAACAGTGAAAATTCAGAACATTCCGAACATCCCGAGCATTTTGAACGTTGAATAACATTTAGAAAATGAAAAAAACTCACATTGATAAAGTAATTCGCATTCTTCAAAAAGAAATAAGCAAATTGATCGCATTACGCAAAAAATTGAATTTGTTTTACGAAGAAAGTGAATCGAGTAGATTAGTTGCACCATCTTTAAAAGATATAAAGCACTCGATTTCTGAATATTCCGGCGATCATTCTTACGAAGCATATAAGTGGCTAGATACTTTTGGACGTATGTGTGAATCATTTGAAATCTATTCGTCGACTTATATAATCATATTCCGCAGCTGAACGGTTTCTACGCATTGACGATTCCTAGACTTATGATGAATTCCGCGGAAAATTTCCTTCATATTTTGGAACCCTACCTTAACCCTAACCTACCCTTCGGGTAGGGGTTAAGAATTTACCCGAAGTAAGGTATGCTTGTCGTAAAAGGCGACTAAAATCCAATCTCCGTATACTGAGAACTACATAAGTATACAAAATATGCAATGGAAAAAACAAATAGATTAATTACCCCAGGTGGAAAGCCAGTTTCTCTGGCAAATCCATCCTCTTCGGAGGCAGGCTCTACGGATTCTGGGGAGAGCCATTTATTGCATTTGATAAATCCTTTCGCGAAAGCGCATAAGGTCCCTCGATCACCTCCATCTGTACCGAGAGTTACCGCCAGAAAGAGTCCACCGGTTGTGCCAAAAGGCACTAAAAGCGACTCACCGAAAACAAACAGTTTTGAGCAGGACAATTGTGAACTGCAAAAGAAGCTGAACGAAATGATAAGACTCTACGAAGAGCTTAAAAAAGAAGTCGAAAGTCTTCGTGAAGAGAACAAGATGTTAAAAACTTCTGAAAACATGAAAGTAAATACTCTAAGTCCACAACATCGAGATCGGCACGAATATGAAACTGATGAAGATGAACTTGCTCGGGAAACTGAAAAAAGTAGACCTAGTAAAAAACGGAAGGCTGAAAATTCGCGGATTATAACAAAATTCTTCCTATTCTAAAAGAAACGGCGCAAAAGAATTTCAAAGCTACATCCACTCACAATAATACGTGGAAAATTAACGTAAATGATTCAGATTCTTATAGAAAACTGTCGAAAAAACTCAGCGATGAAAAAATTGAATGGTATAGTTATTCAATTAAAGAAGAAAGACCTCTACGTTTGTTGCTAGAGGACTTCATCCCTCTTGTTCAAAAGAAGACATCCTTTCGGACTTAAAAACCAAAGGATTTAAGATTCTTGACGCAACAAATCTTTTGAAGCGAGAAAAAGGAATCGAAACCGCTTATATAAAACGCGCTCTTCCGCTTTTTATTCTAAGTTTCGATAAAAATGAAAATGTAGACAATGTTTATAATATTAAAACTATAATGAATATTGTTGTAAAAATCGAACCACTAAGAAAGAACAAACGCCTTATTCCTCAGTGCAAGCGATGTCAAGGTTTTAACCATACAGCAGCTTATTGTCAGAAGGACCCCGTTTGCGTTAAATGCGCGGGAAAGCACATGACTGATGTATGCCGTCTTAAAAAAGAAACTCCGGCTACATGCGCGAATTGCAAAGGTAATCATCCAGCAAATTACCGTGGCTGTGAGGTCGCAAAGGAAATGTTAAAGAGGCGCGAAGAATTTAGTAAGAAAACTAAAAAAAATACCTCAAAGCAAAACAAAGAATTAAAATTAAAAACCAAGACTAATACTCAAGCGTCGAGTAAAACGGACGGGAAAAATAATGAAAACGTTTTACCCTCAGAAAACATAAAAACAAAAAAGACGAACACGTACGCTCAAGTCACGGCGCCCGAAAAACCTAAAACTATTAAACCTGACTCCGTTCAAAATGTATTTTCCCTTATACTTGAACGATTAGAAGAACAAGGGAGAATTAACACAATTATTCTTGAGAAATTGGACAAATTTGAGTCGGCGGCTCTTAAAACACCAAATTTACCGTAAACATGGATCAGTTGTCCCAACAACTCAAAATAATAACATGGAACGCGAACGGACTTACCGCAAAAATCGAAGAACTAGAAACGGTTCTACTTAACGAAAGAATAGATATTTGTTTGATCTCTGAAACTCATTTGAAAAAAGACTCATATTTAAGTATTAAAGGTTATTCGGCTTACCACGCATGCCATCCATCCGAAAGAGCAAGGGGTGGTTCTTGGGTATTTATCAGAGAAAATATCAATCATTCGTTTGAGATAAATATCGAGCTCGATACAATGCAAGTTACTTCCGTTAGCATAAAACATAAAAGTTAGACACGTATTTTTTAATATTGCGTCTATTTACTGTCCTCCTCGGTCCAAGATAGACAAAAACGATTTTAAAGATCTTTTCAACGCTTTAGGTCCAAAATTTATTATTGGCGGCGACTTCAATTCGAAACATTCATTTTGGGGATCACGTTGCATTTCGACGAAGGGTAGACAACTCTACAAAGCGGGTATTGAATGTAACGTTGAATTTTTCTCATCAGGAAAACCAACGTATTGGCCAACCGATACAGCGAAAACACCCGATCTTGTTGACTTTTTCATCGCAAGAGGAATGAACAGAAAATATATGACAGTAGATGATAACTTCGATTTTTCTACGGATCACTCGGCCGTTATCTTAACAATAAACAGTAACGTAATCGAAAAAGAAAAGCCCCTAATTTTAACAAATAATAACACAAATTGGGATAAATTCAAAGAAGATTGCGAAAATAGAATTATACTGAACGTCTCTTTGCAAACTCCGTTTGAGTTAGAAGATGAAACAGAAAAATTTATAAATATTGTTCAAGAAGCAGCTTGGAATAATACTCCGATCTGTAGTAAAAAGTCAAGGCAATACGAAGAAAAAATTCCAGAAGATATAAAAGAATTGATACGCGAAAAACGAAAAGCTCGAAAAGTATGGCAGCAATCACGTGCTCCTCAGCATAAAAGTGTCGTCAACTTTTTATCAAACAAGATTAAAAATTTGTTACGAGATTTTAAAAACAGCGAGAATTCTGCCTATCTATCTGCCTATCTTAACAGCAGACAAAAAAACGAATTATTCTCTTTGGAAGACGATAAAAGGTATTAAAAAGCCTCAAATAATGTCGGCACCTATTCGAAAAAATAATTCTGAATGGGCAAAAACTGATAAGGAAAAGGCGGATTTATTTGCTAAGCACCTTGAGGAAACGTTCAAACCTTTCGATGGTCAAGAGCTTCTGACTAATGACGGAGAGCTCCAACCAGCGCCGGACAATTTTTCTATCAGGAATATTACTTTGACTGAACTTGTCCAGGAAATAAAACGGCAGAAAAATAATAAAGCTCCTGGCTACGACCTGATTAACGGTCGTGTCCTCAAAGAGTTGCCTAAAAAAGCAATGGTTAAGCTCTTACAGCTCACTAACGCTGCTTTAAGACTTGCTTACGTACCCACGCAATGGAAAGTCGCCGAAGTAATAATGATCCCCAAACCGGATAAGCCACCGAATGAGAAAAAATCGTATAGACCAATTTCTCTCTTACCAATTATATCTAAAATATTTGAAAAATTGCTTCTTAAACGAATGCTACCAATTATTGAAGAAAAACGTTTAATTCCCGACCACCAATTCGGTTTCCGGAATAATCACTCGACAATTGATCAGGTTTACCGAATAACTAACGAAATTGAAAAAGCATTTGAAGAAAAAAAGATTTGCTCAACTGCATTTCTTGACGTTTCTCAAGCTTTTGACAAAGTTTGGCATGACGGGCTAAAATATAAATTAAAAGTCTTTCCAGAGCAAATATATAACATTCCTGAATCTTGAGTTAAGCAAGGAACGGAGTATTCGGAGTTTAAAGAAATAAACGCTGGGGTTCCCCAGGGTAGCGTCCTTGGACCGATTTTGTTTGTTCTTTATACCCGAGATATACCCCAAACAGAAGGCACAACTTTAGGCACTTTTGCCGATGATACAGCTGTACTCGCAATATCGGATTCAATAGAAACGGCAACCTCTAAGCTTCAAAAGGCATTAAATAGCATTTCAGATTGGACAAAGAAATGGCGAATTGCTCTTAATGAAACGAAATCGACGCACACAAATTTTACGTATAAAAAAGTATATAACTTACCTATTTATATAAATTCTGTGCAAATTCCATACGCTAATGAAGCGAAGTATCTAGGCATGACTCTAGACGCGAAACTTAAATGGAAAGTTCATGTAAAAAAGAAACGCGATGAACTCGAAAATAAACTCCGCGAATTGACATGGCTTATTGGAAGATATTCCAATCTAAGCGTTTATAACAAGCTTCTTATTTATAAGCAAGTACTGAAACCAGTTTGGACGTACGGTATACAACTTTGGGGTTGTACCAACGAAAGAAATATACAAATTTTGCAAACATACCAAAACAAAGTACTTAAAATAATAGTAAATGCTCCATGGTATGTAAGAAATAGCGACTTACATAGAGATTTAAATATAAAATATGTAGAAAACGAAATTAAAAAATTTGCTACAGAGCTAAGATCACGACTTAGAAATCATAGTCATAACTTAATCCAACAATCTGTTAGCAAGGCGTTCGTTTTTCGGCGTCTGCACCGAACAAGACCTTCTGATCTAGCGCAAACAAATTAATCTCTCCACTCGAATTTTGTGGAATCTTCAGGTCCTCTCGTTGGGGAGCTTCCTGACAAAACGCGAACAAAATGACGCTAAAACTACTTGTTAAGCTGGACTTAGTTGTAGTAATAATATAGAAGATAAGGGAGGTGAGTTTTAGTCAGTAAAAATCTGACACTACTATAAGCATCGGGCTTATAGTGTCTCTGAAGATTTCTCACCTTCCTGCGAAAAAAAAAAATTATTCAATATCTGTAGTAATTGACAAAATGCGAAAAATAACTTTCACCTCAGAAAAATAATCGCGGTTATGGGATATATTTTGAAGATGGAGAGTCAAAAAAGTTCTTTACTTCTGCTCCGAAGTTAGACATTATTCCCTCATGCCCCGATTCCAAAAGCTCTGTTTCACATTATACCAGACTTACTTTGCTTTTTGGTACCGGAAGTAAAATTAGTTTGATCAAACGTTCCGTTGAACCTAAAGATATTCAGTTTGGACCAATGCAGCCATTCGGGCTTAGTGGAGTTTGTAATGTTAAAATCTACACTTTCGCTAAAATTGTAATTTATGTATTTTTTCTTGGAGTTATCGAATCAATCAAAATGTATGTTATTCCCGATTATTTATTTAAACATTCATTGTTTTCTAGCACCACAATTACCAATTGTTTTAAATAATATAGGTATTAAAATTTAAATTTCAGTACAAATTGAATTATATCCCCTTAATTTAGTTTTAAAACTACATACCTCCACGGCCACTAGAATGAGGCCATAAATTTTGCAATCGATTTTCGCATTTTATACGTGGTGGAAGTTTTGTACCGAAAAGTATACTTCCTGTGAATACGTACGTATTTCCCCATTAAAAATTCATAAAAAGTAAGGGGCTAATTTCGAACGTTGAAATTCCCCAAGATCTAATAATAATAATTAACTACTAAAAACGCGTATAAGAAGGTGCTTCACTTGGATGAGGCCATTGCGAATATTTCCGTGCTCAAGTTTACATGTGCGATCTTTAAAAGCTTGTGTACTTTCATTGAAAAAAAGAAATAACACCTACACCTGCTTCACCAACAATTTCTTCAATGTGAGAATACGACGTAACTAGCACATCATTACAGCCACACAGGATAACACAAGCTGAATTGATTGATCTTGTTAGGGACTTGGAAAAACACCAATGTGTTCACTATAGGCCATTGAATAAAGATAACTATTGGGGATAGTTTTTCATTACCCCTTATTGACGAATACTTAGAGAAGTTAAATGGAAGCAAATATTTGGCAACTTCAGATTTGAAAAATGGATTTCATCAAATTCGCTTGGATAAAGATTCCAGTATGAGTATGTAATCATAGCATTTTGTTTGAAGAATGGCCCACCCGTTTTCCAACACATAATCAAATATGACGCGCGTCCATTTTAAAATAAAAAGGATATGTGGTTGTTACTTTATATGATACTAGCGGCCCGTCCCGGTTCCGCACGGGTAAACATAAAAATAGGTACAGATATTTAAGTTATAAGCATGCTAATTAAAACGACCATGAATCACTAAATTAGAAAACTTTTTTTTGTCCCATCATTAATACTCTTCGCAGCGTATGCGATGAAAGACATTTTATGGCTAATTTTTTTTACACCTTCGGTTGTTTTTAATAGGAATTTCTTTCTATAGTAATCTAAGTCTAGTACTAAATATAGCTTATGTTACTGAGTGATAATGTAGCTTTCTAATGAAAAAAGAATTATTAAAATCGGTCCAGTACTTTTTGAGTTTATTCGTTACATACAAAAATACAAATACAAATATTAGTGTAGATAAACTTAGCTTCTAATACAGTTGGAATATTTTGATTTACTAACGACGACGTGACGATTAGCTGGATTTCGGCTTGAATTTACACTTAAAAATGTCAAAATAGAATACCTATAGGATTCAGTGTAAGTGAAAGGTCATAAGAACTAACAATCAACATTTAAATGCTATTAAGCAGTTTCCCATTTCTTGTAATGTTTTCAAACTACAAAAATGTCTTGGACTGTTTTTATTATTATTAACATAAAACTGAGACGATCAAAATATTTTTATTGAATTTATATTATTTGTGAGTTTTCTTTAAAAAATGTTGACTTTTCAAACACCTGAAAAGAATCTTTTCTGAAATTGCAATCCTCAAAAGTTATTATTGAGCAATCGCAGTTAACTGCTGCATTCATATTACGTTATTATGAATGAGGCATCCGTTCACCTGATATATTTTTGAACTCTGACTGATTTTCTTGTATTTAATTTTATGGCTTCACAAATAACATATAACTTAGTATCTCCGTAATATATACTCGTACCTAACCAATACTCTCTAAAGTAACCATTAAAATCGGCCGATGATCGGTTCGGAGCGAGATGGACTGGACATCAGAGAGGCCACATTTTTCATTTGAATGAAAGATCTACGATATGTCTATGTTATGTACATAAATATGTCCATAAGTGCGTTGCGTTGTGAGGCCTAAAGACCTTCACTTCATAAAATCGAGTGTGTGTTGCAATAAAATTCCTTCTGCTCTGTCCGCCTGACCCGGTTTATGTTGTATACTATACCCCCTCCTCCCCCTTCCTTGGGATGGCTTTCATTTATGGTCAGAGAACGCAATAATAATTTGCATGTTATGTGTAAAAAGCTGCATTATTGCTGTCATGTGTTTTTGCAACCAGCCAAAAGGACTCCGCTGACGACCAGCGACGCTGCTGAGTCAAATGATTGCACGAGCACTGAGCGCCGGCCTCCGCCACCTCCATCACCGCTTTAGCCGCTCAAAACCGCTGTCCAACAGCAAAACAACAAGAAAAAAGTATAAACAACAAACTCTTAAAAGATACTTAGATACATTTAGCAAAGAGATTCCTATCTATCTATGGCAAAGTGTTTGTAGTTTCTCGAGGTTTAAACCAGTGATGCGCACCAAATGACCGGCTATTACACGGACTTCGGAGTGTGTAATCGTGGTCCAGAGACCGCACAGCGAAGTTAAGATAGATCTGCAAATACATATAAATGTGTAGATACATTGAAAGATACATGATGTGTGTGATCCCGATGATAATGCAATTAAGAGATCATGTTTTGCAAACATGATGCTTCTTGCGATTCTCGCAGAGCAAGCCCAATCCTAAGCCCGAGCACTGATGCACTGTGATTAAGTTCCGCATTTGATTTGGTTACACTAAACTAAATTGGCATTCAATTTGCAGTGAAAATTATTCATTTCAATGGATGACTGTTTATAGTTTGCATACATTAAAGCGATAGACAGAGTTTTCCTTAGAATATAGAAGGATAGGTTACTTCGTCGAGGGAAACGATGGAGGTGACGCGACTTCTAGGTAGAAAAGACTCTTTGGTGGTCGTTGTGATGTTTTTCTTAAGATAATAGTACTGATGGGAAAACCAGGAAGTCTTCAGAAATAGATGGTGATGGCTCCATACAGTATAACACTGCCACCAAACTCCAACTTCAATACACTTGGAAGTGTTAATGTGGTGTGGAAACAATTTGAATTTACGCGTATAAAAGGTACTTAGAGCAGGTTATATTACTTCATTGTCTTATTTTATTATTTAATTTACTGCTTAGTAAAAAAATGATGTTAATTGTATCTCAAATCTTTTATCTTCTTATCTGATGGAAAGCCATATCAGCTAAACGGCCGCCACCGCTAACTTTATCGCATCCTTTTCATGAACTAGTCCATGAACAATTTACACATTGTGGATGTATGTCCTCAATTAGTTAACGAATTCCATCCTTAACAAAAATAAAATAAGATTAGGGCCTAGTGGCTTCCAGCTCTCAACCATTCCTGTATGCAAGTTATGTCAGGAATAAAGGGGACATATAGTGTATTATATGCTGAATCTAAAGGGCTAACTTTCGGTTTTTTTAATTCTTTGCTATAGGCAAAACCTGTGAAAAACCTTAAGATGGCACAGTCAGGGATTCAAACCAAGACCTCTGGCGTGACAGTCCTATGCACTAATCATCAAGCCAAAGGTACTACGAATTTCATCCTCAAGGTCTTGAATACTCGTAATTGTGGAAAATTATTATATAGACTTTAACTTTTACGTAGCCTAAAGACAAAAGCCTAAGGGTTTTAAATAACAAGATCTCCCTGACTCAAAAGAGAGCACTTCTTTTTAAAAAATAGCACTACAACTGTTTCGTTGCTTGTGTGGCATGAACCTCCTTCTTGTTGGGTAGGAACTTTTTTCAAATCACTATCCTTCAGTTCCGTCCATACAAAAATCAATATTTACTTGTCGAAAATCAATTCTTTTTTCATAACAGTTGCACCAGCCTCACACCGCCAGATCAAAAACCGTTTCAAACAGTGGCACTTTGATGATAGAGAGAAGTTTTTCAACAATCATTCTTGAGGATTTTCCTAGCAACAGCTCTGTTTTTTAAAGAAGCTTAAGAAATGAAAATGGGCCTCAGTACTAAAAATGATTTTTCGATGATCGTGATTTTTCGGGATCATTTTGATGATTTTTTTTTTTCAATATTAAGTAATGCCGTAGTTACAGTTATTGTTAAGTAACAATTGAAATGTGGTCTTTTACAAATTACACATAGATTCAAATTAATCTGGCTCCAAGATCAGAAAAGCATTAGGTACCTACTATAAAACTGATCTGTTTAAATGTAGGTAAACCTATGTCTCTCATTTCGTCTTCCCAATCTTTGTAGCGTATTCCAGGCAGAACTTTAGGCCATCAAAAAATCCCTCTCTTGGCTAAGAGAAGACGTGATATCGACTACCCAACTGCCATCCGCATCTTCTCAGGTAGTCAAGCTGCCATAAAATCATTAAACTCCGTCTGAATAACCTCGCTAACACCCAGAAACTGTCGATCGTCTCTTGTGGAGATGGCATAGTAGTTTCGCATTCACCTTATTTGGATGCCGAGTCATAGAGACAATCCAGGAAATTGCATATAGCTGATAAACTTAAAAAACATCGAACAACTTTACCTTTGAGTGGCAACAAGTCCTACCCCTACCTACTTGTAAACTAATGCTAAAGCATGATACCATAAAGAAAGCGAACCACAGATATTCTAATACAACCACTTGTCGATTGGTAGATTGCATTTGAGCTCCGTTAAAAGAGTTCTTACAGGACAAAGACTTGGAGCTACAGTGTCTCACTTTCTTTGTTTATATCCTGCCCTGTCACAAAGACAAAGATTCAACCTTGGAGACTTTTCTAAAATAATCTTAGTGATCTTAGAAATTCACGATGTTTCATATAGCTAGCTCCAACTGGTTCAACGAGTAATGCAGATTTTAAGATCCATGTCGTATCACAACGGACCAACTATTAACATAATATAACCTAGGGTGGCCTTTAAAATTTAAAACAAAATGCCAAAAATAAAAAGAGCTTTAGAATTCTGGACATTATGCGCCCTATAATATTGAATCTACTCTGGAACAAGGAAAAATAACTTCTATATGATGAATTCATGGAAAATGCAAAGTGCCAATTCCCTGTATAACTTTTGGTCTGGACCAAGAACATAAATAAAATAAAAATAAAGTTTCCAACTGAAAAAAAATTACAACGGCTCAAAGCACAAGTCTAATGACCTGGACATCTATTGAAAAAAAGTAATATTTCTACTCCGCAGAAAGTCTTTTGATTTCATTGTAGTCCTTTTAATTTAATAACATATTGGTTTCTTATAAAACAAACTCAAAAAAAAAATCGGTATAAATTATTTAAACCGAATCTGTCAAAACTCATTTAAGCCAAATTCCTACCGTGTCAGTTCAACTTATATAAACATCATAAGCTGAATTACCTCTCTTAAGCCCTCTCTCCTTAATCCTTAACATGCCAATTCAATTTCATCGCACAAATAATGCTTTTCTGCTCCCCCAAAATTGCATGACCTGGGGAAACAATTTTATTCGTGCAACAGCAACGCAACAGTAAGAAAAATTCCGCATATTTCCAACTCGAGTGCGCTATTCATTGAACAATTTTCTCAAAGTGCAGTGTTTCCACTGACCGCATGCCACCAACCACCGAGCTGTACCGCCACACGACACGAACCGAAATTCACGCGAATCCAAACGCTTGCTCCAGCATCACAAACACCACTAATACCACCACCACCTCCTCCGCCGTAAAGCTTACATAGCTACCACTATAGACTTCGATTGACCACACGCTTCTATGGCAAAACATAAAATGCCTAACAAAGTCAAACTTGCTATATGTAGCAACCGAATAAGAAATACATGTATTGACTATTTCCGTTGGCAGTGAACACATGTTCAACAAAACTGTGCAACGACCACGGCAACGGTGGCGGCAGCGGGGGACGCAGCAGAATCACAAACACTGTTCCTGTAAGCTTGTGCTCGTAACGCCATAGCCATCTCCAGCTCCACAGCCGCTGTGCCGCTGTTGCACCGTCATATACGCGTGCATTCGCGCTCGGCATCTTTTGGACAGACTTACAGATATATTCTGACCAGCGCAATCCATAAATCATAGATCAGCGCAGTGCTGCTCTGCGTTGCGCTGATGTAGTAGACTGCGCGCGCACACCAACAATGCAAGTAGGACTATGGCGCATGTGCAGTGCACTGTGCTGTGCAGCACGCCAGCTAAGGCCACTTAAGTTATGCAAATTAACCGTTAGATTGCAGCACATTTGTATGTAGCCCAGGTCCGAATTAGCTTCCCTGTTTATGCAAATATTTTATGGCAGGGTCTTCCCGCAGGAGGGTTATCTTTATCTTGGTCAGTTTTTATAATCTTTTCAGCCAAAAGCGAAGCTTATACTTGCTATCGCGAAAGAGCCAAGAGATTCCCATCGTTATATGGACGGTGAAGCCAAACCAACCCAAGCCAAGCCAACATGCAACTGGATGGCGCTGGCCCTGGTCTATATCGTCAGTGATGATGAAGGTAGTGGTATTGCATGGTGGTGATTTGCTTTCATAGAATGGGATTATTGATTACTGTCGATCGTGTAACAAAATCAATGGGAACATCAACTTGAGTTGAACTATCACTGGAACGAACCTTACCTATACCAAGACCGGGGAACTTGTCTTCATGCTTTACTGCAAAAATCACTGCAAAGGGGTAAGGTTTCCATTTTGTTTTGTTTACTTTTTAGGCCCCAAGTCATGCGAAATGTGTGTTCAGAGACGAATTTAATTGCCCAGATGATTAATTGGCCATTAGCATGCATTTTATAGCCAATTACTGTGGCCGAGTAGATGTTGAATCTCTAGATCTCTGTTAGATCATCTTAAAGATGGATTGTTTAGATAAGGGATATTTTGAAAATTGTGTTGTAATTCTCGTAACGAGGTGTGATCGTTATTGGTTGTATAAGATTAAGGTGGGTCTGATATAAAAAACCGAAAAGACTTTCAAAAATAAGAAGCTTCTAACTCAGGATGACGGGTTGTCGTACTGTTTTCCTGATTGACAAAAACATATTTTATAAATAGAAGAAAGCCGTCTATGTTACCATGTCCAATCCTAAGTAAGCTTGCAACCCCGAGAAATTCAAATGATGCTCACTTTGTCAACATAGCCGATACATTTTTTTTTATTAAGAATCTCAAAGCAGCTTTGCCGTGCTCCAAGTGTCATTTTAATTCGTCAAACATTTTTAATATAATAAAATAAAATACGTATACTTAATGTTATGTTGACGCCATTATCTACTGCGAAAGATTACTTAATTTAAGAGTTAGTGTCCTCATCTGGGATGAATGATATGCCTCCAGGATACGTACATATGTGTGTGGTGATCCGTCTTCGATGGGTTATACACGATTACAAAGACCCCCTGTTCTAGAGCCCAGCTCCAACGATGAAAAAATGTACGAAAAGGATTGAAGTAAGTTCATAGAAGAGCATAATGATCGATGTTTAAAGTCTGCAGGTCGTGACAAATGCGTGACATGTAAATACTCTGAGGCAATGCTATACCTGATGTGCATACTGCACCTCAGTTTTTCATCGCAATAAAGAGAAAAGAAAAATATCAGAAAGAGTGAAAGGAAGGCACAAACGGCGGATTTGTGGAGGCGTTGGCAGATTGCTAAAATTGTATAATTTATCATTTGATGAGTGCTGATTAATTGAATGAAAACGGTTAAAAAAGCTAGGCCTTCCAACAGAAAGCAAATGGATGTCTAAAATTATTTGGTAAAGAGTGAGTATTTAACACAATCTTTAAAAATTTTGAAATGAGTTAATCAATGAAAAAAGTGTTTAAAATATTTTTGAAAGACCTAAAGGCATACCACAGTTCTAAATTTCCATGTATAATTCGCAACTTTGTGACTGCGTGTCCTTGATAACTTCATGAATTCCAAATGCGTAGTTCTTAAATTTATTAGGAAGCATTGACATAGACTTTATCTTCCACGTGGCAAATAGAAAACAGGATACAAGTATAAAGTCTCCGAGGAAGAACTCGGTCAGGAAACTTTTCTGGCGTCATGTCAGTCAGTCCAATCTTACTAATGATGCAATTTTCATTTAATTGTCAAATTTCACAGTGGACTAACAACAACATTGGCCAATCCGTAATTCTTAGGTATTTAGAATCAATTCCAAAGCACACAAACTACACCTTCCCCCAACTGCAATTCGACAGAAATTTCCAGATTTATATACCTCCCAGATCTTTTTGGGAGGATAGGATATTCCTGGAAGATGAGTCAATCCATTTCTATACAGATGAGTCAAAAACAAAAGAAGGGGTTGGTGGAGGTGTATACTCTGAACGACTGAAATTAAGTCTCTCATTCCGCCTTCCCAATCATTGTAGCGTGTTCCAGGCGGAACTTTTGGCGATAAAAGAAGTCTTGTCCTGACTTAAAGAAAGATAGTCAGGCCGCTATCAAATCTCTGGACTCTGTCTCTACAAACTCTATAACAGTCCATAACTGTCGATCATCTCTAATGGAGATGGCACAACAGTTTAATATTGACCTTTGCTGGGTTCCGGGCCATAGATACATTCCAGGTAAGGCAGATGAACTCGCCAGGAACGGTACAGTGCAACCCATTCTACCACGTTTGGCAAATGCTGGCATTCCAATCGCTACTTGTAAACTGTTGCTAATGCAAGACGCTGTGAGGAGGGCGTGGAACAACAACAACAGGTGGAACAACATCACCACGTGTCAAGTCACAAAAAACATCTGGCCAACACTGGATTTAAAACGTTCAAGGTGCTTGCTCTCCCTAAGCAGATCGCATATAAGCTCGATAATAGGTGTCATAACCGGACACTGTCTAATAGGAAAGCACGCCACGAGATTAGGCGTATTCTCAAATGACTTTTGCAGAAGCTGTATGGACGAGGAAGAGGAAGAAACAGTTCTTCATCTTCTCTGCACATGCCCTGCTCTGGCTCGAAAACGCAAGAATTACCTAGGAGAATTCTTCTTTAACGATCTAAACGATCTTAATCATATCAGCATAATCAGCCTCTCACGTTTCGTAAGGGACTCAAACTGGTTCCATTAAGCTTAGGAGGAAGCCTCAAGATTCATGTGGTATCACAATGGGCCATTAAACTGGCCTAAGTTTGTCCGTTTCCATCTTGGAGAGCCACTATAACCTAACCTAACCTATGAGTCTTTATTTGAACCTGTATAAAGTTTTGAGAAAACCTTGAATTTTTTGAAACATACGTTTTGGACTTAATTTTTGTTCTGGTTTCGAATCCAAACTTTAGCTTTCAACTTTTAGAAATACCCGTTTTCAATATTATTTTTATATTTGTAAATGTTTTCAAAAACTTGAAACAATAGAGTTGTTTAGGCAACATATATTTGTTACAAGAATAGAGACGTACTTTCAAACGGTTGAAAATTGTTTTAGCATAAATGGTTCAGCGTTTCTTTCAGATTTTTGTTTAACAGATGAAATCTAGCAACGTATGAATATTTTTCGAGTATCATACGAAATAATATAAATATTTCAACAGAATATTGAAGAAAGGGATTAAAGATTTTCAAAACCATCATGGATTGTATTGAAAAGAAAAAAGCTACTGCTTAAATTAAGATATCCTCAAAAGGCCTTATATACTGTTTTTTTTTTAATTTAAAAAAATAATATCTCAAAAACCTGACGTAATCAGATTTGAATTGAGGCCATCAAAACTTATTTGAAAAGTGCAATTTTTTTTCGAGGAAGAAAACCTTGCCGACTAGTTTTAACGGGGGTGCGGTTATACCTACACTTTAAGTAGTGTCTTCAAACAATACTATACCGCCTCAAGTTGCCAATCTAAAAAATCAACTAAAAGTCAACAACAAAAATTTGAATATATTTTCTTGTTCCAAAGATTTTTTTAGTCGAAAACCAATTTTTAACAATTTTAGTAGCATTTTCTGAAAATTTGTTTTTCTAATAAAAATAATACCGATAGAATTTTTGTAAGAAAATAATCTTATTTTAACAACAGTATCAAATAATTTTGGAGTCCTTACCTTAATTTATTCTCGAGATATTCGAGACGGAAAAAAGATAGTAGCCTGCAATGGTTTGACCCGTATTTAAAAACTTTAAAAATTAAAAGAAATAAGGCATGGTTAAAGTTTAACCTATCGAAGAGTGGTGAAACTCTAAGAGTTTACCAAAAAACTCCAATACGACTATGTGACATATTCAAATTTTGTGTGCTCTCAATTAATTTCGAATACTGAGCGTGATCTTAAAATGAATCCCCATATATTTTGGAGATAAGTTAATATTTAACTTAAATTTGACGGACATCCAACTATTATGACCTTTCAAAATTCTTCCATTAATCTTCCAGAGTCAATTTCGATTATATTAAGACTGCCTTTGAAGATTTTTCTTCTGCATTCAATTCTTCTTTCACTTTTAATAACACACAAGAATACAGTCATCTTACATAAATACATTTTTCGATTTCTAAGAGCTTCAGTCCTGGTCCTGATGGAATACTTAAACTTATGTTGGAATAATGGGTGTCTTATTTTTCTTATTCATTGTTTCTTTATTCAACGAGTCTTTGAAATGTTCTAAATTCCCAAATCTTTCAAAATATTCATACCTACCGTCAATCCATAAGAAACGTCCTAACAATTTAGTTACGAATCATCGTCATATAGCAAATATGTTTGCTATTCCTAAATTGTTTGAATCCCTTGTCTGTGACGTAATTTCTTTTCATTGTTCTTCTGTTAAATGTATCAACATGGGTTTGTGAAAATAAATCTACAGTTGCTAATTTTTACAATTCTCTACTTTTTGTTTGGATGGTATCGAAAAACACTCTTAAGTCGATTGCATCTTTACAGACTTCAGCAATACATTTGACAAACTAAGTCAAAAAATTCTTCTAAATAAATTAATTAATATTGGACTTGATGACCGTTGCATTATTAAGATTTTGTCATATTTTAAAAATAGATCTATAGCGTCAAGTTCAGGACTTCATGTCACTTCTGGTGTACCTCAATGGAGTCACATTGGTCCATTGCTGTTTATTTTATTTCTTAATGATTTGCCTTTACTTTAAAATAATTGTACCTATATTGCTGATATATGCAGATGATGTTAAAATATTTCGATTTATTAACTCCATATCAAGATCTGTAAAAAGCTAGAATTTTGGAATAATAATTTTGGGAATGGTGCAATAAAAATCGTTTGATTTTAAATATTGACAAATCTAAGACAATATGTTTTACTTGCAAACATACTATGATAAATTATTACTATATGTTGAATTTGTCACGTTTGAATATAAAAATCAAGTTTTCCGACCTTGGCATTGTGTACTAGACTCAAAATTCGCGTTTACTGATCCCTATAATTAAATAATAAAAAAAGATAGGAAAACACTTGGTTTCTTTTCCGGTCAATTCATAGGATAGGAAGTAATTAACGTAGATTTTTGAGATTTTGTCTTCGTTTTTTTCCCTTGCCTGTCAGACTTTTATTACCTTTATACACTTAAAGGCTTCCCTGGATAAAACTCTCATCTCTTTCTGGTTACAGAGAGTATTGTTTTACGTAGCTGATGTATTGAATGCAATGATTTTATGTCCGAGTGAAGTTTTTAGAAGAAATCTACCCTCTAGAAATATTGTTAGCAGATCGAACTATGGCGCGTAACAGTTCTCTTAATTAATTGATCAGTAAAATTTATAAAAAATCCTTAAACTCATGGACTCTACAATTGGCACTTTAATATTTTGCTATAAGTTGTTTAAATTATGTTAATTTTAAGTTTAAACTTAAGTAAACATTGCAATCTTGTAAACTCTCGATGGCGTGAATTTCACGACACAACATATCAAACATTTCGGGATTTACTCGAAAATGCTGTTGCCACTTCTTTCGCGTACCTTTTCTGTTTACTACGCGTCTCGAAGTATTTTGATCATTGTATACCCTTTCACCCTGAAAACTTTGCGTTCAACAACAATCTCTACTTGACAGCTTGTCAAATTCTAAATCTTGTTAAAATTCAGTGATCTATAAAAATAAATTGGGTGGTGCAACAGTCCGTTAAGAACTAGGGCCTTGTGACTCAACCATTCCTGTGTGCGAGTATTGTTGTCAGGGATGGAGGGGACCTACAGTTTAAAGCCGAATCCGAATGGCTAATTTGAGAAAGCACTTTTCAAGGCAAGAATTAGTCTTGGAGAATTTGTCAATTCCTCGCAAGAGGCAGTACCCGTGAGAAAAAACTTTAGATGGCACAGGCACAAGACCTCTGGCATGACAGTACAACGCACTAATATATCAAAAATATCGGGATTTACTCGAAAATGTTGTTTAAATGAACTTTCGGGAAATCTCGGCACCACTTCTTTCGCGTTCCTTTTTCTTAACTACGCGTCTCGAATTATTTTGATCGTTGTATACCCTTTCACCTTGAAAACTTACCGTTTAACAACAATCTTTACTTCACAGTTTGTCAAATTCTAAAACTTGTGAAAATTCAGTGCTCTAGTGTGTTTGAAAAATAAATGCTATACACTTACGTGCTCAGACTTTGCTCTTATAGTGTAGTAGCTTCTTCTAATATTTAGTAACTATATTTTAATCCATTTTTTGTTACATTTGATATCCTTAAAAACGTGATGCTTTAGCATACTGACTAGTGACCAGCCTACTGTGCCATAATTAAATATTATGCATTTTGTAATCCCTTGCATAACCACGTGAAAACTACCATAAGAAATATACAAATTGCACATAAGTAACTTTACCCAAAACAAATGGCCTGAACTGCCCTGAACTCTTATGCCGACAATTAGTTATGTTGCTTCTTGCATCTTTATTACTGCATCAAATTGTGTTAGATGTTAAGACCATGTGCCTCGCTGCATGCCTGTGTATGGATATATATGGAAGCCCGTAAGGATACTATCTTACTATCGTAACATTGCACAGCAAGAAGCTGCATAAGAGATAGAGTTAGCAACCTTTACACCCTACCGTGCGTTTTGCCACAACGACTGAACAAAAACAAAAAATAAAAAAGAAACGAAAGTTCTTTGGGTAAGATTTATCTGTTTTTGCTCCTAACATATGTATATACGAGAAGGTAGGTCTAGGTACTATGGAAAACTAGGTAATTTACCGCTTTGCTCCATTAGGTTTCCAACGATAGATAGCGGTCACAGATCAGCACTGAATCTTATCCACTGTCGACCGAAGCGTCTTAGGGGAATTTAGTGTAGTTTTTCTTCATCTGAATATTTTGGTTGCGATATACGAGAGTTCGAACGAGAAACAAAATCTTTTGAACAACACTAGACTGATCTTGAAGGAAGTTGATCTGCGGCCGACTTTGAAGTGAGCACCAGTTCGATGTAATGATAACACTGAAACGATGGTCATATGTTAACAGACCATGTTGCTTTATAGATAACACCATTTGGAAGCAGAAGCATAGATTGGTGGTTAGATTGCAGGATATTTTAGTAGTAGCTAACTATTAGCTTGCAACAGTTGATTAGGTTATCTGATTTACGAAGTCAACGGATTGTGGATTACATATATTTGCAAATGTAGGGCGTGATTTTATGGAATTAATTTAGCGGAACCAAAAGCTGTATCTACGTATTAAATGGTGTTATTTGTTTTTATGATTACTATGCCCAAGATATGGATTGAACAAGCCAGCTGCAGACTTTTCTGGTTTAGATTTAAAAAATGCAACTTGAATAAAAAAATATTTTACAATAAGAAAAAGTCAAATTATGGAAAAAATTCCAGAAATAAACGATCTAAAAATAGAGTGATCCAAAAATTACTTCTTCTTACATTTTAGTTATCAGATTTATAATGCGATTGATTAAAATTACTCGATTCACATAAATTTCTAAAATTTAGAAATCATTTTTCTGAAAAATCAGTATACGATTATCTGGGGCTATTGGCCCATCTTGTTGCAACCACATGATTTAAGTCATGATCTTTATAAATCAAAACAAAAAAGTTTTGAATACTCGAGATTCTTCTTGTCACTACATGAGTCCATTTAAGACGTTTGTAGAAGCGCCACCTTTGTTCAACTGATTGATCTCCTACAAGCCGGTTGCATTCTGCACTCTATCACAATACAAAGAATTTACGATGGTAACATTAGTTTCAGTTCCAAATAGAAACTAGACTTTGTATAGGTTCTTGCAGCTGACTTTCAGTGTTTAGAACTAAGCTGCTATGTTTTCAGTCAGCTCCCAATTATTCTATTCAGAATTCTTAAAGTTAAGAAAAAGTAAAGGGTTTTCCAATAGATACGCGTAGAATTTGACAGCTCGTGGTGGCCATTTATTTTTTACTTTCTGTCAAAATATATTCCTTACTGATTAGCCACTAAAGACAAATCATCATGGCAAGTTACATCATCAAACAACACGTGCAAATAATAAAACTTTATTATCAAAATGGATGGACACAGAAGACATATGGTTTCAACGGAATGGCGCTACGTGCCAGACAACTCAAGACAAAATCTTTATTCTGCGCGAGCAGTTTCATAGCATAGTTATCTCGCGGCGTGAATTGGCCATCAGGAACGTGTGATTTGACCTATTTAGACTTTTTCTTGTGAGGCTTTCATAAATGGCAGGTCTATGCGAATAAATAACAAAACACAGCGGCCCTCAAAGACAACATAATCGATGTCATCTATCCAAGTTAGCCAGATTTATACTCCAAAGTTATCATAAACAAGACCTTTCGAATGCGTGCTACCCGCCGAAGTTGCCAATCTTTAGACTAAATATACGATAAATTTTCGCGTACAAAGATGGCTCTTTTCTCTTCCAACGTTGTCCGTTTGTTGACATAAGCAAACTACTTAACTTATCGGTTCTTCTCCCACTTAAACACCTCTACTTTTAAAAAAATTTAAAGAATGTTCGCGTTCAATGTTGGCTCTGAGCTTTCTTCGTTGTCGAAAACGATAGCGCGAAAACCCTGGCCACTCTCAGTAACTTGGCGATCGCTTTCTCACTAACACTTCAATATCACACAACGAACTTCTACTTATTGTTTAACTAATTACTTAATTAATTTCCAAATATACGAGTGTTACTTTCTTTAATCACATTAAAACAAATTATTTGCTATTAGAAATCCAATAATTGCCTCACTCAACAAGAATTTTAACAGATTGCAGCACTCATCATTCCGTTAAAATTCTTGTTCTACGAGTATCTCCTTAACATGTCAATAAATGTTGTTAGTTTATCATTTCGTGAAGGCAAGAAATCATAAAGAGTTTATTTCTAAATGTCCATCTATCTACTTATTAAGCGACCTTATCTAAAGACACACCACCACCCGTAATGTTTAGAAAAAGTTATCACATTGTTGAGAAAAGTTTACTTGAACGTGTTCTGTTTAACAGTTCAATCCTGTTAACTCATAAAGGTTGTTTTTTAGAAGTCTGATTCTCAAGAAGAAATATATGCACGTAATTTAATGTTATGGCCAATAATTCAGCTTTATTAAAGGTTTGCCAATATGTTTTAAAAATGATTTTGGGCAAGTGGCCGTCGATGCCCTTTTTTCGACCAATTTTTGCAGCAATTGGGACCATATGACAGCAATAATCCGTCGAATATTTTCTTTGAAGGCGTCAATTCACTTAGGCAAGCGAATTCACATAAGCCTCTTAGAGGCAACGCCTCAGGCTCACAACTTAATATAATGCGCTCTACAAAAATTTCTATCAATAAATTGACTGTCGATACTATTATTTTTTGTAAGAAATAAAAAATTTCAAAAAAATATTGCTAAAATTGATAAAAAATGGTTTCTGACTAAAAATTTCGGGAACAAAACATCAAACTAATTTTAATGCAAATATTGATAACTTTTTTCTAAAAAACACGAAAACCAACACAAAGCTGATCAGAAATGGTTGTCGACTTAAGTATTATGAAAACAAAGAAAGGTATTGACTTCAAAATTTTGTATCTCACACAAAATATTGTTATCAATATATTTTGTTAAAGTTTTACAAAAATCGACCGACTGGCACGGATGGGAAGCGAAGCGATAAGTGTAGTTTGCATTCCAGCCTTTTTTTTGTAATAAATTTGTACGATTTGAAAACGGGAGTATGTCAAGTGACAACTGTCAAAAAGACTTACTCCGAAAAAGTATTGCTAGATTTAAAACCATAAGTAAAAAGAAAACACCCGTTATATGTATCCGTTTGTATGGAAATTAAGTACAAGTTACAGTCATATGTGCACTCCGTGATGTCTGTCAAAGGTTACCTGCCCATATTGGATATACATTATACACTGACAAAATTAATAAACGATTGCCTTTGAATCGTATAATTATTACTGCCAAATCAACAGAAAATAATGACCCGAACGGTCCTTTATGCAATAAAAACAATTAATCTAAGTAAGGAGTAATAAACCATAAATTACCTTCATCAGTAACACAGTATCTTTTGGAGAGTGTGGAATTCAAAGAAAAGGAATTGTGTACCATGCATGAAAATGTAAACGCATATTTATTCCTTCTCTTTGGACCTTTACTAAACGAAATTAAACCCTAAAAAAAAGGTAAAAACATTTTGACTCATTAAAATATTTTTATTTTTCGCTGATGTTGTGTCACAATCACAACAGGCAATTCTTCGCGTCCACTGTCCAGGCTATTATATAATTCAAACAACACATCCCGATTGCATATCAAACATAAAACAGCTTCTGTCGAGCTTCTCTCCGGGTTTGGATACACACTTTTTGCCGACCATAGCTTTTACATATGAGATCGATGTTTAATTAAGTAAGTATATTGGACTTTTTTTTCAGATGGAAAACTTAGGTCTATTCATCTTAGTCTTAACAACATGTTCTTTGGGTAAAAATAGTTTGTTTTTTGTTATTGTTAACGGCATGCCTTCCTTTAAGATGTCTTTTAAAATAATATTAATTTTTTAATTTTTGAAAATGAAACCTTTTATTTGAAAATCATATTCAATAAATATATCAATTTTAAAGTTTGTGAAAACTTCAGTATTGAGTTTATTTCGTTGTTACGTTGTTTTGCAATTAAAAGTTTTCCAAGTGAACGTCTCTATAGTTTTGATGACAAATTCCAGACCTCAGCTAAGCGTTAACAAATTATAGTGCCATTTACAAAATGTTGTTTCATAGGAGTACAAAAACCATCAAACTTTTGTCAATTCACCTTCCCGAAAATAGGGTATTAAGTTGACGAAAATGACGAAGAAATGAAAAGATTTTATTATTCAAGAGAATTTGGTTAAAACCGAACAAAGTCCCTGATTTCGCTGAATTAATATTCTTATTTAACGAAATTAGTTCAGTGAAAAAACCAATTGAATTAAGTTAATTTTTGGGACACATTTTTTTTAACCTTGTAGTTCGTAGAGATCTAAAGATATTATTGCTAAAAAGGCTTAAATGACAAAAGTTCACTCATAAAGGTCTCACAATATTCCAAAAAATAAATTTTTAAATACTTTTCTTCTCATGAATCCAATACACTTTCCCTTAAAAACGTTAAAGAAGAAAATTAAACAACAAAAAGCGACAATCTTTCTGACTTTATGTTAATTAATATGGCAACGAATTAAAGTTAAGAATGTTCAGATTCAGATCCTTTCTTCATCTTAAGTCTTTATGCCGCGCTGCTGGGGACGAAACAAACATAACACGAATAAGGTAGAGTGCGAAAAACACCCATTTACATCTTTTCCGAATATCAAAATGTATGTATATTAGCAACTAATTACCACAAAATGTGTTTTGGGTATAATGTTCATCAGCTTGTTTGGCACAAGCAAAAAGCTATCAAAACAGCAACGTTAAGCCGTTGCAAAGGCACCACAGATTTTTATTTTATTTTTGAAAGTGCCATTACATAGAAGTGTATAATATTATAAACCTGATTTTTGGAGATAGTTTTTTGGTTTAATTGAAAGATTTCATTTTCCAAAGCACGTCATTTTTGAAACTCTCATCCTTGACACTTAACAAGCGAGAACTACGCCATTGCTAAAAATGAAACGATACACTCTTAAAAAACGCATTGAAATTGTTAAAATTCACTACAAACATTTTTTGCAGTTAAAGTTCGCAAAACTCAAAACACGTCTGGGTCGAAGTGAATTACCTTTTCAGTCAGAAATATTGAAACTTATGACACAATTAGTGACAAATTAGTGTTGTGAAAAATTAAAAGTGATGTGTGCGGCGTTCGAGAACAACTGAGAATATGGCTGCTGTACAACGAAGTGTAGACCAAATCCTAAGCTTGTCGACTTCAAGTTCATCTTTGGAATTAAGCATTCTACAAACGTCATAAAACCGTATATGGGAAGCAACTAAGTATCTTCGCTGATTAGTTTCTCAAAAAGCAGCAAAATGATCCGGATTTCCAATGCATATCATCTTGAGTGATAAGGACATTTTCAAATTTTTGGCTACATAAGCAGAATTATTTTCGCCAAATATTACTGTTTAATACGGATTTTGGTTGATATTGTCGTAAGATTTGACCTTACTTATAAAAAAATATAGATGGTACTACTTTTACAGTGAATGGAATGTCTGGAATCTTAAAATAAAAGGTGTCGAGAAGAAAAGTTTCAACATTAAATTGCGAAGGCTTGAGATAAGCAGAAGGGGCATCATTTGCTAAATCGTTATTTGCCATGAGTCACCGGTCAGGAGCTCACGGCGCATTTGCGGTGAATCATTGGAACGTAAGCATTACGCTTTTTGTACTCCAAGTGATGGTTCGAGCATGCATTTTTACTACTCATGGGTGCAAAAATCAAGGCAAGAAGGCCCAATAGTCAATAAATCTATTCCTGGACCATCAACGTCAGCAGCGACGATAGAACAAGTGCCTTAAGAAAAATTGAAGCCGCCTCCACAGGACTACAAAAACTAACTGTACCTACATGTTATTTTGGAAAAGAAATTCAAGCTCCACCCGTACAAAATACAAACTATTCATTATCTCAACAAAAGTGACTATTCCTTGCTAGAAATATAATAGTGCTGGAAAATTTTCGCCCAGTACCGTCCTTACGCTTGGACAAAATTTATTCAGTGACAAAGCAAATTCCCATACCCTAGAGTACGTGATCAAAAACTTTTAAAACGTTTACATTGTATAAAAACGACTGTTTGATGTGCCATTTCAGCGAGCGTGGTTAAAAGCCCCTTTTTTTAACCAATGTGAGTTTCCGTTACCGCAATTGCAGTTGTATTCAGGGTACAACAACCGAGCACAATTTTAACAGAACGGTGCAACTCCACACACAGCTAAGGTGTCGATGGAAAGGTTACAGGAAAATGTTTGCCAAGAAATTTAAAGCAATACTACAGCGCTTTGCCGTCATGTAATCGCAAATGCAAGAGTCCGACTGCAAGAATACATTGGGAAAAACAGCCATCATTTGGATGATATTTTAAAAAAGAGGCTGGGATGCGACCCACACTGATAACTTCCCATCCCGTCTGTCGATTTGTCTTGCTTAAAAGGTTTGTAGGTTTTCGTGTTTTGTTAAAAAAGTTGTCAGTTGAATTATTCTAAAAGATTTAAAAATTACCAAAAATATTTTGCATTTGATAAGATAGTTTGATTTCAAAATATATTTTTGCAAACGAGATTTTTAGTCGAAAACCAATTTTTACCAATTTTAGTAGCATTTCTTTAAAGTTTTTATTTCATACATAAACAAAGACAAATTGGATGAATGAAATTAATTTGAAGTCAATATCTTTTATTTTTCACGAGATATCGAGAACCTCACATCAATTTTTACCAAATTGTTTGTAGATTTTGTTTTTGTATGATTAAACGAACTTGTGGATTTTTATAAAAAAATTACTGAATGTCGAAAACAATATTTTTCTGTGAGATAAAATTAGTTTGAAGCAATTTTTTTTAATTTTTGAAAAGATATTTGAGTAGAGAGTAAATGTTTACCAACTTTTAGTAATGTTTTGTTTAAATTCTTATTTTTTTGTACACAAAACTGTCTATTCAATTTTTCTCAAAATCTAATTTAATGTTGAAAACAGTATTTCTTATATGACAAAATTAATTTAAACCCATAATCTCAAATTTTTGAAAAGATATTTGAGCCGAAAGCGAATTTTTACCAACTTTTAGTAATGTTTTGTTTAGGTTTTTATTTTTTGTAAAAAAACTGTCAATTCGACTTTTTTTTTAAATTTTACAAGATGTCAAAAACGTTATTTTTCGTTGCACAAAATTATTTTGGAGATAAAATCATTTTTTGGTCGTAAATAATTGAGGTCACAATAATTTTTTTTTCAGTTTGTTTGATTTATAAAAAAAAATTATTGAATTTTTTGTTTAAATATACTAGTATGGTATTACGTCATAATATATAATATACAATTTAATTCAACTCGCTAGCGTTATTGGTTCATGAGATATTTTGAATTAACCAAAGTTTTCACCTTTTTTTTAAATTGCTTTGTAGTAAAAAAAAACCACACACGAAATTTTTTTGAGAGTCCTTTCTGCATCTTTCTGCATTATTATCTGTATAAAAACTTGTATAGCAAAATTTATTTGAAGCCGATATCTCTACTAGTTCTTGAGCTATGGACGACGAAAAAAACTTCAACATGCACGCACAGACATCTCTCTAAAATTTTTTTATTTCGACTCTAGACAGTAGACACCTTAAAACGTCGAGAAATGTCAAAATTTTCAATTCCACAAATCGGACCGACTACCATGCCATGGTTCAGAGCTATCAAGGTACCGACTTTGCAAAAGTCACTCGATATGATGATTTTGGGTTAGTTTGTGTCTGATTGCATGGGTCCTTAAGTTCCAATATAAATATCAAAGTCGTAGCTGACTCCAGAGTTACGGCTAAGTACAAAATATTTATACCCCCATTTGTGTGTTTTTTTTTTGTATTATGCTGTCACATTTTGATGGCCTACACTTTGTTGGTATGATTTGCTTGTCAACTGCCATATATTCTTAGTTGGGAACTTTTGGTAGCCTCCACTTAGTTTGCTTAGAAACGGTTGGATATTGTGTAAGAGATCATATGCAAGTTGACCTATCGGTACTTGCGTCAAGTTAGAATTCAAGAAACATTTGATTTCTTCAATCATATTATATGGCATCACAGAATTTACTTTCGGGTGCCCTAAACTTTCATTCCAATAGGGTCGTGTAGAAGGTAACCGTATGACAGATATGAATAGACACATCCCGACGAATTGTTCAATTTCTCCTGATTTCATACAGAAGCTTTTTGAGTGCGTGAAGTTAGCCCCCCTTTTTTCGAGTTTCGTATTTTGGAAAGTTGTTCCCGGTGTTGCGCATTGTTCCAAAGTTTTTTTTTTGAAAAATACCCAAAAATGGGGGTTTTAGACCCGAAAAACTCCCATTTTGAAAATCGATTTTTCAAAATTGTTCCAGGTTGTTCTAGTTGTTCTGAACATTGTTCCAAATTTTTGACCTCTATTATCAGAATTTTTAAGATATGGCCAAAATTTAAAAAATTCTTGTCCCCCTCTTTTCAAAATTCTAACTTTTATTATTTTTTTTTTAGATTCTAAAAAGTGTTCTAACCATTGCTTCAAAAACGAAGAGTCGTGAAATGTAGCCTACATTTTAATTAATTAATTTATTAAATTACATTTAATAAGCACATGAACAGCAACAAAAACTTGGCTGATAAACTATTATTTATGCTGATGATAATATTTTGATTTTGTAAACATTATTTTAGCTCCCCTTTTTCAAAATTCAAAAAATGTTCCGAGTCAAACCATATTTCCACCAGTTCGTGTATAAATTTCGTCCAAAACCATAAGCCAATATAGCTTAAGGCGCACAAAAACGAAAAAATAATGTTCCTAATTGTTTCGGGGCTCTTCTAAATTGTTCTAGAGATTCGTTTTTTAAAATTGATTTATAGTATGAAAAATTTACAAACAAAAATCGGGGGCAATATCTTTTAAAATAAACATTTCACGACTCTTAGTTTTTGGAACAATGGTTAGAACACTTTTTAGAATCTTGAAAAAATATTAAAAGTTAGAATTTCGAAGAAAGGAGGGCCAGTATTTTTTCAATTTTTTTAAAAAATTTGGAACAATTTTCATAACAACTAGAACAACCTGCAACAATTTACAAAAAAACGATTTTCAAAAAAGGGGAGGGGGCTAGGTCAAAAACAGTTTTACGGATCTAAAACCCCCATTTTTGGGTATTTTTCAAAAAAAAAAACTGGAACAATGCGGAACAAACCGGGAACAACCTGGAACAACTTTCCCAAATACGAAACTGGAAATATGGGGGGCTAACTTCACGCACTCCTGAGATGACTCCCTTGAGAAACACTATCAGTGAAAAAATTCGTTTATTCAACTTTGTTGAATTCGTGACTCGTCTTCACTTAAAGTTCATTGATGTTGAACAAAAAATGGATATACCTTCTTCATCTAAATCAGCATCAAATTAACACGGACTAAAGGTCTGTTACATTCAATGCTATAAAATGGGAATATTACACATAAGGATGGGTTTGTTTCCCTGATGATGCATGAAATAAAGTCTCCACAGACCCTTTCAGTACATAAACATTATGCACAAGAATATCTTCGCTATGACAATATCACATTTCATTTATGCAAATCCACTAAAGGATGATTTTCTGATCACCTGCTCTGCATCTCCAGCCAAACCATGACGATGACTTAGAACTTGAATGAATACAATAATTTGTCTCAAATGGTTATTCATCAATCCATTCAATCGTCCACTTCTTTCTCGCATCAAATCAACTAGCAAACAAGATCATGAATAAATCCACGTCACATCTTGACACCACTTCACAATCTTCCATTCATCTTCCACCTTTCAACTTAAAATGGTAGTTTAATGACATAATTTTCCATCATCATTCTCCATTACCACACAAAAGAGACAATCACTTCAATTGAAGCTCACCAAAAAGTAAAGGTACGTTTATATGCCTATCATGATTATCCACCTAATGCAATCGATCGCGATCACTGTATGATTCGTCATTTTGTTTACTTGACAGTTGTTGTTGTTGTTGTTGTTGTTAGCTTCTTTAACGATTTTTCCATATATGCTAATCGCATGAAAGCGTTCAGCAGTGTTCAGCTATGCGCATCAGCCCCAGCGGTGGCTGTGGTGACGGCAGCGTTTTATTTGCTTGAGCACTGTGCACCAATCCTCATTCGATTGGAAAAATGTCATTTTGACAAGTGTAGCCATCGACGACGACCACCGTGTAATCGCAGCGCTGCTGTTGCATCAGGTGGGTAAACATAAAGTGAGTTACGTTTATGTATTGGAAATGTAACGATAATGAAGACGAGGAGACAATAATAATAATTGTCTAGTCGTGAATGATTTGTTTCTGGGATACTTCTAGTGGGTTTTTGGTTGGGTGCGGGAAGACTAATTTATTTACCTTAATAAGTCTTATGAATAAAACATTAAAATTGTGTGTGACAATTTGTTATAGTACCTACATATAGTTATATTATAATAATGGTTTCGGTGAGTAAAAATAGATTTCTGGTGGTTCTGGTTTGTTTATGTTATTTTTGTCATATCATTTGTGTGTGATAATTTGAATATAATCAGAGCTTGACGGTTTGAGATTCTCACGCTTTGTTTTTGTATTTCTGAAACAAAAGGGGGTATACTCAGCTGGAGAATCGTTGTTTTCTTTTTCAAAAGAAATTCAAACTCTTTTTAAATCCATTCAAGTATCAAATGTAAATGTCAATGTTTTTGATATAAGAAAGTACGTATATGAGTTGTTGACATATATTGCGACAGCGGCGGCTTAAAAAATGTCTTTTTGCAGCACTCATAAGAGAAAAAACAAAACCACAATACCAGGCCTCAGAGCTAGACTCGCTCAGAAGAGAATGGAGGGAACTCTTTAACCGGACAAAACCACGAGACTTACTTCTCACTGGGATTCTTATAAGAAATCCCTAAGAAGTTATAAGAAGGCAATAAGGAAATGTAAGTGATCTTCTTGGCGGTCCTTCTGTGGCACGATAGAAGAAACATCCAAGGCCTCCGGGCTACGCAAAATTCTTTCAGCTATTCCAGGCGGAATTTTGGCTATAAAAGAAGTCTTGTCCTGGCTTAAATAAAACGTGATATCAACAGGCCGCTAAAAAATCTCTGGACTCTGTCTCTACAAACTCTATAACAGTCCATAGCTGTTGATCATCTCCCACAGACCTTTTCTGGGTGCAGAGCCACAAAAACATTTCAGGAAATTGTATGGCAGATGAACGCGTCATAAATGGTATAGTACAACGCATTCTACCACGTTTGACTATCGCTTCATGTAAAATATTGGTAATGCAAACATCAGGTGGAATAACATCACCACGAGTCAAGACAAGAAAAACATCTGACCTAAACTAGATTTAAAGCGCTCAAGGTACTTGCTGGGCCTTACCAATAACTATTGACTAAACAAGCGTTTAGATAAACGCCACGTTAAACTTTAGAGACGAGTTTATTTGTGTGTTAACCAATAACCAAATTAAACACGTCTTTAACTAAACTGCGCTCTATTACATTATCTACTACATTTGTTGCCAAACAGACAGCTGTAAAGCAATAGCCAGTGGCATTGAACATTTCCTGAATGCTCTGCCAAGCTTCAAATTTAGCTTTGAGTGTTTTTCCATCGTTGAGTTTACTCTCCACTGTCATAGAAAACGGCTTCACTGCTTCAACCAGCAACTCCTTCATTGAGCTGGTGTGGTGTCCAGTTAATGGACCGACTTCGCTTTGTTGCCATTGGAATAACAATTTACTCTGAAATAAATTGAAATGTTACTTAATATATTTAAATAAAAAGAAATTAATCTATTTGTTTATTTTAATTACCTTTTTTTAATTTTGTTAATTTTTATGAGCTCACGGTCACGGCCAAAAGTAAATTTGCAACAGATAAAAGAAACATACGAAAAATTTCTTTTGCTACCAACTGTCAGAATGACAGCACAAACATGACGTTTACACTTAATCACGAAGTTAAACACGCATTTCTCTACTCTAAAATTTAGAGTAACGTTTAGCGTTAAGCTGACTATTAAATTGATTATTGGTATGGTTCATTATTTAGAGTCCACTTAAATATTTAAGTCGTCACTAAATTTGATTATTGGTAAGGCCCGCTATCTCTAAGCAGATCGCATATAAGCTCGATTATTGTAACCGAGCACTGTAAAAGCACGCCATGCGATGCGACTATGCGTATTCTCAAATGACTTTTGCAAAAGCTGTATAAATGAGGAAGAGAAGGAAATAGTTCTTCACCTCCTCTGTACATGCTCTGCTCTAGCAAAAACGCAAGAATTACCTAGGAGCTTAAAAGAAAGCCTCAAGATTCACGTGGTATCACAATGGACCATTAAACTGGCCTAAGTGTGTCCTACTCCATCACGAATAGCAACTTTAAACTAACCTTACCATTCTGTTTGGATATAGGCATAAGGTGTTTGTCAAGTCTTTTTCTGAGTAGTAGAAAATCAAGGTAAAACAGACTTGTAGACTTTGACAGTTCGCGGGATGGATTATCATTTCATACAAAAACTTAACACCTAACCTGTATCTTCTCTCTAATTTTTACTCTAAACATACTACAAAGGCCTTCAATTTTAGCACAAAAATAAATGTTCTTAAAAACGTTTTCATTTATTTTAACTCACTCTATGTATATACCAATGACACCTTGAAATGTTCAAGTTGATAAAAATAACATACAAAATACCATCCATTCCTGGGTTAAGTGGACATGTTTATGACTTATGCCCATTTCGTTCCATATTTATCTCATACGAAGCGAGCTGAAAAAATAAAACAACAACAACAAAGGTTTCAAAAAATAAAAACATTGTTGTAGTACATTCAAGTGTCACTGATGTCCAACGTCTGTTCAGTTGGTGTGTCAAACAACACTCACACCGATAAAAAGCCAAGCCTGGGCTATGGTATAGAAAAATACCAGAAAGTGTCTACAAAAATCTCACACGACGACATCGATGTACCTTACAGCTCCTGATAAAGCATTCTTACTTCAACCGTCACCGTCATGGTCGCGTCGCGTTGTGTCCCTGTATAGGTACATGTATCTGCTATCCTGGTAGAGCGCGTATAGTGTGCACCCAGACCAGCCCAGCCCAACCCAAAGTGCATTCATAAATCGTCCTCTCGTAGGAACTTTAAGTCGAGTCGCGTCGCTTCGCATCGTTCGTCGTTGTGACAATTGAAAAACTCTCGGTAGTTGTTGCTGGTTGGTGGTGATGCTGTTCTCAATGCATGTTCTGTTCATGTTCATCTGCTGCTAGTTCTACAAGATGTTTCCTGTCCGACTTGGGCACAAATCGAATTGTCCCCAATATCCGGCCCTCCACTTACTGATTACAACATCCAAGCGTGTTTTGCTAAAGAAACAAAACAAACAAATGAAGTTAAAGAAAAAACCCTCGAAGGAGCATAGTTCTCTCCAAAACGCTGCTCCACTTGGTATAAGAGTGTCACAAGTCGAGCGCGTGGATAAATTAAAATCTCATATAGACGCGCCACAACGCCAACCAATAAATTGCGATTGCACGCGGCAGCGTGTTGCCATGTGACACGACGGACAGCCGGGGTCGACTCTTCGTACTTCATCCCGGTCATGGTCCCAGCACAAACTGAATCTCCAGCCAGAATCCAGGACCGAAGACTAAAGACCGAAGAGAGAGTATGAGTACGAGTGCTAGTGCGCGCGCGCGACCAGCAAACAAGATTGTTAAATGCAAAATACTTGTGCGATGATAAATTTATTATTTTCCGATACAGATACATGGAGGGCACCTCAGATAGATATTTTTGTTTGCTGGCTTGCTTGTTGTGGCCCCCAGGCAGAAGATGGCCCCCCGAGACACCATGTTCTGCGATTCCAGGCCAATTGTGGCGATAGCCTGTCACATTGTCTGCCGAATCGCACAACAAAGGCGCTCGCCCCAGAAGAAACACCGATTTTGCTGGTGTCGTTCTTGACACGTCCCATATCTTGGCAAGGAGAGTGCTCAGAGTTCCTTCAGGCAACGGCCGGCAACCCAAACGCAAACCTAAATACAACAAAAACAACAACATCTAGAGACATACCTACTATCTTCCCTGATGGTGTTGGTTCTTAAAGAGGTGTAAAACGAATTTATTGATTCGAGAGTAATGGCGGGAAAAACGGAATTTATTAGACCCGATGCGATAAATAACAATTTGTGGCGAAGTTGGGAATTGTAAGTTTCCCTATAAATTTGACCAGTTTTTGCCAAAGAGCAAGAAATTTTCTCCTCTTGATGGAGATTTGGACTCAACTCAAGTCGAATGGTCGACAAGCTAAGTCGAGACAAGGACGCAACACATGGCGCGCGCGATTGGACCTTAAATCACAAATAATATTGCAAGCTTAGCAATGATTACGTGTGCTTTAAGGCTTTGCACATAAATTAACTATTGCCACTGCTTGTTGCAAGGAAGACACCTTTTGATTGTGCCCATGAGCAAAAAAAAATTAAAACCCGAAGCACCTCAGAGATAGAGAAAAAGAGATAGAGATAGAGGGACAGACAACATTATGATTTGATTTGAACGCGCCTCCGCCGCCGTCTAGCCTGCTGCTTGTAGTGAATGTAATCACCGGATTATTGACAATAATCCGAAAGGAGAGTATTTCAATTTGCCAGCAAGTTGGAAATGTGTCCTTACGTAAACGTTACACATAAGAAAACACACAAGAACGTGGTATTACCAAATCGAAGGTTTTTTTGCTCGAATTGAATTAATTGAACCATTAGATGGAGCCAAAGATAAATTATCTTTATCTTCAATTTTCCATTTATTTTTCTTCTCAAAAATATGATAGAAATACTAATAAGCCCACGGTAGTCATCTTTTACAATTCTTATCTCATATCTGCAGTTCAGCAGAGTAAGGAACTATATTTTTTCCAATTGTCTCGGAACTTAATAAGGTGAGTGTGTGTCTGGGGCTTATTGTTACATGGTAAATTTTAATTTCAAATACGCTTTTTCAAAACAAGTTCATAAATCTGTCATGTTGACACCCCAAAAACTCGATTTCAAGTCTCTGTTCTAAAAACACAGACGTACATACGTATTGAAGCGTCCGTATTTGATGCTGTTGTGTAACAGGACATGATCTGTGTCTTACTATCAAGGTTCCAATCACTTATCGCTCTATAAACAGCTGCAGATTTTTCTTTTCCGGATGAATTTTAAGGCTTATAATTGCACTGTTTCTGTTTTCATTGGTGTTATCAAGTGATCTTCATGGGTTTCATGTCTTGATGGACGACAAGTATCATCGCCAACTTATTGGTAAAGTATAGCATTGTTGACTTGCCTAATCTGTGTTGCTCTTCTAACAATCTCTGTTTAATAGCTGGTTCCCTCTAACCCAGTAAAACATTTTATCCTCTTCTATTTTTATTTTCACCAAGACATCGGTATGTCCTAACTCGAAACAGATTAGTATCCAGATCACTTTAAAATTCCTCTTTCCTTCATTTGAAAATACCCTTAGTTTTCTTGGAATTTTTGTTGGCAGGTCTTTCCACAACTCATATGCTGTCACTAAGAAATAGCCTTCCCAAATCTTATTGTAGACTAAGCAATCAAGTCGTCGTTAAGAAAAAGAATCTACTACGACCAATAACTCGATAACTTAACATCAGGCCAATGATGGAACAACATGCGAGAAATCGGTATAGAGAAACTATGTAAGAGATCAACTGACGCCATCAATTGTAATAGTCTCAATGAAAAGTTTTTATCAGAGCTGCGCCCCTAAATTTAATCCCAACTTTTGATTCTCGAATTGAAGAGGTATAAACAGTTCTTTTAACTTTGTAAGAATGCAAGAGTAGGATATGGTGAAAGCCAAACTATCAATTAAGTCAAATGCCACGGGCTTAGAACTATTGCAACCTAAATTCGTTAAACTGTTGCTACCATAATTACTTCGTTTCATTTCTCACATATTTAACAGCATATTAACAACATTCCTTGAAATTGGAAAAAAGGCCAAAGTAGTTTCCGTCCTTAATAGTGCAACAGAGTTCCGGCCGATTACCATTATCCCGTTTCTCTGAAAGGTATTTGAAAAAATAAACTATTTTAAAGCAATTACAGAATTACTTATCGATCAACAACCTCTAAAGTACCTGCTTCTTGTTACTGATGATATAAGACAAGGATCAATTAAGACTATTGGACTTTTCTAAGGCCTTTGACACAGTAAGTCATCCATTTTTCTGTTATAAGCTTTTCCGTAGAGACTTGTAAGCTAGTTCATTCGCACCTTAACGGTATACAACAATGTGTAGTGGCAAATGAAGATTCATCGACCTTTCTAAATGTTTGTTCTGGAGTGCTTCAAGGATCTATTATTGGACCCATTCATTTTCAACATATGTTAAAAGCAATTTGCTTGATCAATGGTAAAATCGTTGAATCTTCGATTTTAAACCGCCTGAAGTTGGGACTAACTTTTAACTGCACTCTAACATAGAATGACCAGGGCGACATCAATAGTGTTATTGGAATTTTTGAATTTTGAAAGTAAATTTTTACCAAGTTTTAGTATGGTTTTGTTTTTATTTTTTTATTTTTTGTATCTTACAATCTTACCGAATGTCTAAAACAATATTTCTTATAAAATAAAATTAATTTAAGGCCATAATCTCAAATTTTTGAAAATATATTTTAGTCGAAAATTACTTAAGCCTTAATGTTTAGTAATGTTTTGTTTAGGTTCTTATTTTTTGTACAAAAACCTGTTGTTTTGATTTTTCGCAAAATTTTACTGAATTTCGAAAACAAATTTACTCGTACTATAAGACAAAATTAATTTGAAGCAAATATCTCAAATTTTTAAAAAGATATTTGAATCGAAAATCAATTTTTACCAACTTTGGCTAATGTTTTTTTATATTTTTAATTTTTATAAAAAAACTACCAATTCGATTTTTTCAAAATTTTACAAGATGTCAAAAACGTTATTCTTCGTTGCAAAAATTGTTTTGGAGCTAAAATTATTTTTGTTCGTAAAATATATTAGAGGTGACAAATATTTTTTTTCAGTTTTTTTGATTTATAAAAAAAACATTCATTGGATTTGTTTCCAAAAAAAACTTGTTTGGTATCGCGTTTCAATTTATAATATAAAATTTAATTAAAGTCGTTAGCGTTATTGGTTCGTGAGATATTTAGGGTTAAGCAAATTTTTCATTTTTTTTTAAATTGGTATGGTAAAAAACACCCCCTCAATTTTGTTGAGAGTCCTTTCTGCATCTTTCTGCTTTATTATCTGTATAACAAAATTTATTTAAAGCCGACAAAAAAAACTCCCCGAACGTACGGAAGTACGGACGTACAGACGTAGGGACGTACGAAAAGTACAAACGCACTCACAGACATCTCTCTAAAAATCTTTTACAGTCAATAGCGAATAGTCTATAGCGAATTTGCACGGGACCAGAAAATTATTTCGTTTTATAGAAAATTCGTTATATAGAAATTTTTTGTTTTACTTTTATAAAGAAGTCAGTGATTTTAGTTTGGATTACATGCTTCCATTTTTCTTTTTCAACAAAATCTTCTAATAAATTGAGAGATTCAATCATATTAGTCCATTTCAACATTGCTTCATCAATATCCTCGAAAAGGCATTTTCGAAGTCTTTTGCGTTTAGTGCTTAATTTCTCGTCTTCTACATTTCTTAAAATCGCTGCTTTGTTTTTTAAAATTGTTGATAAGCTACTGGGAGGAATTCCAAATTGATTAGCAATATCTGTTTTTTTAGTCAATCCTTCTTCAACTTCATTAATTATCAACAACTTTTTCTCAAGAGAAATGCTACTTCGAAACATTTTCAATTATATTCACTCAAGCCTGAACATAGAATGCTTGCATTTAAAATCTTGGGGAAATCTCCTTATAAGGTTTTTTTTTTCTCTGCATGCTGTTATTTTTCAGAAAATTATTTGAAAAATTTCGTTATGTGGAAACAAAAACGTATGAGATTTGGATCTCCAGCAACAAAATTTGTTCGTTGTAGGGAAAAATTCGCTTTATGGAAATTCGTTATAAGGAGATCAAAATACACCAAAAAAGTAACCAAAAAGATAGAGAGATCTTCGTTATGTAGAAGTACGTTATAGGGAAGTTTGACTGTATTTAGACTCTAGGGCCTTGAAACATCGAGAAATGTCAAAATTTTCAATTCGACAAATCGGACCGATTACATAACTTCTTATTGGAAGTTAATAAACTAACGGTTTTTTTATAAAACAAGAAACTGAAAAAAATGTATTGTCACCTCGAATATTTTACAAACAAAAAGTGATTTTATTTCCAAAAAAATTCTATTGAACGAAGAATACCGTTTTTGGAAAAAAATTGAATTGACAATTTTTATTTTTATAGAAAATAAAAACCTTTACAAAATTTCTAAAACTTGGTAAAAATTGATTTAACACTCAAATCTCTTTCAAAAATTAAACATATTTACTTCAAAATAATTTCATCTTATAAAAACATTGTTTTCGATATTCAGTAAATTTTGTATAAAAAACAGTTAGTTTTTTTTCATAAAAATTAAAATCGCAAAATTGTTCAAAATTGGTAGTCGATTCTCGACATCTCGCGAATAAATAAAAGTATTGACTTCAAATGATTTCATTCTGTGCTAAATTTTCTTAGAAAAAAAAAACAATATGTACATAAATCATATCTATTATTTATATAAGATATAAAAACTTTCAAGAAATTCTACGAAAATTGGTAAAAATTGGTTTTCGAATAAATTTCTCGTTAAAAAAAACTAGAACTGACAACTTTTTTAACAAAACACTAAAATCTTTATAAAGAACAAGAAACTTGTAAGAAATGGTTTTCGTCTCAATTATTAGGAGAACAAAGAAAGATATTGACTTTAATATCTTTTAGTGATTAGTTTAATTAATTTTAAGCAAGACAAATGGACAGACGAGATGGGATGTTATTAGTGTGGGTCGCATCCCAGCCTCTTTTTTATGCATAAGTCACTTTGTAGGTAGTGAATTAATTTTTCTTAATTTATAAGTTACTTACTAACTCATGAATTGCAATTTTGTTTTAATTCATAAGTCTTTAATTTGCTCATGAGTTTAATTTTCTTAATTCATAAGTCACTAAATAGTTTATTAATTAAAATCAAGCTTAGGCTTGAAAGTGACTTACATACGCTTTTGCAACCCTGGTTTAGCACCTGTTATTTTGTTACATTTATCACTTATTACTTGCATTGCCATCTTGTTAAAATTGAATATACTTGTTGTCGAATTTAAAAATGACAATTACTCAACAATCTTTCGGGACACACGTTATTTCCCTACATAAATTGCATGGCATACTTTGATTGAAAGCGGAACATAATAAACTAAGTTCAAATGATGCAACAGTTTTAAGTTGTGACAACAAAAATTAGGTCTTGTGCGTAAGAATAAATCGTTGTCGAAAAATAAGGGGCACATTAGTGTCAGCATTGAAATTTTGTGAACAAAATTGAATTCTGTGAATCGAAAACATAAAACAGTAATTATTTGACAGTATCATAATATCTTCAAACAAAATAATAAGTTTACTCATTCGGAACTGTTAAATTCATCTTTTACGTCTACTTCAATCACTCTAAAGCTTAACCCATTCACCAAGAAGTGCTAAACTCATGATTGTTTCTCACAAAAATAAACGACCAGGTCAATTACAATTAGCTGCATCTACTGTGAATGAATAGACCAATATGCGAGCGCAGCAGTCGAAGTCATAAACTACAATGCGTTTATGCAAACCAAATGACGCGGACGGCAGTATGAATAGGTGTTATGTGTCCAATTGGCCTCAATGATGTCACCATCATCATCATTACCATCAATGTTGTCTCTTAATTCATCTGCAACAATCTCAAGAGTGTAAGGCCGACAAGAGTTTTGCCATAAACATCGATGTCATGAGCACATAGCATGTATCATGTATGATTCCTTTGTGAGTTCTTGTGCTTTTTGGTTTCGGTGTTCGGTCACCGTGTGCGCCATTTAATTAGTCCAAGTGACGCCAAATATGGAAGTTTACAACAATACCATGATATAAGTGTCAGAGGTACAGTTTATAAATGTTTTTTGGTCGGACCTATGTCGACAGTCTTTTATATGCAGTGCGTTCTCTTCGTTCGTTTTGTAGTCGAAGAACCAAATGTCGTGGTGATCTTTTTGAGGTTAATGTGCTTTTCGCTAACGAATTGCCCAAGTGATTGTGCGATTAAAATGCATGATTTTAAATTGCAAAAATGAACTCGAAGTTAAGGCGTTTTGGCAACTTTAATAATTGAGATCACGATCCACACCATGGCCTGGCAATGGCAGAAAACTAACATTGTCGTTAGGTCATGAAAATATTTCATTCGCAATTATTTAGCCTTACATAGGGATCGAAAGGTTTTTGCTCAGTCGAGGGTAAGTCGTCTATATCTTGACTTGGCTTAACTTTTGATATAAAGGGTTTTTCAATAAAGGCGGGTAGATATTGAAATGGAATAAAAAAAGTTGTGTATGAGGTATTAAGAAAATAATTTTTTTATTTGAAAGGCTGTTGCTATGCCATTAATTGTGGAATGTGACATCATTCAAATGCCCTCCTAGGCTGCTTACAGTGGCACGGATCCGAGTGGTCCAATTCTCCAAGGGCTCTTCTGCATAGATCCCGCTGAATTTGAGTGATGGCCTGTGTTATGTTCACCTTTAGGGCATCGGTCGATTGTGGTTCAAGACTTCAAGAAACCCCTCAAGAAAAAGTCTAGCGGGGTCAAATCGCATGTACTTGGTGTCCAATTCACATCACCCCTGCGAGAGACAACCTTATCCTCAAATCGTTCATGGAAAACGTCAATGGCGTTTGCTGTGTGGCACTTAGTGCCTTCCTGCTGGAACCACAAGTCGTCTAGGTCCATATGGTTCAATTTGGGCCATAAGAAATTAGTTATCATTTTTATGTAGCGCACGCTGTTGGCGGTGACTGACTCACTAAAGTACGGACCAATTACACCGCCGCGCCGGCCAAAATCCAAACCAAACGGTAACTTTTTGAGGATGCATTATCTATCACCTGGTGAACCTCGCGTGGGTTGGTGTTGTCGCATATACGGCAATTTTGCTCGTTAACACGGCCATTCATCCGAAAATGCACCTCGTCACTAAAGATGATTTTTCGGCCAAAATTGTGGTCCTCTTTCAAACGATTCGATATGGCCATGAACTTTGAGCTCCTGGGTCAGTTGGATCCGACGCAAAATTCACCAAGTTGAAGTCTGCGAAAGGTCGACTTCTTGTGCACGGCGAGGAATGTCTGCCCCGGGTTCTGCTGTACACTTTCACGGACCACGGCGATGTTCTCGGCCGATCTTGCGTTCCTTGAAATTACGGGTGTTGGCTGATTGTTTACTGAACCGGTCGTCTCAAATTTGGCCACCAAACGTTGAAGAGTCAACTGTGAAGGCGGAGGACCACCACTTCTACCGTAAAATGCGCGCAACGTTTGCGTTAACGAACACTAATTTTGATAATAAAGTTTTATGATTTGTGCTGTTCAATCGTGTAACTTGCCATGATGATTTGGCATAAACAACTGAATAATAAACAAAAGATTTGACAGATGTCACCAAAACAAAATGGCCGCCACGGGCACCAAAATCTACCCGCGCCAATTGAAAAACCCTTTACATATCAATTGTTTAGTTATGAATGATATGTTTTTTATTGAAGACTATCATTTTTAGGATTTGATTTCTCAGGAAGAAAAGAAATACAAACCTAAACATAAACTGAAAAATTTAAAGTTTTTCAAGAAGCTTCAATGAATTCACAACAATTTATAGTATCGCAGCATCAACGAACCTTTTTGCTTCCCAGTTAATAGTTTTGAGATTTCTGAGAACTTTCTCTGACGGATTGGCTGGGGAATAGAATGAATTATAAACACAATTCACTATTCCATTCTCACCTAGCATTCAAATTAACTTTGCATTTCTTTTCATCGTTTTTGAATTGTGCGATAGAGAATTCTTGTTAAATCGAATCATACAAATTCTGCTGTCAAATTTTGGACAGTAGAAGTGACGTATTTGAATGGAAAATTTGGTTTAAGTTACTGAGAGTAGTTCTTAGGACTGTTATGTCAGAGGTCTTGGGTTCAACCCCAGCCTATGCCACCTAAAGTTTTTCTCCAGATACTTCCTCTTGCGAGGGATTGACAAATCTTGAAAGGGTAATTCTTGTCATGAAAAGTACTTTCTTAAATTTGGCTTTGGCATTAAAACTGTAGGTTTCCTCTATCCCTAACATTACACACAGGAATGGCTTAGAGTTGTAAGTCATTAGACCTTGGCTCTCTACCAGCTGTTGCGTAATCTTATTTATTTATTCATTCTGAGAATACGGAAATGCCTGAGATTTTGGAAATATTAACCGGCCAACTTATTGTTCACTGTTTTCTCAGTAAAAGAACACAAACTGGCCACATCGATCTTAACAGATCTTTTTTCAATGTAGTCCAGTAACTAACATTAAAAGCGGGTCGATTTTAAAATTGAAAAAGAATCTGAGATAACCCTGATAACTTCCCATCCATGCCTGTCAGTCGTTCAAAATTTGAAGTCATTATATTTGAAGTCTATCTTTGGAAAACCATTTTTATTATCGGCTGTTTGTTGTTTTTATAGGTTTTCATGTTTTTTTTTTTAAGTTGAATATTTCTACAAAATTATCTAAAAATTAATAACAATATTTTGCAAATGATGAAACAGTTTGATTTCAAAATCTATTTTTGTTAACAAGATCTGTATTCGAAAACCAATTTCACCAATTTCAGTGGTATTTCTTGAATTTTTTTCTTTCTTATAAATACAGATTGTATTTTCCCCCCAAAGAAACCGATATTTTGTTATACATTTTTTTTGAGATCTTATAAACCTCTTTCAATAATTTAATTATACTGTCTGGATAATATTTGATCATCACGAATGTCATTATTTTATTTTGGATTCTTTAAAAAAATATTATATTTTTTTTTCAAAATTGGACACCTCGAAAATTGGTCAATTATCAATTATAAGATTTGTATTAATATGTTCTCAATAACTGTACACTAAAAATATTTTTGAAAAAAATGTACTCAGAAAATTAATTAAAAAAATAAGTTCCAACAATTTTCAAAAAAAAGTTAAGAATTGCGTCTACCCTCGTGCTCAAATTTCGGGCCTATTATTCAAGGATGAAGTGCAAAAAAGCTGCACATGATATTTGAAAAAAAAAATTATTTGATTAGTCAATTGTTAAACTTTAATGAAAAACAAAAAAGGTTTGGAACGACTGGCACGATATCTCAGCTTCAGAACCTTGAAACAAAAAAGAATTGTTTTAACTTAATTTTTAGAATGTTGATTAGGTCTAGATACAAGCTTTTATGAATATTTGAAAAATTCACAAAATAGCAGCGATTTGAAAAAAAAGCATTTTTTGAAAAAAGCTTGTGTCTAGACATAGCGAGATGTTTTGTGAATAAGTAACGCTTTATAGATTTAGGATATCTTCTATAGTTTCGTCAAAATCGTACCAACAGTTTTGAAAAACACTTCTTTTGGGAAAACGCGTTTAAAGATAAATGTAACAATTAGACACGATTGGCAGAACTTACAATTCAATCAGCTATGCCAGGGCCGTACAGCACTCGGCTCCAAAACTAAACCTTTACACGCGTCCACAATCTTACACAATAACAAAACACCAATACAAAGACCGATTCCTTTCGTCATTCGGAATAATAGCCGGCCACGACACCTGCCTTTGAGCGACGTAAATAGGCAGGGAGGGCCGGGTTTGAGGCTCGATATCTCGGAAACCAACATGCTTTCGATCAAATCCTTCACAGAGCATGTTTTTAGTTATGTCTACATTGGAAATATCGATTTTTTCAATCCGCGAAAGTAGACAGCCCCGCTAAGGTTTTCTTGAGAAATAAAATGTCATTTAATTCTTTGAAGACCAACTATTTTGACAGGTACATTTTTAAATTTTAAAATACAGACTTTAGATACATGAGCAAATTCGTGCGACCCAGTCGTGCATTTCATTTGATGCATGCAATGAAAAAACAAATCGCAAATGAACGGCGTTATTACAAATGAGTTTGTTTATGCTACCCATATGAGTTTAAGGGCTTCTGGCCACAAACAAGTGAAGATAGCTATATCTAAACTTAAGTCAAACAAAGCTACTGGGGCTGACGGCATCGCTGCTGAACTATTCAAAGCAGCAGGCGATGACTTGGTAGGGAGCATGCACCAACTCATTTGCAAAATATGGTCGGAAGAAAGCATGGCCGATGAGTGGAATCTCAGAATAATGTGCCCGATACATAAGAAAGGAGACCCTCTAATTTGCGCCAACTACAGAGGCATCAGTCTCCTTAACATTGCATATAAGATCCTCTCTGCCATTCGTCAACAACCTGATAGGTCCTTATCAGTGTAGCTTTAGACCAGAAAAGTCCACTATCGACCAAATATTCACACTACGGCAGATCTTGGAAAAAACCCAGGAACTTCAAATCGATACCCACCATCTCTTTATCGATTTTAAAGCCGCGTATGACAGCATATATAGGGAAGAGCTCTACAGAGCAATGTCTAGTTTTGGCATCCCTGTCAAACTTATCCGTTTGTGCAGAATGAAGATGGAGAATGCGCGCTGCTTTATCAAGGTCGGAAAAGATCTTACCGATGCATTTGATGTCAAAAGGCGATGACAAGGCGATGCACTGTCATGCGACTTCTTCAACATCGTTCTGGAAAGAATTGTGCAAAACTCAACCGTCAACACTAGAGGCACAATCTTCCAAAGGTCCATCCAATTACTCGGATACGCAGATGATATTGACATAATTGGAAGATCAAAGCGTGATGTCAGTGGAGCGTTTTTGAGCATTGCGACGGAAACGATGAAGATGGGTTTAGTGGTCAATGAGGGCAAGACCAAATTTATGATGTCATCGAAAAAGGACATTGAACAACGACGTCTTGGACAAAACGTCACCATGGACAGCTATAACTTTGAGGTAGTTAAGGACTTTGTCTACCTATAGACAATGCTATTAACACAGGCAACGACACAAGCGCTGAAATCAAACGAAGAATAACTCTTGCAAATCGCTGCTTCTTTGGACTTAGAAGGCAATTGAGTAGTAAAGTCCTCTCTCGAGCATCTAAAATCACCATCTATAAGACGCTCTTCAACCCGGTTCTCATTTATGGCGCTGAGGCCTGGACCCTGTCAAAGAAAGATGAGAGCGTCTTAGGATGCTTCGAGAGAAAAATTCTTCGGGTGATTTTTGGTCCCGTACGCATAGATGGAGAATTGAGGAGAAGATATAACGACGAACTGTACGGGCTGTACAGCGACACTGACCTAGTTAACAGAATTAAAGTTCAACGGCTTAGATGGCTAGGTCATGTAGAGCGAATGGACATCAACGCTCCAGCCCGGAAGGTCTTCGAATCTAACGACGGCGCAGTAGAGGAAGACCGCGACTTAGGTGGCTCACGCAGGTGGGTGAAGACCTCAACCAACTTGGCGTGCGAAACTGGAGACAGCTAGCTAGGGACCGAGCTGGCTGGAGACGCATGTTGGTTGAGACCCAGGGCCCCCCTCCGGACTGTAGCGCCACCTTAAGTATGCAACTAAGGTCGCAAACAAGCAGCAGATTTGGTAAAAGAAGCAAAAACGTTTAAAAATTTCTTACAAAGTGAAAAGAAGTTTGAGGAAACTAGAAAGGTGTCATTTTAGAAGATTTATCTACATTATGTATGAATTGAAGCAAGAATAATTGAAGCAAGGCACTAATATAACATTTTAAGACCCTATCCCAAAAATGTGTTCCCTCCTTAGAAAGAGGTTCAAAAAGAAAAGAAAATTTAATATTCACCTGAAATTAAAATAAAATAAACTTGTGCATGCAAAATCACACAATCAAAAATATGATTAGTCAAGGAAACGTTCTGGCCTCTTTTAAATCAGATAAGAAAAACGAATGAAATTAAGTATCGAAATGATGTTTATATGGCCGTTCAGGTCATAGCCAATACCACCAAAAATATTTAGAAAGCCAATTAAAGCGATGGTAAGTGTCTGAAGTGTCTAGTCTCACTACGACTTTCATTTAACCAAAAAGTTCTCCGGATCGAAAAGGAAATAATGAATAGACAATGAAAATAAAACAGCGATCTTAAAAACAAACTTTAGCTTAATTGTTCACCACCCAAGCCAGGATACGGAAATATCAATACAGGTATATGGTATAATGTTGCGAGGACATTTTTTTGAAAAAGTAATATATTCTCCAAAATTACAAGAAATGATGAACTTTTAATTCAAAAGTTTTATATTATTTTGCAATGCCATTTCAAGTTCTTTCAAACTGTGAAAAATTCAAAAGCTAATGTAAAGAAACCGTATACCTGGTACTATATGCGCTCATTAGCTCACATAATACTTCGCGTTACATGGATAGGGAAAATCTTTTTTCGTTTTTTATTTGACGTTATTTTTCAAACCCTTATGTTTTTTTGGAAAAACCCAAATGTGAAATGAATGAGTTTTGTATTAAGTTTTTATTGCAAAAAATTAAGATTAAGTTGATAAATACAACTTGGCGGTTTTTTCCGAAGATAAAAGAATACTCTGATTGTTTAAGAGCTTAGTACGATTAGTAATTTGAGCTTAACGGGATCACGTCAAAACCATCCGTTTTATAGCCAGCAAAATTAGAAGAAGTTCAAGTGTTGTATACAAAAAACCAAAAAGGTAGAGTCAAGACAGCCATATCGTTTTAGGAAAGGCGGGCAATAGTGAGAGCTGCTTTAAATTCAAGATTTTCCATTAGTAAATTCAAGGCAGTAGATCGACTGTTGATCGGGTGATACAGAAGGCAGACGATATATGACAGAGCCAACGCCTTAATTTTGCAACAAATAACATCAGCTCGAATCGAGTTTGGCATACCGTCGGTCGTCTTTTCCGATGGAAAAAAATTAATTTGGACGGGTCTGATGGATATGTCGGAAGAAAGCATGGCCGATGAGTGGAATCTCAGAATAATGTGCCCGATACATAAGAAAGGAGACCCTCTAATTTGCGCCAACTACAGAGGCATCAGTCTCCTTAACATTGCATATAAGATCCTCTCTGCCATTCGTCAACAACCTGATAGGTCCTTATCAGTGTAGCTTTAGACCAGAAAAGTCCACTATCGACCAAATATTCACACTACGGCAGATCTTGGAAAAAACCCAGGAACTTCAAATCGATACCGATCAATTTTCGATACCGATCAATTTTCTGTGATGCAAGGCAACAACTAGACGTGTTTTTTTATCGTCGTCCGATTAAATTCTCATTTTTTCGCAAAACTCGCAGTTTAAGTGCATAAAAACAAGCACATTGCTTTGTCTTAATCTTGTATATCATCTCTTCGAATCTAAACTTTTATACTTAATTTAAATTAAGCATTAGTTTTTCTTTTTGTTGTACTTTTTATTCGCGAGCAAAATATGCCACCAAAACCAAATAAGCGATGCCGTGTGCAACAACAAGACAGTGAGTGTGATTCCTCTCCGAGAGATGTTGATGCAAGCAATTCAACTGGCATTGCTGACAAACTGTGGAGCCGCATTGAAAAGAAGTTGGAGGAGTGGATGGTGACACTTAATCATTCCCTGGACGCTAAACTCAACGCTCTGGAAGATCGCCTAAATGCCCAGATTAGAGAAAATAATTTAATTTTTGAACAAAAACTGGAGAAAGCACGCCAAGATGTCAAACGGCTTGAGCAAGTCGTTGATCAGTTTGAGAGAGAGAAAATTTGTTGTGATGCTGTAATTGTTGGTGTACCAGAGTATCCTGGGGAAAACTTGGAGACAGTTTACAAAAAAATCTGTGTGACTGTGGATATTCAGCCCCCTCACATTCAAAATATTTTTCGCGCCAAAAAGAAACAACATTCTCCCATCGACTCGAGTATCATACTGAAATTTTCGGATAAGCGTGGTAAACAACAATTCATGCAAGCTGCAGCTAACTTTCGTAAAACAAAAAAAGCTCCACTTAGCCTCTCCGAAATTGACATCGATTCGCAAAAAAGCTTTTTCATCAACGACAGTCTCACAAAAAATAATTATCAGCTCCAGCGGTACGCATTAAGACTTAAACGAAAGTCTCTTCTATCATCTGTGCACACATTCAATGGACAAGTGTTTATCCGCACTCCTAACAGCCAAGATCCAGTCATCATAAACAACATCGGAGATCTGAGGAATGCCGTCGGCTCTGACGATATAAATGATCCGAATAATGGTAGTTAATATTAATCTTTCAATGCAAGAATTTTTTTTCATTTGTTCTTCTTTTTTTATTTCTAATTTTCTTTCTCTGTCGCAAAAAGTTTTTTCTCTTTATTTATTTTTGTTGTATGTTCAAGTTGTTTCAGTTCAAATTGTTTCTTTATTATATTTCTTTAGTTTCTCTCTTTCTTGTGAAATAAATGTTTTCAATATTTTTGTTTTCGATTCCAGCCTCGGTTTAAACTTTTGTTGTCATAATGGGCAGCAACAATGATGCTGGCTTTCACAGCATAAACGAAAAAAATAGATTTTTAGTAAATACTCTTTGCAAAAGTAATAATGGTTTGCATATTTGCCACATCAATGCTCAGAGTCTTGTTAACAAATTCGATGAGTTCAAAATGATATTTGAAGATAGTTTGCTTGATATAATTTGCGTGTCTGAGACGTGGTTTTATCCAAATTTAAATAGTAGTCTCTTTTCTCTTAATGGATTTAAAAAACCTTACAGGGCTGACCGAACTCATACAACGGGAGGGGGTGTTGCAATATACGTTAAAAATTACATCCGGTCTAGCCATGTCAAATGCTCTGATGGTACCGAGGCATGTGATTATTATTTCATTGATTTATTTGATGGTGATAATAAATGCAGCATTGGTGCCATTTATATGCCACCACGAGTTGCTAGCTCTCGTCTTATTACACCAATTGTAGAAGAAATGTGTTCTCGTGTACCTAAGCTTATAGTTTGTGGAGATTTAAATATAAATCTTTTGCAACCTTCATCTAACCTATTTAAAACGTCAATGAATTCTCTGGGACTCTCATTTGTGAATAATGTTGAGCCAACTCACTTTAGGCCTGGTTGTATCCCATCACTGCTTGATGTTTTTCTTGTAAGCAATGAAAGTTTTGTTAAATGTTATAGTCAGTTATCCGTCCCTGTGTTTTCATACCATGATCTAATTTTTGTAACCTATGATTTAAATTTCGAGAGGAATTCGACACAATCATTTCAGTTTCGTGATTTTGGTAATGTCAATGTTGAATATTTATTTAGTGATTGTTCGTCCATTGATTTACGCCCAATTTTCGCTACGTCTAACGTTAATAGTCAAATTGAACACCTTAACGTAGCTATTGACTATCTTTTTAATAAACATGTTCCCTTAAAGACTCGATTTATTAAATCACGTATCTGTCCTTGGCTTTCTCATGAAATTCTTAATGCAATTAAAGCAAGAGATGTCTCATATCGCCGGTGGAAACGATTTGGCTGTGTAGAAATGCTTCGACTATTTAAAACATCCCGTAATCTGGTAACAAGGTTAATAAAAACAGCCAAATACAATTATTATAATAACAGGTTCAACACAGATCTTTCCTCCAAGTTCTTTTGGAAAGAAGTTAAAAGTGTTGGTTTAAAAAAAGATACCTGTGTTTACGATGAGAGCATTGATTTAGAGGAACTGAATCGTAATTTCTCTACTCCTCCAACCCAACTCAACAATATGGTCTCCGGACTTTCTGAGAACGATAGAGCTGATGCATTTTCTGTGTGTGCTGTTGATGAATATCAAGTAGGAAAAGCAATTTTCTCAATAAAATCCAAATCTACTGGTCTCGACAACATTCATCCCGATTTTATAAAAATCCTTCTTCCCTTCATACTTCCTCATATAACTCACATTTTCAACACTATAATAATGACCTCAACCTATCCCACTTCCTGGAAACAATCAAAAATTATCCCTATCCCTAAACAAGGAATAAAAAAAGAATACAGACCCATAGCTATCCTTCCTTTTCTATCTAAGGTTTTTGAAAACATAATAAGCTACCAGATAAAAAGTTATATTAAACAAAAACATCTCCTTCACGCTCTGCAATCTGGTTTCCGACCTGGACATAGTTGCATTTCAGCCCTTCTTAAAGTGTCTGATGATATTAGACAGGCATTAGACAAAAATTATATAACTGTGATAACTTTACTTGACTTCTCAAAAGCATTTGATTGCGTTAACTTTAATATTCTCTGTGATAAACTGACGACCTATTTTAATTTCTCTGACACAACAAAAAATCTTATTCATTCCTACTTGACCAATCGTATGCAAGCTGTATCGTGCAATGGTAAGCTGTCTTCGTTTCTTCCTGTTAGTTCTGGTGTTCCTCAAGGATCTATCCTTGGGCCTTTACTGTTCTCTATGTTCATTAACGATTTGCCATCTGTTTTATCTTACTGTCAATTTCACATCTACGCGGATGATGTGCAGTTATACATTAGTTTTCCCATTGGGATGGTTGAAGATGCTATATCTAGCATGAACATTGATTTAAGCTCAATATATGACTGGTCTAACCGCAATGGACTTAAACTTAATCCAGAGAAAACGAAAGCTATCCCTATATCCAAAAATAATCCTCACCTTCAAAACCTTCCTCGCCTCCTTTTAAATACATGCGAAATTGAATATGTCACCAATGTAAAAAACCTAGGTATAATCTTCAACAATAAACTAACATGGGACACTCATATTGATTCTATAATTGCCAAGATATATGGTTCACTTAGAGGACTATCTGTAACTAAAACAATACTCTCTACTCAAGTCAAATTGAAGCTTGTAAGATCGTTTGTACTACCCATATTATCATATGGGTGTGAGTTGTTCGCAGATCCTGATTATCATTCACTTCAAAAGTTAAACGTTGCTTTCAATGCTATTGCCCGTTACGTTTTCAATCTTCGAAGGTTTGATCACATTTCGCTTCAGGCTCGTCAACTTTTGGGTTGTAAATTGGAAGCTTTCTTCATGTATCGGTGTTGTTTGTTTCTCTTCAAATTAATTGTTAATAAGACTCCGAACTACCTATTTTCCAAACTTAATTTCTGTTCTTCAAATCGTTCCATTCTATTGCGCTCCTCAAGATATACCTGTTTGACATCACGCAGACAATTTTTCGTTTATGCTGTCAGACTGTGGAATAATGTTCCCAGTCACATGAGGTCTGGAATCGAAAACAAAAAGTTTAATGAACTTATCTTTGAATATTTTTCTAACATGAACTGAGATGACTTTTTTATTATTTATTATTTATCTTCTTCTTTTGCGACTTTGCTTTAAATTTTATTAAATTCATTTAAAAACTTTATTAAGCTTAAATTTACTTTTGTAAAATTAACTTGTAATATTTTGTTATAATTGTTATTTAATTTTGCTATAATTGCTATTCGATATAATACATTCTTGCATATCCTTGTTAATCTTTTGTAATACATCCTGTACTATTTATAAGTTATTCTTAATGTACAGCTGTTTTCTTATCAATAAATCAATAAATCAATACCCACCATCTCTTTATCGATTTTAAAGCCGCGTATGACAGCATATATAGGGAAGAGCTCTACAGAGCAATGTCTAGTTTTGTCATCCCTGTCAAACTTATCCGTTTGTGCAGAATGAAGATGGAGAATGCGCGCTGCTTTATCAAGGTCGGAAAAGATCTTACCGATGCATTTGATGTCAAAAGGCGATGACAAGGCGATGCACTGTCATGCGACTTCTTCAACATCGTTCTGGAAAGAATTGTGCAAAACTCAACCGTCAACACTAGAGGCACAATCTTCCAAAGGTCCATCCAATTACTCGGATACGCAGATGATATTGACATAATTGGAAGATCAAAGCGTGATGTCAGTGGAGCGTTTTTGAGCATTGCGACGGAAACGATGAAGATGGGTTTAGTGGTCAATGAGGGCAAGACCAAATTTATGATGTCATCGAAAAAGGACATTGAACAACGACGTCTTGGACAAAACGTCACCATGGACAGCTATAACTTTGAGGTAGTTAAGGACTTTGTCTACCTATAGACAATGCTATTAACACAGGCAACGACACAAGCGCTGAAATCAAACGAAGAATAACTCTTGCAAATCGCTGCTTCTTTGGACTTAGAAGGCAATTGAGTAGTAAAGTCCTCTCTCGAGCATCTAAAATCACCATCTATAAGACGCTCATCAACCCGGTTCTCATTTATGGCGCTGAGGCCTGGACCCTGTCAAAGAAAGATGAGAGCGTCTTAGGATGCTTCGAGAGAAAAATTCTTCGGGTGATTTTTGGTCCCGTACGCATAGATGGAGAATTGAGGAGAAGATATAACGACGAACTGTACGGGCTGTACAGCGACACTGACCTAGTTAACAGAATTAAAGTTCAACGGCTTAGATGGCTAGGTCATGTAGAGCGAATGGACATCAACGCTCCAGCCCGGAAGGTCTTCGAATCTAACGACGGCGCAGTAGAGGAAGACCGCGACTTAGGTGGCTCACGCAGGTGGGTGAAGACCTCAACCAACTTGGCGTGCGAAACTGGAGACAGCTAGCTAGGGACCGAGCTGGCTGGAGACGCATGTTGGTTGAGACCCAGGGCCCCCCTCCGGACTGTAGCGCCACCTTAAGTATGCAACTAAGGTCGCAAACAAGCAGCAGATTTGGTAAAAGAAGCAAAAACGTTTAAAAATTTCTTACAAAGTGAAAAGAAGTTTGAGGAAACTAGAAAGGTGTCATTTTAGAAGATTTATCTACATTATGTATGAATTGAAGCAAGAATAATTGAAGCAAGGCACTAATATAACATTTTAAGACCCTATCCCAAAAATGTGTTCCCTCCTTAGAAAGAGGTTCAAAAAGAAAAGAAAATTTAATATTCACCTGAAATTAAAATAAAATAAACTTGTGCATGCAAAATCACACAATCAAAAATCTGATTAGTCAAGGAAACGTTCTGGCCTCTTTTAAATCAGATAAGAAAAACGAATGAAATTAAGTATCGAAATGATGTTTATATGGCCGTTCAGGTCATAGCCAATACCACCAAAAATATTTAGAAAGCCAATTAAAGCGATGGTAAGTGTCTGAAGTGTCTAGTCTCACTACGACTTTCATTTAACCAAAAAGTTCTCCGGATCGAAAAGGAAATAATGAATAGACAATGAAAATAAAACAGCGATCTTAAAAACAAACTTTAGCTTAATTGTTCACCACCCAAGCCAGGATACGGAAATATCAATACAGGTATATGGTATAATGTTGCGAGGACATTTTTTTGAAAAAGTAATATATTCTCCAAAATTACAAGAAATGATGAACTTTTAATTCAAAAGTTTTATATTATTTTGCAATGCCATTTCAAGTTCTTTCAAACTGTGAAAAATTCAAAAGCTAATGTAAAGAAACCGTATACCTGGTACTATATGCGCTCATTAGCTTACATAATACTTCGCGTTACATGGATAGGGAAAATCTTTTTTCGTTTTTTATTTGACGTTATTTTTCAAACCCTTATGTTTTTTTGGAAAAACCCAAATGTGAAATGAATGAGTTTTGTATTAAGTTTTTATTGCAAAAAATTAAGATTAAGTTGATAAATACAACTTGGCGGTTTTTTCCGAAGATAAAAGAATACTCTGATTGTTTAAGAGCTTAGTACGATTAGTAATTTGAGCTTAACGGGATCACGTCAAAACCATCCGTTTTATAGCCAGCAAAATTAGAAGAAGTTCAAGTGTTGTATACAAAAAACCAAAAAGGTAGAGTCAAGACAGCCATATCGTTTTAGGAAAGGCGGGCAATAGTGAGAGCTGCTTTAAATTCAAGATTTTCCATTAGTAAATTCAAGGCAGTAGATCGACTGTTGATCGGGTGATACAGAAGGCAGACGATATATGACAGAGCCAACGCCTTAATTTTGCAACAAATAACATCAGCTCGAATCGAGTTTGGCATACCGTCGGTCGTCTTTTCCGATGGAAAAAAATTAATTTGGACGGGTCTGATGGATATGTCGGAAGAAAGCATGGCCGATGAGTGGAATCTCAGAATAATGTGCCCGATACATAAGAAAGGAGACCCTCTAATTTGCGCCAACTACAGAGGCATCAGTCTCCTTAACATTGCATATAAGATCCTCTCTGCCATTCGTCAACAACCTTAAAGGTCCTTATCAGTGTAGCTTTAGACCAGAAAAGTCCACTATCGACCAAATATTCACACTACGGCAGATCTTGGAAAAAACCCAGGAACTTCAAATCGATACCCACCATCTCTTTATCGATTTTAAAGCCGCGTATGACAGCATATATAGGGAAGAGCTCTACAGAGCAATGTCTAGTTTTGGCATCCCTGTCAAACTTATCCGTTTGTGCAGAATGAAGATGGAGAATGCGCGCTGCTTTATCAAGGTCGGAAAAGATCTTACCGATGCATTTGATGTCAAAAGGCGATGACAAGGCGATGCACTGTCATGCGACTTCTTCAACATCGTTCTGGAAAGAATTGTGCAAAACTCAACCGTCAACACTAGAGGCACAATCTTCCAAAGGTCCATCCAATTACTCGGATACGCAGATGATATTGACATAATTGGAAGATCAAAGCGTGATGTCAGTGGAGCGTTTTTGAGCATTGCGACGGAAACGATGAAGATGGGTTTAGTGGTCAATGAGGGCAAGACCAAATTTATGATGTCATCGAAAAAGGACATTGAACAACGACGTCTTGGACAAAACGTCACCATGGACAGCTATAACTTTGAGGTAGTTAAGGACTTTGTCTACCTATAGACAATGCTATTAACACAGGCAACGACACAAGCGCTGAAATCAAACGAAGAATAACTCTTGCAAATCGCTGCTTCTTTGGACTTAGAAGGCAATTGAGTAGTAAAGTCCTCTCTCGAGCATCTAAAATCACCATCTATAAGACGCTCATCAACCCGGTTCTCATTTATGGCGCTGAGGCCTGGACCCTGTCAAAGAAAGATGAGAGCGTCTTAGGATGCTTCGAGAGAAAAATTCTTCGGGTGATTTTTGGTCCCGTACGCATAGATGGAGAATTGAGGAGAAGATATAACGACGAACTGTACGGGCTGTACAGCGACACTGACCTAGTTAACAGAATTAAAGTTCAACGGCTTAGATGGCTAGGTCATGTAGAGCGAATGGACATCAACGCTCCAGCCCGGAAGGTCTTCGAATCTAACGACGGCGCAGTAGAGGAAGACCGCGACTTAGGTGGCTCACGCAGGTGGGTGAAGACCTCAACCAACTTGGCGTGCGAAACTGGAGACAGCTAGCTAGGGACCGAGCTGGCTGGAGACGCATGTTGGTTGAGACCCAGGGCCCCCCTCCGGACTGTAGCGCCACCTTAAGTATGCAACTAAGGTCGCAAACAAGCAGCAGATTTGGTAAAAGAAGCAAAAACGTTTAAAAATTTCTTACAAAGTGAAAAGAAGTTTGTCCTTCTTAAAACCTTGGAAAGATTGATTGAAATTTACATCAGACATAACCTAAGACCATGTCTCATTTCCACAGCTCAACATGCTTACTCTAAGGGAAAATCAGTAGAAACAGCACTTCATTCGCTGGTTCGCAGTATTGAATACTCCCTCGAATACAAAGAATATAACCTAGTAGCTTTCCTAGATATTGAAGGAGCTTTCAACAACGTCAGTTACCAGGCGATCACGACAGCAATGGAAAAGCTGCAATTAAAGAAACCACTCATAGATTTTATTAGTCTCATGCTCAAAAGCAGGGCAATAACTTCAAGCATGAGAAGCTTTACTACCACCAGATCCGTACATCAAGGTACCCCCCAAGGAGGGGTCCTTTCGCCTCTCTTATGGAACATGGTAGTAAACGACCTTCTAACATCATTAGAAGCAGAGGGTTTCAGGGTGATTGCCTATGCTGACGACGTTGCAATATCTGTATCTGGAAAACACTCCCAAGTTCTCGCGGAACTCCTACAAAATGCCTTGAATAGGCTAACAAAATGGGCTAAGCAATGTGGCCTGGACGTCAATCCACATAAAACAGAACTAGTACTCTTTTCAAGAAGGTACAAAATTCCTCAGCTCAGCCCACCCAAGATTAAAGGAATACCATTAAGGTTTTCCGACCAAGCTAAATATTTAGGCCTCATTTTAGACAAAAAACTAAATTGGAAGGCAAATATTGATGAAAGAGTAAAAAAGGCTACTGTAGCGCTTTTTACTTGTAAAAAGGCCATAGGATCAAAATGGGGCTTCTCCCCAAAAATAACCCACTGGCTATACACTTCGGTAATTAGACCGATACTCACTTATGGAGTTGTCGTATGGTGGACCGCACTGGACAAGATGGTAAATCTAAATAAGTTCATCAAGGTCCAGCGGTCAGCAGGTATGTGCATCACAGGAGCACTTCGCTCAACACCAACTGCAGCCCTGGATGTGCTTTTAAACCTAACACCTCTTGAAATCTTCTCCAAAATGGTGGCAGCCAACTCATGTGTGAGGCTTAGAGCCACCTCTCAATGGAACAGTAACAATACTGGACATACTATCATTCTAGACAATTTCAGATCTATCCCAGATCGCTTAGACTATACCACCCCTAAAATGGTATTCGGTAAAAACTTCCATGTGTCCATCCCTTCAAGATCCTCCTGGGAAGAAGAGAGACCCCTGGAAGACAATGCGATACACTTCTATACAGACGGTTCAAAGACCGATTACGGAGTTGGAAGTGGTATCTATTCGGAACAACTGAATCTAAGTCTATCATATAGACTTCCCAATCAATGTAGTGTATTCCAGGCAGAAGTAATGGCGATTAAAGAGGCACTATCCTGGCTCAGAGAAAACGTTATATCTTGCAAGGATATACGAATCTTCTCGGACAGCCAGGCTGCTCTTAAATCTCTCGCGTCTGTCTCCACAAACTCACAAGTGGTCCACGATTGTCGATCATCTCTGAATGAGATGACAGAACAGTTTAATATTCACCTCATTTGGGTGCCGGGCCACAGAGACATTCCGGGAAATTGTAAAGCCGATGAGCTCGCCAAAAACGGAACACTTCTGCCTAATGTTAGACAAAAACATAACATAGGAACACCACTTGCTACATGCAAATATCTTCTCAAACAATATGCTCTAGAAGCAACAAATGCTAGATGGTCACAGAGTACCACCTGCCTAGCAACCAAGCAAATATGGCCAATCATAGATTTAAATCGGTCAAAAGGCTTGATATCCCTGAGCAGACAAAATATAAGCTCTACAATTGGAGTAATAACAGGACACTGCCTCATAGGAAGACATGCTCTGAGGCTAGGGGTCTACACAAATGACTTTTGTAGAAGCTGCATGGACGAGGAGGAAGAGGAAACAGTCCAACACCTTCTATGTACATGTCCAGCACTCTCCATTAGAAGGAATAACTTTCTTGGCAATCCCTTCTTCGACAATACCAGTGAACTGGCAACGATTGACACAAAGTGTCTCTCTAACTTTATTAAAAGCACAAAATGGTTTGTTTAATTTTCATTACTCCCCCATGAGTAACCTCATTAGTGGTATCACAATGGACCCTTGCGGTCTAAGTGAGTCGATGACATCTGGACAGCCACTCCAACCTAACCTAACCGAAAAGAAGTTTGAGGAAACTAGAAAGGTGTCATTTTAGAAGATTTATCTACATTATGTATGAATTGAAGCAAGAATAATTGAAGCAAGGCACTAATATAACATTTTAAGACCCTATCCCAAAAATGTGTTCCCTCCTTAGAAAGAGGTTCAAAAAGAAAAGAAAATTTAATATTCACCTGAAATTAAAATAAAATAAACTTGTGCATGCAAAATCACACAATCAAAAATCTGATTAGTCAAGGAAACGTTCTGGCCTCTTTTAAATCAGATAAGAAAAACGAATGAAATTAAGTATCGAAATGAAGTTATATGGCCGTTCAGGTCATAGCCAATACCACCAAAAATATTTAGAAAGCCAATTAAAGCGATGGTAAGTGTCTGAAGTGTCTAGTCTCACTACGACTTTCATTTAACCAAAAAGTTCTCCGGATCGAAAAGGAAATAATGAATAGACAATGAAAATAAAACAGCGATCTTAAAAACAAACTTTAGCTTAATTGTTCACCACCCAAGCCAGGATACGGAAATATCAATACAGGTATATGGTATAATGTTGCGAGGACATTTTTTTGAAAAAGTAATATATTCTCCAAAATTACAAGAAATGATGAACTTTTAATTCAAAAGTTTTATATTATTTTGCAATGCCATTTCAAGTTCTTTCAAACTGTGAAAAATTCAAAAGCTAATGTAAAGAAACCGTATACCTGGTACTATATGCGCTCATTAGCTTACATAATACTTCGCGTTACATGGACAGGGAAAATCTTTTTTCGTTTTTTATTTGACGTTATTTTTCAAACCCTTATGTTTTTTTGGAAAAACCCAAATGTGAAATGAATGAGTTTTGTATTAAGTTTTTATTGCAAAAAATTAAGATTAAGTTGATAAATACAACTTGGCGGTTTTTTCCGAAGATAAAAGAATACTCTGATTGTTTAAGAGCTTAGTACGATTAGTAATTTGAGCTTAACGGGATCACGTCAAAACCATCCGTTTTATAGCCAGCAAAATTAGAAGAAGTTCAAGTGTTGTATACAAAAAACCAAAAAGGTAGAGTCAAGACAGCCATATCGTTTTAGGAAAGGCGGGCAATAGTGAGAGCTGCTTTAAATTCAAGATTTTCCATTAGTAAATTCAAGGCAGTAGATCGACTGTTGATCGGGTGATACAGAAGGCAGACGATATATGACAGAGCCAACGCCTTAATTTTGCAACAAATAACATCAGCTCGAATCGAGTTTGGCATACCGTCGGTCGTCTTTTCCGATGGAAAAAAATTAATTTGGACGGGTCTGATGGATATAGCTGATATTTCCATGATTTAAGAAAGGAAGAATTCTATCTTCAAAAAAAGGCATAGCAAAGGATGTGGTGTAATGGTACGGGGTGCAATTACCTATTACGCGACCGTGGAGCTGGATTTTCAAAGCTCTTAAATAACGGCAATCATTTACAAATCGATTCTGGAACGAGCTTTTCGCAGTTATCTCAATTATTTGGTGAACAACGATGGATTTTCCAACAACATAATACACCAATACATACCGCACAACAAAAGCAAGACTTCAGGAGCAAAATGTGAACCTATTACCATGGCCCCCATATTCTCCTGACCTGAACATCATGGAAAACGTGTGGGGATAGCTTTCAAGATAAGTCTACAAAGGAGGATGGCATGTCAAAAAACTGAAGAGATTATTGAAGCCATAAAACGGTCATGGGCCAGATTTCGCTCAATTATCTGACAGCACTCTATGAATCCATACACCACAGGTTACTTGAAGTAATTCAGAAATCATTAGGTAGCACACACTATTAAAAATTATTTAAATTAAATCAATAAAACCAATATTAACCTAAACTATAAGATTTTTTGTTATTTTCTTTACTTTAAAGGGTCTTGAAGGTAGATTTAGATCTTGTCCTTGTTCATATGACACAAAAAACAGGTACTTTTTATAACCTTCTTCGGAAAAACCGTCATAAAACTTAATCCAAAAAGGTTTGCTTGCAATATAAACTTAATACATTCCTCATTCAATCCACATTGGGTTTTTCCAAAAAAACCTAAAAGTTAATAAATATACGACCAATAGAATCAACAATATTTCTAATTCTATTGGTCGTATTTTGGATTTAATTTTTATTGATAATTGCCTTGAAACTCGATGTAATGAACCATCTTATAAAATGTTAGAAAATAGCATTCATCATACATTGCAGTTGAAATAGTTTTTAATTTTTCCATTTTGAATGAATCTAAATCAAAAAATAATTCACAATTGTATGTTTTTAAAAAAGCTGATTATGATTCCATAAAAACTTATTTAATCACAGTAGATTGGCAACATATCTTAAGCGGTAAAGATACTACACAAGCTTTTACTCTGTTTGGGAGCATTTTAGATTCAGCGGTTTCTTCTGACTTTCCTAAAAAAACTTTATTTAAAAGTTTAAATAAACCTATTTGGTTCAACAAAAGTATATCAAGACTGAAAAATGTCATGAATAAACTTAATAAAATTAAAAACTCTTCAATTCATTTAAATGAACAGTTCAAACAAATTAGAAGGCAGTATGAGTTTTTGAAAAAAATTGTATACAAGCAATACATCTCGTCTCTTGAATCGAATATTAAGAGTTTTTGGTCATTTATTAACACGAAAAGAAACTCAACTGGGATTCCATCTAGCATGACTTATAATAATGTGTTGTCCGATGATATTAATATAATTTGCAATAACTTCACGTCGTTTTTTCAATCTTATTTTATTTATCTCAAAATAGACTATGCCAACACAATATATTCAGATCCTGTGGTTGATCTTGGTATTTTGTTATGTGTAGACAATGTCTTACAAGTACTTTTATCCCTTGAAAAAAGTTTTTCTATTTCACCAGACAATATTCCACCAATTGTATAATCTTATTCACAATAACATTTCAGTTAACCAACATGGTTTCTTAAAAGGTAGATCCACTACTACAAATTTATCAATACTTTCAAATTTTTGTCTATAACAGATGAAAATGCGTTCTCAAGTCGACACTATTTACACTTTCGACCGCGTTCAACATAGTGTTCCCTAAAAAGAACTAGAGATATATGGATTTCACTCTCAGCTCCTAATGTGGATAAAGAGCTATTTAGTAGAAAACAGGTGGTAAAAATTGATAATGCCTTGTTTAAGGAAAATATAAATTTTTCGGGTGTTCCTCTAGGTAGCCTTGAACCTTGAACCACTTCTTTTTATCATTTTTATTAACGACTTACATCATCTTTTTTTACATCTTACTTTTTCTAAATGTTTTCTATTTGCTGACGATTTAAAAATATTCAGTTCCATAAATTCACTTAACGATGCAAAAATAGTTTAAATTGATTTAAATAATTTAATTAAATGAAGTAATATCAATGGGCTATATTTTAACAATAAGAAATGTAGCGTTGTGATATTTTCTAGAAATCACAGTCCATTATATTATAATTATAAACTTGAAAACGACATTTTACAAAGACTTGATAGCCATAAGGATCTAGGCGTAATCTTCGACTCTAAAATGAATTTCTCAAATCACATGCTAGGGTTTGTTTTTCGAAATTCAAAAGATTTCGAAGACTCCTATATAATGGGTGGTTTTTTAAGAGCTTGAGAACTTTTTTTTTAAAAAAAACGCATAAAATTTGCAAAATCTCATCGATTCTTTATTTGAAACGTTAGATTGGTCCATGACATTTACTTTTTGAAGATAATTTCATTTAAATGTTGACCGCGGCTGCGTCTTAGGTGGTCCATTCGGAAAGTCCAATTTTGGGTAACTTTTTCGAGCATTTCGGCCGGAATAGCCCGAATTTCTTCGGAAATGTTGTTTTCCAAAGCTGGAATAGTTGCTGGCTTATTTGTGTAGACTTTAGACTTGACGTAGCCCCACAAAAAATAATCTAAAGGCGTCAAATCGCATGATCTTGGTGGCCAACTTACCGGTCCATTCCTTGAGATGAATTGTTCTCCGAAGTTTTCCCTCAAAATGGCCATAGAATCGCGAGCTGTGTGGCATGTAGCGCCATCTTGTTGAAACCACATGTCAACCAAGTTCAGTTCTTCCATTTTTGGCAACAAAAAGTTTGTTAGCATTGAACGATAGCGATCGCCATTCACCGTAACGTTGCGTCCAACAGCATCTTTGAAAAAATACGGTCCAATGATTCCACCAGCGTACAAACCACACCAAACAGTGCATTTTTCGGGATGCATGGGCGTTGCTCGTTAGTAAGTCTATTCATGATGAAATGTCAAAGCATACTGAGCATCTTTCTCTTTGACACCATGTCTGAAATCCCGCGTGATCTGTCAAATACTAATGCATGAAAATCCTAACCTCAAAAAAATCACCCGATATTAAAAGCTCTTTATTCTAGTCGCGTCCGACCACATTTAGAATATTGTACTTTTATATGGAGCCCCTTTACCGCGTCTAGCATTTGTCGTATAGAAAAAGTTCAAAAAAGGTTCACAAAGTTTGCCTTACGAAAAATATTTGGTTATTCAAATGTTCCATCTTATGAGACGAGGTGTATTTTAATTGATCTAAAACCTCTTGCTCAGAGACGAAAATTAAACTCAATACTTTTCGCTTTTGATGTCTTGAATGTTTTTTATTTATGCGCCTTCTAGAAACTTGCGCCCTCGTGATTGTGATTTTTAAAATGTTCCTTACCACAGTACTAGCTATGCTATCCTATCACAAGAACTTGTATGAATTTTAATGAATATGATTTTGCAATTGATTTTAATATTAATAGAAATGTTTTGAAACATATATTAGTAAATTTGTTATTATGCTATAAGTAAATTATGTATTTTAATTTCATGGTATGTATCATAATTATTAGTCTAAATAGAGTGTGTAACTTTTAAGACGAATAAATAAATAAACCAAATATTGGCAAATCAAAAACGAAAGAAGCTTGACGATATTTATGTGACACGAAGTGTATGTCAATTGCCTGTATCCGAACAATGCTTATCATTTGGTCTTTCTGTCCTAAATGCATAGATTTGACTTTTTTAATGTCGGACAAAGAAAATTAAAAGCGAATTAAAAAAGAATTTAATGACAAACTTCGCTTAATTGTTGACAACCCTAAGCCACGACAGAAGAAGAAAAACGAAAAATTGTACACAAAATCCATAGATTGCGGAATACATTTGACATATTTTTCGGACAAGTTCAAATTTAAGAAATATCATCAGTTTAACAATCCGGACCGGTTCTGTGAGATATCATTTCGTTATTGAAAACTAAAAACAAATAAATAAATTAGTTGAATGCACGAGTGTAAAATAGTTCTTAATTTTGAGGTAGAATCGTAAAATAAACAACAGAATCAGAACCTAGTTTATAATTATTGTTTAAATTGATTTTGTTAATCTGTCTGTTTTGTCTGTCCTCCTTTAAACTGTAGTCTTTAAATCTTCGTCTTGTCATGTTGGTGTTAATTTCAATTAAGTTTAAAAAACACTCTCCCCCCACTGTGCGCCATATAAAAATCGGTCCAATCTTATTGTACACATTTTCCAGATGCATACTCAAATCCAATTCGACGACGCGCATCATGTCACGAACAAAATACACAAATTCAACAACGGAAATGCAGATTGCCCTCAGGGAAAGTGCACTTTTAACACTCTGAATTCGTTTTACCTATATCTACTCTACATATACTCGTACCTAGATAATTTGTTTATGTCTGTTTCGTGATCACACTTAATGACGCCTAATGGTTGGCTTTTACCGGCAACGATCGCACAATAATTGATTATTGGATTTATTTGTTACATAGTATCGATCGCATTATGTACCTACATACATGTTGTGGAGGGTATTTTGGCGATTGAAAGGCGGCATTTCTTGAGCAATTTTCAGCGTTATGATTACAATAACTTAGATTTATTAGATATCATTATATTTAATGTGCAAATATGCTCAGCTTATGAATCATGATGTGGGATTGGAAGGATTCATCGAGGTTTTTGTTTTAACTCAATAATAAGCCTGGCATCATTCTTTAACACTGTCATGACACATGATTATTGAAATTAAGGCACAGTCAAAAAATGATATTATTTTTTTCTTGAATTAAGTCAATCAGCTCATCTCAAGCAGAAATTGGTAACAATAAATTGACACAACGGGCGTGAGAATTGGTTTGAAAGGAGGTAATAGTGTCCATTCATTTTGAACTACTGAACATTGCAACGATAAGGTAAACAGAGTGCGTTAAAGTATTCTACATTCGGGAAGAACGCAAAAGAATAAATCTCTGTAAAATAATGGCAAAAAGGGAGACAAAAGTGACATTACGACAATTTTCAAGCTACGTATATGAAACAACGAAGTTACGTCTACAATCATTTTGACTTAAATTTTATGCAGTTTAAGACTAATATAAGCTTTATATAAAGTTTTTTTTTTTTGGCGCGGGTAGATTTTGGAGCCCCGTGGTGGCCATTTTGTTTTTCTGTCAAATCTTTTATTTATTTATTTGTTTATGTCAAATCATTATAGCCAGCTACACGATTGAACAGCACTTTCAAATGATAAAACTTTATTATCAAAATGAGTGTTTGTTAACGCAAAAAAAAAGGCCTACACCACGGAAAGAATTCTTAGATCAGATCAAGAAAAATAAGCTACAAATCACGAAAAATGAATCCAGTTTTGGACCTTAGCTTCGAAATAAGTAAATTGCTACTTTTTGTTTGCAATTTCATAAAATGAGCAAAATGAAGATATTGACACTCAAAAATCATATTTCACTACATTTGAGTAGCAATAATTCGACCGAGGAAATCAAATATTTCAAACAGCGAATTGCAATTTGATATCAATTTGTATCAATTTAATGTTTGTTTTATCGTGAATTTCAGCAGGAGTTTGTAGATTGAAATTGTTTTCTTGTAGATTATGATTCGTGTTTTTAAATACCTACACACACAAGTGGCAAATTTCAACCCTTGTTTTCTTAGACTGCGACAATATACATTAGTTTGCAAATGACAACTAATGTTTTGCTACTTCTTTTTTTTTAAATTGCAATTTTTGAGTTGTAATTTGAAACAGGTTATTCTGCAGTTTGCAAATGACAGTCACAGTTTTGATACCTACTTAGTTATCTTTAAATTGCAACTTTTGAGTCGTAATTTGAAACAGTTTCTGCAGCAATTTGTAGCTTTTAAAGATTTACTTTCCATTTTCAAGCAATCATGTAGAGATTCAAGAACAATTTTTTGCAAAATCAACAATCTTCATTAGTGATTTACAACATAAACTTATTCTAATAAATGTGATTTAAAATCATGAAAAATATAAACCAGCATAAGTGTTCATATATGCGTTTCGCCCGATGCAATGGTTGGGCTCATCAGAAGATGACCATTACACTTTGTCTTGACGCATACTTTCCCGAATAAATGGAGACTCCATATAATCCGAGCTGCATAGAGCAACTGCGAATTATACAGTTGCTACAATTCTTCAAAGAAGACAAACTGTAGCCACTTTCATTTCCCTGCTACCTTGAATATTTAATTGTGATTATATTTTATTGATTTGAGAATTGAGAATGCTTAAATCACCGCATACATTTTGCAAAACAAGATAAATGAGTTGTCAAATTAAATTATTCCCCTAAAGTAGTAGATTGCGACTCAAAAGTTGCAATTTACCATGTAAATATTTTTAAATTATTACCCTGAAAATAGTAGATTAAGACTAAAGGAATTGTAATTTACTGTTTAGCTTTTTTCTTAAATCAGCAAATAGGTATTTCGTAAATTACAATATTGAAGCTTGAATATTTATATTGTGATTATATTTTATTGATTTGAGAATTGAGAATGCTTAATTCACCGCATACATTTCGCAAAACAAAATTAATGAGTAGTCAAATTAAATTATTCCCCTAAAATAGTAGATTGCGACTCAAAAGTTGCAATTTACTTTCATTTCAACAAGCTCGAATTATAACTTTTGATAATAATTACCAAATTATAAAATTTTGTATTTTACGAAGATTTGAATGCTGAATTACAATTTTCTCATTCATTTTATAATAAAATCGTCTTGATTTACAAAAAAGGGGTTTTCGTAAATTGCAACCTAAAATTTAGCAATTAGTGATTTTTCAATTCTCTCCGTGCCCGTACACGATCCAACTGACCCAGGAGCTCAAAGTTCATGGCCATAGATAACGCCGTTTGTTCGCTGACTGGTCTTCGAATCGTTTGGGACCGAAAAATCATCTTTAATTACGAGGTGCGCACTTTTTTTAAAACGGCCGGCGTTAGTGAGGCGGTCACCGTCAAAAGTGAGCGCTACATAACGATGATAACTAATTTCTTATGGCCCGAATTGAACCATATGGACCTAGATGACATGTGGTTACAGCAGGACGGCCCTACGTGTCACACAGCAAACTCCACGACATCGGGAAAAAAACTTCTTGCATCGCCTCAGGAAACCCAAACATCTTGTATTATTTTTTACATACCGTGAATTTTGAAATGTTTTAAGTTAAAGAGTAGTTGAATTGTAGAAATGTGTAACTGAAAGTCACGTTTTTGATTGCCAATTGGTACTTCCACAAAGGATTTGTGAATTAGGAAAGGAGTATAGGATTAGAAAGAGTATACCGATGTACAATCGTTTTGAATGTCTGCACTGAGAAAAATTTCAAACATATTCAGGTTCAAATCAAACTCAAACACATATGATTTGGCATGGAAGCGGTTTCTATTTAATTTTAATAGAAATCTATTAACTCACTATTGAAATTGCTCAAACATTGTTTAGTTTAATTTAACTTTGCTTTCAATTTGGCTTAAACATGTTTCGGTTTATTTTAATTGACTTCGTTTATTGTTCTTTCAAATAGAATTATCTTCTTTTTTTTTGAATATGTTCGTCGTTGAGACAAACACGTTTTCTGTTTCGAACAAATAGATTCAACGTTAGCTTTTTTTAAACAGATCCTAGTTATTTCAAACATGAATCTTTTCAGTTATTTCTAACTCGTTTTTTTTTAAATTAATATGTTTTATATTTGAAATTATGGTTATAGTTTACGTTCTGAGTGTGAATTTCGAGTAAGAATGTATCTAAAACCAAAATATTAGTATTAACACTCAGTATAGGTGCTAACATTCATACACAAGATTCACACTCGGCTCTTAAACTATTCCATCATTACAAATTAAAAAAAAAACAATTTTTGATTTCAAATTGAACGCAAATACATCATATATGTATATACAAAGAGTACTTACCGAAATTTGTAAAAAGTTTTAAAACGTCAAAAGCTTCAATGAAACCATGTAAACAATAAAAACACTTTAGTTATTTTTTTTTACAAAACTTTATTTCTAAAATAACATTTTCCATTATTTACAGTATGTACATGTAAAGGAGGGCTAGTAAAAAAAGAAATATTCTTTACATAAAAACATTTATCAAGCCTTTTACCAATTTCATACGACTGATAATGTGTGTCAAAGTTTCTTAGCTCAATCTCATGACAATAAATAAATACCTCTATATCATTTGTTAAAAACGGTAAAATCTTATAAAATCGAACAGTATTTGAATGTGAAAAAGAGGATAAGTAGTAATTTTGCTTATAAGTTGTTCCTTTATATTGTATTTCAGTTGTAGACTTGTACGTTCCTTCGCTTAAATCGGATTCAACAATTAATTCTGATTTTTGAAGTGAGATTTGTGAAGCATATTTAAATTCAGTGTATTTAATGTCTTTTAAATCTATTCCTTGATGATATTTGAAAATAAATTCAGAAAACTTTAAACAAGCTTTTTTGCTTAAAGTTAAGGAATAGTTGAGTAGTAAGAGAAGATGAAAAATATTTTGCTTTTAAACCGTCAACTCTTGTCTTGTAATTATTTATTGAAGTTAAATGCAACACAAAACTTTCCTCGGCATCAGCAATGCTAAATTTTCGTTTATTTTTACCTTCTATAACCGTAAAACGGGCCGTTGGTGTTATAACACTGTTGAGTAATTTTAAAATTAAGTAATCGGCACTATCTAAAAGGAAAAATCATTAGTTTCAACACTTGAATAATTAAGAAAAAAGGTTACCTTTATCGACCAGCTGCTTACAAGAAGCAAACTCCTCCCGTGATTTCTGGTTTTTCAAATTCAGTTCATAGTACTTCAAAATGTTTGTCCTGAAACCGTCCCATTTATCAAAAATGCTATTTTCCTTTTCTGGATACAAGCAAGCAAAATCTTGGTTTATCTGTAAAGGAATCCAAGCACACTCTTTAAGTTATGATTATGTTCTATTAAATATGTTTTAACTTACCAATTTGTAACCAAGGGATTCCTTATAGGATGGCCAATGTTCCAAGAACTGCGAATTGTTTTGTAGAACTTTGAGATCCTTTCTCCTCAAAAGATAAGTTTTCGCCCAAATGTCTTGACCACAGGTGCCTGACAAACTTAATCCTACATTTGTTTTCAATTCTTCTTTTAATTTTTTTTGGACATCTTCATCAAATTCTATTTCAAACAGTTCTTCTTCTAAACATTCCGATATGGCTGGTGTTGATGGTATTTCTTCAGTTTTTCTTTTTTTATTTCTTATGTTGTGGAATTTGTCATATAACTTTCCTCCTGGATTTTTTCTTTTTTTCCTTCCTACATAATAGTAATCCTTAAAAAAGGCAAAATAAAAAAAGTTTTTCTTATAAGGGTATGATATTTGAAAAGGTAAAAATAAGAAGATGAATTTTCTATTTTTTCTAAAATTAATATAATTTACAATAATTGGTTAATTTACTTAAAGTTTATTTAAATACATACCTTATTTTCATTTGGAAAAATTGTTAATATTTTATCGGAAATTTCCTCAAAATCAGAGGGATGCAGTGTTTTTCCACTGTTTAAGACTTTTTCTAGTATAATATTAATAATGTCTTGACGGTGTTTTTCTAAAAGACAGCCGTTTCTCTCGTGAAAAGAAATGACTGCCTTTCCTTTTTCCGTTTGATGTAGTATATGAAGTAAATTCTAAAATAAATATTAATACAATATTTAGCTGGGCTTTTAAAATTGTAAATTGGTTTACTTACATCTGCTAGACTAAAAGAACTTGCTGATGTTGCTGGCGATTTATAACTGAACATCCAATTAGAGACTTTGGTGCCGATAGAAATTGTTGAATCATCGATATCAAACTGCAAACGTTTCAAAATAATTCATATACAGATTACTTTTCAGTTGTTTTCTAGTATATATCAGTAAATACCTTTTCTTTCTTCCATATGAGAAGTCTTTCTCTAAATTCGGCCCTAGGACCGACTTTTGGAATTAGATCTTTAATATCCTCAGTTGAAAGAAATCTCAGTCTTTCAAGAGTAACTTCGCTTTCTAAAATATATTATAATGAATGAAATGACAAGATTTCTAAACAATTTGTTAAAATTGATATCAAATGACAATCATTATGGTGAATGTAAGAACTTAAACATACTTACCATAGAAAGCTGGAAACAATGAAATTAAGTTCCACTCCTCAAGCAAATCCTTCAATCCTTTGTAGTCTGGGTGCACATCAGAATCTGTCTCAATTACGTACACCGTGTTCAAACAATCCTCCAATGTTATTACTTCTTGATGTAACATTTTTCAATGAAATAATCACTTTATACAATGAACCACTAAACTTTAAATAATTACTGAAATTTAACTCACTTTATAAGATCGTCACTTTATAAAAGACACTAAAATTTTAAAAAATACTCAAATTTACTCCGAAAAAGTCGACTTACCCACAACAATCTAGATTTATTTGATTATAGTCAATGGATTTTAAGAATAACGCCAAAAAGCATAAGACAATTACAGTTATCCTTTTACTTCGTTTGAGTTCTATTTAAATAGATTCGAGTTTAAATGTAACATTTTTCTACTCATTTTGTTTTTTCGTAAATATTTTGACTTCGTTCGTGTTTGAGCTAAACTCGTTCACGATTATTTTATGGTTAATTTTTACGATCTTTTTTCGTTTGAGTTAATAGATTCATAAGTACATATGTTTCTTTTTCCTCCGTTTGAGTTAGATTCAAATAGATTTAAGTTTGACTTATAACATTTCATAATTTGTTTCTTCTGTAAATATTTAAACTGCGTATATGTTCAAGACAAACTCGTTCATTTTTAAATACTTTTAAATAAGAAAAATGAAAAACAGGCTTTATAAAAATCAAACACGAATTATTTTGATTTAAACCGACTTTATATTAAAAAATAGTTTTTCCAAATCTAAACAGATTCTAATTAGGTTTGAATAGAATTTTGTTTGCATTATTTAAACATATAGTCAAATATGCTTCTGTTTAAAAAAATCATGGTTGAGTTTTCTCAGTGTGCACATTGAAATGAGTGGAATATATTGAGCCTGGCAAAGCATTCAATATTCGTGTAGAAATAGAATAGAAGAAATAAGCTCTGCACTTAACAGTACGTCAGAACTTGGGTTCAAAGGTATATTTAAATTGACGAACATTGGAGTGGAGTGGAGTGGACCGTTTTTTAAGCGAAAGAATGCAACTTGCGATTTCACTAGAGCATTGTTTACGAAAATAGCGTTATAAACTCCGATAGACATGAGTTCAAAAGTAGCAAATGTCTTAGTGAAAGAACTATCGCCTATCATTTTTAGAGATCTCTTTTGAATTCTATTCAAAAGACTTAAGTACAATATTGGAACGCTAACCCAAATATGAAAATAATAGGGGTAAAAAACCTAAAACGACGAAAACAACCTAATCACTTAGAAATATCATTTATAAAACTAAGGAAGAGTGTAGGAGACAAAACGGAGCCCTGGGGCACTACAACGTTTATTTTGTAAATATAAGAATGGAACCCATCCAATATTATTTTAATTGTACTGGCCGAAAAGTAATTCCTAACCCAACAAAGAAGAAATTCAGCAATACCATAAGAAAGCTTGATGACAAACTATATCAAATGTCTTTGAAATATCGAGTGCAATAATCTTACTCTCTCCAAAACGATGTTAAGAATTGTTTCAATGTTCAGTGGAAGAACCATTAGTAAGTGCAGTAGGATTCATATTTTTTAGGGACAGGCTAAACAAATGCTATTTTCCATCCACTCGGAAAAAGACTTGTGGAGTAGGAGAGATGGAAAAACTTACGCAGTGGTTTTGTCAGCGTTGAAGAACACCTTCAGAACAATAGTGGGGATACTACCCGGCCCAGCGGATTTGTATATTTCTGGATCTTTAAGCATTCTAAGAACTGTACGAGGAGTGCGAAAGAAGATTTTTCCCATAAAATCGTTTACGCTCTCAACCACCGGAGACGTCATGTCACTCATTGGCAGCATATAATTAAGAGCAAACTGTGCTGCAAGCAAGTTTGCTTTATAAATCGATCTTACAAAAGGAGTGTAATTGGAAACAAGCGTAGGAACTGACGATGACGTAGTGTTGAACACTTTTTTACAAACGACCGACATTTTTACTACCTTTGGGACATTCTAGCATTTCTTACCGTAATTTTATAGGGGTTGGCTTTGTTAATCCATAAACTTACATCTTTCAACTTAATAAGCTTTTTACAGCTAGAATCAAACCATGAGTTTTTTTTGGGATTCATAGATTTTACCCAATTCGGGATAAAATTTCTCATTCCAAAAATAATAAAGTTTGTAAACAAATCTGCGTTGGATGCCAAGTCACTATCGAGGAATCATCTTGACCAATTAAAGTTTCTGAAGAAGTCGTTGAGACCTTCCCATTTGGCTTTCTCATATTGCCAAACGGTTCTCCTAGAGGTTTTTACTTTAACTGGGGTGAACGCATGCAGCGTAGATATTTGTTGAAGCCTTCGAATGTTGCTATACTCGAGACAATAATAAAAGCAAAATATTATAACAAAGCTTAATTTGTTTCTATACAATTTTGGAAAGACACATGCGCGACAAAAAACAATTCCTTATGAAAACAATTGAAACCAATATCAGTATAAAACATACGAGTACATGTACATTTAAATGGTCAAAAGGTCTTCTCGCTTATTAGCTACATACATACATATGTGCAACCATCACTGATTCTATTCAGGTGTCCTCTTATAATTCTTAAGTTTAATGCTATGATGTAATTAAGATTGCCAACGATTTGAAGCATCATTTCGGATTGCTTGGCGTTGTTCCGCTTTAATCGACGGACGACTATGACGAACCGGGACAGAAATCACTTCAGGGACAATGATGAGTCTTAGCCACAGCTGCTGCTACTGCTATATACTGCTGATGCTGCCGCTGATGCTGTTAACGATATGCCCGTTTCTATGGCTTAATTCGATTTACAAATGCAGTAGCTGACCAAAAGCGACATGAGCTGAGCACCTTCATGTGGGATTAGTTCTCGCGAACGCGAGCACCAAATGTCGGATGCGCTCGATTTACTTTGATTGGATTATCATCACTTCGCCAAAAAATAAAAAAGAAATTGGAAACAAAAATACTTTAATAACATTTGATGTGATATGGGATGTTCTTAATCCCTCTAACATACCCCATATACCCAGAGGTACACATGAAATGGGCAACATTTCTTCAGACAACAAGGCTCATGCTGATCGAGTCGAATGAAGGACAAGCGTATTACGTTGTGTTTGTAGGCATCTACTCGTATGTTCAGCAAAGATTGTTGTCCTTCCGTTGTGCGTTGCTGTAAATCATAGCGCGCGTTGACACCGACATCAATACGCAAGCGAAACCGTCACAGCTTAAAACGAAATAAGTCCATTGCCATTGTCCTACCTATGGTTTATATTTTTCTTCAAGACTATTTTATACGTTTAGGTTAACGTTATACTCGTTTAGTGCCTCTGTCTAGACCAGTCAGTGTTTTATGCAAAGTAGAGCATGCGATAAATCATTTTTGGACGCTGTTTCTTGGTGAGCAAATGTCCGTTTGGATTACTTTAGTGTTGTTAAAGTGTATTTTTGAAAATTTGAATTTTAGAGAAACTAAAAAGTTTTATGTATAGACCGGTCTAGGAAAACTTTTGTCTCATGGTGTTTTGAGAGACATTTTGACAGTTTGAAAGTGTTTATGACTGGATTTGAAAATTATTTTTGTGAATAAAGCGAATGGTGCGTTTCACATTAGGTGCACTTAATGTACAAATATTGATTGTTATATTCAACAATTAGCTGTTGATATTCTTCAACAAAACATATACCGAATCGTACGTTAACAAAACCGTTATCTTAGCAATTCACAAAAGCGGAAATGCAAACGTACCAGAAAATTACACAGACATTTCAATTATAAACAGTTTAATGATGATTCTTGCTTCAATACTCTACGAAAGGCTTACAAAAGGATTGAAGACAGAAACGTTCTAAACATATTTCAAGTCGGTGCGGTGGGGCGGGTTTCTCAACCATTGGTTGGATGGGCTGAATTTATCAGAATGGTTTGAAACATCTAACGGGTGATGTCCAAGGCTGCATCTTTAGTCTATTACTTATTGCTTTACTTATTAATTAAATTTGTAATGTACTTCCAAGAGGAATACCTTTTGCCGAGTCCTCTCAAGAATATCATGGTAATACTTCTGCAAACAAACGCCCCTACATTATGGAGTAAAAAGTTGATGAATGTCAGGGCATGTTTGCAGATGTCACGGCAAAAATAGATGACAAGCTTTACGTTTACACTCAGCATCTATCTAGAGCAACTTCTACATCGTCCAGGAACCTTAATCACCCGTTGTCTTCAGGAACCTATTTCGGCAACGAATACTCTGTCGAAGATATTAGCTTAGTTTTTAGACCACGTGTTGAAGTTTTTAACTTAAAATGTATGCCCCATCGAGCTGATCTACTTCAAATCTGCAATAGACGTTAAAATGAAGACGTAAGCATTTATTGCCAATTGTCCTATACTGAAGGAAATCCGCTGGTTGTATTTTGATGAAAGTTATCTTTCTTCAATTTGACTTTATGAAATAATAAACGGAGCACTAGTTTGGAAGCTTAATAGCTTTTAGGTCATCTAGTTACTTAGTTCAAACAATCTATTTTGTGGCCACTGACTGCGAATTTCGGTAGATATTCTTTTTCGTGTACCATGATGAAAATGTTGAATTGATTTATTAAATTGACAGGGACAGATTGATGTTTAGTTCAAAAATACGTTCACAAAATAAATTCAAAGTTGCCAATTCGTTATTGGAGGAATTATATTATTAAAATGAGCCAGCTGAAAACGCCCCCAAAAGCGACCCAATAATTCTTGGATTTTTCGTCTTCAAAGTAAATATCATTGAAGATGATTTTTCTATGACAACACCCGTTGTTGGTAATTGAACCACTTGACTATTTGTGTTTACGGAACTGAACTAAATAGCCTCATGGCCTTTGTAAAGCTTTAAACCATCAGCATAAAGAACGCATTGAGAATAAATGAGAATGTCTGATGTATCATTATTAAATAAAAGGAATAGCAATGGTCCAATGTGGCTACCCTGAGGGGCTCCAGATGGAAAAAAAAATATTGTCAGAAAAAAATTCCATCAATTTTAACAATCTGTACATGCCAAACAAGATTCAATCCACTTGAAAAGTTCTATGTTGAATAACGTATTTTTTTAGTAGCAGAAAGGTTACAACTTATCAGATTCAAATTGACTATCTTACTCGCTTTTAAATCTCGAAACAAAATTTTCAATGATGAAAACCAATAATAGCTTTAAATACCATTTTATGAAGCCATGTTTTAAAAGCCTGATATGGTAGAAAACTTAAAAGGTGAGATTCGAATTCAGGACAGCTTAATCCTTTGAAAAAGCATTGTTTTCGTGCACCAAAAAAAAAAAAAACGAATCTTGTCCGGCAGCGTTAGCTACGAAGTGTGTGAAATTTTTTCCAATGAGCTACTTTAATCAAATTCGTTGCCATTTCTGTTCTTCAATAGACAAATCTGCAGAAATTCTTGGGGCTTCCATTTCTTCAAAATTTATATAAAGATCTGATTGCAAGAAAAAAACTACTTTTAATGCGGAAATTTTGTAGACAAATAAAATTCCTCTTCAATGCTGTCATATTTTACATGAAACTACACTCAGCTTACTTTTCTTCATCTTCTTCGTCCCCTCACCAAATGTGTCTGATAGCTGAAGTGTGTTGTGTGTTTTGTTTTTAAGTAGGAAATGTCAACTTTCCTCACACTCTCCATGTCTAAACGAGTTAGATGACATATTATGTCCCCAGAATTCAGATGATGCACGCGCCATGTCGCATATTTTTAAGTTAAATTGTTTTGGTCTCTCAATGACCATATCATCATAAAGCGAGTAGCGAGCGACAGCTCACCGCGTATAGCATAGCGCTCGCACCCCTATGGCACGAATTACGTCGCTCGTCGGTCGTCCAGTTTGTGTACTAAAACGCTTGTATTTTGTTCTCCAAAGCATTCACTTATGGAGCAAATAAGACATTGTACTCGTCTCGTAGAGTATAGTTGAAGTGAAGCAGAAGCAGGCATTGCTAAGCGTATATTGGGGGTTGAATTGATGGCACCAGTCTGATGACACTGTCGTGCTTTAATATTATGACGGTAACTTTGTTTTGTCACTTCCGAATGCAACAAATCATTCAGCGTCAATTTAACCGCACGACATCACAATAGCCTCTAAAGCCATATACATATATTATACATATGCTCCGTAATCATAAGCGATGCAAGCTATATCATCTTCATTATCACTGAGTCGGAGCTTGTATCAGTGATAAACTATGTTAAACTGGCGACTGACTCATTTAAGCCGAAAGGGCTAATGAGCTCTGCAGTGACAATTTAGATTCAGACCGGCGGCGGCGGCGGCGGGCGCGGCGGAGCCCAGAAGTGTGCCCTCCGAAAAATGCATCCCATCCTGAGTCTCATTGCAACTTATAGTGCGCCACAAGATCCTCACTCATGCTGCTGCCCAGTATACTTGGTTGATCAGCGTGAATTGCGTAATTGGATTTGTCGTTAAGTGGAGAGGACGTAGCTGGCTGCTGTATGACAGTTGGCCCCAAAATGCATTAGTTTCCCCATCGCATCGGCTTGACTGCTGCGCTGGACCAAGATCTTGAAGCATATTTGTTTGTGTGGTTCTCGTTGTGGCACGAGTCAATGTGCTCGGTTTTTATTAAATATAAAAATTACTTGTCCCGTCGTCGCTCGTCCGTTCGTGTGTCCGTCCGTCACTACACTTCAACTCTTCCTCCCTTGGGTCTCCTCTGTTCTGGATTTGTGGTTTCTCTTCATTTTGGACTCATTTAAATTTTCTTTTTTTTCGTTTCTTTTTCCAGAGCAACTGCATCCGTTGAAGAAAAGTGATTTTCATTTTGTTGGATAAAATGGAAAAATCAAGCCAATCTTGCGCGTAAAGTTGATTTATGGGCGACAGTTTTATTACTGTTTTTTTTTGCATCTTACATCAAACCAACTGAACTCAAGGTATAGTATAATAATTCAAGTATAAAGTTGGTGCTCATAATGAATCAAAGTATCTACGATTTTGGAAATGAACACAGTTAAGATGAGGTACATAAACTTTTATGACACAGTTTTAGAAGGTAAACACATCGCAACTTAGGTACAATATAACTGTCCCTTTCGTTTTTCGTTTTAAATATAACTTTGGAATAATAAGGAAGTTGCGCAGATTTAACATTTACGTTTTTGTGACGTATTGGTAATGTCTAATTCTAATTAAGAAATTTAATCACTTTTTTTTAAAGAAACATACGAAAATCTACTTTATTTCAAATTTATTACGTATATCCGTATGATGTAGAAAAAAGTAATTGGCTAAGCATCGTAAGGCTATTGCAGAAATGAAGGCTTTCTTGTGATTCATTGGACACTCGTAAAGAAATTAGAAGCTACATATTTCAAGAACCAACTGATATTTTGATCTAAAAACTGATGTTAGAATCGTTTTAAAGAAAAATGTATAAAAGCAAAATAAAGGATGTTTCAATTGGCGCGGGTAGATTTTGGCGCCCCGTGGCGGCCATTTTGTTTTGGTGACTTTTGTCAAATCTTTTGTTTATTATTCAGTTATTATTCAAGATTATTCACGATTGAACAGCACGTTCAAATCATAAAACTTTATTATCAAAATGAGTGTTCGTTAACGCAAACATTGCGCGCATTGCACCAATTCTACGGTATACGTGGTGGCCCTTCGCCTTCACAGTCGACTCTTTAACATTTGGTGGCCAAATTTAAGACGACCGGTTCAGTAAACAATCAGCCAACACCCGTACGTTCAAGGAACGCAAGATCAGCGTTTCGTGAAAGTGTACAGCAGAACCCGAGGGAGTCTATTTCACGCCGTGCACAAGAACTCGTCCTTTCGCAGACTTCAATGGCGAATTTTGCGTCGAGACTAGGGCCTACAGCCGTACAAGATCCAGCGGACCCAGGAGCTCAAAGTTCATGACTATAAATAACGCCGTTTGTTCGCTGACTGGGCTTCGAATCGTTTGGAAGAGGACCCTAATTTTGGCCGAAAAGTCATCTTCAGTGACAAGGCGCATTTTCGGATGATGGCTGTGATAACAAGCAAAACTGCCATATATGGGACGACACCAACCCACGTGAGGTACACCAGTTGATAATGCATCCTCAAAAAGTTATCGTTTGGTGTGGATTTCGGGCCGGCCGGCGGGCGTAATTGGTCCGTATTTTTTTGAAAACGACGTTAGTGAGGCGATCACCGTCAACACAACGATGAGAACTAATTTCTTATGGCGCAAATTGAACCATATAGATCAAGACGACATGTGGTTCCATTAGGACGGTGCTACGTGCAACACAGCAAACACTACGATTGACATTGACAGCATCTAACCGCCCATATGTTGATGTCAAACAGATTTGGTACCTTAAAACCAACATTATTCGCGTCCTCGAACATTTCATTAAAAAACTAATTACCTCAAGAATAATTTTATGCAACAAAGAGTAAAGTTTTTGACATTTTATAGTGTTTTACCAAAATCAAACTAACAGTTTTTTTTTAATAAATTAAAACCTAAAACAAATATGTACCACCAAAATTGGAAAAATCGTTTTTTGACTGTCGAATATTTGGAGAAAATATAAAGGTTTTGATCACACCCCTATTTAGTCTTATACGAAATGTGCAAAATTTGCATAATTACATAAGTTGGCTCTACAATCTGGACGCACCTAAGCCTCAACATGCGTCTCCATCCAACTTAGTTTCTAGCTAGCTGCATCCAGTTTTGCCCTCCTAGTTTGTTGACGTCCTCTCCCACCAGCATGCGCCACCTCTTCCTCTACTGCTCCGCCCGAAGACCTTCCGGGCTGGAGAGTTGATGTCCATTCGCTCTACATGACTCAACCATCTAAGTCGCTGTACAATCCGAACAGTTCGTCGTTGTATCTTCCCCTCCATTCTCCATCCATGTAGACGGACCAAAAGTCACCAGACGAATTTTTCTTTCGAAGTATCCTATGATTTTCACATCTGGCTTTGTTTAAGGTTCAAGTCTGAGCGTTATAAATGATAATTTTGGACTTCACTACTCAACTGCAGCGTTTTTCTTAGTTAGACAAAGTTCTTAACTACATGTACCTCAAAGAGTGAGTTGGTAACGTTTTGTCCAAGGCCTGGTCTTTCAATGTCTCTTGATGGCAACATATACATACTTAGTCTTGCTTTCATTGACCACTATACGCATCTTGTCCGCTTCCGTAGCAATATTTAAAATCGCGCCACTAACATGAAGATTTGATATTCCAATTAAGTCAATATCATCGGTGTATCCGAGTTATTCGACAGACCCTTGGATGATCGTGTTGACGATTGTGTTTTGCAGAATGTCGATGTTGTTGTCTAAAACCTTTCTCAACATCAAAATCATCGGTGAGATCAGCGGGTATTCACAGGGAAGACAAAACATAGTTCTTCTCTATACATATTGTCATACGCGTCCTTGATAATGATGAATAGATGATTTGTTACGTTTTGAAGTTCCAAATTTTTTCCAAGATCTGCTGTGCCTTCTGCCTTTGTCAGGACACTGATATGGACCTATCAGGTTAATGACGATCAGTTTCTGTCGTTGACATAATACGTCAGAAAGTATCTTGAAGGTATGATGTTCCGGAGGATTGAGCAAAATATGCTGAGATTCCACTCATAATTTTTCAGTAGAATTTGTGCATTCTCCCTACAAATAATTCGACAGCGTTGCATTCAGCTCCAGCAGCTTTGTTAGATTTCAGATGAGATATGTCTATCTTCACTTTAACGAGGGGTCAGGTTCTACATGATGTTTCACTGAACGTCCTTACCGCCTTCGTTTCGCGGCTGGTACGCCTGTGGTATTTTGTGTATCTTTTTGTACAATTTAAAAACCTCATAACTGTTGTTACATCCCTCTATCTCTAGATTTTTCAATACTTGATACAGGACTTCTTAAGAGATTATTAGAGACTTGATCGGAGAAGTACAGGGCAAACTCTTTTTATTGTAGCGGAGCCCTGGTTACAACGAGGTAGTTTTCTGAGACAAATAAAAAAAAGAGGCTGGGATGCGAGCCACACTGATAACTTCCTATCCCATCTGTGGATTTGTCTTGCTTAAAAGTTTGTCTATGTGTATCAAATTTTACCAAATTTGCGTACTATTTTTTGTAGATTTTATTTTTTTATGAAAAAACGGACTGTTGGATTTTTATAAAAAAATTACTAAATATCGAAAACAAAATTTTCTGTGAAATAAAATAAGTTTGAAGGCAATGTTTTTAATTTTTAAAAAGCTTTTTGAGTCGAAAGTAAATTTTTACAAGTTTTAGTATTGTTTTTCTTTTTTAGGATTTTATTTTTTGTAAAAAAGAAACTGTCGACTCGATTTTTCTCAAAATTGTATAGAATGTTTTAAACAATATTTCTTAGAAGATAAAATTAGTTTGAAGCCAATGTCTCAAATTGTTGAAAAGATATTTACGTCGAAAAACAATTTTTACCAATTTTCATAAATTTTTGTTTAGGTTTTTATTTTTTGTAAAAAAAAACTGTCATTTCGATTTTTCTCAATTTTTTCCTAATGTTGAAAACAATATTTCCTATAAGTTAAAATTAGTTTAAAGCCAATATCTCAAAGTTTTGAAAAGATATTTGAGTCGAAAATCAATTTTTAACAACTTTTGTAATTTTTTTTTTCGGTTTTTATTTTTTTGTAAAAAAACTGTCAATTAGATTTTTTTCAAAATTTTAATGAATGTTGAAAACAATATTTTTTGAAAGATAAAAGTACATTGTTTAAAGACAATATCTCAAAGTTTTGAAAAGTTATTTGAGTTGAAAATCAATTTTTTACCAACTTTTATTACTTTTTTTTTGGGTTTTTATTTTTTGTAAAAAAAAACTGTACATTCGATTTTTCTCAACATTTTTCAGAATGTTGAAAACAATATTTCTTATAAGATAAAATAATTTTGAAGCCTTAATCTCAAGTTTTTGAAAAGATATATGTATGAGTCGAAATTCAAATTTTACCAACTTTGAGTAATGTTTTTTATATATATATTTTTTATAAAAAAAACTGTCAATAAGATTTTTCTCAAAATTTTATCAGATGTCAAAAACATTATTCTTCGTTGCACAAAATTGTTTTGGAGATGAAATCGTATTTTAGTCGTAAAATTTTCGAGGTGATAACATTTTTTCTGTTTTTTTGATTTATAAAAAAAAACCGTTAATTGGATTTTTTTTCCAAAAATATACTTGTTTTGTATCACGCTACAGTATATAATATAAAATTTAGTTCAAGTCTCTAGCGTCATTGGTTCATGAGATATTTAGGGTTAACCAAAATGTTCACCTTTTTTTTAAACTGCTATGGTAAGAAAACCACCCACGCAATTTTTTTGAGAGCCCTTTCTGCATCTTTCTGCCTTATTATCTGAATAACAAAATTTGTTTGAAGTCGATATCTCTTCTGGTTCTTGAGCTATGGACGACGAAAAAACGTCGCGAACGTCGGACGTAGGTCACACGCTCGCACAGACATATTTCTAAAAATCTTTTATTTCGACTCTAGGGACCTTGAAACGTCGAGAAATGTCAACATTTTTTAAATTTGGCAAATCGGACCCATTACAATAACTTCTTATGGGAAGTTAATAAAAAAACAGCTTTACTATTTTATGAACAACGTTTTTACGATTTGGTAGAATGTATTGAAAAATCAGTTTCCTTACAAATTTGAAATTAAAGCAACTAAATTTTTAGTTTTGACGCATTTACCTTGAGAATAAAGACTAAACTTATACTGTCTTAAATAAAATATTTTTTACTTCCTATAGTAAGTTATTGTAATCGGTTCGATTTGTCGAATTGAACATTTCTTAATCGTGAATACAATTCAATCAATTCTAAAACTTAATGAATGAATGCATTTTAATCAATTCCTGAGCAACAATTTTGCAATTAATGATGTCGTAGTGGCTGATGTGGCGGCAAGTCGTGGGCTGAATTTTATTTCTCATACACGATAGACTATAAAATACATAGATATCTATAAATGTTGTAAACGGGACTTGCCACAACCTACGATTTTGGGGGAGCGTCTGGTTAATATATTAGTAAGTTTCTTCAGCATTAAAAAAGAAAAACAACCTTCTAGCTTGTTGTACATTCATGAATCAAATCCATTCATATGTTTTCGTTCATTGAAGATTGTTTAAGTGTTTTATTTTGTATTATGGTGTTATAATACTCTTTTGCATCAAAGCTAGCTGGTGATGCTATACGCTTATGTTTGATTAAGTGCGGGTTACTTAAGCCTCTAGTGTCAATGCTTAATGAATGAGCCTCTGGTGGGTTATTGCAATAGGACCTCCGTTCACAAAACAAAACGTTTTTGAATCTCAAGTATTTATTAATTTTTTTCTACTCGAATAAATGAAGAAAGTTTCTCACTGTCCTCACATAGAATAATATTTCTAAAAAACCTGAAGTAATTAAAAAATCATTTTTGTACAACAAAAGTGCTCGGAAAGACGGTCAGCATCCTTTAAATGACTCTGAAAACACAATTCTTGAAAATAAACTAATTTAAATATTAATTTGGTTTGAAAAATTGTGTTATTCAAGAAGAACAATTTAAGCATTTGTCAGCGTTCTTTTTACAAAACGCCCAACGGATTTTTAATGTAGACATACTAAGCTTTTTTATTGATTCCTCACTTTTCAACTCAGCGGATGAATTAGGTTGAAATAGGACAAAGGGTCCGGCCGGGCTTATTTCAGCAAAACCAACTGATTTGATGTCTTTAGTAAAATCAAATTCTATTGCCTTTATTCCACCAATAAATTCTCAAGTAGCGATCAGAAATCCGAAACATAAAGCTGATATTTTTGCTGAACATCTCGCGAATGTCCTAATTCCATTTCCAGTAAATAAATTTTAGTTAAACAATTAATATGACATTCCTTTTGTCAAGGCCAAGAATGACCAGATCCTATCACTGCTCAGGTTTTGAAAGAAATGCACCGTCAATAGTTTTCAAAAATTCCAATTTTTAATAAACTCATGTCTCAAGCTAAAATACATATGCACCACATCATTATAAAATTGCAGAAGTCATTGTTATACCTGAAGAAGGTAAGCCACTAATAGAAGTAACATCTGACAGACCAATATCGTTTATAGCAATCAAGGCAAAAAAATTCGAAAAATTGCTACTGAGCTCAGAAAAATCAAAGAAGAAAGTAGACTAGTATTGCGAACCATTAGTGCATGGAGTTGCGGATGTGGTGGGAAAGGCACTTGAAGAAAAACAAGTACGCTCGGCTATATTATTAGATGTTGCTCAAGCCACAAGGTTTGGCACTTGGAACTTCAGTACAGAATGTATATTGACTTTCCCATGCAGTACTATAAAATATTGAAATCAAATGTTACGACCCGACTCTATAGAGTACGGTACGACCAAAATTACCCGGAACTAAAGAAAATAGAAGCTGGTGAACTACAACGAAGTGTCTTATGACCAATATTGTATCGTTTATAAAACGGATAATTTTTTAAGAGTTTTCGAAACAAAAAATCACAATCTTTATTTCAATCGATAGTACGGTCGATTATTAAATGTTTGAAGATTATAATCATGCACATTTTTGCAGATGCCTCGCTTCAAATAGTCAAATCGGAGCATAATAATTCTAATATTTCGACCGATATCTCATCAATAATTGCCTAAATGTTGGCTTCCAGTGCGTCAATCTTAGCTGGTTTGTCGCTATAGATATGTCCCAAACGTTATGAACTATTCACTGAATTCGCCTCTCAATTGGTCAATTGTTACGTGTGATTGTAGAATTGGGCACGGTCTTGTTTAAACTACATTTCATACCAGTCAAGCTTCTCCATTACGCCTAAAAGTTTGTTATCATAGCACGATAGAACTATTTACTATTTACAGTAACTTTGCAGGCCCATAAAAGGTACTAAACAATAACTTTTTTGGATGCGTTGGTACCTATAGCAATGCTTCTAGCCACTGTTCACTCCAAATACGGTGAGTTTTGCTATCAACCAGAAATGAGCTTCGTCGCTGAACACATGTTTTTGATAAAAAAGTGGATCTTCGTCTCGGCGTTGTGGAATGTCTTTCGGCTTCAATTCTTTCACCAGCTTTGTTTTGAAAAGCTTTACACCTTAACTCTTCCGAAAATGTTCCATGTAGTGAAGTTACAACGCCTACTCGATAATTCACAGTTACCAGTAACACCGGCAGATACAGCTGCAATATTTTCCTCTGCAGTTTGCACTTGGTGGGGTGTTGGTGGTTCAATGTCCAACAATCTAAATATGGTTTGAAATTTAGACATACAATAGCCCTAAAAGCGTCCTCAGTAGATCAATTAATTCAATAATTACTTGCAAGCGTTGTTCGTTTGAAACACGATTCATAGTTAAATGACCAAACTAAAGACGTTTTTTCAGTGACACGCAACTTGCACAAGCCGGCAAATCCATTGTTGGTAATAAGTAGCAAACAAAAATCACCTATTACAAGGGATATCACAGTGGATATCACCGCTATCATGGCCACCTTTTCTGATAATATTGAAATATTGGTGCCATGTATGCAGAATGCAGATCCATTGAGAAGGCTACCCTTCAAAAAAAGTTAATGTTTGGAAGCAAAAATGGCTTATCGAACTAAATGAAAAACAAAATCGACGCCTTTATAAATTTTTCAAACAGAAACAGAAATTATGTTCCAATTTATAAAAACAGTACAGAAGTACGAGTACCTTATTCCAATACTGCATAATACCTTCGAATAACTTTGAATGCAATGAGACAATGTTCTGAGATTAAGAAAAACTAAGACCCATGAGCTAATAGTCTAAAGGAGATGGTAAAGTATTACAACTACAAACTTCCCTTTAAGTGAATTATAAATTATAAAAGAAAAATCATTTGTCGAGCTTTTATAGATTGGTTCTGATTAACCGGTGGGTTTTATGCGGTAAGAGTCAAAAACTATTCGGGACTAATTCTTATCAAGTGTCTTTTGAAGATTTCAATCGGATAGAAACACTCAACCCTTGTACAAAAACCTTCCAGAAATGGTCATTACGATCCATATGGCTCACAGGAAGCCTGTCCATTAAGTCTATTGCATTTAGACGAAGAAAGGTGATATTAAGAACATTATGCCTCCAAGGCTAAGGTGTTACCATTAGCACAGCTTTAGTGTTAAAGTCGACATGAGGCGCGTTCTCAGTAAAAAAATAAAAAATAATAAAGTCGTAATTTAGCTTTAATTTTACTTGAAAATAAATGAAAAATAATACAATAATAAAGACAAATACAAATGGAAGAAATCAAAGTTGTCTTAAGTAAAAGTTTAATTGCCTATGTAAATTTTCGCCTAAGGCCTTTTAGGAACAATTTAAAATCAAATAATGCGTAGGTTTCAATTATAGATAGAAGAACAACAAGAGAAGTTTTTTCTTTAAAGTGTTCCTAATATTCTTATCGTTTAATTGGTTCAGATCCAAATATACTCAAACAAAGATTGTCTTTAAAATATTAAGGTTCACAAACAATTTTCTCGGTATTTAATATTACAATAGCTCGAAAAATAAAGAAATTTTCACGATATTTATAAAAAAGACACTACTCCAATGCTTTCTAAAAATTGTTTTTTACTAGGAAAGCAAATGTGTTTACCTTATTTCCTTTTCTATATTCGAAATTGTGAACTTCAAATTATACTTTACGCATATTATTTTATTGATAAATATTATGTTTCTACCTAATTTCGAATATTAAACAGAATTCAACCTACAATACTAGGCGTCTTCATTCATTCACAAAATACACGAATGGGTAGTGCACGTAAAATATTATTAATATTTGTTTACTAATTGGTTCATACTCGTTATAAATAATTCTCAATGAAGTTTTTGGGGGGGGAGGGGGGTTAAGATCTTAATCTGTCTAGTATCAACTTCATTGATAAATAATAATGCCGCGCAATCATTATTTTGTTCGTTGGAAATGAGTAAACAACAAAGTATTATTCATTGAAGCTTAACTGATAAGTTCCTTGTTATTTCGTTTACTTTTCCATGAAATGAAAGTAGCTAGGTTAGGTATGCCTACTTTATTTTTGGTGTGAGTTTGAGTCTCTATGCGGCGCGGCACGCATCAAGCATTAGTTACATTTATTCGATGATTCAAAGTTCCAAATAAAAATTCATACACAAAATAATTTCAAGTACCTTGAGGCAGTAGCGCATCAAGGATTTAGCTCTTGTAAGAGGGCGGTCTCGAACCATGGCCTAGAAACAGGGAAAGATAAGGCCTTCAGTTTTTATGCGTGTAGCTTAGTTGAGAAGTTCTTTTCATAACAAGACTATCGGCCATATCTCAAGAACCAACAGAGACATCCACTTCAAACAAATTTTGTTTTCAAGATAATTTTTTTCAAAAACAAATCTACCAAAAGTTCTAAATTATTTCATTCTGATTTTATACAAAAGATTTTTGTTAGGAAAATGTCAATCGGTATTTTGTATAAGAAATATCAACCTTAAAAAAATACTACTAAAACTTATGTCATTTTGTAATTTGGGGTGATAAGACTTAAAAAACGAAAGAAATCACAATCGTCACTATACCCAAAATAAATGTCACAAAGCCGAACTCCTATTTCATAAAACCCAAATTTCAAAGTGAACAAATTTTTTGGGCAAAATGACAACTAACAATTTGGACATTCTTTTATTTTAAATTTATTTGGGCATTACAACAATCTCTTTGGGTTTTTTTGGTCATTTTGTTTAAACTTTTTGAGCTTTGTGACCAATTTTGGGCTTTATGACATTTTAAGATTTGGGTGTTATGGCTTCGGGAAAAAAGATCTAACCCCATAAAAGAGCTCCATTCACAACTTCTTAGTCTGTAATCAATGACGAGCTCCCCTGTATATTCACCGTGGTCGTAACATTTTGAATTCTTAATGCAAAGGAGTCCAACAACTTACTCCCTATGTCTTCCCCGTTGTATCTTCAGTAAGTCTTTTACGTCCTAAACGCTTATTTTCAGCACTTCCCTCCTCACCCAACTATCGCATCCAGATTTCCAACTAGCAGAATACTTCTGATATCCCCACATAATTACAAACTCTTTGATTTTTCAAAGTGAGCTTCCCAATTGTTTCAGTTTCCACATATTTTTTGGTCTAGACCAATAATCTCCTAAAAGTGTTTCATATAGAAAAATAATTTTTAATTCGTTTACATAAACAAACAAATCAATAAATAAATATTTGTAGGTCATTTGTATTTTTTAATAATATAAAATTGTAAATATATTTTTCAATTGTCAATACAAAATATTATTGTCAATAAATTGAAGAAGCAATAATCCCGGGCCTGTAAAATACAAATTTGGACCTGGCCTTCTAACCTTCAACACCCACCGCACTAAAAGATATAAAAACGAATCAATAAAGGTAGATATGTGTGTAGATATATTTGTATGAGTAAAACATTTATGTGGGGGCGATATAGTGTCATATCCATATAGAGTAGTAAAAAGCAATCACATCAACAACAACTAAAACCAAAACACCGATCCACCCACACTTTCTTGTTGACAAAACATCCAATTCCAATTCATCTCCGTTCATCCTCCACTTCATCTACTTCTACGTCACGACTTAAATTTTCACAACTCCTTTATACCACCACATATACAAAAATATATATGTACATATGTACCTATACTACGATTGTCGAGTATAGGATACAATTCAGTTACAGTTTTAAATTCATCAATGAATCCACCCACTTATTGCACGAATTACGGTTTATCTCCAACTCTATGTATAGAAGGAATATAGCAATACAATTGGGATACGAGTACTACTCTTATACTCCTCCGATGGAACTGGCAGAGAGAGAAAAGCTTTAGTTTTTGGCTTTAACTTAGAAGTTTCTATTTTTGAATCAAGGTTTAACTGAAATTTAGTGCTTCTTGAGAAGCTTTTTGGTTTTTGTTTATAATAAGAATCAATGGAAAATGCAATAATAAACCACTGAAAGTGTTGAAAACATGTTAACAAAAAATATGACATCTTGCCTAGGTCTTGGTCTTACGACTTTTTTTTGATGTCATGATGTTCTAAGTGGGGGCGTATTTTAGATTTTGGAGGAAGAGATATTTAGTCTTTTTTTTGAATTCACAAAAATTTATTTATAAAATATCTTTATGTTGTATCTTCCGTCATTTGATTTTTTTGGATTTTTGGATGGCGTAGCAAAGAAGATAAGCGTGTGTCCAAGGGACTGAAGGTGAAAAATTGCTTTAAAATGTTAAAAGACAACTTCGTAGTATTTTTCTTCAGTTTTGTCGTTTCTTGAGAATTAAAATGGAGAGCACTGAAAGTGAATAAAGAGTTCTATAAAGGTTTTCAAGTTTAGACTTCTTTCTTAACCTATCCCAATTTTTAAAGAATACTTTGACTTCTTAAGCCAATTGGTAAATATGTATTATTTTAAAACTAAAAATTATTGAATCAGACATCGAATAAAGTAAAGGGTTCTCTTTTTAGGTGTGTGATTTTCAAGAAAAAAATGAAATGCATATAGTTCAACGTTATGGCCAAGAATTTAGCTTTAAGGTTTGCAATTATGTTTTTTAAATGATTTTGATCAAGTGTCAGCTGGGCGGAATAAATTCAAGTCGAAAGGTTGAATTTTTGACCACTTTTTGCCGTATGAGTCGTCAATGTGGTGTTAAATCGGAGCCACTTTGAGGCCAGACCATAGTCCCACGAACGCGAGACAATCAGCCTTATCGAGGTATTTGTTCGAGATATTCCCGTAGCAAATGTATAAATTTTGATCGAAACTCTGTTTACTTTCGAGTCATCCGTTGCTGAACGAAATTAATTGTAGCTTACAATCACGTTCGTTTAATATATGGGTCAGTTGTTCATTTTAAAAAGTGCAGTTTTGAATTTCTTATAAACAAATGGAAAGTGTTACTTTATTTGTAGAAAGTGAAACTTTACAAGAGAAAAAAACCATTAGCGATACTTCAAAATTAATTATACTTTCTTTTTGATAGTCGTCCTGCACTTTCACCGGAGAAATATCAGCAGTTTTTAAGGTTACTGTTGGGTTCTTACTATTTTGCCTGGGACTCATTTTTTACTATCACATTTCACTGTGTTACTTGTTTTTGCACTCTGCGTTCCAAGTGACTTTGCTGCAATATCCTCTGTCGTATCTATCAAGTTTATAATAACTAGTTTCCTCGACTGGAGATTCAATTTTTTTGATTGAACAATCCACCACCAGTTGATTCTACTTCTTTCTTATTCTCGGACAGCTTCTTTTTTACATAAGTTTTATAATAAATCTACATCCGAATTTGAATTAAAAATTTGTTGATACAATATTAAAAATTGTATTCTTTAGACTTTAAAACCTTTTTCGAACCACTTACGTTTCCAATTGTGTTGAGTGAGTTGATTTCGTCCGCAATGTTTTGCCAAAAAATCGCAACTTCATCTGGAGGTATTTTAGTGGCGGTGCGAGTTACACTTACTTCTGTGGACAAAATCTCCACAATTTACATCTATAGAAAATTCTCCGATTTCGAACAGATCGGAGAAAATTTTTTCCGAAAGGATACCTCCATAGAACTGAATATGCGTTCACCAAAAGAATCCTAAAATAAATTGATGCGTCACGCGAACCGAACCATTATGTTGGTAAAAAATTTGGATGATTTGCAAAAGTTGTGCAGGAGTAAGTCTATTCATTTATCTAGTAGCCCCCCCCACACAAAATATAAAAGTCTTTGAGACTAATTAACACTCAAAACGTGAAATAACTTGACCCATAAACTTCTCACTAAATACAAAAATAATTGATTGTGTTAAAGCGATTCCGCAACTTTAGTCCCTAAATTTTTTTATTGTGTGTGTTAATTATTTTATGTTAAAGTTTTACGGTTGCAGTGTTTCCATTTTTTAAAGTGCTTTATCTCAGAAAAAAACTTATGATATAAATTCGCTTATTAAATACTGCAAATTTGACAAATCCCTCCTAATCTCCTTCGTTAGATTAGAAATTAACTATCGAATCCTTCAATACAATTAATATCGAATGGATTCCAGCCTGAGAAACACAAAACAAATGCTGGTGTGCCCCAGGGCTCTGTTCTGTCAACAACACTCTTTTTCATTAATTTGTTTCATATTAATGATTGTATGTCTAAAACTTCTAATCCACTTACCTTCTTCGCTGACTAAGCTTTTAATGTTAACTAAATCCTACTCTCCGTGGTGAACATCGGGTACCTAGTACCTCAAAAGGAGATTGGGTTCCATCCCAGGTGGAATGTTGCTGTGGCAGGAAACGACAGAAGGGTACCTTCCCATTAATCCGGCGCGGCGACAGCGTAGGAATTCAAAAGATGTAATCAACGATTTAATCTACAGTTCCAGTTAGGTTAAACTACTTAAGGAACACCTTGTAGGGCTACTATGACATATTTGGAGCTCAAGCCTGTAAGGAGCGGTAGTGCCGGCTCTTGTCCTTGGAGTTTAATCAAGGTCATGGTCCTCCAGGTTGAAGGTCGTGCGCCAGGGTGAATTCCTGACCACGTGAAGAAAAACTAGTTGCGAAACACCAACAAGCTTCAGATACAGGCAGATTTATTATTAACAACCCACATTTTAAGAACTACGAACTTCGGATATGCACTTGGAATGTTTCATAAACAACTTTTAAACATTTAACAGGATTTTAAGCTGTAAAATGGGATAATTTGGTTTCACCAAGCGTTTTTAAAGTAAACAAGCTTTTAAACACCTTTTAAAACTAAATGCCCATTTTTGCCTCACTAAATTTTAAAAGTGTCATTAAAAAATGAATATGACAGATTGACGGCTGATGTTTTGTTTTGTAAAATTTGTATTCTCAATATTTGGAGATACAGAATGAATAGGTAAACAAATTCAATTCATTACTATTTATAATATCATTTTTATGATTTTAATTTATAATTAGAATATTAGATTGGTCATCTTAATCTGACGAAGAAGAAGAACATATAGTTATTCTCCGTTCAAGAGTATTCCGCGTTCACAAGAATCCATTTTCAGACCATGATGATATTGACTTCAAAATGAGGTTCCGACTTTCCAAAGCATCTGTGGATCAGTTGTTGAGTTTGTTTGGTCATCATTTGGAGCATAAAAAATTGAAATAAACCCGTCAGTGCATTAAATCAAGTGCTTATTACTTTAAGATTTTATGCCACAGGATCTTTCCAAATCTGCATCGGAGATATGTTTAATATCTCAAAATCAACTGTTTGCCGCGTTCGTACGAAAAGTAACCCACCATATAGCATTAATGAGACCGCAATTTATTACACTTCCTACTGATCGTCATGATATGATGAACGTTCAAAACAAATTCTATGGCTTGGCTAGATTTCCGAAAGTTCTTGGTGCAATCGATTGCACACACATCAGAATTCAGTCACCTGGTGGATCGGAAGCAGAAGTTTATAGGAACAGAAAAGGATAGTTTTCAATTAACACTCAATGCGTATGCGACAGTAATTTGAAATTCATTGATGTTGTGGCACGATGGCCAGGAAGTGGGAATGATGCTAATATTTTTGACGATTCACTTCTCCATGCTAGATTTGAAAACAATGAATTTCCAAATTGTTATCTAATTGGTGATGGTGGCTATCCGTGTAGAAATTATTTATTGACCCCAATACTAAATCCTAAGACTACAGCTCAGATTGCCTACAACAAATCTCAAATAAAAACTAGAAATGTAATTGAAAGAGCTTTTGGGGTTTGGAAAAGGCGTTTTCCTTGCCTTTCTATCGGTATGCGCATAGAAATAAAAACAATAATGGCAGTCATTGTTGCAACAGCAGTTTTGCATAATATCTGTATTGAAATTGGAGACGAAGAGCCTCCAAATGATGCAGAAGTATTAGTACCAGCTTTTACAAACTTTGAATTACAAATCGCAAACGAAAACAATACTGCAGCACGGAACCAACTAGCAGATATACATTTTTCAACGGCTAAACGTATTTGAACACGTTTAGTATGTAATATTGGTTCTTTTGTTTAAGAAAAATAAAAAAACTGTTGAGCTTAACGCAATATATAAATAGGTATATTTATTTTTGGATATATGTATGTATGTACATATACAACTATTGGTGAGCTTGTTTGTATAGCTCTTTTTCTTTTAGTTGAAGCTCGATCTCCTTAATTTTAAGCTCTACTTCAAGGATCTCTAGCTTCTTCTCAAATTTTTTTTTCTTAAGGGAGTAAATTTCATCACATTTGTGAAGGTTGGTTCCGACCTTTTTGGTCATTCTTCCTTTTGCTATTGCTTTTTGAACGAAGTTCTTTGAATTTGATGGAGCAGGTGGCGATAACGCAATAATTTCACTAATGTCGTTCTACGGAGTAACTATTTGGAATTCTTCCAAGTACTCCGGAATCGCTTTCTACTTTACTGTTAAAGTCCGCATTGGAATCGTATATGTTGTCTTCGGGTGTGAACTGAAATCCCCCTATTCCAGCGATTTTTTCCTCCAGGCAACTCGGGGCTGAAGTTGATGGTCCATCACCAGTTTTATAGATTTCGGTCTGTAGAAAACAAAATATCATCAAACAAGTTAGGTAGGTACACATATATAATATAATATAATATAATTATGTACTATTTATAAATCATAGCACAGAAAACTTGGATTCAAGTGCATTCACCTTCGAGAAACGTTAATTTAACTGTTGCTCAAATGACTTTATGTTTTTGAAAGAAAAACAAATTTTTCCTTGACTCAACTTTTGAATGTTGAAATTCTTTTTTACATACCTACCTTATGAGTGAAGATTTTTTTCTTCGTCTTATGCTTCAAGGACTCATACGTGCTTCTTAACTGCACGAAAGGCCCGAGGTTGCTACAGTGGAGTTAAAGATATGTATTTGTAATCTCCTGCCAAGTTTTGTTTTTTTTTTATCCACAGTCACCCCATCTGTGGCTTTATTTTCTATTATGTTCCTAAATTGGGCAACAATATCTATTAACCCATTTTTTTCAGCCTCGGTATAATTTCTTCCTCGTTCTCTTTTTTTTAAATTCGTTTTCATATTTTGAACGGCACGATTACTGAAACGGTTTGTTTTTGATTTTGAAGTAGTTTATACTGTTTTATTTTGCGATTCTTGTCATTTATTTCAACATATAATGCTTTCTCTTTTTTTCTCACACAATTCGGTTAAATAGAAAGAAAAAAGGGGTTTTATTTTTACAGGGTTTTGAAGAGGACTCTATTTTAACAAAATTTTCCTGAAATTTCCCATTTTAAGCTTGATGAAACTGACAAAATTTAAAGGCCTGATAAAATTTAAAAAGCTTTTAGATAAAAGTGCTTCTAGTGTTTCTTTATGAAATCGGGCATAAGTCCCTTAATAAACTACTGGAGCCGATGAATTAAAGACAAACAACACCAGCGCTGAAATCAAACGAAAAATTACTGTTGATAACCGCTGTTTCTTTGGGCTTAGAAAGCAATTGAGTAGTAAAGCCCTCCTTCGAGCGTACAAAGTGTCGCTATATAAGACCCTGACCATCCACGTCCTTCTATACGGTGCAGAAGCATGGAATATGACAAAAGCAATTGCAAGCATCTTGGGTTGTTTTTAGAGAAAGGTTCTTCGCGTGATCTACGGCCCCGTATGCATAAAAGGTGAGTTGAGGAGAAGATCGAACGAAGAGCTGTACGGGCTGTACATCGACGTAGATTTAGCCAAATGGATAAAAAATGGATGGATTGAGATGGCTGGGTCTCGTAGAGCGTATGGAAATCAATGCTCCGACCCAGGAAGTCTTCGCATCCACGTCCACAGGACAGCGCAGTAGAGAAAAACCACGAATCATGTGTGACGCACAAGTGGAAAGTGACCTCGCCCAACAAGTACGCAACTAGCTAGGGACCGAGCTAGATGTAGAAATTTGTTGTGTAAGTAAGAAAGAAAAAATGAAGACCGACTTTTTTATAAGCTAGGATCTGACAAAACATTGAAATACCTATAAAGGAGAAAAAAAAATATGCTAGTTATTGCCAAATCGAAAAATCCAAGATGATTCAAAGGCACCAAGTGTTTTGCCAGTTGATCTTATTTAAAAAAATAGCGGAATCTGAATATATGGAAAATTTGTCTCACGTGAGTGGTCATAATTACTGAATTCTACTGTAGTACACTGTGGCGTATGAGTGTTTTTTTTTTCAAATTCATATAAATATTTTCAAATCATGATGAAATACTTATACTTAGATTTTAAAATGACGACAAATCAGCTAAAAATAAACCTTTAACATAACGCTGACTATTTTTAAATGTTATATCATACATAATATGTTTTCTATGAAAATTTAATTAAACATTAAAACTTTACAATCCCTAAACTACGCTAGTGTGCCTTCTTGGGTGCACTTCTACCTACCCCCCCCAACAAAATTCAGTACACTCTCTGTATTGGCTTACCTGCTTAACAATCACCAATCCATTCAGCTATTCGAATAAGCCCACTCCTGCAGTCATCACAAATGAAATCAAATCATCACACGTACAAACTCTACAATTTAGAGCTTAGAAAGAAGGGAAATAAATTGCGGGGGAAAATCAAATCCGACGAGATCGACCTACTGTCATATAATGACAATGAAAAACAAAAACACAAAAATCCTAATAAGGCAAAGGCGAATGAAAGCGAATAAACAGAAAATAATCATAATTTCAAATAGATCAAACCCCCAAATATGAAAAACGGAATATCAAAGAAGACAAAATAAATCTTACAACTATGTACGTACAGTACAGCAGCGTAATGTACGCGCAATAATAAGTTAACAAAATGGTGGCTCTTTGCAGAGCCGAGGAGCGCCGGTTCCGCTTATGCCACTATTGGTACTCGTAGTTGTTATACATTGGCGCATTCGAAATCAAATCGCATCTTTCGTCAGGCTTTCCACATTGTCGCCGCGTCACCAGCACCACTGTTCACCGGCACTGCTGAGCTGACAGACAAATCGCTTTCATTTTTCCAGCGCGCGATCGGAGAGATTCAGAGCGAGCGTTGCGAAAAGTCAACTATACGAGTAGGTATACAAAACCGCCTTCATATTATAGACCATCCAATGCCAATCCATCTGCGTTAGCGTTAGTGTTCTTTTCAAGTGCGAGAGAGTGTGGGCTTTTTTTTGAAGCAAGCTCTCTCTTCTTTTTCACGATATTTTTTGTTAGTGTATTTGTGTAGGTTTTGTTGTTGTCATTTTTGTTTTATTTATCATTTTATTGTACATAGCTGTTTCTTAGCCATACCGGCAAATGTGCACACCACCATCGATCGTTGTCGTGTCGGCGCATTCGGAGGACTTTTTTTCACCGTGAAAGATCGGAATCGTTTTGTCTTTTTTGTTTTTGTTTTGTTTCTTAGTTTTACGGTAATTAAAAGAATACTGATGAAATGTTTTACTTGTTGTTTTTGGTTTACAATTAATACAATCGAGGATTACGCGTAAAAGTGGTAGTTGGATGAAGTGTCACAAAAACAAACACCGATATTGATTCTAAATAATTACAAAAAAAAATATAAAACCACGTGGGCTTAAGTTTTCAAATAAGTGAGTTTTTGTTGGCAGAGAAAAGGATAAAGTTGTTAAGTTTTAATTTTTGAAATAACTTTCAGTGAATGAAAACCGTCGTGTCTAATTAAATTATAACTTGTGGTATATCCTGTGTGTGAATTAAAACAAATATAACATCAAGGAAAAAGGAATTTCAATTATTATTTGCGAGAAATACTTTGTAAGACCATTTTAAACAGTTTTAGGTAAATTATCTACTTCAAGCTATCATTATTGAGTTGTTGCAATATGTGATGAAAGAATGTGTCTCTTATGAATAGTCTCTAGTTTTATGTTCAGTTAAATGAGGTGAAAAGTTCTAAGACAGGTATGCCTCCAGAATTCAGGGGTATGTATCGCAATTCCGTCGGTAAGCAGATTTTTTTTTTTTGTAAACACATTGAGGTGTAACGAATTGATGTCTATCAGCTTTAAGGGCAGTAGTTTTGTGAATTAAGTAATAGAGAGCAGTGTCATTGGTTGGACTGCAAGAATTGTTTATTTGTTTGAGACTTTTGATTAACCTTCAAAAATAAGGAAAACGTATAATTTGAACTTGATCTTTTTTCTTAATGTTGTTCAAATAAGTTTAAATTTTAATTTAGTTTAGTAATTCATCATTATTTTGAAATTCGAACGAATAGCTTATTAGAATCTATTCATTCGAATGGACTTTGTGAATTTTGACGTTCTAACGAAAATCATTCATTTTCTATCAATTGCAATAACTGAACTTGATAAAAAATTTATTTTCGTGGTCAAATGTTAGAAATTTACTGATGTTTCTATTTTATTTGTATTAACTTTACATAGGAAGTTATTGTAATCGGTCCGATTTGTCGAATTGAAAATTTTGACATTTCCCGAAGTTTCAAGGTCCTTAGAGCCTAAATAAAAGATTTTTAGAGAGATGTCTGTGCTGGTGTGTGTACTTACGTTCATACGTACGTACGTCCGTATGTTCGTTTTTTCGTCGTCTACGGCTGAAGAACAAGTAGAGATATTGACTTCAAATAAATTTTGTTATAAAGATAATAATGCAGAAAGATGCAGAAAGGACTCTCACAAAAATTGCGTGGGTGTTTTTTTTTACCATAGCAATTTAAAAAAAGGTGAAAATGTTGGTTAACCCTAAATATCTCACGAACCAAAAATGCTACTTGAATTAAATTTTATAGTATATATTGTACCTTGATACAAAACAAATATACTTTTGGAAAAAATCAAATTAACGGTTTTTTTTATAAATCCAAAAAATTAAAACAAAAACTATTTGTCACCTCGAATAATTTACGATCAAACAATGATTTTATATCCCAAAATAATTGTGTGCAATAAAGAAAAGCGTTTTTGACATCTGGTAAAATTTTGAAAAAGATCTAATTGACATAAAAAAACTTTACTAAAAGTTCGTAAAAAATGATTTTTCATCAAAATATCTTTTCAAAAATTTGAGATTATGGCTTTTAACTTATTTTTTCTTAAAAAAAATATTGTTTTCAACACTCCGTAAAATTTTGAGAAAAATCGAATTGACAGATTTTTTACGAAAAATAAAAAAGGTAAACAATGTTTTAAAAAATTGGTAAAAATTGATTTTGGCTCAACCATTTTTTCAAAAATTTGAGATTATGGCTTTAAACTAATTTTGTCTTATAAAAAATACTGTTTTCAATATTCAGTAAAATTTTGAGAAAAATCGAATTGACAGATTTTTTACGAAAAATAAAAAAGGTAAACAATTTTTTAAAAAATTGGTAAAAATTGATTTTGGCTAAACCATTTTTTCAAAAATTTGAGATTATGGCTTTAAACTAATTTTGTCTTATAAAAAATACTGTTTTCAATATTCAGTAAAATTTTGAGAAAAATCGAAATGACAGCTTTTTACAAAAAATAAAAACCTAAAAAAAACAATACTGAAACTTAGTACAAATTTACTTTCGACTCAAATATCTTTTACAAAACTAAAAATTGTAGCTTCAAACTAATTTTATCTCACAGAAAATATTGTTTTCGACATTCATTAAATTTTTTATAAAAGTCCAACAGTCAGTTTTTTCATACAAAATTAAAATTTGCAAAAAATATAACAATAACAATAGAATATATTGACTTTAAATTAGTTTCATTCATCCAATTTGTAATTGTTCATATATGTGATAAAAACTTTTAAGAAATACTACTAAAATTGGTAAAAAATAGTTTTTCCACTAAAAATCTCGTTTACAAAAATAGATTTTGAAATCAAACTATTTCACCAAATGAAAAATATTGTGGGTAATTTTTATACCTTTTAGAACAATTCAACTGACAACTTTTTTCACAAAACACGAAAACCTACAAACTTTTACGCAAGACAAATCGACAGACGGGATGGGAAGTTATCAGTATGGGTCGCATCCCAGCCTCTTTTTTTGAAACATTTTTAGCAGTTTAATTTTTTGTTTAAATAAAATAAAGTTGTTTAAAAGACACTAGATTTGTATTTCAATTTTTGTGTTAACTCACCTGTTTTTAAGACTATTCAACAAAAACAACATTTTACAAGACGCATTCTTAGTCTTTATTTACTTCACATACACTTTTGTCACTTTTTTAATTGTACAATGTCCATTTGTAAAATCCCTTGCCGGGTATCATTTTGTTAATATTTAAAAACTTTAAAGAATAACAAGTTGGGAATACAATTCTGCAAAACAAAACTTTCTGTATTTCATTTTGTTTTTGTAGAATTTGAACAGAAGACTTTCATTAAGCTTTGTTCTATCGTTTCTTCAGGGCATGAAGTCATGGCTATGTCTTTAGATGTTGACGGCCGCGGCATCTCAAACTCGGATTCGGTAAAGACTATAAGATTTTTGTCATTGCAAGCCGACTGCCTTTTTTTAGTTAATTTTCAAATAGTTTTTTTTTTTTTTTTTTTTTTTGATAAAATCAGCCCAAAACTAGAACCAACATTTGTTGTTACTGTGCACTGTTTTGTAAATATTTTATTTACCTTTTTTCCAAGTAGCACCGTAGAGGTCCGTAGCTGTTCGGCTTCTCCGACGCATCTCTTCAAATTCGTTCGATGTCAACCCCTTGGCTATCTCTGGATTTTCTTCCATAAGACAGATAAATTTGATTGACAAAAAATGACATTTAATTCGAGTCATTCGATAGATTAGATTTAGATTTTTAAATTTTAGATTTATTTATTCATTTCATACTTAAAAACTATTTTACAAAAGTTTATATGATAGAAATATATGTATATAGAGTAATAGTGTTCGTTCTGTAACTTTGGAAGTTAGTGGTGAATGAAACATCAAAAGCTTTATTTATAATTCAAATAATATCTGATGTGGGGTGACAATCAGTGTTTACAAAGTTTAATGATATAATGAAGAAAAAATAGAGAAAAAAAAAATTATTTTACAATTATGAAAATGTTTTCAGCAAAATAATGAATACAAATTTATATACGTAGAAGTTCATGACCTGCATTAACAATTTAAAAGAAAAGAAAAAAAGCTAATATTTAGATAAAAGATTCAATACAATTGTAATTCAGAGTGAATAACCAGTCTTTGACTTTTTTAATGAAAGAAGTAAAACAAAGAGTCTCTCTGATACATAAAGGCAATTTATTAAAAAGATATGGAGCTGTGTATGTATAAAAATGTGAAAAATGAGTTTTATGAGCAATTGGAACATTTACTAATCTCAAATTATTTATCCGCAAATTATACATTTGAGAATTCCTACTCGGAATGTTACCGCTTTGTTTGAAAAACTCTCTTAGAACTTTAAATACGTATAAATGTCTCATTGGAAGAATTAGCAAATCTTTATATAAAGGCAAACTTTCGGCAAACCGATTCTTTTTGTTAATAATTCTAATTAAGTGCTTCTGAGCTATCAGTAAAGGTCCAAGAGAGTTAGCATACGAACCACCCCAACAAGTGATCCCGTATTGCAACTTCGAGTGAGCAAGGCGATAGTAAATTCGAGTAAGTACTTTTCGAGAACAAAACTCTTTTAAGAGATACATTTTACGTGTGACCAACATCATGTATGCTTTTAACGTTTGGATATGAACTTTCCAATTTAGATTAAAATCGATCGCAACGCCAAGGTATTTGAAGTGATCAACTGATTCAATTTTGAAACATTTTTCAGAGCACTGCAAGCTAGATTTAAAATTTGTTCTACCATAATTGTGAATAGGTAATGCAAATCGATTACAGTCGTAGGCATGAAAACAGAGGTTATATTCTTCTAAGCTATTTCCGGATAATTTAAAAGAAATTAGTTTAGTTTTCTCACTAATGATTAATTTATGTGAGGTAAACCACAAGAGATTCAAGATCTTCCTCAATATTAACAACACATTCAAATAAATTTTTACATTCATACGTAAATGCGATATCGTCAGCAAAAGCATTAGGAATACCATTAAGTTTTATTTTAAGGAGAAAATTGATGTAAATAAGGAAAAACAATGGGCCGAGTACAGAACCCTGTTGTACACCATTTCTTAAAGGTTTTGATTCACTTAAAACTCCATTGACATTTACCCTCTGCTTTCTGTCTTTTAAATAAGATTGAAGCCACCGAAAAATATGACCTCGAAAACCAGCATTGTATAATTTATGAAGCAATAGATCATGATCCACCATGTCAAATGCCTTTGTCATATCAATAAATAGACCCATGGTTGCTTTATTATAGTTAAGACCAGCATACAGTTGGCTACAAACCCTCAAAATGGCATCTTCCGTTGACATACCTTTTCTGAAACCAAACTGATTGCTGCAAAAAAAGTTAAATTTATCTAAAAACGACACAATACGAACTTTTATTAATTTTTCAAAGATCTTAGAAAAAGTGGAGAGGAGAGATATAGGTCTGTAATCCGAAATCTTTTTTCTGCAACCTTTTTTAAAAAGTGGTATAACCTCCACGCATTTAAGGTGATCAGGAAAGCAACCCCTATAAGCTATAAATACTTTGTTTGAATAAGAAACACAAGACGTCTACAACGTAGAAGGCAATATGTTTCAAAAATACACTTGATACACCATCAGTCGTGCAAGAATTTCTATTTCTTAAGCCCAAAATTACATTATACATTTCTCTCGAAGTTATCTCTTCAAAAACAAAGCTGTTAACTTAGATATCTTCGAAATCTGAAGAATTTGAGCAATTGCAGGTATTACAGCTGTCGGTTACAGGTTTAAGTTTTTCAAATATTTCTGTGAAATAATCGTTAAATTTATTAGAAATAATGCAATAATCTGAGTAACTCCGCCAACTTCTTTTTTAGCAACTTCAATCCGATTTCTTTCAGTCCCTAAAATTTTATCAACTACTCTCCAGTCTTCTCGTAAATTCCCATCAGCTCTTGCAATCATATCGGAGTAGTAATTATTACGAGTATCCTCTATCTTTTCAGAAACAATTTTGCGTACGTTTTCATAATGTTTTTTAAGTTTTTTATTTTTTGGATGTTTCTTACATTTCATGCTAATTTTTTTCTTCTTTTTAATTTGATTAAGAAGATAAGAATTCATCCAAGGCTTTAAAAATTTTAGGCTATTGAACTTTTGTCTAGAAGCAAAGGAACATGATTTTATGTGGTTTTGTAAAATATTTATAAACTGATCAAATGCAATGGAAGGGTCACTTTCTAAATAAACTTGATCCCAGAATTCGTATTTCAAGCATTGCCTAGTTAAAAAAAAAAAATAAATAAACTTTCGATTGATTCGTTGAACTTTCGAATCGTTCGAGTCTCGGAATGCAATTTTGTCGAGTTCAACTAACTTTCTATCGAAAGTGAATCTCTAAATAAGCAGGAATTATATTGCAAGTGCAAACATTGATAACTTCCCCATTGGTACCCACTACAAATGTTTTAAAATTTTATTTTGGTACCAACAACATCAATATACCAATATTTTTCTAGATTTCAATATTTCCTCTAATACCTAAGAAATTAAGCTTGTGGGTAGGGCAGGGGCGTCTTTAGACTTTTGGGGGCCCGCCCTGGGCCCAATAGGATTTGGGGGCCAAAAAAAGTAGGTATAATATATTTTTTTTTATTCTTTAGGTTAAAAAAATCATTTTAAAATGAATTTGTGTGTTTTTTTTTAATATTTTTACTTTTTAAAAAGAACTAAAAAAAACATAAAACAAATATTTTTTTATACTTTTATATTTTTTTTTAATTTACCTTCAATAGTTGAACATTTTTCTTTATAGTTGATTTTTGATAATTTTTATTGTTTTTTGGTTGATTTCTTTCTACATTTGGAAATGTGTTCCCAATTTCATCCACTGTAATTAGACTGTACAATTTTGATATTGTAATAAGACCTACATTTACATCTTTATTGAATTCTTTAAAAAATTGTATGAGGTGCAGGCATTCTACCTGAAGTTCTTCTGCATTAACATCTCTATGGTATTTTTTTGAAAACTGTTCGCAAGTATTTTGCAACTCCACTGAAGTCAAATATTGCAATCGACAAAAAAGCCAACAATGCATTAATTTCTTGATAGCAATTGGATCGTATTTTTAATTGCAAAGTAATAGTGTCGATAATAATAATAAGTAAAAAAAGTTGATATTTTAAACTTTTCTTTCCCAATTAGCTGGACGGATGGTGCAGGACCATCAAAATATGTGGCACGCGAACTTCGTACTATTTTTCGTTGCATTAAGTCTTTATAATTAGCATCCGGATTCTAAATTTTGGCACACGCTTCAAATTTATCAAAATTCTCCCTTAGATCATTTATGAAAGAACATAGTAATGGGAACATAGATGTAGATGTATTAAACCAAAACTTTGTTTCGCTTCCTTTTCCACATCTCTCTCGTAACTCATCTTCATCACTTACTCAGGAATCTCTTAATACTTCTCACCAAGGTATGTCATTCGACTTTGTTGGTATTGATAATACAGATATCGTTGAAAGCTTACTTAGCATCAAATCGAATGCGGTTGGAATCGATGGCATAGCTGGCTAGGCAAGGATCAGCCCTTCATAGCTCTCTCGCGGAAAGAGTCAACATTCCTCTTGGTGCTATGAAGGGCAAGATCTTCCATATTTTCCTCGCTGAAGCAAACCACAGGTGGAACAGCCTAACCAACTGTACCATATCTAGAAGGATATGGCCCACCTACAACAAATCCCGTACTAATAATCTCATTTGCAGACCCAGGCAAGACATAGCCAGGGTCGTTGCTACATGCACCGGACACTGGCCTGTTGGAGAACACGCATCTAAGCTGGGCATCCCCCACAACACTTTCTGTCGTAGTTGCGAGGACCAGCGAGAAAAAGAAACTATTCTTCACTTCTTATGCAAGTGTCCCGCCTTAGCCAAAACGAGAGCCAAAACATTGGGAAAGCCCTTTTTCAACGACCTCAATGAGTTCTCAGAACTGGAGATCAAAGATTTGATCTCCTTTCTAAACGCTACAAAGTGGATTTGAGGCGCATTTTTCCCTTTATAATCCCCCTTTTATCTTTATAGGTCAAGCGAGTATTTTATGGTATCAAAACGGCGCAACGTAGCGCTAATTGTGTCACCGAGCTAGACTGCTCGTGGCCACCATTTCTACTAACTAACTGGAATCGATGGCATACATCCAGTTTTTGTGAAGGCAATTTTACCATACATCTTAACCTATTTGACCCACATCTTCAACACTATAATTATGACGGGCGTTTACCCTGATGATTGGAAAAGGGCGAAAATCATTCCAATTCCCAAGGGTCGAAACACGGATGAATTCAGGCCCATCTCCATATTACCTTTCCTGTCCAAGGTTTTCGAGAAAATTCTCCAAAAACAGCTCAATGTCCACATCAGATCACAGAACTTGTTGTCAAGTAAACAATTTGGCTTTCGTGAGAAGCACAGTTGTACTACAGCAATAGTCAATGTATTTGAAGAAATAAGATTGGCATTAGATGATAACCTTGTATCTTTTCTAGTATTACTAGACTTTTCAAAAGCCTTTGATACGGTGGACCATCACGTTTTATTTCAGAAACTTTCTAGTTATTTTGGTTTGTCTCCATTGGCGGTTAAGTTGATGAAAACATATCTGCAAGATAGATTTCAGGCGGTGTCGGTTAATAACAAAATGTCGTCATTCCTTCCCACAACCAGAGGAGTTCCCCAGGGTTCTATTTTGGGTCCCCTTCTCTTCTCTCTATACATTAATGAAATACCAACTCAGGTTTCGGGATGTGCGATTCAAATGTTTGCTGATGATGTACAGTTGATTTATAGTTGTCCCCTGGGGCTAATAGAAGATGGAGCTTATACTATCAACCAAGATCTCGAAAAAATATCCAACTGGTCTCAGAATAATGGTCTTTTCTTAAATCCTACCAAGTCAAAATGTGTTATCATCAATAAATAAGCAATTAATCTGGAGTATTTTCCAAGCATCTGCTTGAATGGTATACCAATTGAATTTACATCGAATGCGCGAAATCTAGGCATGTTGTTTAACAGGAGACTTACTTGGGACAGCCATATCAATGTGGCGGTGGGTAAGGTTTATGGGGTTCTTATCACAACATTTTACGCCCTTGAAGACTCGGATGATGATTGCCAAAACGATTGTGATCCCAATATTAACTTATGGTTGCGAAGTTTTTAGCAACTGTGATGCCAACAGTAGAAGAAAATTGAATGTCGCCTTTAATAACATAGCTCGCTACATTTTTGGTCTACGTCGTTTTGATCGTATTTCGGAATTTTCACGCCAAATTTACAACTTTTCCTTCGATCATCTCATGCGGTACAGGACTCTACTCCTACTCTGTAACATAATAAACACGCAACAACCTTCTAGTTTATATAATAGGATTCAATTCAGTTCCTCAAGCAGATCCTTAATGCTTATGCACCCTCATTATTCCTGTGGTACCTCTGAACAACAATTTTTTGTTTACGCTATTCGTCTGTGGAATCTTCTGCCTAGAAACTTGAAAACTTTAAATGGAGAAACTAGGTTTCGATTCGAACTCCGAAGTCATTTTCAAAGTGCCTAATTTTCAAAGAACCCCGCATAAAGTTGAGAGTTGAGATTAATATGTACGAATTTTATATTATATGATTTTAAATAACGAACTGAACTACTAAAATTTGTATAAATATACATATGTACATAAATATTATATACTAATTGTAATTTTAATTGAATAAATCAATTTGAATTTAAAGAATGAGATTATTAATTAAATTAAATTAAATTTTGTATAAACTCAAAATTTTATATAAATTCATCTTTGAAGTAGCCTGTTTACTATTTTATGTTTTGTATTTTAGCATATCACTAATATTATAAGATGTATGTCTTACTGTGTATGCATTTAATGAATAAATCTAAATCTAAATCTAAATCTAAATAGTGAACAAAGCGAATTGGCAGCAACGTCAATCGTTATTGTTTCTTTTTAAGGCTCTTGCTGGTTTTATGAATTCTTTCTAATATTGTGCTTCAAATTTCTGTGCTTCAATTTTCTTAGACAGGCTTAGAGCTTCGCTTTTTGTGTTTGGAGCTTGCTCTGGATCTCTTGAGATAGATGTCAAGTCTTCAGTAATTTGCTTATAGCCATGATGGAGCGCGTTAACTGCATCAGTTCGTGCAGACTATCTTTTCAGAAAGGCTTTTAAGAACTTTCTTTTATGAAACCTACCCCAAGCAAACACCGACATATGCAGATGAGCACTGTAAAGATGAGCAGAGCGTGAGACAAAGAACATAGTCTTTATTCCTTCCATTGAACAGAGAGGAAGAAAGAGGAAAGGAAACAAAATTGTTGTATCCGACTCATCATGGTACAACTCATCATTTCGCAACTCATCATGGGACAACTTTGTGTTTGTTTATGGAGTGAGTTGAAAAGCCAACATGTGTGCAGAACTGTAGAGTAGAACGAAAGCAGAGTTGTTAAAATAATATTGGTGTATGATTAAGATTCATGTTGCCAGAAGTTTAAGATGTTGAGGAGGAGAATTTCAACGGAACGGAGTTACTCTCCGTTCCGTTGAAATTCTCCTCCTGAAACTTGTTTTTCTGTTACTGTCTACTAATCTTATTTCGTTTTTTATATAATTCTTGTATACCTACATTCATTAATTTTGAGTTGGTGGATTTGGGGGCCAAATAATTGCGGGGACCTGGGCCCTGGCCCACCGGGCCCATGCCTAAAGACGCTACTGGGGTAGGGTAACCTCTTCATAGACTTTGGATAGGAGATTCATACAGCAAATAGTTGTAATGTAGTTGGACTGATATTTCTGTGTGATAAAGATGTCAGTATACAAGACACTTTTGTGCCAGTGTCGATCAAAAACGGTTGGTTGTTCATAAAATCATAGCCGATTAATATGAGTCGATAATGAGGTTTGAACAATTTCTGAAACGGTGTTTTCACTTTGCCACTGCGAAATCCCTGTTGAAGACTGACGAAATTTACATAGAGGACGACATTTAAAGATTTGTCACTTCCGGTGAAGAGCAAGAAGCATCTGTATCGGGTTAGTTAGGAAGTGTTGACGTAACTCAACATTCTCAAAAACTTTATCGGCGATTTGTTTTTTTCAGCTGCTGAGCCTTTCAAAATTATGGGTAAATTCACAAACGTCAAATTTTTTGGTAGTGATTAGGCATCACTGCTTTTTTGCGATGCTGATCGTTGCTCAGCTGATTACGATGCGATGCTGATTGGCAAAAAGTTTTACGTTTAAAAAAAACTTTTGCTTTGTGATGGATGTGTTACTAATAAAAACTCTCATTGATAATAATGAATCGAAAAATAACACATTTCTTCAAAAAATGCGAATTTCGAGGGTAAAACGTTTTAAGAGAATGCAAACGTTCATAAAAATTTCATCCAGGAGGAATATTCCAAAGATAAAAACCTTTTTCAAAGTAATTGAAAAATACCCGAATGATGTCTTCCAAAGCCATTTTCGGATGGATCGCTCAACTTTCAATGTAAAGTTCAAACACGTTTTAAATTCACTTAACTATTTTATTTATAATTTATGATAAATTTGTAGGATCTGTGCAGAGCATTAAATCATTTTTGGAAGGAATCTCGCACTGGCCGAATGGGATTTTCTTTAGAAAAATGTTTACTCATAACTTTATGGAAGCTTTGCAATAGCAGGGTTAGTTTTAGAGCACTTTCAGATAGATTTGGGATTGGAAAAGGAACTTCCTATAACATATTTTTGAAAACCATTTCGGCAATCGGTCTAATGAAAAAGGAGATAACCTGGCCTTCCGCTGCAGAACAAAATATCACTATGGATAGTTTTGCAAGGAGCAGGGAAAACCCATTCCCGTTCGTTATTGGATGTGTGGACGGAACGCATTTCAACATTCCCCCTCCCAAAAGTGACCCATCCAGCTACTATGACCGTAAAGGAAACTATACAATTACCATGCAGGTATAAATCACTTCTAACATCTTGTGGACAGCAACTTTCGATTCTTAGACGTATTCATTGGGTTTCAAGGAAGTTGCCACGACGCAAATGTGTGGGTAAATAGCCCAATATACAAATCACTTTTGAACACCAAAATGGAGTTAGCAGAAGGTTCTCATATATTAGGAGACAATGCATACCCACTATCCAAATACCTTATGGTCCCATATAAGGATAATGGACATCTAACACATGAGAAGAGAAAGTTTAATACTTGCCTTAGTTCAACAAGAGTCTTCATTGAACAAACTTTCGGGATTTTAAAAAAGAAATTTCAAATTTTGCATTATATCGATATGAGAACAAAACAGAAAAAAGATGTAAGCAATCTGAATTGGAGTGCATCAATTAACAACAACGAACAGGAACAGCATACAAGTTTGAGAAATTCAAATAACGTAGCGGTAGAAAACACTCGAGAAGGCATTGAGAAACGCAACAATTTGGCAATGCTTTTTGTATTTAAAAAAAAGAGGCTGGAAAAAAATTACTGAATATCGAAACAATATTTTCTGTGAAATAAAATAAATTTTTACCAAGTTTTAGTATTCTTTTTTTTAGGTTTTTATTTTTTTGTAAAAAAAAACTCAATTCGATTTTTCTTAAAATTTGCACAAAAAGATACTTGTTTTGTATCACGTTTCAATACTCAATATAAAATTTAATTCAAGTCTCAAGCGTCATTGTTTCATGAGATATTTAGGTTTAACCAAAATGTTCATCTTTTTTTCAAACTGCTATGGTAAAAAAAACCACCCACGCAATTTTCTTGAGAGCCCTTTCTGCATCTTTCTGCATTATTATCTGTATAACAAAATTTATTTGAAGTCGATATCTCTTTTGGTTCTTGAGCTATGGACGACGAAAAAAACGTCGCGAACGTACGGACATACGGACGTACGGACATACGGACGTACGGACGTACGGACGTACGAACGTACGTACACCCGCACGCACAGACATCTTTCTAAAAATCTTTTATTTCGACTCTAGGGACCTTGAAACGTCGAGAAATGCCAACATTTTCAATTCGTCAAAACGGACCCATTACAATAACTTCCAATGGGAAGTTAAAAAAAGAAATTGATTTCAATTAAATATACATAAATAAGTATATATACTTTCTTTATTTATAAATAAATTAGATAAACATAACAAAAACTTCATTAAAAAACTAAAAAAAAAAACTTCAATAACAAACACTTATTTATACATCACATTGAATAATCTTTGTACCAATATACATAGGTAGGTATATGACTAGTTTCAATTTTTATTATGCAGCATTTGCTGCAAAACTGTTTTTAACTCTCGCATTTCTTGGATTCTTTGCAGTTCTATGTCCAGTTTCTTCCTCTCCAACTCCATAACTTCCACGTGCCTTTCGTCTTCCCGCTTTGCCTCATGACGTAGAAATTCCAACGTCTCGTTTTCTTTGGTTTTACGATGGCGCTTATTGGGAGTAATTTCTTCCTGTGCTTCATAAGACTCCTCGCCAATTACTTCCGAAAAAGATAAGTCTCCCTGAGTAGACGAAAGTGGAGTCTGATCGTTTGAAGAAGGCAAGGAATCCAAGCTGCTGCGTGGCTGATTTGTCGAGATGTTGCTAGGAGTCAGTATTGAGGAGAGCAAGTTCTGGACAGGAGGCTGAATTGAATGTTTGGCTCCATACACTTCGTCCAATCTATCGAAATGTTCCCAAGTTGTCGCATCTTTCCGGTTTCCTTGTTTCTTTTTTTATTTTTTTTGTATGTGATGATCACATTTAGGAACTTTCGATGGATTTGGTCTTTGTTATGAGTAAAATCTGGAGCCACACATTTTATCTCATCCAGAACTTTCCTCCACAATACTGACTTGGATTTCCTGCCTCCAATGAATTAACTCTCATACTTAAGTCTTGTTTCCAATAAAAGTTTAATCTCGTCGCTTGTAAAATATTCCCTGAAATTCATCAAATTAATTAATTTATAAACAATTTAAAATTTGATTACATACTTTCCATTCTCCTTTTCCGCCATTTTTGCAACTAATCGCGTCGGCATCAACAAGTTATCAAGAAAATTCTTGATGCTTTTTTTTAATATTTGCGCATCAGTTTATCCAACTTTGCAATAATGAACATTTGACATTTTAAGTGCTGCCAATTATTTGCGTTTATGAACGTGATACAGGGATGATCGCAAATCATCTCTGCAGTGATGCGTTTGTGAATTTACACTATAACTGCAGATTACACACATCCTGGAAGTTTTGAAGTTATACTTTCATCTGTTCCCGAAATATTTGAGCTTAAAATCATTTTTACCAATTTTCAGTAGTGTTTTTATTTTGTTAAACTATCAATTTATTTTTCTTAAATTCATAAAATATTAGTGTTTCTTTGTTTTTTTGGTAAATCTGACTTTTGATTTAATCGTGATTTCCATACCTAACACGGAAATATTGCTTATTCTTTTCTAACTGAAGGTCGCATGGCTCAATCTTGGTCGGATGTTTTCCGGACACGTGTTTATTTGTAAAATTGAAGAAATTATTATTATCTATTGATGAGCCAATGTCAAAAACAGCATTTTCAGGACTGATGCCTGGCTTTTATGTTTTGTTATTGTATATGCCAGGCAGATAGAAAATTGTTCTCGATAAACAAATGGCCTTAACTCATAAACGATTCCATGCCTAAATTTCATAGTTACCATTTTGGCTCTTTTATTTATTATCTACATTTCACGCAACCTTTTGAACAAACCAAGTGACACCAATTTTTATAACAATCATTGTTCTCTCTAATCCTGCCGTCATAGAAGAATCTTATTCTAAGTTCAAACTCCTTATATCCTGAAATTGTTTGTCTTCCTATACACATCGATCTATCGATGTGTATCACTCTGTTAAATTTCATCAATAAAATGATAACTTATACATGAAAACTGGGCGGATAGAACGTCCCTTGGGGATATTTTCTCAGATTTTTTATAACCGCCATTCAATACACATCAATTATTACTTCCACTCTTTTAAATTGCATTGTTCTAAAAGACTCAGGATTCAGAAGTAGTTAATTTAAACCTCTTTGGTGGATAACCTCATATTTTCTATTTTTGACTGTGAATGCACAGCGACTCCTTTCACTCAATATCTCGTTTAAAAAGTGGGTGTATAAAACGCCCCCCGAGTGCATAATTTTTGTTCCTAGACCGTTCTTTATGTTTTCATATGCAGACGTACAACTCTTCTACGGTTTTTGTTTTTCAATTGCTCTGTCTATCTATTTTATTGATATCAACACAAAACTTCTTATTGGAAAACCTTATATGTATATGAAATTCCAGATAATCAAGCTGAAACGGTACCTAGTTGTTACACGAACTGGTTTATTAAATACTTAACATGTAGCTACCTGATTCAAGATTAAATTTAAAATCATTTAAAAATATGTAACGGATAAGTTAAGAAATTAAAGTTGCGAAATTTATATTCCAAAGTGAAGAAATTCAAAAATTAATCATGGGCTTTGTCTCGATTCTTATCGGTTTCTTATAAATTTAGCGGAAAACTTTTAAATATTTGTTCAACCAAATATTTTGAATATCCAAACACTAACTATTTTTTTGTCATTTTTATGTAGTGAAAATCAAAAAAATTACTACACAAAATTGTCTTTTATTCGAAATCTCATTTATTAAAATTTGTTAAGTCTGAGAGTCAGAAAAGAAAATCTAACTAACGAAGTTATAATAATCATTCAAAAATATATAAACACACTAGCTACGCCTTGTAGCATTATTTGCTCATTATAATTTGGTTAGAATAGAAAAGTTTATAGTGAGCCAACTTAAAGATGCTGTCGGTTTTAGGTTTTCAGAACCATTAAATAAGAACAATTCTGTCATACATTATTCAAGCAAATAAGCAGTTGAAACTCTCAAAAAGGAAAACAATCCTCGATGTTGAAACAATCTTTATTCGTGCTCCGCTCGTATAAGTCTTAGCATGATGTAATATGCCTCAATAACTTCCTCTAACACTGAAGGAATTTTTCAAATCCAACAAGTAGTTTCTGATATAAGAGCGCTCAAACAAACGAGCAAACAAACAAACTCTTCAGCTTTATTATATTATTAGATACATTATAGGATAAGGTAACATTTTTGCTAAAATTATGGCCCCTACTGTATGTCCCAGCAAAAACTTTTTGGGGTAATTTTTTTTGTTTTATAAAAATAGATATTCTGTATAAGAATTATTGTTCTATTCTTAGCGAAAGGCAGTACCTGTGAAAAAAGAGAAATAGTCTGATGTTCCATCTGAAGTAGGAATAATCTTTTTATTTTTATACTCCTTCTGAACTTTTTCTATGATGTATACTGTAGTTAAACTGTCACAGTTGTTGGTAAGTAAGCAAAATTGTCTTGAATACATTAAAACCACATTTAGCTAACTTGTTGGTTTTTCTTTTGAAATATTTTTTATTTTCAAAGAATTTTCTTCGACCTGTCTAACATATTTTATGCAAACCTCCTCTATATTGTGTCTTATTCAATATTTTAAAAATTAAATGTCAAATTATTACTTTCTTTGTAATTTTGTTCTAATCAAGAAGACACAAAACTTGCTTTAAACCACACAACAATTCAAATAATCGTTTCAAAATGGTCTTTAATTTTAAAATTAAATACCTTCTATGGGATTCTTATATACGGAGTAGCGACGTTGTTTTTAGACACAAAATATTCATTCACAAAAGCAACAAGTCAAATTCTACAAAACCTCTACAGTCCTACACTGCCATTAAAAATCAAACAAGTGTGAGAAATGAACTTTTAAGAGAACACATTCTCTTAAATATATCATTTTCTCTCTGTAAATAAGTTATTATAAATAAGGTCCGTACCGCATTTTGACTCATACAGGATATAGCCCTTAGAAATAACCAACACATTCAGTAGTATACACAGTAGTACATTTTTACTTAGAGACTGGAATCAAAGTTGGCAAATTTTTAAAAATGTTGAACGAGTTATGAAAACAGATTGACACAAAAAGAGCATGACACACAATGTTTGTAGGTACACCTTTTAGTCTGAAATTTTGAAATACGCTTAATTCAACCCTGAAAATCTGTTCCAAACGAATTTTTTTTTTAAATGAATTATGTCCTTGATGTAGAATTCTTTCCCCACTGTTCGAGCTTTCGTCTAAACCCCAAATTAACCATAAGCACACAAAAATAGCGTAACGTAAAACTCAAATGCCATAGCTATGATTATACCTTGTACATATGTTTGTATATATATATGTACACCTACCAGCAACTCGCAGCAGCCAAATCGTCACAAACTTAACCCAAACTTAACTGTGGGGGTGTATCGAAAATCCCCTCCCCAGAGTAAATAGAAAAACACTTTCATTCATAATCATAATGGCTGCAAAAGCGTATTTTTTTCTTTTGCCTGTTAACAAATTACCGTGCAAAAGATTTTAATATTTTTCATTATTCTTCGTTGTCGTCTTCGTCGTCGTCGTCGTCGTCATCGTCATCGTCGTCGTCGTCGTCGTCGTCGTCGGTCGTTTGTCGTCAAAGTAACAACTCTGGGGCTGCCCACCTACGCGTGTAGGTGGTACAGGTTGAGGTGGTTGTTGTTGGCTAGGCTATAGGGTGTTGTGGGTGTACGAATAATCAAACAGCAGGGTATTAAAAAAAATAAACAATAACAACAGCAACAGTAATAAAATATCTTTCCATAGAAGTTCCGCTGGAAAATGTTAAGAAAATATATTGTAAGACACTTTATGGTACATACTCGTATACATTTATACGTATGTGTATGTTTTTTTTTTTCTTTTAAATAAAAGTAGCTCTTAGGAAAGTTCGCATCAGTTGTTTTCTCTTTGGCTTGCCCTTTTATAAATGTCGCTTCTTTCATTTCTTGTCAAAGCGGGTGGTGTGGTATATTCATATGTACATACATATGTACATATATGTATATATGTTAGTAGAATGGTGCGTCAAAAATAGAGAATAAACGCACAAATTTAGGGGTTTGTTTTGATAATTTCCCTTGTAGTAGCTTTCTAATATAGATTTTCACTAGAAAGAACGATGGCCTTTGAACTTTTCTTCTGGCATTTTCACGAGGCAAGTCGAAGGTGGGCGAAAAGAGTGTAGAGGTTGTCTTGTAATTATTTTACACTACACATGAACATTTGACACATGGCTGTATTTGTTTTGATTGTGATATTTAAACTACTGAAATGTTTTCTGCTTATAAGTAAATGATTAGACTAAATTGCATTCAATTTTAAAGTGTGTAAGATAGATATTTATGTCGATTTCAGAAATCTATGAATTTTACTCCCGATGAGTCAACTCGATTCACTGACCTTTCGCATTTGTTGTAGAACTTAATTATAAAATTCGCCAATTGAACTACATTATCGATTCCTAAGATTAAATTATCATAATATCCTAACTTGCTTATCGAAGACACGTTGTCAGTTAATGATATCTAAACGCCTAGCGTGATAAAGTGAAATAATTTGATTTATTTATTTAAGGACCATTTATAGCTATCATTGGTTTTCATTATTGAAAGCAATAATTGGGACTTTTCGGATTTGACACAAATTCCATGATTGGAATCAACACCAAGTTCATCATTGAAAGTAAGACTGGCAAATTGGAATACAAAGAGAATAGAACACCTTTCGGTGGAACAATTTTGTGCCGAAATATGAAACCAATTATCAGCTGTACATTGAAAAAGATTTCATAATTTATAATTACAAATTAACTAAGATATTTAATTGTCTGGGATAAAAAAAGTATCTACTTATTTATAAGAAAAATCTACAACTTATTAACTTCCCATAGGAAGTTATTGTAATCGGTCCGATTTGTCGAGTTGAAAATTTTATCATTTCTCGACGTTTTAAGGTCCCTAGAGTCGAAATAAAAGATTTTTAGAGAAATGTCTGTAAGTTCGTACGTCCGTATTTTCGCGAAGTTTTTTTTTGTCGTCCATAGCTCAAGAACCAGTAGAGATATCGACTTCAAATAAATTTTGTTAAAAATTAGTGGGTGGTCTTTTAACCATAGCAATTTAAAAAAATTGAATATTTCGGTTAACTCAAAATATCTCACGAAACAATAACGCTAGAGACTTGAATTAAATTGTATATTATATATTGCAACGTGATACCAAACAGATATATTTTTGGGAAAAAAATCCAATTAACGGTTTTTTTATAAATCAAAAAAACTTAGAAAAATATTTGTCACCTCGAATTTTTTACGAACGAAAAATGATTTTATCTCCAAAATAATTGTATGCAACGAGAAATAACGTTTTTGATATCAAATAAATTTTGTTATACTCTCAAAAAAATTTAGTGGGTGGTCTTTTAACCATAGCAATTTAAAAAAAAAATTGAATATTTTGGTTAACTCAAAATATCTCACGAACCAATAACGCTAGAGACTTGAATTAAATTTTATATTATGTATTGCAACGTGATACCAAACAGATATATTTTTGGGTAAAAATCCAATTAACGGTTTTTTTATAAATCAAAAAAACTTAACAATAATATTTGTCACCTCGAATAATTTACTCCAAAATAATTAATTTTATCTCCAAAATAATTTTATGCAACGAGAAATAACGTTTTTGATATCAGGCAAAATTTTGAGAAAAATCGAATTGACAGTTTGCTTACATATTTTTTGTAAACAAACTGCTAAAAAAAAATTATAAAAGTTGGTAAAAATTGATTTTTGACTCAAATATCTTTTAAAAAATTCGAGATTATGGCTTAAAACTAATATTTTCTTATAAGAAATATTGTTTTCAACATTCGGTAAAATTTTGAGAAAAATCGATTTGACAGTTTTCTAACAAAAATAAAAACATAACAAACAATACTAAATCTTAGTAAAAATTTACTTTCGACTCAAATATTTTTCAAAAATTAAAAATATTGGCTCTCACAGAAAATATTGTTTTGACATTCAGTAATTTTTTTTTAAATCCAACAGTACGTTTTTGATACAAAAATAAAATCTACAAAAAATAATACGCAAATTTGGTAAAAATTGATGTTCGGTTCTCGATATCTCCTGAACAATAGAAGGTATTGACTTGATGTTATATTCCAGAAAAAATAAAAACTTTTTATTAAACTTAATTCGACTGCCAGATTCAAGAGGAATGAGGGAGATGGCTGTTTTTGATATTCTAGAGCTGGTATGCAATGGGCTTAATTAAGGTCCGGGCTTTAATTGGCTCACCTACCTTAAAGAGAATTGCAATTCCTATCATTTAATTTGAATACAAAACCAAGTGTGTGAGATATATCTAAATTTTGTTTTTATCAGTCAGTCCTGCGGATTCAATTAATTCCAACATCTGATTTTATAAGTTCACATAATTATGTGGCTCCAGCAACCCCACACAAATATGTCAAATCGTTCGATTTTAGGGGCCAGGTAACATCATAACCACGCGAAATGATCATGCTCTACATATAAGACACATAGCACCGCTTATCTTTGGCGTCTTTATCATTTAATTTAGATCAAAAGAAATTTGTTATTATCATAATCCATAATCTACGAACGAGCCCCTTTCCTTCAATTCGTATTTCATTTAGATTGAATTTACAACAAATTAAATATATATTATTTATTTTCTTATTCCTTTTTTTCAAATTTAAAAAATTAAAAGTAGTTCTGTCTGAATTTCGTTAAATTTCTACAATTTTGCTTTGAATTATTCTGACCACAAATGTTCAACTGTATTAAGTTCCAAATATAATGACCGGACTACTAAAGATAGTTTTTCTGAAAATTTCTCACTGTATAATTATATGAATCCAAAAAAAGACATATGGATATGGCTGTCTTCAGATCAAAAACCACAACAAGCAGTAACTTTTTCTGGATGCGTTGGACGATTGAAGTCCTCCCAAAGGATTTCGGAAAAATATAAGGGACAGTTTCCTCCAGTACTTTAAAGCCAAAGTTTATCATTTGGTTAAATTTATTACGAAACGGAAGCTGGCCTAAGTACTGACGCAAATTTTTTCAAGTTTTGATTCTGCGAAGGCCGAGTTCCTGTTAGCGCTATATTCATGCATGGTGATTAGGGAAAAGAGACTAACTTAATGACAACAAACTTGACATAAATACAATATCTTAAGCTGTGTGACGGCTATTAATTGTCAAAATTCGTATGCCTTTGTTGTATCGTATGTTACGTAAGTGACATTATAAGTCGTTATTTTAAAAATATATGAATAGTCAAAATATGTCCAAATATATGAACTTCTATATGGGCTGATATAAGTTCTTAAGCTGGCACATAAATGGCGCTGGAGTCACTAGTATTAAATTAAAATAATTTTTCTTTGTAAGTCAACGAACTTTTCCGGTCAACTGTTACTTTGAGTTATCTTTGAAAAAAGGAACACTTAATGCACAATGTTTTTTTATTTCTTATAAGTTGATTTTTAATTTAATCAGATTAGAAAATGCAAAATAAAACTAGTAAAAAATAGCAAAAGATAATTATTTATAAATAATTAAAACAATTATAAGTGGGCAAGTAATTTTTAAAGAACTTTGTTTTAAAAGGTTAAATAATGTGGTAGATACAAGTTAAATTTACAATCATTTGTGATTTCATGTCACATAAACTTAAAAAATAAACACAAAGTCGCAAAATTTTAAAGAACTAAGAAGCTAAGGGTTTTATCATTTTAGTAAGTATCAATTTTGTAAATATTTAGCAATTCACTAAGCGACTCCAAAATTTGAAAATTTTCTTTTCCTTTTTTTTTTAATAAACTGGCATCCAAACATGTCTAAACAATGACAGTTAGTGGAAATAACCAAAGCAAATAAACTTAAAAGGAACTATTAATTGGAATTCCCAACTGTGGACTGGACCAATCCATCTACTGCTCTTATAAGATTATTTGTACATTCATTGGAAAGTTCACCAACATCAGCCTGAAGCATATTTCTCAACACAAAAAAAAAATGTTTGATTAAAGTAATTGTAATTCCTAAGCCTTTGATTTAAAATTTGGTAATAGGTGTTTAGGTTTGCAACCAAGAAACGAACTGTTACCTTGTCAAAACTAAACCTAGAATAAAATTCATCCAGTTTTTTCAAGGGACTTGCTTCGGTCCTTAAACATTGAACTTTCTGTACAAAGCCGAGTATTCAAATATTTCGAAATCTTCTTCTTCCGAAAAATTTTTCCTAATTTAAAAGAAAACAATTGTATAGCTCAGAAATTATTAAAACAAAACAAAAAAAAAAACAGACTAAACTTGACAGATGTCATATGAGTTAAGAAAATCGTTAATAGTTAAAGTAGCCATTCCGTGATTTAAATTTTAGCAAATTGTTAAGAGAAAGTAAGGAGATAAAAACGTTTGAAATTAGATAAATCATCTTTAAAGCTTAGTAAATTCCTTAAATGGCTTTAACATTTTACTAAACGGTTTAAAATTATTCGTCAGAGTTAATATGAAGACCATAATCATTTAAATTACCAATTTTGTTGTAAGTTTTAACAGTCTTACATTTTGTTTTACTATCAATATTAAAAAATTTCCAGCATAGTGACACTTCAAATGACAGCTGTCAAATCCCAGCGCTACCAACTTCAAACAATAAAATAAATTTTGCTATACAGGGAAAATGATTCATCACAAGTTAAGTTATAGCCTTATAACATTCAATCCAAAAAGTGTCCACCAAATGCTAAGAACAAACCTGTCAAACTTATGTTTAAGTATTCCATAAAGCTTTTATATGTAGGTCTTATAAGTTTCTGAGATTGATTGCAGGCGCCCATTTTCTACGGATTCGGCCCTGTTCCTGTTTTACCAGCCTCTTATGATAAAAGGAATAAACCTCCTATATGAATACGGATCAACAGTTTATCAATTTTCAGCCTTTATTTTACCGCCGCATGTCTCTTTCTCTCACGACATTCTCGATTTGATTTCTCTCATGGGGTTGAGTAAGATATTGTGTAGGAGTCATTTGTCTATATGGAAGAGACGAGCGGCGGTGTGGCGCTGGCAGCGGCAGGTGGAAAATGTGCATAACACCGGCAACTTTAGGTTCCACAATCCACACAGCTTAGTTTAAGGGATAATATCTACAAATAAAGTGGTACAAACTCAACAAGTGTATCTAAGCGAATGTTTTGAGGACGACGACGACGAGACATTATGAAAAAATATTTTCTCTTGCTCGTAAACAGAGAAAAAATCATGTTCAGTTCTCATTTTACAACAACAAATCTCACTCGCCCCCTACGTCAGCGTCGTCTTCGGTCGTCGTCGTTGGGTGGTTGTGTTGTGAAAATATGATTCATTGAAATATTTTCGTTGCGTTGATTTTCACTTTCACATTTCTTTGGATGGAAAACTGAGAGTATTTTTTTTGAGTTTTATTTTCTACCAAACACCCGCCGCCGCCGCAACAAGTTGAGAATTTTCCTTCGTGTCGTTGTACCGCCGCCGCCGTCGCAGCGCACATTGAGGCAGATTGTCGCCGGTAAAGCCGAGCCGACCGTTCCGTTCACAACATAATATTATACTCGTAGAATCACAAATAGAAAAACAGCCGGTGAAACGTGCTATAGCTCGGACTTTTTTTGCTGCCTTTCGAATTTCGTTTTCGATCAGTGGCGGTTTTCCTCTGCGGACGGACACACTGATTTTCATTTTTGAAAAACAAAATACAAAAAAATATAATCGTGCAACCGATGAAAGAATTAATCAAAATTGAAATAACCGTATCAGAAAAACTTTGTTTTAGCGGATTGGTTCGATATTTCTTTCGTTACTTCTATACAAAAAAAATATATTGAAATATTTTGAAAAGTTAATTTCAAAACTGTTTTCAGAAAGTTTTTAGTTTTATTTTTACTTATGCATACCTGAAAACTCGTCGTACATACATACATACATAAATGAAAGTGATTTAGTTTTCTGTTTTATTTATATCAAAATGACGCCGGCTATTTATTGTGCGTGAAAATGACAACGTTACCGACGAAGTCGAAGACGACAACAACGACCGCGACCAAGACGTGATACTCGGACGGGTGCTCTTTTTTTAGAAAATTGTTTCAAAAAGCAAATGTTTTGAAAATAGTTTTTTTTTTTGGTTTTGAATTTGAAATCTTACGTCAATTTGTTTATTTTAGAGTTGTTCTTTGTGTGATGTGATATTTTGTTTTTTGATTTTTTTACGTTTTTTTTCCTTGGAGATTATCACATAAATTTAGTAGAAATATTGTTTTTTGGTTTCATAAAAATAGTTTCGTTTTAAGAAAATGTGTGTCAATTTAAGAAATACAAATTTGGAGAACTAATCGAGAGCAACAGGTGAGAGAGTTTATGGTAAATGAAATGAGTTTTATTTTAAAAATTGTGTTAGTTTTTTCCACGGGTACTGCTTCATCTTCCAAGAGTAATTCTTGTCATGAAAAAGGCTTTTTTAAATTAGCCGTTCGGATTCGGATTAAAACTGTAGAAATGTTTGAGAGTTGTAAGTTACTAGGTCATAGTTCTTAACGGACTGTTGGGCCACCTAATTTAATTTATTTATAAAACAAGTTGTAGCTTCGCTGGGTGGAGTGCATGAAAGGTCCAGTGTCCAAACAGTAACTTTATTTGGATGTTTTGGCACCTCGCGGTGAATCTGGCGTGGATTAGTGTTGTCCCAAATCCTTCTATTTTGCTTTTTCACGTACCCACCACGTCACCAAAAATTATTGGTGGTCTCATCGCTAACGATGATTTTTCGACCAAAATTTGGGATCATCTTCCATAACTGTTCCAAAACCGAATTAGCATACCACCACGCTGTGTATGTTAATTTCGTTCCAGCTCCTAGTTCAGTTGGATTTTGTATGGCAGCAGGCTCAAATCCCGACGCAATATTCGTCATGTTGTGGTCTGCTACAGGCCAAGTTCTTGTGAGCGACGCGTTAATATGACCGCTTTTAATTCTGCTCCACACTTTCACGAGCAGCGGCAATGTTTTTATCAGATCTTGCGTTTCGGGTGTTGGCTGATTGTTCACTGTGCCGTTAGGCTCGAATTTGGCCACCAAACGTTGAACAGTCGAGTTGGAAGGACGACCATATGTACCTACCCCATAAAAAGGGCTCAACGAATATTTTATTAGAGTACGTTGTATACATAAAATGTGGTATTCAAAAGCCTTGAGGAAAGTTTCGAATTTATTTTCATTAATTATTGACTGTTAACTTGATCATGGACCCAAGATCAAGAACCAATAATTAATGAAACTTTATTCGCATTCTGGCAGATTTTGGAAGAACTAAACTCGAACTAATTTGCAACAATAAATTGTTATTAATATTGATATATTTACTTCATCGTTAAGAGGAAGTTATGACATATACAAATAGAAACGATATCAGACAAACTGCGACGGCGAACGGTGACGGCTACGATTTCAGTATTATATCCCATCCATGAATTTTTCCATGACCAATTTACACATTTGCATTTTGTAAGTCCTCGAAAACTTCAAGAATTCATCCTTTAATGTCTTGATTCAATTGAGGAACATTGGCTTGGGTCTTATCTTTTAAAAAATCTAAGGGTGCTAAACCACAAGATCTCGGTGATCAATAGTTTGAAAACCAAAACCGCTTCTAGAAATAATACGGACCGGAAACTATTCTTTCTTTTAAAATTTCTATCGTTTCGTTGCTCGTGAGGCACGTAGTGCAAATTAATAAACGTCCTTCACAACACGTTCATCCAAATCCAGATATTAATCATAGTTTGGTATACCAAGCGATGCGCAATCTATTCACCTTAACAGTTGCATCACCATCATTTTGTATAAGTAAAGTACAACCACCGTACCCGTGGCATGATGGTTAGTGCGTAGGACTTTCATGCCAGAGGTATTGGGTTTAATCTCTATGCGAGGTACTGAAAAATGCTCCAAGAGTAATTGTTGTAATGAAAAGTGCTTTCTCAAATTAGCCGTTCCGATTCGGCTTAAAATTGTAGGTCCCCTCCATCCCTGAAAAATTACACGCACACAGGAATGGTTAAAAGTTGTAATTCACTAGGTTTAAGTTCCCTCTGAGCTATTGTGCCACCTAATTTATTTATTTTTAAAGGTCCAACTAAATTGTCAGCCAAAAAAAACACCAAACATTAGTTGGAAATGGGGACACTTTGAATTTTTCAAGTTCTAAATGTGACAATTTTGCTTATGAAAGAAGATTCTGAAGTTGAAGTGGACCAAATCACTGAAGATGGTTTTTCAATGAAAATTTGGATCATTTTGATGCATTTCGGCGGAGCTCGGCTTGAATTCTTGTGTTAAATAAACTTAAGCCGCTTGAGGCGTAAGTTATTATGTAAAATCCAGTGAAATGTCATTCATGCAATGCCTTATCGACAGAACGATGATAAATCGACAAACCTAAGTTTTCGTCAATACTACGAGTTCTGAGGCAATATTCTCAGACATTCAAAAGAGGAAACTGTTTAAATAACGGGATATTTAAAATAAAACCTTTTATTTGAAAATCCTTTATTTTACTATAATGTTATTTTTGTTAATATTTTTGTTTGTATCGTACCGAAGAACATCTTTGTGGAATCCAGCCTCTGAAAAATGAAACTTTAAAAGTTTTCAACAGTTTAAAACCCCCAACGAAATGGATACATATGACAAACACATTCCTTTCGAAAAGGATCAAACAATTAAATAACTGTGGTGCAACCCTGTAGTAATAAAATCAAATTTACGAAAATTGTGTCAATGTCAAATTCAAAAAAATTTGATGAATGTCAACTGGAAATCTTTCGAGCAAGAAGGTCGAATAAAAAAAAAATAATGAAGTTTGGGATCTAATTGACGTTGTTGTCAAGTTTTCGAAAGCTGTCAATTGAAACTAACTGATTCCATGTTTTGACAAACAATCACATATAAAAGCATTGACATATGTATGTTTTTATGTTTAGAGTGTTAATTTAACGTCTAATGTAAGCAACTATCTGCAATTGATCTCGTTAGTGATTTTGAAACGTCAAAAACAAAAACCAAAGAAACCTCATTCTGCTCCGTCTGTACTTGCAAGTAAGCTGTAATGCGGTTTCTTCGTTAGTTTCACCTTGTTCGTATTGAATATTTTGATAACTGCTTCTTTTTCATGTATTGTTCCTTTTTTAAATCCAGGATGGAAGTGAGCCTCAGCTAACAAGCATCAAACAAAACAAATGATACTTTGTATTATAAAAGCATTTGATAGAGTTTATCATTAGGCTCTCTTATCGCAAATGCGTGCCTAAGGTTTTTTTTTAGATGTGGATCTTCATTAAGTTCTGAACTAGACAGCAATATTAAATGGGAAATCAAAAATCGGGCAGAATTTAATGTGTCCAAAACTTGAAGCTTCCTTCTGTCGTTAAAACATAATCAACCTCCTTTGCCACTGTCTATGAGTTACACTTGCATCAAGGAGACTGAAAGTCTTGAAATTTGCGGCGTACTTCTCTTCAACCATCTCTTTTTAAAGGATCACATATGCAATTGCTCAAAAAATGCATCAAGATGTTTGGATTTCTTAAGAGGATGCATGAAATTCCTCCCCCCTCTGAAGTAGACAATATCATAAGACTTTAATGCACATGTCGAAAGCTTAAGTATAATTCCCATCTCTGAGATGGTGCTCTTGCAACTTAGTAAAGTCTCTTGATTCAAACTGATTGGTGATGTTATCATCTTTGAATCATTTACGTCGCTTGAACACTGTCCTAAAGTTTTTTGTTTCACCCTTATTTACAGATATTTTAACGGATTGTGTTCTAGGCAAATAGCCAATTCTATTCCTCCCCTCAAGCAATTTAACGTTATACTCGCGCCTCTAAGAATGCTCATCAGTATACCCTCTGGTCCAACTAGGGTCCTGTTGTCATTGTTAACGTCAGAGATTTGATTTTTAGCTGTACTACACGAATGTTGAGTGCTTTACCACAGTCTTTCTTTCTGAATTATTTCAATATTCAGGAATTGAGAACCAATGTTCACTGACGCCTTCTTTCAAATTTGTCGGAGACTTTCTCACAATTGTGGAAAAATACTTGACAATTCATTGTTATGACAATTTCTTAATGAATCGAAAAAATGACAATTGTCGGGTATTTTTCTACAATGCTAAAAAATTGTCAAATCGTTTATGAAACAAATTGTCACCTTTATCCAGTCGAAATTATCAATGTTTATGAAATAGGCCCCAGCTTTTGCGATGTGTAAAAGGTTAGTTAACACAATTAATTTTACAGTTTTGGATTGCCTTTTTTCATTTGACTGCATTATGACCAATCAAATCATTTATTTGCACTGTTGCACATCCCGCAGTAAATGTTTCAAACACATCCAACCATAAAACATGTCATGGAAGTTAAGTTATCTAAACATCAAACATTGGTGTTGACGTGAATGATGATGATGATGATGATTACTAAGTTGACGTCTTATGGCGATGTTGTTTGATAGGTGAATGCTTGATTGTCTCTTTACACTGCTGATGCATTAATAATGATAATTACAAATCGTTTTCTACTTCTTGTTAACACTTAGATGTCAGATTCAAAACGTTATTGCACTGCACGCTATTATTCAATTCATTTCCATAAATGGTTATTCGTGAGATGAATTTCAAATGCACACAAAAAAGATACGATTTAAGAAGATTTCTTGTCTTGAAAAAATGATGTAATTTGTTGCAAGCTCCTTTTATATGACTGTGTGATTGTTTGATCATCGTCAAACTGACTAACTTAGTCTTAAATTGTAATAGGAAGATGTTGAACTTGTACAGGGCCATTAATTTTTAGACGATGATGGACAGACCTTGCAACATCAGTGACCTTAACTGTATTCACAATTTGAAACACAAACTAAATCTCCTTTTTCTTTATTTAACTTTAATACTTAACTTAACTCTTAGTAAACATACTACCAACAATTATTTTAAAGGACAAGTAGGAATAGGAAAGGAACTTTATCCCTCGCAGTCCCCATTTGTTTTTCAGTTTTTCTTTGAAACGGGTTTTAAGTTTGAATAATAAGCGTCGAATTAAAAATTTAACTTTTTCATTTACATAGGAACAAACTTATTTATTTTATTTGTATTTTTCATTTTCATTTCAGAAGTCTTCTATTCAAAGTTGAAGTTTATTATAAAAATATAAATTGTGCACATATAAGATGAAAATTTAATTGAATAAGACTGAACACGAAATAAATAATAAAGTCCTCATCTTCTCTCGTAATATCAATGGAGTTAGAATTGTCAGCAGTTGGAAGAACTCTAGTTTTTTATAATTATCAAAAACGTCAATTATCTCAAGGCCACTTCTGTAAGGGAGAAAATGTTGTTAGCAATGCGTCGTGAATCTGATCATCAAAGTGGCAGTCTCCATCATCAAATTCCAATATCAGACGATCCAGAACAACAGCAACAGGCACAAATTAGTGCAACAACAGCAACAGCTACGACAACATCATCAACATCATCATCGTTATCGTCATCGTCGTCGTCTTCGGCAACTATTTTCGCACCAACTTCTGAATCAGCTTTGCCTCCAACATCAACAGCCTCGCAGCTATCAATTCCACAATACGGATTTTATAGCAACCCAAGTTCTAGTGGAAGTTATTTGCATTCACATCATCTATCTCAACTTCCGCTACCACCACCACCTCCACCTCTCACAAGTACAGGTCGAACGGTTCTTCAGTCACATACTACATCAGGGCCTGGACTTGACGAATACGTTGATATTCTTCAAGTTCAACAACTTCTTTTGGATTCTTCATCGGGAAGCTCAAGTGGAACTTCAACTTCCTCAACAGCAGCAGCAATCTCCAATTCACAATATCTTCCGAAACCACTTCCAAGACCTAGAATTAATTTACAAAAGGCTTCCGAGTACGCTGCTCAAATTCAAGGTAAATTAAGAAAAAATAAAGGAAACGATGTTTTTAAATTTTTAATGTTGTTATGTTGTCCCTTATGACATTTTGACTTTATATCCTCTTGTTCCAAAATGATTTAGCTGAATCTCCTTCATCTCGTCGAGTATTATTAGACTACCCTAGTCCTTATTTGTACGGGAACCACTATCACTCCTCACCAAATGAAGATCTCGTTGCCCTTTGGTTTGGCAGCAATGGATCAGGTGCGTTTTGAAAATTCACTTAATTTTATTCGACTAACCACTATCTACTAACATCACATTTCGGATCAATTCACGAAATATTTGTATAAATCCAGTGAATAAAGTCTTAAAAACCCTTTTCTGTCAGCGGTTAAACATGTTTTTTTTTAGGAATTATGATGAATTTTGTTAAAGATATGATAGAAATGGATTTCTTCATAAGATACTATGCTATAAATTGGCTCTGTTGAGCAAGTCGATTCGCAACTTCTTCGACTTACAGAAGAAACAAAATAATTACAACATACTCTATGACAATTAAGCACTTTCTCACTGCCACGAGTATCGTTTAGAATATTCAATTTACACTGATAAATTATAGCTTTTAGAGCATATTCAAATGGTGATACGAAGATATCCACTTCGATTGATTTCTAATTTATCAAGTCATAAGTTTTGACAACGAACTCAATTTAAGCATATTGAAACCTAGTTCAATAAGTTCCCCTCAGCCAGATTGAAGCTTGTTAATTATTGAATATGACTTATTTTACTACAGTCTGTCACAACGTCTTTTTGTATACTTAGAAGGCTTCCCATAAGAGGTTTCATTTGTTCATCCCCAAATGAGGTCCATAAATTTGTTTACATATGTATATAGACGAAGCCGTTTAACCAAAAATTAGCTTCATAACATACTTTTTTACTTAGTCAGAGTGGCGCTACAGTCCTGGACGGACTTGGGCCTCAACAAACATGCCTCTCGAGCCAGCTCGGTCCCTAGCTGGTTGTCTCCAGATTCACACGCCAAGTTGATTAAGGTTCTCTACCACCTGAGCAGCGGTCTGCCTCTACTTCACCGTCTCTCTGGATTGGATTTAAGGACTTTACGGGCTGAATCATTGATGTCCATGGACCTTAATTCTTTTGAATGAATCAATGTCGCTGTACAATCCGTACAGTTCGTAGTTATATCTCCTCCTCCACTCTCCTCCTATGCAGACGGGACCAAAAACCACCCGGAGAATTTTTCTCTCGAAGCATCCTAAGACGTTCTTATCTTTATTTGAGAAATTCTAAGCCTCAGCTTCATAAATGAGATCCTGGATGATAAGTGTCTTATATGTATATAGGGTGACCTTAGGTGCTCGAGATAGAACTTTACTACTTTATTGCCTTCTAAGTCCAAAGAAGCAGTGATTTGCAAGAGTTATTATTCAGTTAATTTCAGCACTGGTGTCGTTTTATGAATTTATAGCTGTGTCTAGGTAGATAATGTCCTCAACTTCCCCAAAGGTAAAGTTGTCCATGGTGACGTTTTGTCCAAGACATCGTCTTTCAGTGTCCTTTCTTGATGACTTAATCTTACCCTTGTTGATCACTAAACCCATCTTCTCCGCTTCCGTCGCAATGCTCGAAATCGCGCCACTGACATCACGCTTTCATCTTCTTACTATCTCATTCTCAATATCATCGGCTTATCCGAGTAATTGGATGGATCTTTAGAAGATTGTACCTCTAGTGTAGACAATTGGGTTTTGCACAATTGTTTCCAGAACGATATTGGAGAAGCCGCATCGCCTTGTTTAAAACCTTTTTTGCAATTTGATGATCAAAAGCATCGATGAGATCTTTTCCGACCTTGATAGAGCAGGGTGCATTCTCCATCGTCATTCTAATCAAACATACAAGTTTGACTAGGATGCCAAAACTAAACATTTCCCTGTAAAGTTCTTTTCAATTGATGTTGCCATTTGCGGGGTTAAAATTGATGAAGAGAAAGAGATGGTGGTTTTTTCCAAGATCTTGCGTAATGTGAATATTTTGTCAATGGTTGACTTTCCTGGTCAGAAGGTTGTTGACGAACGGCTTCAGACGTTCATATAATACCGCAGAAAGGATTTTACAAGCGATGTGGAGAAGATTGATGCCTCTGTTGTTGGCGCAGTTCAGAGGGTCTCCTTTCTTCATAACTATAGAGAGTAAAATTGACGAAGTTCTCAACAAACTCCGCAAACAGATTATTATTTTTTTTTTTCAAAGTAAATTTCCAAAATTTGCAAACTTTATTTTGGCAATTAAGGATGCACGATGAATTACCAAACCTTAATGAACAGAAATGTCAGCACAATTTAACATTCTCAACTGTCAAACTTCTCTAGTACCTAGATAAAAAAAATAACCTTTAAATTTCAAGTGTTACTGCCGTATTTTTGAAAACGTTAAGAGATCGATGTAGACCTACTGTCACATTTAACATATTATGCATGTGTAAATGCAATTATGTCATGGCTAGTAATATTCTCATTTGTTTTATAACCTTTACCTGCAGCAGTTTTATGTTATAACATACTCAAACTTACCCCTATTGTATAGAGATGTCACTAAAATAAGTCGCTTCCCAAAACAAACATTATAACATGACATTTCAGGAAGCATAATAATCTTCCTGTAATATGTGTTCCAAGAAATTCATTTACATAATCTTAATAAAATTTTAAACATCTGGATGTTTGATGAATATTATCATGTTTTATATTTTCCTAAAACGGAAGTACGTAATTCTTAGAAGTCTTAGAACCACATTTCCTGCAACATTTTTCTATTACCATGGAAAGACATTCATGTTATATCTACAGTTGGTTCTTTTTTATGTAAAATCTTAGATAATACGAGTATCATAAATATCAGCATCGATTACAAAATATAAACTTTAATAAATCTATAGAAAGTCAATAACAAATTTTCCAGCGAAATGAAACAATGATATGATATAAATTTGTATGTTGATTATATAATTGCTTTTTTAAATTTCAAGTAATTTTAGATTGAGAATTAAGTTTTGAATTTATTAGACATTTACGAAATTTTAAGTTTCCGTGGCGTGATGTGTAGTACGTTGGGCTATTATGCCAGAGGTTTTGGGTTCAATCCCTGCCACTGCCATCTAAAGTTTTTTTACGGGCACTGCCTCTTGCGAGGAATTGACAAAACCTCCAAGAGTAATTCTTGTCATGAAAAGTGTTTCTCAAATTAGCCGTTCGGATTCCGTTTAAAGCTGTAGGTCCCCTCCATTTCTGACAACATTACTTGCACACAGGAAGGGTTGAGAGTTATAAGTCACTGGGACCTAGTTCTGAATAGACTGTTGCGCCACCTAATTTTTATATTTATTTAACTGAAATCTACGAAATTATTTTATTATTAAATTAATTTAAAACAATTATTACTGTAATTTAAAATTATTATCAATATCGATTTTTTTAGTAAAATAAGTTCAAACTTCCATACCGTACTGTAGCTTCACCAAGAGTAGCAGCAAGCGTCAAAGACAGAAGATCTAGCATGAGCACTTCAAAACAGTGTTAAATATGTATAATATAGTATCTGTCCCCAAGTTCCCAATCGCATTATGATCTGGGCTGACAACTTAAAAACTTGCATATTTTTATCCCTAAACTCACAACGTGAAGTCTGTTAAGGATCCTTGTCCTGCTGGAAATTTTATTATACCGCTCTTATAATGGAGTTCATATGTATTCGTCACAAAAAAACATTTTCCATCCGATCTAATGATGTTTAATTTGGATTCGTCTTTAAAGAACACTTTCTTTCAAAGTGAATGCATTTTTGAAAACTCCAACCGGCTTTCCTTTGTTTTGTACACGCATGCTTTCTTGTGAGCACTGCATCCTTAAAAACCTGCTTCCCGGAGCCGATTCCAAACAGCCCGTAATGTTATTTTGCGTTGCAGTTGCGATGAAACGGCTGCATTAATTTTCTTACTAAAAACTATAAGTTTTTTTGTAAGTCTTTACCATCCTTTTGGAGATTATCAACTCCTTTGAAATTTGTACCATTGCATTGATTCGATAGCAATGCTTTGCGAACCCCATTTTGCAATTCAATATTTAATTTTGTGTGCTGGCAAAACGTATTAAGACTGAATTTTAGTTTTTTATCTGAAAAATTTTCTACGTTATTAAATTTTCTAAAAAGACACGAATTTTAACACACATAGCCAACCCAGCTGAGAAAAACTGGAAAAGGTTTAAGTAAGCCAGGAAGGCCTGCAACGCCGCCGCGCCGCGCCGGTCGAATTCTACGTACCAAATATTTTAAATGACCAAAAATTAAGGCAAAAATTACTCCAATGTCCTCAAGGCATTAAAATATTGTTGGTCATTTACAAAAAACATTGTTCTTAATAACACTTTATGCATCGCTCTTAATAGAAAGCCTTCAATTCAACGCTACCATAGAGTGTTGTGACTCCGCCTTTACTTGAGGTCGTAAATGATGTTATGGGAACAATATTCTTTAGTACTAGCACTTAGAATATTTTAAGATCTCAAAATCTGAAGAGGTGTTCTTCAACGCTGGAAAAATCAATTGCGTAAGCTTTCCATCTATCATACTCATCATATCTTTTTCGGAGGTATTGAAAAATTTGAGCCCTCCTCAAATTGCAATTACGTCTAAAATCATACTGCTAAGATCATCGAAACGCTGATAAATTTTCTCGAAGATCGAAGTTTTTTTATGACCGGCAGTACGGCTTTCGTAGTAAAAGGTCCACTGGTGATCTAATGGCTCATCTCTCCGAACAGTTGAACAAATCTTTGCATCGTTTTTTAGAACGTAGGTATGGTTTTTGGAGTTTATAATTCATAAACATTTCATAGGGTTTGGGATCGGGTCCTCTTGCCGAAAATGTTTTCATTTATTTTAGACGAATCCCTCCTTCGTTTTGAAATTAGACATTATACCTTTCGGACCGTTCAATGCAAATAGTATTGGATGGGTTTAAGTCTGAAAACCGCAAAATAAATGCCGGTGTACCCCAGGGCTCTGTTTTGTCTCCGACACTCTTATTTTCATGAATTGTCTCTTGTCTGTCACTTCTAGTCCAATAAATTTTTTCGCTGACGATATTACTCTTAGCTTTTCATATGCTTTGAAGATGCAAGAAATTTGTCTTACTTTCTGATCTGCCTACAACATATATATAAGTCCAAGGCATGAGTATAACTCGCATCGCAGGGCTATCCTGCTACCAACTTAAGTCTCTTCGACAGTTTTGATCGTAGAGCATTTAAATTGATTGGTGATGATTTATCGTCGAATGATTTACGTCACTTGAACACCGTCGTAAAGTTTCTTGTCTCATCATTTTTACCATCATTTTAAGGGACTATGTTCAAGTGAAGTAGCCAGTTGCATTCACCCCCTGTAACAGTTCTATCGTAATACTAGCACTTTTAGGAAAACCCATCAGTTTAGCTTTTAGCCCAATTTCGGTCGTACTGTCAAGTACAGAGATTTGCTTTTTAGTCGTACTACGCGATTGTGGATTGCCTTGCCACTCTCTATTTGTCCCTGTTACCTGACACCTACTTTCTATCACTTCCCCTTCTTTTCCTAATGCTCACACTGTGTCTCTGGCATATTAGAGGTATTTTAAACCCATTTGATCTTTTACAGAAATGGTTTAAAATAAAATATTATAACGTTATTGATACCCTCACCTGATACTACCGGCTTTATTGTTGTCTCACAAATTATAAGAAATGTTAATCAATTCCACGACAGAATTAACCATTGTCAATGCGATTATCTAGATGATAAGTTTATGTTACCTACATTAATAATATTGCCTCTATGTCTATATCACATTAAACCTTCTAATAATTGTCTAGTAAATCAATGCGGCTTATATAGGTACACAAAGGTCACCTCTTGCTCGATAATACATATCTTAGGCCTGTAGCAGCGACTCTAAATTTCAATCCAATTTGCATTAAATTTGTACCTCTTATTATTTTCAAAAAACCAGTCGATTATTTAAAAAATTTAAAAATATGTGAACAAAAATCTCGATAGGCAAAACATTGGCGACACTTGCTGTCAGACCTACAAATTTGTCTGCTCTAAATCTAAAACGTTCATTGGTCAATTGCTAATTGAGTTATGTCTCCATTGCAATGTTTTCAATATTTCGCAATATTTAAGTCTATCGTTGATAATAAATAAATCTTTAAAAGAAAAACAAAATACATATTCTTAAGGCCATAGCACCTTTTTCTTTTTAGTGGTTTTAAAATTGTATTCATCGCTCGCCATGACAGATACTGGGACCCTCTACCTCTATATCGGTTGGTTAGCCAATCGAGGAGTTTCCCCCAGAAACAAAACACACTTTGTATTATATCACAAGTATTTTATTAATTGAATTTTCTTCAGAGTCATACGAAAAACGAAAAAACAATATTTGAATAGGGGACGCCAATAAAGATAAAATATCTGCAAGATACTTTACTTACTTTACACAAATGTCCGCCAACGGAAGGCTGTCTGCAAGGGGTTTGGCATGTCTATTGCTTTTAAGCACATTATACATACTCGAAAATTTTGTATTTTCATATATAGTATTGTTGTGTATTAAATTTAGCACCGTGAGCCGATCGTCGCGTCGCGTCTCATGTCGTCGATCGTCGCGTTAGTAGTTCCAAATATGCGAAGCAAATAAATTTCTCAAAATCACAAAGCCAAACAAGTGAGCGAAAGTATTTGTAATTGTTTTTGAGTGCTGTTTCATTGAGTCTGGCCTATTAAAGATATATTATTCTTTGTTAGTCGCAATCTGAAGACTTGAGTAATAGTCATAGTTCGACAAAAATAATGTAATGAATCAGAATGTCAAATTTTGTTGACCCACTAACTTTGGATTGGAAGCATGCCAGGGTCTAAAATTTATAATTTCAAATAATTGCCCGCCATGGTTTCATTCCCAATTGAAAACTTTAAAAAATAAAATAAATAAGGCCTGGTCCAAGGTCAATCTATCGAAGACTGATGAGACGCTTAGAGTTTACCAAGAACTGCAAAACGACTTTGTAACTTATTCAAATTTTTGTACCTACTCTCAATTCCTATGTAATACTGAGTGATCTAAAAATGAACCCCCATATATTTTGGAGATACGTTACTGTTACCAGGGATGGAGGGGACCTACAGTTTTAAGCCGAATCCGAACGGCTAATTTGAGAAAGCACTTTTCATGACAAGAATTACTCTTGGAGAATTTGTCAACTCCTCGCAAGAGGCAGCACCCTCGAAAAAAAACTGCCACGGGTACTACGGAGATACGTTAATAGTAAACGTAAGTTTAAAGAATATCTAAACATTAAGATCTTTCCAAATTCCTTTAAAAATTCTTTAAGGCACCTTCCAGGCGCAATTTCGAACATTTTTTCAGATTGTCTTAAGACTGTCTTCAAAGATTTTTCTTCTGCAAGCACCTCTTCTCTTATATCTCCTAACACACAAGAATACAGTCATCTTACATCAATACATTATTCGATTTCCGGGACCTCTATACGGGTCAATATTTTAAAGCTAATGGAATGTTTCCTATCCGTTGTTTCTTCTTTTTAACGAGTCTCTGAAATGTTATAAGTAACGCAGATCTTTGGAAATATTTATACCTAACGCCAGTTCACAAAACGGGTTCTAAAAATTTAGTAAGCGAGATTGTCTGCTATTCCAAAATTGTTTGACATAATTTCTTTTAATTGTTCTTCTGTTATATGTGAAAATCAACATGGGTTTGTGGAACAAAAAGTCTACAATTACTAACATGTTACAATTCCCTACTTTTTGTTTGGATGCATTTCAAAAGCATTTTCAAGACGATTGCATCTTTACAGTCTTTATCTTTAAGTATTGAAATTCTTCTTAATAAATTAAGTAACTTGGACTTAAAGACCGTTCCATTATGTGAATGAATTTTTAAGATAGATATTTTAGCGTCTTGTTCAGGAGTAACTTTTCATGTTAATTAAAAGTCAATTCTGGTAAGCCTCAAGGGAGTCACATTGGTCCATTGCTGTTCATTTTTATTATAAATATTCTAAATAATTCTGAATCGCTAATCTGTGCAGATGATGTTCAAATTTGTCGAGTTTTTAATTTCATCAAGGATTGTAAAGAGCTACCAGAAGATCTAAATCAATTTTGGGAATGTTGTAATTAAAGTTGATAGATTTTAAATATTGACAAATGTAAGACTTTCTTTTAATACGCTAACGTTATATAGGTAGTAAATTTTGACTATATTTTAAATTTGTCGTGTTTAAATAGGGAATCCAGTTTTTCTGACCTAAGTGTAGTACCGGACTCAAAATTAACCTTTTTTAAAAATGCTAATAAAACCCTTGGTTTTCGTCAAAAGATTTTCCCGAAAGTTCCGAGATCCATATGTTATTAAAATTCCATATGTTTCTTTTGTGAGGAATTTTAAATAAGCCAAGGGGCATATATTGTTACACGGCGGAATTATTGGATGGGCTTCATAGTATGATGCCATGGTTTTAGTACTGGCTTATATAACATTGGGTTCTTCTGGATGGATAGGTCAGAGTTCATTCCCTTTGCCCAGTACATTCTTCTATACTTTAAGTTTAGCTCTTCTCTTTTCTTTTTATGTGCTCTTTAAAATTCAGCTTTGCATCTAGTCATTTTAAGGAATTAAGTCGTATTACAGTTTAACCTACTTCTGTACTGCTTATAGAAATTTGAACATTATTTATATTTTTGTTTGATATCCCATTTTTGCGCTAACTTTATCGACTGCAATTCTCCACTTCTGTATAGCCAATATACATATCTATGTGACACTAATACAGCGGTATCTTTTAAAAAAGGTGTCAATGATAGAGTTGATATCCACTGGAATATCTCTTTTATGTAAAAGATACAAGGTTGGTCCTAGTACACTTCCTTGTGGTACATCAGCTTCTTATTTTAGTTTCCAGTAATTTTGGTTGTATCGTACTCTAAGTAGTCAGTTCTTAACATATGATTTCAGTATTTCGTAATTTGCAGTTTGTACTCAAGTAAAACCTTGTCAAAGGCTTGATCAACATCTAAGAATATAGCCGAGCATACTTTTTTTTCTTTGAATGCCTTTTCCAGCACATTCTTAATTCGATGTACTTGGTCTATCGTGGAATGTTTATTCCTAAATCCAAACTAATGGTTCAGAATTAGTCTTTTTTCTCCTATGCAGGTTTTCGAAAACTTTTGCCATAAGCGATATTGGTCTGTAAGATTTAACTTCTGTTGGTAGCTTACCTTGTTTAGGTATAATAATGACAATTTTCAAATGATGTGGTACATGTTTTATTTTAAGGCATGCATTTACTATAAGTTGGGGATTTTGAAGGATATTGAGGGCATTTTTTCAGAATCTAATCCATGATAAAAAAACTTATAGCTGAACCACAACCTAGCGTGCGGTCGTGCTGACTTTGACAAATTGAATAGAAACAATGAATTCCTATGGAAAATTCTAAAATGTTACCTCAAGTTTTGTGCTCGCCTTAGATCGTTAATATCGTAAGCTCAACGCTCGAATAAATCTATTTTCTATTTTGTCACGCTTTGACATCCGACAACAACTGTATTGTCATAGCAATCTTGTTTGTTTTATTTCAGCACTTTCAAATTCTTCGTTCCTCTCAATAAACTGTAATGGCTGAAACACAGACACGCTTCAGCTTCGGCTTCGCCTGACGTTTACAAGTTCAGCCATAGGAATTTAATGCATGCTATCACAATGAAGCTTTGACCTCACGTTTCGTTTGACAATCGTAAGGAAAAGAACGTAATGTGATTCTAAACTGAAGCTCTAGTTTAAATTTGGTGAACATTTGCTTTGTCTGACAGCTCCACAGCTGTCAAAGCAACCTCGAAGCAGGCTCATCGTAACGCAGACGAAGCTGAAGCTGAAGCTGAAGCGTGTTTGTGTTTCGGCCATACTTGATCTGTAACCGTATTTGCTTTGCATGGTTTAAAAGCATTCGTAAGGTGAGATCAGCTTTTTGTTGTTTAGGGTTTATGATCCATTTGTCACCTTTAGATTTTATTGGTGTGTTGTTTTGTGGCTGGGGTCTTCTTAGACGCTTTGCTGCTCTCAATAAAGAGTGTTACGTAGAAGCATCTGTCGTCAGACTTTTCAGAAATCTACTTAATGCATAACTTTTGAACTCACTGATTCTTTTTTTTTAGTTCGTTGTTTAGGCGGTTAAAGACTGTCTTATCATGTGGAAATTTCGTAGCATGCCATTTCCTTAGAACCCTTCTATTTTCTAAAATCCTCCAGAAATATTTATTTATTCTTCTTAGTTTATTCCTAAGCTTTTTAAATAGTCCTCTAGGATGTGGTACACTTGTGTTAATATTTTCTACATTCAAAAAATGTTGCAAATTTCATTTCCGCTATAGGCTTCAATTTCCTCTTTTTTGAGTTTCTCGTTAGTATTTTTTTTTTCAAGCCCTTTTCTTCCTTCCCTATTTCAACAAAGTCTCGGAATGTCAAACGACGATTTTTAAAATTATTATATTTTGTTGATGTGTAGAATTTTTTGATGATCGTACTGACAGCTCCTCGTCTTCAAGACATTGCTGAACCTATTTTTGACAAATAGTGACCACTTTGATATTGTCTGCACTGTAAATAGATTTAATTCTGGCGCTATAAAAACAAGTAGTACCCGTGGCGTAATAGTTAGTGCGTAAGAGTGTCATGCCAGAGGTCTAGGATTCAGGTAGGGGCATGTGCTACCTTAAAGTTTTTTCTTAACTGGTACTGCGTCTTGCGAGGAATTGACAAAACCTACAAGAGTAATTCTTGTCACAAAAAGTGATTTTTCAAATAAGCCGTACCGGTTCATCATAAAAACTGTAGGTCCCCTCATCCCTGAAATGACTCTCACATCACAGGAATAGTTGAGAGTTGTAAGTCACTAGGCCCTGGTTCTGCGCTACATTATTACTTACATTGTTATAAAACACGAATTGAAGCTGCTTGCTTTTATTATTGCATAATATGAAAAAAAAAAGTAACGCTGCCACCCTTACAAATAAAATTTTTTAATGTTGGCAACTCTTTATTTTTATAGAACTTATTTTAATTCTAAAGCCAATCAGCTGAATGTGAATTATTGTAAATTTTTAAACTGTCTATCAAAACCTTTTTAAGTTCAACTCATAAAAATTCCAAGTGTGCAACATTTTTGTAAAATCGAAAAAAAACAGTAATTTCGCAAAACATTTTCATTTTTCAGTCATCGTCACTACTTGTCAAATCTCACCGTGCTTCACGTCACCACTCAAATACAGCATCGTCAATTATTGGAATTTATATCTAAAATGACAGCAATTCGGAAATAATTAGCAAGTACTTGGTATGTCAGTGAATCCATCGTGTGCGCCCGGTCGCGTCGCGTTGCGTCGTCGGTCGGTTGGCCGCTCTGATATCTAACTCAATCGACACCAAACCGACACGCGCAATTCTAAACGCAAACAGCTCCTTTCATATGGTGGGCGCATTATAAGCAGGCAGCCAGCAGCTCAGCTATACCAACCGGAACTTCCTATATAACCAAACCAAAGAATAAAACAAACATCATGTTGCGATGCTGATACTCGTACCATATTATACGGATTGCAGTTGAAGCTTTAGTAAATTACAGCTCACTTCGGATTTCAGAAAGGCCGCGTCTATCATTTTATGTCGGGTATGTCTGTCGGATGACTGTCATCGACTCGACATTGCTGCTAATTATCACCGCACTGGGCGACAGAATATTTGTTTTCATTTGAAATCGTTTTAACTTTTAATTAAATTGAAATATGTACATATTTGCACACACTCCGTTTCATTGGTTTGAGGACAGACAATTTAATCAAAATTTTGAAGTCTCTGATTATGAGATTTTTTTATAAAGATATGAACTGTCAATATTTTTTTGATTTCGGGACGAACAGTTGTAAGACAGGTTTTGGAAAGAGTTTATCCCTGGTTTGGAAATTGAAAGTCCATATTGGAAAACGCTTTACAAAATATATTCCCCATTGTTTGGTTCCGAAATATTCCTTGGTCTATAAAAATTAGGATAAGTACAGTAGTGTTGAAAATAAATTTTGTAAATACACAATTTAAATATACTTTTTTTGTTGCTAATATTTAATTCATATAGAGAAGAGGCGTTCTCTCCTTTGATTTAAGTTCTAGCCAATATCTCAAATGGAATATAAATTAAGAATATCACAGCATTCTACTCGTATATAAAACAGTGAAGACACCAAAAGTGGGCTGAACTGGATTAGTTTGGTACCTATATAGGCAGGCACCCATAATCGTGTGTCACATCTTTATAATCCCGCTGTGACGCGAAAATTATTTTTCTCCTCTCCATTTCGTTTTGTTTTACATTCACTTTGGGGGCAGTGCTTGAAGCTGATATACCTTGAAGTGTATTTTAATAAAGCCCACGATGACAGGAGTCGGTAAAACAGGATATAATGATAGGACTTGCCTGGAAGAATGTATAAAAAAAGGGTATTGTTTATTTGTTGCAAGAGAACAAAATAGTTGATTAATTGATTTAACATACACGCAAGTTTGGTATTTCGCACATTTTTAGACTTACAAAGGCGTTCTTACAACGAACATTCAAAATACTAAAAATAAAAATTGAATTTGTTAAAACTTCTTACAAAAATGTTGAAATTGTGGTTGTGCACAATGTGCTGCATGTCCAGTGTAATCGGGTTGTAGTTGTGCAGTTGTACTTACATACCTGCCTAGTGGCTAGCGGCTAGGGGCTATCTGTCAAACAATATGCCGGAAGTTTCCCCCTATCAATAGTTATTTGGCGTCCATCTATAATTTTCCTTTGTCTCATTTCTCATTTTTAATCTGTGATTTAAGTAAAGACTAACTTAAGCATATTTAATTGAATTGTGTAAATACCCACTAAAGTTAATAGGATCTTATAACTTCTTAACATCTATAACGAAACGGTTTTCGCTACTTTTGGTAGTCCATAACTTACGAAGCTAACATGAGATTTTATGATACTTTTTCTATTAAGTTAAGAACACCAAAACATAGGTATAAACAAATTTCCAGCTAACTATCTTTTATTTCGAGAAATAAAGAACTTCGCTGATTTTCTTGGCTTAAATATGTTTTTCTTTAAATGGTCTACATTTTATATTACTGCTAATGATAAAGTCTTGAGCAAGCTCATTACGACGGAACAATCAGGAGATAAAGCCTAAACGGCAACACCTATGACAACGGATTCGGGCTAATCGATTTTATTGCGGAGCGAGGCGTTCTGATAGATGAAACACAGTTCACACATTTAGATATCGACATTGTGATCGGCGCAAGATACTTCTACAGTATACAGGATGTCTCTGAACATTGACTCGGACCACGGGCTATGGCTACGGATATCCCGATCCAAGCCAAAACACGAAAGTACTGTGAAAATTCGACATAGGACATTGCTATGTCGTTTTCCGATCAAGCCTCTTACAACCTCTTAAGAAGTTATGTGGTGCCTGTATCAGGCATAGCTCTACGAGCAGAAGAGGAGAGAAGAACACCGGCTTCATAGAACGGAGAAGTGAAGATAGCTATATCTGATTTAAATTTCAACAAAGCTACTGGAGCTGACTGCATAGCTGCCGACTTATTAAAAAGCAGCGTAGTGGATGACTCGGTATAGAATTTTAGCATAGTTTGCCCAATCCTCAAGAAGTGAGATCCTCTGAACAAGGCAAACTACATCAGTCTAGTTCATAAGACCATTTCTACGGTATTATGTGAACATCGTCAACAACTTGATAGGTCCTTATCAATGCGGCTTCAGTACAGAAAAGTCTACTTTTTGACCAAATATTCAAATTAATTAAGATCTTGGACAAAACCAAAACGAAGAACTTCAAATTGATACTCACCATATTATATAATTTCATTTCAAGGACGCGTGTAACAGTATCTATAAAAGAGAAGTTTACAGAGCAATGTCTAGTTTTGGAATTCTTGTCAAACTTGTCCATTTGTGCAGAATGACAATAAAAATAATTGTATAAAACTCAATTTTCAACACTAGAAGCACAATCTTCCAAAGGTCCAGTAAATCGGATACACCGGCCGATGATATTAATATAATTGGAAGATCAAAGCTTTGTGCAAGTGGCGCATATTTTATTTGAACATTGCGATGGAAGCGGAGAAGATGGGTTTAGTGGTCATTGAAGACAAGACCAAGTATATGCTGTCATCCAAAGAGGACATAGAACGACGACGTCTTGGACAAAACGTCACAATGGACAGCTATAACTTTGAGGTAGTTAAAAACTTTGTCTACCTAAGCATCGCTATAAATTTAGACAGCGACACCAGAGCTGCAATAAAGAAGAAAGAAGAAAGAAGATTTAACGAATGGACATCAACGCTCCAGTCCGGAAGGTCTTCGAGAAAGACAGCCACTCAGTTGGCGCATGCAGGTGGGAGAGGACCTCAACCAACTAGAGGTGGGAAACTGGAGACAGCTAGCTATGTAGGTGCCGAGCTTTATCACTTAATTGTAGTATTGTATTATAGTAATAGTATTGCAAAATATCTTTCTTCTAGTTTGATCTCTTAACAGAAGTTTCAATGCTGTCTAAAATATGTTTTCTTATATTCAAAGATCATTGTAGTTGAAGCTTTTTGTTGTATTAGACTACTTCCACACATTTGTTACAAAATTTGTTAAAAAAATCATCGCTTATAAAATACGGAATTTTCGTTTTCATTCAAAAATTTGGTTGCATCAAACAATTTTATATTTTTAAAAGTTGTCGTTCGTAAGTTTACTGTTAACTGCTTTTCAAATTGACGTTTTGGGTTTTCTATTTCTTAGTTACCGTAACTTTTTTTAGACAAGGCAGAGGTATAATTGCTAGTAATTCTAAGCCAAACGAATCATTGTAAACGGAGTGTATAGTGTATACCCAGTCAACACCCTCATTTGGCCTTCGAATAATACAACTAATCTCGAAGATGGAAGCTATGCCCGATAATTCTCTACCGGTATAAATTGTTATAATTCACATTTTTAAAAACGTTCATTCAATTTAAGAAAAATACCATTTTAACACCTCCTGCCCAATTAAGATCAATAGTTCTCACTTTTATTTAATCGCCTTGTAACAATTTGACCTACACAATCGGATATGACCATTAACACATTTACTTATAGGTAGATATGTAATTTATCATCCATTCATCAAATTAAACTCTCTGATCGAATTATCTCCACCATATAATGTATCTTTAGTGTCATTCAATAACTTGTCCTTGTACAATAAAAAACTACATCTTAAAACTATATACTGTCCCAGATATTATATAGAACCCTCCTTTTCCATCGCCATCCATCAGCTTGTGGGAATTCTAATAAAATCAGCAATTATAATCAATTTGCCAATCTCTATCACTTAATTCACCGCGTCCATCTCCCCATGTAGATCATCACCATCATCATCATATCACGTTTAATTGACCATGCATCTGTGTATCCGTCGTGATCGTAGCGTCGCGTCGTCGCTTAGTTCACTGTTGTCCCTCGTGCTTTTATCTTTGTTTTTAACTTTAATTACTAGAACACAACATTGCACAGTGAATTGAATTGACATACAGTGGACTTTAAAATAGGTAAATCTTAAACAAATTTCCCAACTTAGCTAGAAATTTAATTACTTATTTCTCAATTAATAAATTCAGAGGTCTCACAAAAGCGTATTCATCTTTCAATTGAAGTAATTGTTCGCTAAAAACTATTTTTTCTTTGGATCAATTCGTTCCTACTCTACTAGACAATCTGCCCCACTGTTAACACTCTGAACACTATGTACATAAATTGCGCAGAAGCATGAATTTCGTCATCTTGATGATCGTTGGTCACCAAACAATTAACAAATGTAAAACAGGAAGCCTCTCCGTCTTCAGCAAACATCAGCAAGCCAGCATCGCGATCGTCCAGCTCGTAGATTGGTATACTGTATGCGACCCTAATCGACCGGAAACCGCATCAATCTTTTAAAGCTCCACCACTCTCTCATTAATGGATCTTTGTGTCATTTAATTAGTGCCGTTGTTTGGTTGTGTATGCGTGTGTTTCTATATCAACACAATTCCGCAATAGCTTTGGACGACACACAAACACACTCTCACTCAAATCCAAATGCAAATTCGACGTTATTGCTGACTCCTTTCGAGGAGTCGCCAAGATGTGTCAAACAACAATCCAATGACATCTCCCTCCATTGGAGTAACCGGAGACATCCTTGAAATCCCTTTTGGTACCTTATCCAGAGCCTTGTATCCACTGCACTAATGACCACAGGGCTATATGGAATTCTGCGAAGACTGTACCTTTGGGAATTTTTTTTTACACTAATTGCTCCACACCGGGTCTAGCTGTCTGGTTGTCTGTCCGTCACGCGCTGTATGTAGTGGTGGTGTTGTGTCTGTGACTGATGGTGACCTATGAGCGCACAACTATTGACTTATTAAGTAATTAAGGCCCACAAAGACGACTGGCGTCGTCGTAGTAGTCGCGTCGTCGTCATCATGGACAACTGCATCAAGTTCAATAGATCGCTTGTAAGCTTCACGGCCTGCGGCGGCGGCCGGCCGGCGGTGGCAGTGCAGTGCTGCAATGCAACCGACATTCGAGAACGAACGGTGGTAATTTGGTTATTCGAGTGGTGTGGCCAAGGAACTTTTTCTTTTTGTCAAAGACTCTAACGAATAAGCAGCCTGGCATTGCACAAAATCTCAGATGTAGGTCCGCCAAATGATCGTGCCTTGTTCAATTGTCATTGCTTTGTATACACGAAGCGGGAGGTTTCTAGACCAGTTTTCAACTCCCAGCAATTAATCTTCATTAAAGTTCTTCTGCACCTCTTCCGCCGCGCCGACCGTGGATGGTTTTCAGTGACTCGCTGGTGTCATTGTGCACAATTCTATTGGATCATCTCTGTGGATTTTTCGCAGAGATTTTCAGATTTCAATTCGAACTTAATTATAATTGACTCGGAAGGGCTTTAATTACCAAAGGTTACTGGCCTTCCGGTGTAGATGTAATTTCCAGCTCACCGTGCAGAGATATTGTGACACAATTGCTTCTGCGCTGGTTTGACCTTCTTGGGTGATCTTTGTCGTCATCAGCATCAGTAAGATCGTGCCAAACGGAAATGCCACACTGACTGTTTTTTGCCTTTGGCTATAGTATCCCCATCAGAGACACCACGCGGCGCGGCGGCGGCGGCGTGAAGAGACCGTAGATGCGACGCTACGGCTTGCTCTTTTTCATTGATTGTTAATTAACTCGATGGTGAACGATTGGAACGATCCGCATGGAAAAGACAGAAGACAACTACAACAATAACAACAACATCTTTGTTGACTGACTTTGACAAGTTGCATTGGTGCTGCGCTGACTGCTGGAGTTGATGCACAAACATCTCAGGTGTGAACTGAGCTGTTTGCACGATGCGATTGCCAATGAGAAACCTCCTTTGGCTTAAGGTTGTATAAAATCTTCGAATGGAAAATCCTCTCTTCACTCACATGCGGTTGTGTCGGCCGGGTTAATTATTTGAAGATCATGATGTGATGAAGACGACGCCGAAGACGACGAACGACGCGACCAATGCGACGTTTAGTTGCGCTTGTGACTTATGATGATGACGTTGAATATATACGATACGATACGTTAAACCATTTGCAATGGAAAGGAGATTAATGATTCTTTTTATTTTCGCAAGCTAATCAAGATGTTTAGTGTGGAAGGATTGGGTCAGGGGTTGACAACTTTGTTATGGGAATTAGTTGATTGAAATTACTGGGAATATGAGGGTCAAAAAGATTTACCTATGGAGTGCAAAATATTGTTAATAGAAAAGGACTTTGAAATTATTTTTCAAACTAAACTTAAATGACGTACAAAAAATCGTGAAGTAAAGTTTAAGAAAATCTAAATTAAATACAAACTACAACCTCTAAACTTTAAAAAATCGAGATTTTTAAAATTAGTTTTACATACGTATTTGTTAAGAGCTAAATGTAAGCTTTCGAGTGCACATTTATTTTGTCTACTAGTAGAATATATTAAATGGCTTATTATAGAGAAAGTAGCGAAATCTTAGAGGGTTTTATGATGCATGATCTTACAAGAGTGACTATTGCTAGCCCCTATTGAAACAAGTTGCTTAAGGTTTTTGTACTACTTTATAAAGTATCTATGCGCCGAGATTTAGTAACATTCATGAGAATTCGTTTGAAGGCATTAATGGTCCTCTGTTCCCTTTTTTCGCATATAAATCAAGACCTTACACAAATATCCCAGTTTCCAAAAAACTTTGAACATATTTTTCAAGTTATTAGGATTTTTACTCTGTGAAGTTATCTACACACTATTTTTAACTTAAAATTAAAACCTTTCCCTATCAAACGTATACCTACTATAAATTGCTTGACGGTAAGTGCGTAGGGGTCTGAATTTAATCGTTGTCGAAGTCAGCTTAAAGTTTATTTTGGAACTATTGACTCTTGGGAGGAGTGGAAAAATCCTTCCAAACCCAACTTATTACGAAAAAATGCTTCTCAAATCGGATTCGTCATAAAAAACGGTAGGTCCCCTACATTTCTGACACTATTCGCACAAAGTTGTAAGTCACTATTCATAGGTTTTCTACGAGCTGTAACGTTCCAAATTTTATTGTTCAGGAAAAAATCGAACCAAAAAAAAAAAACAGATGTAATATTTTTGCAGATTATTTAAGTAGAAAATAATTCCGTCATTATCTTCGACAAAATTTTTTGCAACGTTTTGTGTGTTTCTTATATTTCGTGAGCTAAAATTGTTTTGTTTTAAATTTATCAAATGTTTTCGTAAGACAAAGATTTCGAAATAGTTAAAGATTCTACTTTGTGCAGAAAAGTGCGATGTTTTAAGTCCCGCGCAAATCCCTGCAAAGAAGTGGATGATAGAACAACTCCGATCTTGGTTGTAAAAACCTTTCATTTACAATTCATATAAATATGTATATCCTCTGACCCAGATAGTATCCCCTCTATTGTTCTGAAGAGGTGTTTTTCAACGCTGATAAATCCACTGTGTAAGCTTCTCCATCAGCTTGTCCTACTCTACCAGATCTCTTTCCAAGTGGATGGAAAACAGCATTTGTCCATCAGCTTGTCCCTTCTCCCCCTCAAACTATTGTCCAATTGTACTTAGGTCTCTTGTTTCCGAGGTCATGGAAACGGTGATTAGTTTTCGGCTTAATAAATAGTTTAATAAAGGAAAGCTTTTTAATCATCGGCAGCATGGCTTTCGTATCAAAAGGTCCACTGATGAACTCATGGTTTATCTCACCGTAAAGTGAAACTAATTTTTACATTGTTTTGGATAATTGATGTAAAGATTTGTTTCACTTTATATTTGAAAGGCATTTTATAGATTTTGGCATCGAGCTCTCTAATAGAAATTCAGTGCAAGTGGAATTAACGAATCTCTCCTTTGTTGGGTAACCTTTCGGTCCGTTGAATTTAAGTAGTATTGGACTTTTTAAAATCTGACACTGGTGTTCCCCAGGGCTCCATTGCGTCTCCTACAATCTTCCCTATTTTGATAAATGATATTTTTGTATGAATTAGTTGTTTCGCTGATGAAATTACCCACAGCTTTTCATATTCTTTTCCTTGCCCTTCGAAAGTGGACTACCAACGGCAGCGTATGATAAACCGATATAATTCTGATCTTGACAAAATTGTCCAATTGGGAATGGGAAAACCGTGTAGAATTTAATGCTTCGAAAAGTCAATGCTGTCTACTGTCGCAATAACGTAACCCTTCCCCGATGCCACTATCCATATACATAGGTGGAACTTGTAACGAGGAGACTGGACAACTTTCAGTTCTGGGTATGTGCATAATAAACAATCTCTTGTATAGAGTTACTACATATTTGACATTGCCAAACATGCTGCTAAGTGTTTAGGTTTTCTCCGATGATGGTGCAAGAAGTTTTGTACCATTTTACCAGTTCTGATCTGACTACAATTTGCAAAACTTTTTTTCCTCCAAAACTTGAGCATAAATTCTCATATTTGGGATGGTGCCCCAATAACGTACTTGAGTCTTTTGAATAGAATTGAAAAAAAGAGCTCTTAGCTACCTTAGGTATTTGCTACTCTACTCTTGAACACCGTCGCAAGGTCTCATTCCTATCATTGGTTTATCGTTATTTTTACAAACAATGATCTAGTGAAAAAGGTGCTATTAATGCTCATCAGCAGAAGTTTCAAAGAATACAGGTGCCCTTCGATCCTGCTCAATACATGGCTTAAATGTTATTCCGCAATTCATAAAAACATAAACATTAAATATTTATTATTTTGCTGCAAGCTATGACTTGGCATGCTAAGGGCATTGCAGGACTAATGAACTAATTTTATCAGATATTATTGCAACAGACACTGACAAGCACCTTTTCTTGAACCTCAGTAAGTCATCTTTCATACCAGAAAGGATTATGAGGATGACATGTTTACGAAAGACTTCGTATGCTATCTACTGCTATCTTTATTGATGTCTGTGAAGGATGTAGCGTAGAGTTGGGCAGGGAATCTTCTCCGAATATCTAAATGTCTGTTATTCTTTTCGGCTACTTGATTTTTCCAAAGTATTTCAAGCTCAATTACGAGCAATCATAGAATCAGGCAAAATACTCAAATCAAACTCAAACCAAATTAGAAACATAGATATCTGCACTGACAGACAGGCGGCTGTTATGGCTATTAATTCGGCCACATCATCCTCTATTCTGGTTCAGCAATGTCGGGATAAACTATCCAGCCTAAAAATCAACCTCCGTGTCACTGTTATTTGGATTCCAGGCATTGATGAAAATTAACGGACTGATGAGTGGGTCCGTCAAGGATAGGCCCTTCGTACCTCACTTACGGAAATGGTATGAAGGGATAGATTTGGAACAGTCTAATGGATTTGACTATATCTAAGAAGATATGGCCTACCTATAAAAAAAACCGTTCGTTAGAATTTTTTTGCATACCTAGGCCTGATATAGCCACTGCAATATGTACCAGCATGCACCTAAGTTGGGTATTCCTAACAATACTCATTGTCATAGCTGCAGAGACCAACATGAAGGGTAACAGTTATTCACTTTCTCTGTCAGTGTCCTGACCTAGTTTTAGAATGTCAATCTTTGGAAGGGCATTCCTTAAAAATCTTGATGAACTTTTCGAGATGGAAATCAAAGACTTAATTTCTAAACGTGATGAAATAGCTTCAAATAAATAAGTTGGCGTTATTGCTCGTAAAGAACCAGGGCCTTTTAAATAACAACTCTCAATAATTTAAGAAAGCACTTCTCATGACAAGAAGTAGGTACTCTTGGAGGATTTTTCAATTCCTTGCAAGGGGCAGTACCCGTGAAGAAACTTTAGGCGAGACACCAGGGATTGAGCCTAAGGCCTCTGGCGTGACAGTCCTACGTAATAACCATCACTGGTATTACACAGTAGGTCTTTTCAAATTTGGCTCCATTGGTTTTTCAATAACCTGTTTAAACAAAGCTTAGTTTATTACAATTTAGTTTTTCGAACCTCTGATGCATTCCCATCTAATATCTAAATGATAATTTTATTATTAAACTTTGAAATTCATATTTTTAGTTCCTTAAAGTCTTTTTCTACAATTTTTATTAGCCTTTTGGAAAGATACCACAAGCAAACAAAATAACATCCATTTTTAAAGTGAAATTATTCTAAAATCCAGATCTTTTTCTTAGTGACCCACTCACTTGTTTTCGTCAATATTTAGGCATCTCCATTGAAATTGAGAATTCTTCTTATATACACTGAACTACCTGAAGCAGAATTAGTCGCCACGCGCACCATCTTCCCACTCATTGTGCCTCTATACCTCAAAAGAACAACTGTAAGACTGTTCTCGCATCGTCACCAATTCACTTTGACCAAATCCGGCAGATCGTGGAACTCAGTTTTAGCCAACAACTTCTCCACGGAAGGAAATTCAACATTAAGCTTGTATGATGGTTCTGGACTTTAACTGGCTGTTGTTTGTTTTTTGTGCCTTGCTATTCACGGCCATTTGATTGCGCATTTATGCTTTTCATCTCTGAAACTGTGTGTTACAGGTTAAGATACAAATACTGACCGAGAGCAAGAAGAACGAGACTATAAGAACAAATAACATTATATTGGTAGCAGCGGCGACGCGCCGCACAGTGGAACGTCTAGTACAAAATTCCGGACATTGGGTGATTTTTTATTTTCATTATTCGAAATATTTTTTGTTTGATATGCATAGAAAATTGTCGCCTCTTTTACATATAAAACAGTTTTTTTATGTACACTCTTTAATTTTCAAATAATAGGGACTCAAAGATGCACTATTTTTAAAACCAAAAAAAAATTTAATTTTAACGCATTTTTGTAATTTGTTTTTCTCAGACTCTTTTTATGTTTTATTTTCGAAATAAATTTTGTAGGTATGAAATTGGTTCATTTAAGCTTATCAATTAAAAAAAATCTTTAAAAGAAAGTTGTTTTAACTCTAAAAAAAAACTCTTTTTGTGAGTATTTTTAAAAAATCCTAATTTCATGTTTGAAGATGTTTTTAAAAAAATGCTCGAAAATGCTCGGACTTTGGGTAGTCTTAAATGAATTTGAAACTTATTTGGAGTCATATCTTAAAAAAATTGGATCCGACCGCGTCCGACCCCGCTCCCTGGCGGGTTTTTAAAAATCTCCCTCAGAGCTGAGAAAGCTTAAATAAAATAAGTTTGTTGACTGGAGAAGGGGGTAGGGGCATCTTTACATTATAAATAATAATAATAACTGACATAAAGAAATCTAAATGTTTAAACAGTGACATATATGATATATTTATTTATATATATATGGGTGATTATACAAAAGTTGGGTAACTTTTGAGGATATTTTGTTTACGATAGTTTTTAAATCAAACTTCTATAAATTCGGGTGTATATGATAGCTAATCTAATTAATATATTGTTCCCAATCGGGCCAGTCACTTTTTTGAGTACATTGCAAGATATTTAAAAATTTCAGAATTTGACTGCCAGAGGACTGACGACTATACACAGTTTTGAAAGTATTATAATGAAATTTAATACAAATTAGTAAAAATCTCTTAGGATTTAATAATGATCACTTAAAATCACTTAGTAACAATTAAAAATAATTATTAATATGTAATACTAGGAGAAAATACTACATCAGTTTTCAAAACAGACTTTTGACATTTAACGTAACGTTATTTACTTATCTTTTACTACTTTCACATAGTTTTATTAAATATTTCAAAGTAATCAACAAACAAAATCTAACAATAGGGGCATTTCACGTGAAGCGGACAGGGAAAAAAAGTGACATCTTGGATTTCGCTCATATTTAGGTCAATTACAGTATTTGAGAATATAAAAAAGTAATTTCATTTTTTTTATTCTACGGCACTTAGTTTAGGAATTACGGACTACCAAAAAATTGACCCACTATGAAAAGCCATTATTTTAAATCAGTGCTGTAGGTATTAGATATAAAGTAAAAATATATTGTAGGTATGTTTTAACAAGAAAAAATGTGTATTATTTTTGTGATAAAGTCGGTGCAAAAAAAATTTTTTTTTTCTTGCTCAAAACCGGAAGTTAAGTTTTCAAAGTAAAATTTCAGTAACTTCGACCATTTTTTTTTTAATTTTTATTTCTGCAAAATAAAGATAAAACTATGTAGATATTACATAAAAAGTTTCAAAATGGAGACTTAAGTCGTTTTTAAGATAGAGTTCATTGAATAGAATATTACGCGCCTAGCATTGTACTTAGCGCATACATATAGGTTAACGGTTGGGGCCAAAACTTATTAAAAGCCACTGTATGTTTAAAATCCATAAGTACATATTGGCAATGTTTTTCAAAAGTATTATTTCATTTATTATAGGAAGTTTTCACAAACAAATTATAGAGAAATAAATTATTAAATATTAATCAATAGTACAAAAAAGGAACACGACTGACAGCGCCATCTCTTGTCTATGTTTAATATTACTTAGCCATGTTAAATCCCGTTAAATGCTAGACAGAGATAGCCAAAGGGATTTTCTGCTAACGCGTTTTAATTCCGCTGTTACCATTACAGGAACCAAAAAACTTCACAGCTTTGTTCCAACAACGGAAGACTTAATTGTAAGAAGGACTAGCAACAACGTAAATTATAATATTGTAAAAATAACAAAATAAAGCTCTGTAAAGTAAAACGTGTACATTTTATTCATTTCCAACACTTACTAAAAAAAGCACCCAAAAGGTTTAATAAAATGAATAACAAGATTAAAACATTTTTATAAATGACGTACGATCAGTGGCGTGCCTACAGGGTACGCAGTTCCTACCTTTCTACCCTGGGAAAACAAAACTGCAACACATGGCACACATATATCTATTATTCTATAAAACTATAGTATTTTTACCAAATAGAAGAGAAATGTATGTCCCATGTGTTGTGGTTTCCATTTTCCAGACTGGGTGGGAATGCACGCCACGATACACGTGAGGTAATAGAAAAAGCCCTCGATCACATATTAACGACCCTCGCCTGCGACTCGGGCCTTAAAATTCTGTGATCTCGGCCTTTTTCTGTTTTACCACACTAGTATCGTAAATAACTATTTTATCTAAATTACAAAGTAAATGTTATCACGCACAAAAACGTATGTACAATTAAGAATTGAAAGTTAGTTGAAAACGTATCAATGTTTCGAATAAATTGACAAATATAGGAAAGTAAATTTCGTCCAACCGCCCCAACCTGGCTACGCGTGCAATACCCTCTGTGAGACATAATGTTCCATATCTCTAAAACGACTTAAGTCTCCATTTTGAAACTTTTTATGTAATATCTACATAGTTTTATCTTTATTTTGCAGAAATAAAAATTAAAAAAAAAATGGTCGAAGTTACTGAAATTTTACTTTGAAAACTTAACTTCCGGTTTTGAGCAAGAAAAAAAAAATTTTTTTTGCACCGACTTTATCACAAAAATAATACACATTTTTTCTTGTTAAAACATACCTACAATATATTTTTACTTTATATCTAATACCTACAGCACTGATTTAAAATAATGGCTTTTCATAGTGGGTCAATTTTTTGGTAGTCCGTAATTCCTAAACTAAGTGCCGTAGAATAAAAAAAATGAAATTACTTTTTTATATTCTCAAATACTGTAATTGACCTAAATATGAGCGAAATCCAAGATGTCACTTTTTTTTCCCTGTCCGCTTCACGTGAAATGCCCCAATATTCATCTTAAAAGAACTAATGATCAAGAAATGAAGAGCAATAACAATTTACCTGACACAGAACTGACGAAAAAGACGAAATTTGAGTTTATAATCTGGACTAATGTTTTTTTTGTAATTTCAAATATCAACAAACTACATTTTAACAAATCAAAGTCTAATACGAATAAATAAAAATAAACTTTAGATTAACAAAAAAATAACGACTCAGCATAAAACTGACGTGTTGACTGGCTAAGCGCGTGTATAGACAACAAACATAACCCAAACTCTGGTACAGTTATGGTGGCCGTCAAATTGCGCGACCCGCAACGAACTTTATTACCAACATTAAAATTCAAAGTGGGATTTGACAGTGAGTCGGCGATATTTCGCACGAATAAATAACACACAAGAAACTGACGAATAAAACTGAACACAAAATTTCTTATTTTTTAAAATAAAGTGGAGAACACTGCATTATGAAAGTTGTAGTATATATTTAACTATATATGTACATCACAGATTGTAGTAAATGATATGTTTAAATATGTAAATGATAATGTTTAATAGACAGTCAGTTAATGGTTGGTTTTCAGAGTTGTGACATGCCAGAGGAATGACGTTTTAAGAACTAATTGTGTTTTTTTAATAACTTGTATTCAAAATGAAGAACTGAAATTGGGTGACTAAATAAAGGTCTTTCCATTGTTTTAAAATAAATTGCAATCTCAATAAAATATAATCAGACTTTGTATATATTGGTTGATGACATCGAGTTACCCAACTTTTGTATAATCACCCATATATATATATATTTTTATAAAAAAGTATGAATCTATAATTTTTCAAGTACAAAATAGTGAAAACCGTTTCAAAATCCATCCATTATTTCAAAAGTTACAGCCCGATGACCACTTTTTCATGTTTTCGTTCCACTGTGCGCCGCTCTGCTCAGCTCAGCTCCGCACCGTCAACTTCAAGCCAAAAAATTCAAATTGTGTCTGGTTGAGTTTTCCATTTTTGGTCCTATTGACCGTTTTTCACAAATGGAAGCGAGAATCCAGATTTGCTCCAGCCGGCAGCGAGGTAGAGGTACATAATACATATATAAGCAAATCGAAACCTTTTCCCTGATGCTTCATTCCTTTCATCTTCATGTTTGACGAAAAATGTTAATTCCAATCCATTTGCATGCGAAAAGATACATTGGTTTCGAACTTGTTCGCGGCCCTGGGTTGTTCTTTTGTGTGATTTTTGTTGTTGCGGAATGTTTGTTTATAGGTACCGTTTGGATGTTGATTCCGTGCGGACTTCATTTGGAGAGGAATCTTGCGCGGAGTTTTTTGGACAAACTTTTTTGGGCTTGCCATCTTTGCGAACAAACAGTTGTCAGTTTGGCATTTATATTGAATGGGGTTTATTAGTACAAGCTGATGTGAGTATCAGAGTGGTTTTCGACGTATTTGGGAAAAAAGAAAACACGGAAATCATTTTCATTTATGTGGAACACAAAGTTTAAGCTTTAAAGCAAGGAATGTATAGGCAAAGGTAGGTACTTCAAGTTTTGTTAAGAGCTAGTACTTTGTTAAAAATGGGAAATCGAACTATTTAATTTCACAATATACCTAAGCTGTTTTAACGATGGAAATTGATTCAAAATTAATTGACTTGAAGTTGTTCAATGTAGTTATTGAATCAATCATTTATAGACTGTTTAACAACTTTCTTACAATAAAAGTTTCTCGATTATAGTGACAATGAAAACATTCATTTTGGTGAACGAAGTTCAAAAATATTTCACCATTAAATGAAACCCTGACTAATCAGATAACCTTAACGATGACAAGGCTGAAGCGAGAAATCTTGTATGGAAAGTATGACACAAAAAAAAATGACAAGTTCTTCATTTTCCAAAAATGGAAAGAGAGAAATTTGGCAACTTTAATGAAGAAATCAATTATCTAACGACAATGGTAATCTTTCATATCAATTAACTTTAAGGCTTGCTTTTTTTAGCTTAGTGACTCATGAAAGATCTTAGTTTCTTGAACTCCTCACGTCAATCCTTAAAAGGGAACTTCATGTTTTATCTAGTATAAACAATTTTGAGTCTTTTAAGGGCCTTTAATGGGAACCAGTCCTTACTTTTATTATATAGGGTGCGGAAACACATATGAATATAGTTCTTTTATTAAAATACTTGTTTTCAGACTTTTGTGTCTAGCGCGTGACGGGTTAGGAAATGATCTAACTTTAAAGTTGTTTACTTGACTTCCAAGTCATAGAAGATTGTGTGTTTTAAAAGAGTAACTTAGGTTTAGTTGTGTCACTTAACTCACTGCTTTTAAATTCCGCTAATGTGTTCAAAGAATCTTTCAAAGATAACCTGTTGTACAAAATTAGGATTTAGAACTGTGCGTGTTCGGGACATATTAATGCGTGTACTCTTGGATAATCCGATCTTTCAGAGAGACGATCCTATAGACATTAGCTGTGATATTATTTGTTATTTGGCTAAACGTTGATGTCAATAAGATTCAGTTTATCACCGACTGCGCTTTTTGTTTTAAACGTGGAAAGCCATTTAACTTTGACTTAACTTGTATATCATTGGCATAGATCTTATCTATAACGTGGTCCTAAATATCACCTCTTCAAGACTTAACGCTTTCAAGAAACTTTCTTACTATATTGCGATTGTTTCGTTGCAATTAGCGCCTCCATTTTGTTTGAAATTGAACATTGTTCTATTAAAAAAAAAAAATATTACAGCTTTAAAAGTGACAGCTGGCCAAATAACGGGCTATGCAAATCTGACAATTCCTCGAAGAGGCAGTGTTGGTGAAAAAAATCCTTAGGTGACACTGGTAGGGATTTAAAACAAGACCTCTAACCTATAACAATCCTACGCAACAACCGTCACGCAACGGGTACTACAGTAGTTGTTTAACCTTTTCCATAATGGCTTTTAATTTAAACCATTTTATATATATTTACTAATAAATATATATACAATGTTTAAACCTTCTAACCTTAATCTTTTTAGTATGAAGTTCTTGCTTACTCGTATACTAACCTCGAGTTCGACTTCTTCTTTTTACAAAGTTTCAAGTAAAAAGGTAGGTAGTTTTTAAGTTGGTTTGTACTTACTTAAAATATAAAAATCGAGTTGCATGAACCTGTTAAAAATAAACGCAGTTATAGAAACAACCTTGGTTTTAGAAAAAGTTATTCTTGAATCGCATACATTGTATTTATTTTTATCTAAATTCGATGGCGTCGATTAAACAACACAAAAGCGCCATTTTCTTCAACAACGGTCAAATATCGAGCAGACATATAAGATATCTTATTCACGTCTTGACACTATCGTCACACCAAACACGACATCCACTGTCAATACCTTGCTGTCTGGAAACACTTACTCTGCGGATGCAGGCAAACTCTGATGATGGCGAACAACAGCGCACCCTATTGGTACATTATTGTGAACATACTCGTACATATAAACGACCGAACCGATACGACACATTACTGCATTGTTGTCACATAGAGTTTGCAATTTTTAATGCGATTGCCATTTGACAGGTAACATAGTTTGCAAGTTGTTTTGTTGAGTTTTATATCGCCATCTCTTTTTTATTCTCTGATGGATGAAGAAAAGACAGTGCTGTGCAAAGTTTTTATTCTTTGAAAGTTCTTTTCCAATTCTTAATGTTCTATCCTCTATACATTTTGGACTTCATGATGCAAGCGTGAAAATCCTATTATATAATATAATTTACTTATTAATATTATAATAATAAAATATCATAATACATCATATATTATAATTGTGTAGGAAAGGATTGAAATTTTGTTCCGAAGTTTGACAGCTGATAATAGCCATTTTGTGCGAGCAACATTTTTCTAATTAGCTGTCATTTATTTAGTCTGTTTCACAAAATTCTATGGGCAGATAAAGCGTTTAACAAAACGTTCAAATGAGAAATTTATTTTATCGAAATGACTGTTATCTTTGACCAATGTGAAAACAGTCTTCTTTTGCCCTAAGGTTTTCATGAATTTTATTCTTGTTTAGATCTTTTTACAAACAAAGTTCTTTCAAATAAGCCAGCTGCATTTCCCCCTCAAATAATTTTGTCTTAATTCTCGCACTTCTAGGAATGCTCATCAGTTTACACTTGAGCTCAATTTCGGAAGTATTGTCAAGTATAGAGATTCTTTTTTTAACCGTACATCGAGAATGTGGAATGCTTTATTAATTTAACTTTGTTTTTCCTTCTCATGTGGGTATTCAAAAATTTTATATTTTTCACTATTTTTAAACTTTAAACATATTAAGGGTATTAATAAAGTTCCCTTATATGAGCTTCTATTTTGATCGGGAAGTTCACATCTTATTTTGAAAGTTAGAGATATTTCTCTACAACTATTCAAGTCAAGAAAGTAGTTTTTCTCCAATTCTACTCTCCGAACTTTCGATACAAACTCGTTTCGAACAAGATTGTGAAACCTATCTCTGTAGTTGAACCTTAGCCTTAAATTATCAGATTCAAATCATTCTGAGAAAGTAGAACCATCCCATACAGCTTTTGTGTTTGAATACAATCCTTAACATACTCGTAACATGTTAGAATTTCGTTGACATTCCTTATTTCGAGATGTAAGGTCGAAGGCAGCCTTAAAATCAGAAAAAAAGGCATACACTTTCCTATTTCTGGATTGGAACGCTTAAACAAATGGATGTTATCATAAAAATATGACCAGTCGTCGAATAACTTTTCTAAAAACCAACCTGAAAGTTCGAAAGTTATTCTTTACAACCACCCAATATCTCCAATCTGTTCACATGTACGATTATACCACAGAATAGTTTTGCAAGTCTCATGAAATTGAAACTGTGATGAACTAACAGTTTCTTTTGGTTTCAGTAAAAGATTGTTATGTAAGCTAGGCCATTCAAGACGGTTTATCTGTAAGGAACAAATTCAACGAAGAACCATGCAAAAGATCCAACCATTTCTTAGCCCAGAAAATTTTCTTGTTTACAATGGCTTTCGATAAAATTTTGGTTAATCTATCACTACGAAGATTTGGCTTTTGTCTTATGTAAAAAAAAAACATCTTTTTATGTAGAAACGCTGCAACGAGTTGGTTGTATTCGTGGTATTTCCAATCTTGAGCACAGTAGAACATAATAGCTTTTGACGCAGAATTGTAAAGTCAAAACTATGTTGAGTATTGGACGGCATTGTCTAGCAACACTACCACGTTGCGTTGATGCAATTTTTAGATGCTTAAAATCTGTTGGTTAGATTTTCATTCCAAGACATATTGTAAATAAATACTACTAAAAGATATTTGTATTGATTGGACACATTTATTTCAGAGTTATTGTAAAACATATTATCTACTATTTTCGACTTATCAAGATTAATTTTAAGATTCCATTAAATGCAGTAAGTTTAAAACCCTCAATTAGCTGTTGTAAATAATAAGTATTATCTAATAACAGTACAATATCATCCATGAGGGCGTTTATTTGAAGATCATTTAAAACAATAACAATTTAAAGCTACGCATGAAGATCATCTAAAAATTTAACGAGAAGAAGAGAGCCTAGCACACATCCTTGGCGAACGCCTCGCTTAGTGGGGATGAAGTCTCACAAGAACGAACCATCCCAAACTGCTGCAGTAGTATCCTGATAAAAGACCTTTCAGATTCCGATATCGTCGAAAATATTCCCAGGATCAATAGCTTATAAATAAGAGCGTTTCTGTCAATGCTATGAAAAGCAGCCGTAAGATCGATGAACAAGAGTTTATGCTGAACTATGCAAGAAAGGTTATAAGCTTGGTCCACAGTAGAAAATCTAATAGAAGGTATTAATAAATAAAAGCCCTCTACAGTTTGACACCACATTTGTATCTCCTGTTTTAAAATAGTGAGTATATAAGAGATTTTCAGAAAGATGGTGGTTCCACAATCAGAGATGGGCAAAACGTCACCATGCACAGCTATAACTGTGAGTAGTTGAGGACTTTGTCTACCTAGGCACCGCTATAAACTCAGTCTGCTCTCGAGCATCTAAAATCACCATCTATAAGACACTCATCATCCCGGTTCTCATTTATTGTGCTGAGGTCTGGACCCTGTCAAAAAATAATGAGAGCGTCTTAGGATGCTTCGAGAGAAAAATTCTTCGGGTGATTTTTGGTCCCGTCTGCATAGATGGAGAATGGAGGAGAATATACAACGACGAACTGTACGGGCTGTACAGCGACACTGACCTGGTTAACAGAATTAAAGTGAAACGACTTAGATGGCTGGGTCATGTAGAGCGAATGGACATCAACGCTCCAGCCCAGAAACTTTTCAAATCCAATCCCTAGAGACTGCGCAGTAGAAGAAGACTGTAACTAAGGTGGCACACGCAGGTGGATGAAGAGCTCAACCAACTTGTCGCTCGAAACTGGAGAAAGCTAGCTAGGAACCGAGCTGGCTGGAGACGCATGTTGGTTGAGGCCCAGGTCCACCCCGGACTGTAGCGCCAGCTTAAATAAGTAAGTAAGTAAGTATGACAGTCGAGCCGAATTCTTTTAAACTGTTTTATTTGACCAAGATTACCAGCTTGATTGTTTTCGATATCAGTTTTCGTCATAAGACTCTGGCAGTTTCAGTTTATCAGTGCTTAAAATAAAGTAAGTGATTCTTTTCGGGCTGTCCTTATAAATCCAGTTTTGTTGGTGCAGATTCTTATAAAGGCGACCTTGCATATTTAATGACCCTTAGGCTAAGCTTTCATCTAATTTCGGTTGCTATCTAAGCATTTATATTTTCTTGTTTCCATTTCAGCCGTGGTAAAAGTTTGAGATTTCTTTGATTTATGCTGTTGTGATTTTATTGTCAAAATAATATAAATATAAAAAATAATATATAACCTTATGCTTATATAAGATTTCTAAAAATGAATATTGGAAACAAATTTCCAAACTGCACTGTAAATTCATTCATTCATTCATTTTTGTGCGATATCATTTCAAACTCGCAGGATAAGAAAAAGTCAATAATGTAAAAAAGGTGGGAATTTATCACAGTAACGCTGTCGAATCCTGTTCAATATACTTCTGCGTGCGATGGAATACGCCAAACTGCCAACGTCGCGGTCGAATTGTAATCCTTGGATTTTTTCAGACCATATACAAAAATATTTCGAATTCGTTGTAGAACAAGAACAAAAACAAAAGAACATACGTACCGTACATACCTTTATTATAAAAACGATCGCGTGGATCATGTCCAAAGATGCCAGTGCGACATTTTTGTATATACCTACCTATAAAAGAGCAACAGAAATTCCTTTAAATGCTTGACATTTGGCTGCATGCTCGAGTGACATACTCTGAAGTCTGAATGTGCGCTGCAAGCAGCCAAGTTGATATTAAATAAGTATGACAATGCACCTGTCTTTCGGGACATTTTGGGAATTTGAAGGAATTTCTCATCGTTCTAAATTTGGTGCTACTATTTGGTATACGATTATAATATAGACATCGTTGACGACGTTTCTCGCCTGGGCGTATTTATCATGATCCACAATTATCACGTTAAATATTTTTTTTTGGATGTTGCTTGATGCCACAAACGTCGCAAGCGTCTTCTTCGTCGTCGTCGACGAAAATTAACAAACAAAAAAACTGAAAATATTGACGACATAGAGTATGGTGAACTATTTTTGCTTCTTGACCGAAATAGACTATTTTTAGTGTTTTCTGTAAATATAGACGAAATGAGAGTGACGTCCTTGTTATGGGTGCTCGATGCCAGACGAGAGTCATGGATACACAATTAGATTGACTACTAAACGCCAGAGCTTACGTGCCTTAACTCTCTCTATCTCTATCGCCTTTAGCTCGGAAAATTAAAATATTTTTGTTTGGCATGGATATTTCTACATAGTATTGAAAACAACTAAGAAGTTCTAAATATAGCTAAGACGATCTTTAAGCGAGTGGATCGCGTATTGTAAAAGAACAAATTGTTGAAAAAACACTGATAAAAGATATTTTCTCACACAAGTGATGGAATATAATGAACAGGCAATTGTCAGGAAGTTTAAGATAGAAATTTTCTTTTTTTTTTGTTTTATTGTAAAAGTTTTGATATTTTTAAACAAGTTGTGATTTGTGGTAAAGGAAGATGATCGGGTTGAGCGACATTAATTTTAGCTAAATCTTTAGTGACAAACGACCACCGAAGTTGTAATTTAAATATGTGCCTTAATTCGATCTGGACCAAAGATAAACCTATGTTATGTAAATGGTTTTCCAATAGAGTTGGGTTGATTTTAACAGCTCGTGGCGGCCCTATTGTTTCTTTTACTTTTTGTCAAAATGTCTTATTTCACACAAACACGCCCAAATGATAAAACTTTATTACCACAATGGATGTTCTTCAGTAGCAAGGATAAGCTCGTTGCGTACTTTTTATGAGGTACATGGTCGTTCCTAAAAATTGGATAATCAACGTTTGATGACCAAATTCGGGTCAACCGGCTCAGCGAACAATCAGTCAGAACCCTTTCGTCAACGAAACGCAAAGCCTGCCGAAAACATCATCGCTGTGTGAAAGAATCAGAGGCAGTCAATTCCGCGTTGCTCACAAGAACTTGGCCTGTCGCAGCCTACAATATGGCGAATTTTGGGTCGTAATTTGGGCGGCCTGCACCCATATAAAATTCAACTGACCTAAGATCTGAAACCAAACGAATATACGCAGCGTCGTGTGTTCGGTTATTAGATTTTGGAGCATTTGAAAAATGATTACAATTTTGTTCGACAAAACATCTTTAGCTATGAGGCTCATTTTTTGATGAATGGGTGCTTGAATAAGCGGAATTGCCGGATTTGGGACAACACCAGTCGACGCGAGATACTCGAGCTGTAACTGTTACAGTTTAGACCTTAGCAATAGATTGTTTAAAATTGTACGTCAATGTAAATACATATTTTGAAAATTTACTTAACTTATTAACTTATCTTTAATCGTTTGAGGTCTTTCGAAAGTTCCCTCCAGTCCGTGAGACCAAGCGCTCTTGCGTCGGTCTTATCTTTTTAACGGAGGTTCAGTCTTTCTTGTCGTTTCGAACCTATGGGCTGGCATGTAAAGATTTTCTTGCTTAAGCGTTGTTGTCAATTCGCCAATGTAGTCGGCTTGTTTTAGCTCTTTGGACTACATCCACATCTTGATATAAGTCGTACAGTTTACGATTGCATTTTCTCCTTCATTCGCCCTCTTCACTTATAGGAGCAAATATCCACCGAATAATTTTTCTCTCGAAAGTGCCCAGTATCAATTTCCCTTTTTTACTTATCGTCCAGCACTCGGCGCCGCGCCGCCGTAGAGTAGAACTGGTAAAATTAGAATTTTGTATAACGCCCACTTTGTCTTTCGAAAAAGGTCTTGAACTCTTATGTTTGGCCAAACAAAAGTTTTAGTAGTTCGCTTGGGCAAATCTTCCGATTTCCACTAAAGTGTCGTTCTTGGAATTTTGTTTGTTACGAGGTAGGTGAACTCCTCCTTGAATACCTCCAAATTACAGCTACCAACAGTGTTGCTTTGTGTTAGGCGGTGTGGACAGATGATGCTTTGTTTTTTGATAGCATATGCTTTGTTTTGTTCTCTTTAACTTCAAGACCAGACAGACGCGTTTTGCCTGTTCATCTATAGCTGTAAGAGCTTCTAGAACAGCTCGCTTGGAGCGGCCGATAATGTCGATATCGTCCGTATAACCAATCAATTGTAAAAACCTGTTAAAGAAAGTGCCTTCCAGGTTAACACCACTCATTCGCATTTTCTTTAAGAAATCACATAAGAACGCATCTAATTGATTGAACCCTACACAGCACATGTCTAGAATAGCTCGGATAAGCTGTTACCCATTTGTTCGTTACACCTCGTATTTTGTAACGTCATGCGGCGTAGCTGGATCAGTTTTTGCGGGATTACAAGTTCCGACATCGCGAATAGAAGCTCTTGTCCGCTTATGCTATCATATTCGGCATTGAAGTCGATGAAAAGAGGTTGAGTCTCGACTTGAACTTCGTAAGTCTTTTACAGAATTCGCCTTAATATGAATATTTGGTCTATCGTTGATCTGCCTGACTTGATAATAGTGTTGCTGAAAGTCTTATGACGCACACATAGTAAATTGGATAAGATCTTGTAGGCAACATTTAACAAGGATATGGTTCTGCAATTTTTGGTGGACATAAGTACGCTTTTTTTGTATATTGGGCATATTGAATTACGTGTCTAGTCCTCTATCCACACTTGGTTGATGAGCTGATGGTGAACATACCCGATGGGAACATCACCTCCATATTTAAAAAATTCCGCAGGTATGCTATCCGATCCGGTGATTTTATTGTTTTTAAGCTTAAGGATGGCTTTCAATACTGTGAGCTGGAATTAATGGTCTGCACTCTGCACTGTCTGGTCTCATGGTTGTAGCCAATTCCCTTATGGTATTACGATCGAGTTGGTGTTAAACTTTTCGATGCCGTCCGAATTTTTTAAACACCTAAGTCCTTTTTTAAGACGATTTAACTACACTAATATGTAATACCCGGGCCGTGGCGTGATGGTTAATGCGTTGGAATGTCATGCCAGAGGTATTGGGCCATTTAAAGTTTTTTTCACGGGTACTGCCTCTTGCGAGGAATTGACAAATCCTCCAAGAGTAATTCTTGTCATGAAAAGTGCTTTCTCAAATTAGCCGTTCGGATCCGGGTTAAAACTATAGGTCCCCTCCATTCCTGACAACATTGCTCGCACACAGAAATGGTTGAGTGTTGTAAGTCACTATAGGCCCAAGTTCTCAACGGACTGTTGCGCCACCTAATTTAATTTATTTATTTAACTTCACTAATGACGTGAAGTAAACCAAAAATTACTAATTAATAGTAGTTTGAAATTAAACTTCCCTAAATAAAAAGTAAAGGCAAGAGCTGTGCTGTTGGAAGTGTGGGTTGGGCACTATACCATCAAATAGTTTCTTACTAAATTAAAATCATACAAAAAAGCATATTTTTATTTTAATGTACAAATAATTGTGTGGCATGTTTTCAATATGGATACAAAGACACTTAAGATGAAATCTGAATTTAATCATAATAATAATAAAAATAGATTGATCTCAAGAACTACATACAATGTGTAGTATATTCTTGGTGTTGTGAGGAGGCGAGTGGTGCCCACTCGCAAAAACCTCAACAATCAAACGAACCTTTTTTGGTAGTTTATACCGCGCGCCATACGTACGGTCGTTTTATCTCTATCGTGTATCTAGATACTTATCGATCTGTAGATCTTTTATCGGGCTTGCTGTTTTCACTGTTCCGGCAGTCGTTCAAAGATGCTGTTTTATACAGACATTCATACATATATGTACATAAATCGACGATGACACGACGGCTACCGACGACGACGACGCGAACGGTGCTGCTAAGGGTAAAGTAGTAAGTAGTATCCTTTTGATCTATTACTTAAAGATTTTTAACCAATCGTGCCCCGTAAGCAGGAATTTCATTCGTCCGTTCCGTCACTCGGCCGCTGCCGTAGTCGCTACCATCGCTTTTATATCTGTGTTGCATAGTTGTTGTCATCGCCCCAGAAAAGTGAGTGAGGCACGCGACGCTGTACTACACCACCTGTATACACGTTAAGTAGGTGGTGGTAGATGGCGCAACAACGCACGGAACGAAGTGGAGTGTATAGTGTAAGCACTGCTGCGCTGTGATTTGGAGGTTTGCAGCTACTTTCGATTTTTATGAATGAAATCTGACCGCTGCTGGCTGCACCGCTCCATAACGTGACTCCATGCTAATGGACTGCAATCGCCAGCAATCTTGCTTGTTGTTGCGGGGATTAGATACTTTTCTGGCAGTAAAATGATAATTTTGCGGTTGGCAATTTATTCGAAGAATCTATGCGGCTGGTCGAGTCGCGTCTCGTTGATGGCGCGAGTGTGTAGGTTGATGGACACACTAGTGCTGGTGCTGGTACTACCGTGGTGCCTCAAACGTACCCTGCCCTCCTCGTCATCACCATCATTACCGTCGCGTCGGTCGCTTGTGTCGTTAACGATTGATTGAAACAGGTAAATTTTGATGGAAAATATATATTTTCAGATCAATGATGCAATCGTGTATCAAACTTCGTGGTGCTTATAAAGTTGGAAGTGCGTCGCGTCGTCGTCGTGGTCGGCCTACGTTGATTTTGGCGCCGCCGTTGACATCAAGCCATATCATCAGCACCAGCAGAGAACAGAGCAACTTTGGTGTCTCTAATGATTTTCAATCACCTTGCGGTCGTGATATTGATTTTTAATTAAAAATATGAGTTCTGAATTGAGAAAGGGTTTTTGCTAGATGATATTTTTTAAATATCTGTGGGCAGACTTGCTTAAGCCTTATTTGAGTAAGTTTTGACTTTTTCTTCTTAATTTGTATAGAATCTCAAAGAGTTATTGAGGTCGTCTTCTTGTATCGCGTTTATATGCTTCATTCTTATGAATAAGCTTGAAGAACACTTAAAAAGAAGCTTGATTAATACATCAATATGGTTAGGTTTTTGTTGTTTGCTTGTTTCTATCCTATGAGTTTTATAAATGTAGGTGGTTTATGAATATAAATTTATAATTTTTATTCATTTTGCTATGAATTTTGTTGCTTAACATTAATCTTTTGTGTCAAATGGATTTCCGCTGCAGTATAAGTCTTATTAACTGCTGTTTTAGATGGAGTCAGCTATAGATTAAATTACGATGGATATATTTTAATAGTGGTTTTATTGCAAATGCACACCACACCTACGAATGGGGAGGTTCTGATGTTTTTTTTTTTAATTTATTTATTCTTTTATGGGCAAAATTATATGAATCAATTAAACCACTCTTGCACTTTATTATAAACGGGTAATTTATGAATAAATAATGATATAATTTATATAAAAATTGGTTGAATTTTAAATTCAATTAAAGTGTATATTTACCACGTTAATGATGAGAATTATAATAAACGTTAAAAATTGATTTGGTTATAGTGCGCGGGACTGTCATGTTTGAAGTCTTGGGTTCAATCCCTGCCTGTGACACCTGAAATTTTTCCACTGGAGATTTAAAAGTCAATGCCTGAAACTGTTGGTCATTTGTTTATTGTTATAAAGGAAATTTGACGGATTACCTTCAAGCATGACTTATAAAGATGAAACAAGCTATATTCCTAGTATTTATCAAACATGTTTGCGGAATATTTCAAGAGTAGCTATGAAGTCTCTTTCTCATCAAATTCTAACATGTCATACATGTCCAGGAGGCGGCGGTCAAAGTACCTACCTCATCGAGTCAATGGAAAATTTGGTCACTAACGAATGGTAAATGGCACGAAGATTACAAAACCGCTGGTCGGACAGACTTTTTCCGGGCCTTTTGGCCGCAAAATGGTCACTTCCTACCCCGAATCGCCTTCTTTTTCTTGAAGTAAGAAAACTACTACCAATTGAAATGCTCGAAGATCCTACAATGCTATTTGTCTGCAATGAAAAACTTGGCTCAAATCTGAGGTTTGTTTTGAGAAAAAAACTTGCAAGAAAATATGTTGAAAAAACAATTTTGTCTTTATTAAATATATCCTTATTAATTATCATTAGAACCAAAAAATATAATTTTATTAGATACCTGCTGCAGTTTTAAGTACAGAAACATGATTGCATTTTAATTGGAGTTATTAGTTCGTCGGTAAGTACATATGTCATTTATTTAATTTATACAAAAAATCTAATTTCCTGAGCAAAAAATGATCAATAGATTTTGTTATGGCATTTTGTAATTTTGTTTTAAACTTTTTTTATATAATTTATTTAGGTGACAATGTTAACTTTTATCTGATACAAATTTTATATTTATTTGACTTTTTTGAGATGGTCGGACAAAGGGTTGGTCCCGGATTGTTTCTGTCCGACCAAATGATATTAAATTTACAACCAGATCTCTTCCAACTACTATTTAAATTTTCCATTGACCTGATGGTATACCCCAACACCAAAAAACGCAACCGGAAGTGACCGGAAAAAGTCTGTCCGACCAGCGGTATTTTGACAGCCGCCTCCCATACTATTAAGCTTTGAACAATTTTCCCTCATACTTGAAAATATTTCAAATCTTGACGACAATCTAAGTCCTGATGGGTTTATTTCATTTATACTCCAAAAATGTGCAAAACAACTATCATATCCGTTATTTTTCCTGTTTAATAAATCTATTAAATGCTGACCCATTCCAATCTTATGGAAATACGTCTTCTCCGAACCAACACATAAAAATGGTCCGAACTCCGAAGCACTTAATCTCTAATTATCGTCCTATAGCTTAACTGTCACTTATTCCAAAATTCTCCGATTTATAACAACCTCAAGGTGAAAAATCATAATTATCTAATGCTCATAAACAAAAATTGGTAGAAACTGATCATACAAAACTAGTAGAAAACTCCCTCCATTATAAGAATAGTACTTTATTTGATTTCTCGGACTCTCTGATGGTAGATAAATCGGTCAGTAAGCTAATAAATCAAATGCTATGAGCAGGATTTTAAACTAAAAAACAGCTGTTTCTTGTTTCCCCCTTCTCTGGAACTTAATTGTAAACGACCTATACTTACAAATCTAGAAGAGGAGGGGGTAGAGAGTTTGCATATGTGGACGATATGGCTAAGCTAACTAATTGGGAAAATCGGTGTGGATTTAATGTAAATCTTCAAAAAATCCGACTTGTCCGACTTGAATTCTCACATACCTATAGATTAAAATACTTGGGTCTTGTTTTAGTTTAATAAATTAGGTGGCGCAACAGTCCGTAGAGAACTAGGGCCCAGTGACTTACAAGTATAAACCATTCCTTTGTGCGAGTAATGTTGTCAGGGATGGAGGGGACCTACAGTTTTAAGCCGAATCCGAGCTAATTTGAGAAAACACTTTTCTTGACAAGAATTACTCTTGGAGGATTTGTGAATTCCTCGTAAGAGGCAGTACCCGTGAAAAAACTTAACTTAAAACTTAACAGCTAGGAATTGAACCCAAGACCTTTGGCATGACAGCCCAACGCTCTAGCCATCAAGCCGTGGGTACTACGCTTGTTTTAGTTTAGATAAGAAATTAAACTGAAAATCTTTTAGAGAGATTCAAAAAAGCCACATCATCCCTATTTTTTTTTGCAAAAAAAAAACCATTGGTAAATAATAGGGACTACAACCTCGTATTACACACTGGCTTAGATATACTTTTCTTAAGAAAGATCCAACAAAAACTTCAAAAAGTCCGTCCCTTCCAAGTCAATGTGTGCGCATGAATCATTTATAGCAGACTTTGTGATTTATTCCTATGCAGATGAATCTAAGACCGTTAAAGGGTCCAACAATTTTTATCTATGCCTATTCCTAAGTCCAAATCATTGTAACGTGTTTTCTATATGTGAGTCAACGTGACGTTTAGTTAACTCTGTCAACGTGTTAACTCCCAAAACATTGACAATCACACAATTACATACATACGTCAAAGAGGACCACAACTTTTTTTAGAGTATACGTTTATAGTCTTAACCTTGATTGCTACATGATAAATAACTTGACTTTAAAACATATTTTTGAGTTGATAGAAGGGCCAAAGGACAAGTGATCCTCCTCCTTAGGTACTGTTTTATTTAAGCTAATATTTCTGAATTATTTTTATAATTATTGGCTCCAAATAACAATGGTTGCTTGTTTGTCATTGTACTGCAAGTTGCTTTTTCAAGGCTTATGGTTCTGATAGCAATTATTATCAAAACATGGAATAACAAAAACAAAACAAAAACTCACCTGTATTTAACAATAATTATTGTATAAAACAATCTGTAAACTTAATTTCCATATTAGACGTTGCTATTTTGGCCTGTGATGACTCGATCGTTCCAAATACGACTCACAGAAAAGAGTCAAAGTGTGGACTAAAAATTGTTTGTCTTTGTAAGCGTCAATGTGCTCGTCAAACTCGTTGACAACATTTTTCGTTGACGACCTGACATCCTTGGAACATTACTTTGATGTCATATTGACGGAGTCTGTGACCGCAAATTTAGGAGCGTAAATTCCAATATTAGGTCATAATTTTCATCTTAGTAGAAAGGTAACAAGTTTAGTGCACAAATTTGAGTCTACATATTCGTGTCAGTGAAGCAACGGGTCGAAGTGTCTAAAATTGCTTTGCCGTTCAGGCGTCTATAGCAAACGATTCAAATCAATCAATTTCACGGCGCGGCGTTCTAAAGAATTAGGCATCGTTCAGAACCACATGATAGTGTACTTTGCGTAAGGATCTTCGTATACACACACCCAAGATCAATCTGACTCAAGAATTGAAGCTAATGTTCCTTTTAAAGTGACGTAGGTTCTCTGATTGCGCTCTGTTAAAGATGCACCAGGATGATGAAATTCATCGCAAAATAATCTTCACTGATGAAGCACGATCACGAAGCTCATTAAGGTTCGTGTTATCTCAAGAAATGGGCCAATCGATTGGTCGTCTTGTTCGTATGATTTAACGCCTCTAGTCCTTATTACGAGCTCAGAGTTAACATTGAGTGCAAAATAGAAATCAATAGAAAATTGGATCCAACGAATCGACAGCTTTGCAGCTGCCTGCTGTAGTCAAGGAGAAGGAAGTCGAATTCTATTCATAAATGTTTTAATTGTAGTCGAAGCTGATAATCAAGTTTTTGAAATATCTCAAATGGTTTCTGTTTTTTTAAAACAAAAATTGTCAAGTCCTTATGGGAAAAAAACTTCTTTTTTAAAAAATGATACCGATGGGCTAGCACTACGACTAGCCTATCAACAAAACATGTTTGGCCAAAGCTCGATACATGACGCTCAAAACAGGTTTGAATAAAAAGATCCTTAAATCATAAGTCCGTAGTTTGTGACTTATAAATGAAAAACAAAAAAGTAATTCATGAGTTAGTTGGTAGATTGAAAATTCTTAAGCCATTGACTGGCATTTAGTTATTAACGAAAGTAGTTTCCAAGCTTTTGAAAATCATTAAATAATCCTGTTAGCTAAATCATCCACTTAATAATTTTTCTACTCAGAATTTACCCACAGTACAGAGTTATAAATTCATTGTTTATAAATTATAAGTCACCAACTAGTTTGTGAATTAAAGTCAAACTTAAGCTAGAAAGTGACCTAAGGTTTAGCAACTGTGGCTCAAAGCAATTTATTTCTCTTGGTGTATTTTTTCTTCGTTAGGTTAGTTACACTTTTACACTTTATTTTGCGATTCTAAATGTTTCTGATAAATTATTATCAAAAACTCTTGGTCACTAGAGAAAAACCAAATTCCTTTTAAAAGACTTCAATTTTTATCACAGCAAATACTTTTGGAATAACCGATTGCAATCAAACAGAAGTCTTCACACTGCTCCTTTATGTCGTAAATTTTGTATATTCACGTACATACATTGTGCTAAAGGACATTACATTCAATCCAAAGCAAAAACCATTTCATTTACAATAAAACAGTAGACAAGCTTCAGAGTCAATCCTCTGGCGAACAAAAATAAAGATTGTCTTATCCTAAAACACAAAACGTTTCTTCATTTAATCGTTAACAAAAGTGCAAAGTGCGCTTCAGCCCATCATCGATTCATTCATCATTGCCTGTTGCCACCAATCGAATCGTAATTGAATTTGACGCAAACAATTTATTATCCAATCGAAGAAGATACACGCGCGTCTCCACTGCAAACGCGTGTTGAACAAAAAAAAACAAAACACAACAAGCACAAGAATCAAAAGTCCTATGAATATACTCACATTTGGCGCTGGAGGATGGACGGGTAGGCGCGGCGGGTTGGTTGAACGTGTCATCACATCGTCATCACTCTTCAGTAATGATACGACGGCGACGAGCGAGTGCTGCTTCTGCTGCGGGCATCTCGGTCTCGGCTCAGAGTTGAACATTTCCAATTTCAAAATCTAATCGGAAATGTTTGTCCGCCTCCACAGGAGTGACTTTACGACGATTTGCAGCCATCATAGGTGCGTTTCATAGGCGACTCAAAAAGGTCACAATCACCAACAAGCTATAGGGTCTCGGCTTTGGATTCAAGATTTCTTTCTTTTTTCTATTGTATCAATCGCCTTCGCCTATGAGGCCTGATAAACTTATCAAAAACGTCTTCCACATCCACTGTCCAGTCGACTATATAGTCAAGCAAAAGCAACCGTGACGTTGCGTTGTCGTTCATCGAAACCTATAAATCGTGGCTTCAAATGGCACAACCAAATGCAGAACGATATATCTGTCGTCTACTTATAAGTCTACGTCTGCCCCAAGACCTAGAATCTCATCAGTGCGCCCGCCCCCGCTCCACGCCGTCGTCACCGCGTTATAACGTCTCTTCAAGTCTGTTAAGTACGTTTTGAATTTTGTTATGAAAGCTTCGTTCAGCGAGCAATAAAATTGTTGCACAACACACTTCCTCGGATGTCTCGCTTTGCCATATGCGCAAATCTATACCATCTCTCACTCGGAATGGGCGACAGCAATGTGATCAGTGTAAGTATACTGAGCATAAGCACTCCGCAGTGTCACAGCCTAACAGCCAAACGGGTTCCTGTCAAGACCATGATGGCTTCAAATACAACGCAAAGAGGTGATGCGAGCTTGAAGAGATCACCTCCTTAGAACTAACCCAGAAACAACAACATTGAAACAAAACTACGATTTTTAAAAGAAAATTTCCATACAGCGCAGTTGACAGCTGCAACTCAGCTGGAAACGCTGTCAGTTGGCAGCAACCAGCAAGCACAGTGACAAAGATTAGTTTCTGCCACCTGGTTTAATCCACTGAGCTCAAAAATGGAGCACCACCGCGACGTAGAGGGCGGCAGCAGCGTGCAGTATGAAGAGTAGCGTTGTGTTTTTTTTTGTTGGTCCCCGGGCGGTATGCTCTCGGTTTATGAATGGCGGCGGCGGCGGCGGTGAATTCGGTGCTCGTCAAGAGCGTGTGGGCAGACTCATTCACTGCGACTGCGAGCTTTTCATAGGTGAAAAACGATCGATGGGATGTGAAATTCTGTGTGTCTCTCGGTGCAGCTGATACAAATGGCTTCTGCTGTCCAAGCCAGCGAAAACGAGCTCGAAGCCTTGTCCTGTCTTAAAAAAAAAACTAACTATAGCATATATAGACAAATCAACATTGTATATAGGTTGAGGTACCTTTCAATGTGGGGGTGTGTGTAAGCATGCAATTTTTTCTGCTTAATTTGCACGCACAGCGGTAATGGCGGCATTTGTTCAGAAATCGAAAATCACTTTGACGTGTGACTGAACAGCAGCAACAGTTCAGTGTCGGCGGAGGTGGTTCTGGTTTTTGTTGGACTTATTTTTTAGCAACTTCTGGTGGGCAGTAGGAATATAATGCGAAGTGTGACCAGAAGGCAGACAAAATGCTAACGCTAAGGTGGGTGAGATTAACATTTTGAGGTTTTGTGCAGTGATGGAATGGATCCGGGAGAACACGTTGTCGAATGAAAAGTATGATCTTTTTTATTTCTAGTCTAAATTATGCCAGAACGGGACTTTATGTCCATGTTATACGAGTATTGTAGCCGTTTTTTCGAATAAGATAGAGCGGATTGGTAATCGATTATAACTGCTAATTGATTGCTAGAGAACGGGCGAACCTTGTTGGGGGTATATTTTCTTTGTTTGTAAGTATTTGGAGGAATTTTGAAATGGTGTCAAGAACTAGGCTGTTTATCGTGCTTAAATTTTTTAATTACATTTTCATATTTTAGGAAACCAGAAAACACAAACTTTCACATTGTGTTTTTGGTTTTATTCTCAACTTAAGACTTCCAAAGACCTCCAAGCATTTTGACACTATGATGAAACTTAAGTTAAGTAACAAAATTTTAAGTCCAAAATAAGTTCAATGTCTTCCCATAAACTAACTTTCTTAAGCGATCTACTTTTCCTGAGTTTGAATCTTGCCTTATAATTGTTTAGGTTTTTAAAATATGCTTCTGTAAAATTGTTTTTTAAAAAAAGAAGAAAAAAATGTGCTCTCAAGGCTAAGTTAAATCACAAGATATATCTTAACAATAAATTACTTCCTTAATGAATTCAGTACAAAGTATCTAGCTTGGTGTCCGAAAATTGTCATCAGTTACGAGATTACTTATGAGTCCTACTTAGGTACATGAAGTTTTGAGAAATCTATCTTATGATTTTATGCTTTTGGAAAATAAGTTTCAAAGTTAATTGTCACGTTAACAGCGATTTTATCTATCTGCCAAAACGTATTATTTTTGTTCAGTTTTCAAAAACTTGATGCGATAGCCTCGTTTGGACATTTCTATTAAACCAGTTTTGTCTTTTTCTCTCAAAAATAGTTCAGCGTTTTAATGTGGGATAGGTGAAGACCAACAAGAACAACTAATACGGGTTTTTCGAAAATTGTATGTTATGCTAAAAATGTTATGGACCATAGGAATTTCATTTAAATAGCCCCAACAAGTCTTGTTTTCTTTTCAACTTTGAACTGGTGTTATGTCAAAAAAAGTCATAGAGAGATTTTGAGGTCGGGGTCGAACTAAGACCGTAAAAATTCTTCGAAAATTAACAATTCAATAGATAGTTATAAGATCTTTTCCAATCTAAGGCTCTTCTTCATACATTCTACATTCTTCGACGTTTCAAGGTCCCTAAAATCTTATTAAGATTTTTAGAGAGATATCGGTAGGTGCGTGTGTACAAATATCTCATGAACCAATAAAGTCGTATTCTTCAATAGCAGGCAAAACAAAGTCGGTTATCATATGACCATAACGCTCTGAATTGACGGTGACAGTCGTTTCATCGTCGTTTTCGAAGAAGTAAGGTCCAATGATACCTCCGGACCAAAGAGCGCACCAAACAGTGACTTTTAGTGGATGTAATGGCCTCTCTTCAATTACTTGAGGATTCTCAGAACCCCAAATACGAACATTTTGTTCATTAACATACCCACCGAGTGAGAAATGTGCTTAGTCGCTGAAGAAAATTTTGTTCGAAAAATCGGCATCCATCGCCTGCGCCTGTTGTTCAAGCACACATTCGACGTATCTACGACGTTGTGAATGGTCAGCTGGCTTCAGTTGTTGTATGAGCTGGACTTTATATGGATGGAGGTTTAGATCCAAATGCAAACAACGCCATAATGTGCGGTAAGACAGTCCTTATTTGTGAGAACGACTAGGAATCGACACATTCGACACACAGGTATGTATTACAATATCTGTAACCAATCCAGTCTTTTCAATTTTTTTCACAATTTCGCGAATTGCTTGCGTAGTTGGACGGTTATGTAAACCATAATCTCCTCTTAAAGCACGGTGGCTGTGGCAGAATCACCGTTTTTGTAGTAGGTTCAAACAATTTGTATGAGTTGTGCGATAGTTAAGCCTTTGTATATATAATCTATTCCACTCTATATACAAAGGTTAAGCGATCTATTTTTAGTTGAAAATCTGTTGTTCCGACTATTTAGATCTCAACAATAATTAAATTACTATACCTAAGCATGATTTCTTAATGAAGTTTTATATTACCTCTAATTGAATAAGTTACGTGACGTAACAGCTTGTAGAGAACCAGGGAACCAGGAACCTGCAACTCTCAACCATTCCTGTGTGCGAGTAATTTCAGAAATGGAGGGGACCCACAGTTTTCATTTAATCGGCTAATTTACACGAAAGCAAAAATTATTCTTGGAGGATTTGTCAATTTTTCTCAAGCGACCGTGAAAATCTTTTACGTAGCATAGACAGGGATTTAACCCAAGACCTCTGGCATAACAGTCCTACACACTAGCCATCACGCCACGGATATTACCTTACCTAAGCAAGTAAAAGAGTTATTAGAAAAGTGAATAATAATACCAAGTGCGAATCACTATCTGCTTTTCCGTGAGCTTTGATCCATAAAAAGGATAACAGAAAAAGATTTACACAAAATATAAGTCTGTCATACATTGCTGGTATCATAAGGTCTGACGTCTGTGTATTTTGATAACGCGCGTTTAGTCAAAATAATAGCTTTTGTAAGTGCAAGTGTCCCTGTATTAAATGGAATTTATTGATTTTCTCTGACGAAAGTGTCGAACACCTTCACGATCATGACTTAGACGATGTGTGGTTCCAAAAATAGGGGACAACAAGCAGTACAAAAATACCTTTCTTGGCTTTATTGAATGTGAATGTGAAGTAAGCTGTTCTCTTAGTTTCATGTTTTAGCAAAGGTCAATTCTCATCCAAGATCGTTTGCTTAAGCGAATAATCCCCGAGCGCATGACGGAGGACGGAGGATTGGTAACGCTTTTACACTTAAAGTCAAGAGCAAAACCAAAAAATTAACCAGAGATGTCTACTACAAGTAAAATAATACTAAAAGTATCCCCGATATTTAATAAGAGAAAAGTTTCTGTTTTCTGGCACAATTTTGCCTAAAAGTTAAATCTTTTTCTTTCTAGACCAAATCTAAGTATTATAAATATTAGAATTACGCATTTTACCATCTCTCTCTCACTCTCTACCAATTTGGCCTATTACAAGTGCCCAACCCTCAAGCAATATAAATTACAAATCTCATAAACTCACATAACAAACAAGCTTCATTCATAAACACAAAGACAATTATTAAGTTAAGTCCCCACTCTTCATTTGTTACCTTCAAAACGACAGGAAGTTGCTGTTCTGCACAATTTTTATTTGTATCTTTTCTTGAGGCAACAACGAACATATATCGCTTTTAATCGTGTGGGCCGGGTTGGATGCACAAATATGGCAAAAAGGTGAGAAAAGTCACGGCACCTCATAGCCAAAGTATAGGTATATAAAGATTGAAGTAGGTAGGTTAGGTTTTATATTTTTGGAGTGGGTGGTTAAATAATATGTATACGTATACATCTACAAGACCGGTTGCAAGGCATCAGTTGAAAAAAAAAATACTATAAACTTTTGAACAAAAATCTATGAATGAAATCGAGTTAAAATGCGCCAAAAATTCATTCAGCTAGCAGCTGGTCAGAAAGCTCGAGAACCGAAGCACACATTCTCTAAAGGTCACATCACAATAAAAATGACAATCGGTGGCGCATGGCGGCGCGGTGCGGCTTGCTGTGGCGCACTTGATTTAAATTCGATTCAAAAACTCCACATTACGTGCTTCGATTTAGTGGATCTGATTTGAATCGGCATTAATCTTTATAGTGTTGGCGTTTTTGATTTCTAAATCGTTTTGACAATGAACATTCAAACGCATCCGATACAATGTGTGTAGGTTGCGTAAAATAGCAATAAAATAAAAACCCAATACACTGTGCCAACTGTGATGCAATATGTCTTTGTAAAAAATAGATACTCTTGAGGTTAATGCAGCTTGAAGACACAAGTTGGACTTTTTTTTTTGTCAATCATTGCTGAATCTATGAATGAAACTGTCATCGACAAAAACGCATTATGTTGTGAGTCTTGAATCGGAGTCGATGTCAGTAGTTTTTTTTTCGGAAAAGTCTTCACTTTCATTCATGAATAAAGTGATTTATCTTTGCAACATGTATGAATGAATGAATGGGTTATAAGATGGAAATATAGTGAGACGACTGTTTCAGCATATTGGCTTGACAATATGCAGATTGTGATCGAATATGGAAATCAGTTTGGTTCAAGGCACTCAAGTCTTAACTGCTTGAGTGTTTTTTCTGTCTTTGTTGCATTTGGTGTTAGTGGCTTAGAAATACATACAGGTCCGGATACTGAAATGTTCGGCTTCGGTTACGGGTACCATTTCTGATATCGTCCAAGCATCATTTCACCCTATGAACTTTGTATTCAGATAATTTCTATGAATGGAAAGGTTTATTTTCTATGGACTTTAGAATTTCTCAGGTGATTAAAAAAGTTGTTAATTTCGTACTCCGAAGAAAGATATTTACGACACTTATAAAGAATATTTTTTAGACGTGTGGTTTCCAATCTGGAAAAACCTTTTTTGTATTTTGCCTTTTTAACAGCTTTCACTCCTTGAAATGCAGTTTTATTTCCACTAAGTTTGTTTCAATAGTCGTTTTACAGGGTTTGCAACGGTTATGGTTGTAGCACCATTTCATTTTCATGAAATTTTTCATGATCAATTTGCACATTTAACTAACTTCACGACATCTGAAACTATTGTGTCCTTATCTTTCAATTGGCTCCAAAGGAAGGAATCGAATGGTCTCGGTGGCCAATTGTATGATCACCTCTTCCAGATATCCCATCATCATGAATTTTTTCTAGCAAAATTGCGATGGTTTTGTTGCTTGTGTTGATGTCTTGTGAAAAACAAACCTCGTCTACATCAATATCTTAAAATTGTGGCCATAAAGAATTCTTTATCTTAATTATATAAGTAAATTCCAATCACATTGGCAGCTCAAAACCACACAGTTATTTGAGAATGACAAGAATTACTCTTGGTGGATTTGTCGATTCCCCTTAAGAGGCAGTTCCCGTGAAAAAAAAAACTTTAGATGGCACAGGCAGTTAGAACGCTGGACCTTTCAAAGTTTTCGTCGGTCAGATAAAACGCCCTGAAAATCCGACCAACAATTTGATTTGAGCTTGAGTCATGGACTCGCAATGTTACTTCAAACGTTTTCTATCACGAAATTAAAAATTCTGGTGATTTGAGCCCCGTAAGTTAGAGTAAGAAGATTCGGCTGTTGGATGCAAGCCAAGACAGCGTTGTGAACACTGCCGCATGAACACCCCAAACTTTGCCATCTGGGAAAGTGCGCAACGTTGAACCACACAGGATAGCTATAAACGACCATGGGCCATATGAGAACCAAGTAGCATTTAATATGGATTCAATCCAACTGCTGTACCGACGTTTTGACAGACCGAAGGCTCCTTTGGTCTTGTTAGTCAAGCATTTAGGATTTTTTTTTAAATTCAGATACTTTTCCAACCAGATACCGAGGTACTTGACAACGCTTTTGTTTGTTAATCGTTACCCGTCAAGATCAACAATGATCATCTTGCGTCAATTCTTGCACGTATGTATCTCTCGTAGCCCCAGCCAATTTTTTCCGCAACAAAATTGTCTCTAACTTCACAACGCTTATTTTCAGTTTCCAGTCGCCACAACATCGCTGAATGTTTTCGAAATCATGCTGTAGGAGAATTCTAATAACCTTTCCGGCCGTTCTGTACGCAACTAGATCGTCAGCGAACGCCATTGGCTTATTTAGACTATTTATCAGATCGCTGATGTTAGTGCTGAAGAGAATCGGCGAATTTGCTGCTCCTGATTAAAGTGGTAGAAGTTCCATTTCCACTCTTTCCACCGTTGAGCTTACCTTAAAATCAGAGTCATATTAATGATCTTCTCGAAAAAAAAAAACCGAAGATTGGATTATTCAGAGCATTATTGAAGCGTGGTATAAATGTTAATTTCCCCCATCGTTTAATGTCTTAGGACAACGTTTGATGTACGAGTACCATTGACACCTGCTTTGGCTATTTGTTTTTTATTGAATTGAAGATGAGCTGGAGCTCGACCTTCGTTTTTTACAAAAAACTTGGTCCCGTTTGCTCGACGACTATGGTACTTGCCAAAAAATCGTCACTGCACCTCATGAAACCAAGGTTCCCAGATCGGCATTGTGTCATTTTATTTCGAAGGTAAAAGTGATTAGGTAAGACTTTGATTCCAGGTCGTGGTTGGGGTAAATTCTAACATTAACCTTATACACTTGCTGGATAGCAGCTCCCTCGGATCTTCAATAACATAAAAGTCATTGTCAAAGATGGTTTCCTCTAGATCTATTTGCACTGTCATAAGAACGTCTCTGTTGTCATCTGTCCTCTGGAGTTTCAGACACGGAAGGTCATTGTCATTCTTTTTCCTAAATATCTTGTTAGTTTTGGGAAACATACTCGGGTCACTGCAATTAACTGACCGAATCTTGTTATCCCAGTACTTGTTAATTGATGACAAGTAATTATTTCCAATCAACTAAATGATATTTTATTACTGACGACTTCAGTGTCCTTATCTCCAGGTCCAGGTTTGTGTCTGTGAATTGTCTGCTTACAAGTTTTTGAGTCTTGTCAGTAAGCCACTCTTGTGTCTATGTAATGCGTCAATAGTTGCGATTCTATAGAGGTCCATTAGTCATACGCTCTAACCACCACGCCCCAGGTACTTGTGTAATGTCATTTGTGGGATGTCTAATTCCAATGAAAGTTTTCATCAAAACTACTAAAGATCAAATTTGTTCACCATTTTCACTACTACCGCTGAAAACGTTTGTCACAAACGACGCAAAAGTGCTTTAGTTTTGCTGGTAACTGCAAAATATTCACTATTATTGTGGTGAGTTTAAACAATTTCAACGCATTATTAAATTATATTTCCTTGAATGTTAAAAAATTACAGTTTCAAAAGTGACATCTGTCAAAATAGCGTGCTGTTCAAAAAGAAACCTACGAGTATTATTGAAAAACTCTACATTAACTCTTTTGTGCCAACACAACAAAATGTTGCAAATTAAAAATAAGTAATTTATATTTTTGTTTGGGTACATATTTGGTTTGGGCTATGTTCGTAAAAATATTATTTTCTATTAAAAATCCAAGCGTTCTAAGAAAAATGGTTTTGTTAAAGTATTCCTTTTAAGGTCTTCATCGTTTAATCGTTTAAAATAAGTTTCGGTAAAAGCTTCAGTCACTTAATCTTTCAATTTGCCCCATCACCGACTTCATGTGATTCATTCTTTTTCTATAAATCCACAAATATCAGAAGCAAACTTATAGAATTTGCCATAAATAGATAAATTTCGTTGAAATTCAAGTAATATTAGGTATATGAACTCTTATTTTCGTGATTCTTGAACTTATACTTTAAAGGTTTTGGTATATGTAAATCTTCCCACGCACAATTACCATGCTGAGATCAAGAAGATTATAAGAAGGTAGTTTTATATATATTTTGTAATTGTCAGATAACATGAGGTTTTGCATTATAGAAAAACAATAATTAGTCTCAATATACATTCCCCCTTAAAGATAGTTTATCTATTTGTCGGTAATTCTTACTTCGATTTTTCAAGTTATATACAGTTCGAAAAATCATTAATAAGAATTAACATCAAACATATTCTATCAAAAAAAATGTACATACCTACATATATGTATGCATATGATAGAAATATTTGAACCTGAGAAAAAGGACGTGTTGTAGGACACTACGTGCGCTCTTCATAGATAATCCTTGCACTCACTGTGGTTAAGGAAAAAAGAAAACGATGATTAATGGTTTATCATAACCTTAACAGTAAACTACACAAATACTCATAACAACATTCGAGAAAACAAAAAGGCGGTATCCTGTGAGAACATTTTTACTTTTTGTTAAATAGGTTTAGTTCAATCATAAGGCGATAGCATGCAAAATGCCTGCAACAAAAGGATATTATAATAGGACACTAAAATAAAAGATTCCGATAGAAGTTCTAGTGATGCTACCTCACTGCTCGCTTGTAGGTAGGTTCTAGATATGTAGGTAACTAAATTTTTAAAATTGTGGTTGGTTATTTTCAACATCAATCAAAATTTGTACCGCAGTATCAGTAAACCTTTTTTTCATAACTTAGCAGTATTCTATTGGCACAAGCTGTGCAAAAATTGTGTGACGAAATGTCAGAATTTAGCTGAGGAGAAGAATGTTACGTAAAAACGATTTGGTATTTGAACATGATTTTAGCTAATGTCATTATTATTGCTGTACAAATAAAAATAAAAGGTTTAACACTGGTCCACCAGGTTTTGTTCCTGGCAATCAAATTGCACTTTTGAGTTATTACATTATGTATAAGACTTTTTTTGGCTATCTAAATTTATGAAATAATTTAAAATTACAATTCGTAATGGTTTTCAAAGCTATAATCTCTTTCTTCAATATTTAGTTTAAATATTTATAGTATTTTTGTAAAGTTTTGAAAAATATTTGTTGTTAGATTTAGCCTAAAACAACAGAAGTTCGGATTCGGATTGGAAGAAATTTTTGTTCCTGTTATAAATCCATCGTCTAAGAATTTCTATTATACTTCGTGTCACATGGATAGGGTAGGGACAAGCTTTTTCGTTTTTTATTTACCGAGCCAATATTTCTTAAACCCTTAGGGGTCATGACCCCCCTTGGGAGATAATTTGTTTGTTTTTTCGTAGGAATTCCCTTCAATTCAAAACTAATCGTATTGCGTTAATGGATAACCTCCATTATATTTTGAATTATTTATATATTATATATTATATATACTATTTATATATATATATTATTTATAAAATACATTTGTATTTTACTTCCTTAAACTTTGTTCCGAAAAGTACTACTTTTAATTGAAGTCTGGACGAAGAACATACAAGAAAAACATGTTTTGGTATTGCTCCAGAAGGGTACCCCTTATAAAACCTTTATTTTGTTTTTAAGTTTTCTAAACAACGATTTCAAGAATCTTCTCTTTCTGTGCAAGCTCTTGTCAATGATTAAATTGATGATAGAAAATGTCATTTTTTTTATTTTTATATCTCAGAAAGGGGTCAACATTTTTTAAGGAAATTTAAATGTAAAATGTATATTTATAAGCACTTTATTTAGTGCTTACCAAAAATATTTTAAAGACAAAATTTAAAATTTAAAATGATTTTCGAAAAAAAAAATAAGTTACATTTTCAAATCTTAAAATATAGGAAATATTTCTAAACAGACTTTTTGGAAGACATTAACAAGTTCTAGCAAACCAGTCGTGCATTTTATTTATTTCAAAATTGTTTTTCTGTTGAATACAAAAGATCTTAAAAAAATTAAATAAATCTACTTTTGAAGTGAATTTGTTTTGGATGCTCTAGAACTGAGATTTAAACACGAATTTCAATAATATAAATGTCCCAAAAAACAGCAAAAGCGACACTTTTGATAAACTACTCGTAATGGCTAATTGAAAAACATAATGAATAATAAAACATAATAATAAAATAAATAATAAAAGCTTTAAATCTCTTGAGATTTGAAGTGAAAATAAATTCTGAAACGTTTAATTTGTGAGTGCCACACAAGACACAAACGTTTCTTCCCAATTATTCTTAATTTGTTTTAATTTAATTTCTTAGATAAATTAAGTACTTAAATGCACCTATTTCCTTAACCCTAGTTTACGTATTGGGGTTCGAGCGAACCCCGACGCAAATTTGAATGCTTATAACTTTTTTCTTAATCATATTATTGACCAAGGATAAAAAATCAGTGAACAAATTTAATTTTTCTTTACGTTTTTGATCGTTTTTTAATCAAAGCGATAAAAGATAATTTTCTGCAATTTTTTTCTAAAAAAAAGCCACAAACCAAACTTGGGGTTCGTGTTAACCCCTTGATGGGATCCCATAGTGTACGTACACGACGCGACGGTGACCATCTCTTAATGCTCCAATGTACAACAAAACCCTAAAATATGCCTGCAGTTCGTTCATTGTCAAAGGCTTCCAGATGCGTTGTGATTGTCGATTCGCATTCATTTTGGTATATACATATACATTACTGGCCTTCTCGTTTGTGCGTTTTATGATCTAATATTTAATTTTATGGTTGAAAATTCGATTTCAAATTAGCAACAGGGCCAACATTTCCACCAGGTCTGAAAACATTACTACCTTGAATACGACACAATACAATTTTCGACCACTGACTTTCGTCAAATGGGGCATTTTGCACATAATCTGGGTCATGCTGTGCGTCATCACCACCAACATAAAATGGATCAGTCTCCTCCTCTTAATTAGATTCCATGTCTAACATTGCTCTCAATGATATTGCTCTTTCTTCTTCATCAAATCTATTATATGTTCCCAATAATCTATCTAAATTAGACACTGGAATATAAAATCAATATAAAGGCTTACAAATTTTTGTAATAAAACTTAGAATAGTTATAATTTTAGAACTCACTTTTTGGTAACTAAAAATTTTGTTCTCACTATTTTCACCAAATTCTTTTATATTTTTGAAACAAGACACGTGTTTTGTTATAACAAGACACCACAACTGTCAACTTAATCAATAACAAATAGAGGCAATGCATCATCTTGTAAATAATAAACAATTAGATGTGCATACAAATTTTGGGGTTCGCGCGAACCCCAAGTTTAGTTATAGCATTATTTTTCGTGCCGTAAACTAGGGTTAAATTCAAGAACCAAACATTTTTAAGTTTTGTTGACTCCTTTAAGATCAAAATACGAGTAAGCAGACTGAAAGCGATAGTAGTAAGTAATAACAGACTCCCGAAAATAGAGTTCGAAAAAACTACGTTAAAAAAAGCCCGACATTTCTTCATATCAGATCCTCTCTCATTTTCTGGATTTTTGAATTTTTGTAGCGTTATTCGCATTAATAGAAATGGAAACAAGAAAAGTATATTTTATTTTTAGAAAAAAATGTCTGAATGAAATGCACCAAAAAACCTCTAAACTATTGTGTTTTAGCTCATAAACATGGCATATTTAGAAAATTGTTGGAATCTTGGAATGCTTTCATATGTAGGGAGTCATTCAAATTAAATAGTTAGACCATACCTCCCTGGACAACTGTGTTCTAAAATAATTTGATAACTAAAGTTGTCAATATATCAATTGAAATATTTAAATGTGTATGTAAGGTTAATATACACATTATGTTATTTAAATTTTGTTAGCCTTCTTTACAAAACATTAAAGGACATTTTAAGCGTTGAGTAAAATCTCATCTAAGTGTGTGATACCCCCCTCCACCCCCGGATAAAAGTATGGATCCGCCCTTGATGAGGTAGGTTTTAAGTTTATATTTTTGGATTAAGTTGATAAATACAAGTTTTATGACGGTTTTTCCAAAGAAGGTAATTAAAAGTACCTGTTTTTTGTGTCACAAGGATAGATCTAAATTTACCTATAAGCGTATTTTAAATCAGATAAAAGGATACTCTCAGCCCTATTATGGTTATCAAATATCAACACGATATTTGATAATAGTTGATAATTATCAACAAAATTAATGAATCGGTATTATGGTGATCAATTATCAATATTTTTGATAAATAGTAAATTAAAAGAGCTATTGTGAATAGCTTTATTGATAAACTCGGTATTACGGCTATCAAACATATTGATACCCATCAAATATTCTATCAGCTACAAAATCTTCGTTGACAAATGTATCAAATATTCGTAAATGGCAAAGAATTGTAATTTAAATACGACTTATAAAAGTTTTTTTTTGTAATTTTTATTGCATATACAAATTGAAGAACGAAGCCTTCACTAGAATTGTTGTTTGAAGGCAATTGTACTGAGGAACGAAGGTTTATCGTGCAAGCCTTTCTATTTGTTTTCTGTTGCTAACTATTCTACTCCTAAATAAACAAAATATTATTAAGAAAAAAGAGAAATTTATTTAATGAAAACAACTTACATTATTCCGCCGAAATTATTTATAGACCAAAACGCATGAACTCAACACAAATGACAAACGTCAATCACCAAACAAAACCTATTCACAATCGTATATTGATTTGTATTCACAATGGGTGAAAAATTATCATTTGATACTCATAATACCAAATTATCAATAAATTGATAGAAGTTATCAGTTATCAAATAATTGATAGATGATAGCCATAATAGGGCTGTCTGATTGTTTGGGAGCTTAGTGCGAGTATTAATTAAATAGAATCAAGAAGTACGGGTAGAGGTAAGGGTCTAACCAAGGAGGAAATAAGCCAAACTCGAGCTTAACGGGATCACGGCAAAACCATCCGTTTTATAGCCAGGAAAATTTAGAAGAAGTTCAAATGTTGTATACAACTACCTCAAGGATCCAGAGAGGTATGGACAAAACTAAAAAGGCAGAGTCAAAAAAGCCACATCATTTCAGGAAAAGCAGGCGATAGTGATAGCTGCTTCAAACTCAAGCTTTCCATTAGTAAATTCAAGGCATAAGCTGGGGTAAATGCTAGTAGATCGACTGTTGCTCGGTGATGCAGAAGGCAGACCATATACGATGACAGAAACATAATCTTGTCGACCAGTGTAAAAAATAAAACTTTCTTAATTTTTGTTTGAATGTTTTCGAGACGCAATGGAACTTCAAGATGGTGTACAAATGTACATTTGTAAAATCAATTTTAAATTATATTTTTGTTTCGCACATCAAGCAAACCAGGCATGAATTGATGTCCAAAATGCATTAAAAAAAAAGTTAAAGCAGTCTGCCAGGTGATATAATTACATCTTAAAACGTAATTCAAGGGAAAATAGACAAATTACCAAGGTTCTGAGGTTAAGAAAGCTTATTTGAATAGAGAATAGAATCAAAGGACATGCTTTTCAAAAATGGCGGGAGAAGATAATTTTTGGTCCTACAATGATGTAATAACAGAAGTGGTAAATGAATATAACTATTTTGGCGTTTGCTTCATCGAAAACTAGAGCATTGGAAAACATCTCTCTGTGAAATTTAAAAAGGCGAAAAGTGCTTTAAATGCCATAATATGGCATATTATGGAAGAAATAATAACAAAGAAATTGGTTATATCTGCAAATTTCATATATTCGAAGCAGTGGCGAAAACGGTTTTCTTTTACCAAGCCATGGCCTATGGGGTTGTCGAAAATACTGCAAAGACGAAAAGCTTCCTAGATTCTACATACAACGAATTTTCTACCTACCATTGAGCACAATAAATTATAAAATCTAGTTGGAAACGGGTTTATCGCCTTAGGGCGCCAGTTATAGCTATCATTGAAATCGATCCGGAAAAATGTTTGAATCGATATTTGACGGTGTTTCCCTTTAATTAGAAATGAAAATTATATACTGATCGATCGGAAATCACACAAAGAATTTTTTTGAGGAAAAAAAGTGTAATTGCACATTTATTTATCTCTAAAAATGTATTTTTCTATTTTCCGGACGGAAATTCATTTTCCTGAACAGCTGATACTTTTATATTCAAAAGTGAAACGAACCGTTCCACTGATTTGTGATCCAATTTCACACAATTCCAATGACAGATTTCTGTCAGTAAAAGTTTTTCGGTGGCTTTCAATCAGGAAATTTTTTTCAATGACAGACATTTTTAATGATAGCTATTAACGACCTGCCAAACAAATTCCAATGTTTGTTTTCAATGATGAAAACCAAGGATAGCTATAACTGGCGCCTAATTCCTCAAAACATTAAAATTGCAGGCAGATTATATGCTTATGTGATTTGAATATTAACTATATAGGACCCTGTTTCTTGAAAACCAATCTTATATTGCTCATCTGGATGAGGCATCAAGAAATCAGTATACCTATGGAGCAAGACAAAAGTTCACTTCACCGTATGGTCTATAGTAGGTTGCATTACGACTGCGTGGACTGTGTAAGAAATTTCGTGCATGTTCTGGCTAAGAGGAGAGTTTTTTCATTTGAACTTTGCAACATGTATGGGCGTTAAGACGTTTTTCACTTTGTCGGACGATTCCCGATACTAAGAGAAACAAGAAGACATGCGCGTAACAGGGATCCTTTTTCAAATAATGAAGTTTAAGAACTCTTGCTGGAAATCGATGTATTAAATTTATTTACTTATTGTAAGTTAGAACTCAGATATCATAGCAAAATATTGAATACAACTGAAAGATAGACATATGTATGTACATAATACATATGTGGTCGTGGACTTGCTTTTAAAACTATAAAAAGGGAACAATTCTGTCATACATTCTTTAAGCAAAACTTTAACAGGTTCCGCAGTAAGATTAGGCGAAGGGGAAAAAATCCCTGATTTTTAAACTTTCCTTATTGGCGCTCCGCTCGGATAAGTCATAGCGTGATATTATATAGCCCAGTAGTTCCTAAGGAAATAACCTCTTTAGCTTTATAATATGTGTATAGATTTGTCAATCAGACAGAAGGCAATGTTATTTAATTTAGAATGTTTATACCAATTTAGAATGTGTTTTTGAAGCTATTATAATATATTATGAAATAAAAGTGTAAACATGAACAAAATAAAACGAACTCCTTTATAAAAATTTTGATTAAAATTATCAAAGCGAAAAATCAAATCGATGGTGTTATCTTCCCACAAAACTAACACAATATTGTAAATTTCAAAATCACTGTCGATGTTTTTGATACAATTGACTTATAAACTACAAATCAAAAAAATAGTTAGACCTGTTATTTTAAGAAAATATCGAATAATGTGAAAAATATAAAATAATCTAAGAAAATAATCACGGCTATTTATTCGCTTTGTTAATTTTAAGCTCCAATTATATTAAAATAAAACGACAAAAACGAAACAAAAATCTAATTTGAAATATTAATTGACGTGCAATGTGGTGACAAAAAACTTAAATACCTATTTCCACACCCCATCGCTTTATATTATTATTATACTTAAGTTTCGAAACGTAGCACCAATATTTATTTTTATAATTATTGTTCGAATGGAAAGTATTTCAAAATCGTTAAAAATACTTTCGACTTTTAGACGCCGCCACGCTCCGCTTCTGCGATGATGACGACGGCTTCCATATCCATTCCCCTTGCTTGAGTTTTCTTCCAGACAAAACAAAATACTGAAAATTTTTCCGACAACCATCCGAAACTGTGTCAACCGAGACAATTTTTGATTTTTTTATTATTATTATTTTTGTAAAAGAATTTTTCAAAAACAAATCAGTTGTTATTAAAAAGATGCATTATTTTATTTTAGGTGCTTAATAGAATCAGAAGGATGTTGTAAAAATATACGATATCTACAAATAAATATTTTAGGTTACTTTGAAGTGGTTGTCCGCTAGGAATAGGTCACACTTAGGTTAGTTGTTGGATCTGTTTTTATTTTTGTATACCACAAGCATGAGGCCCTCTTCTGAGCTTCAATGACACCTGGAGTTGTGGAGATACTTACGAAACGTGTAAAACTAAATACGTTAGTTTGTTTAGATCGTTTTAAAAAAAATTCTCCTAGGTACAGGGTCTTACGTTTTTGAACTAGAGCACGAAATGTACAGAGGAGCTGTAGAACTGTTCCTTCCTCTTCCTCGTCCATACGGCTTCTTATTCAAAAGTCATTTGAGAATACGTCTAGCCCCGTGGCGTTCTTTACTAAAAGGCAGTGTCCAGTCCAGTCTGCTTAGAGATATCAATCACCTTGAGCGCTTAAAATTTCAGATAGCGCAGCCTAATGTTGGGTTTCTTTAAAGAGTCTTGTTTTAGCAAAAGCTTACACGTAGCGTTGGTATCGCAGCATTAGCTAAACGTGATGGAATTAATAGAACTGTATTATATTTGGCAATTTCCTGTAATGTCTCAGAAAAGGAGAATGTTTAACTGTTGTGCCAGCTCTATTAGAGATGATCGGCAGTTATGGACTGTTATAAAATTTTTAGAGATAGAGTCCAAGGAGTCTGAGAAAATCCGGATATCAGATGTTGATATCACGTTTTTGTAAAGCATCGCGTTTTCTTTAAGACAATACAGTGATAAGTAAGGCGGAATGGGAGACTAAATTTTAGTCTTTCAAAATACACTCCTCCACCAACTCCCTAATTAGTTCTTGAGCCATCGGTATCGAAGTGGAATAAAAGATCTGAAAGGTATAGATATTTGGAGGTTTCAGATAGTATCGGGTGATTTTTTTGAGGTTAGGATTTTCATGCATTAGTATTTGACAGATCACGCGGGATTTCAGACATGGTGTCAAAGAGAAAGATGCTCAGTATGCTTTGACATTTCATCATGAATAGACTTACTAACGAGCAACGCTTGCAAATCATTGAATTTTATTACCAAAATCAGTGTTCGGTTCGAAATGTGTTTTGCGCTTTACGTCCGATTTATGGTCTACATAATCGACCAAGTGAGCAAACAATTAATGCGATTGTGACCAAGTTTCGCACTCAGTTTACTTTATTGGACATTAAACCAACCACACGAATGCGTACAGAAGAGAATATTGCGTCTGTTTCTGAGAGTGTTGCTGAAGACCGTGAAATGTCGATTCGTCGCCGTTCGCAGCAATTGGGTTTGTGTTATTCGACCACATGGAAGATTTTACGCAAAGATCTTGGTGTAAAACCGTATAAAATACAGCTCGTGCAAGAACTGAAGCCGAACGATCTGCCACAACGTCGAATTTTCAGTGAATGGGCCCTAGAAAAGTTGGCAGAAAATCCGCTTTTTTATCGACAAATTTTGTTCAGCGATGAGGCTCATTTCTGGTTGAATGGCTACGTAAATAAGCAAAATTGCCGCATTTGGAGTGAAGAGCAACCAGAAGCCGTTCAAGAACTGCCCATGCATCCCGAAAAATGCACTGTTTGGTGTGGTTTGTACGCTGGTGGAATCATTGGACCGTATTTTTTCAAAGATGCTGTTGGACGCAACGTTACGGTGAATGGCGATCGCTATCGTTCAATGCTAACAAACTTTTTGTTGCCAAAAATGGAAGAACTGAACTTGGTTGACATGTGGTTTCAACAAGATGGCGCTACATGCCACACAGCTCGTGATTCTATGGCCATTTTGAGGGAAAACTTCGGAGAACAATTCATCTCAAGGAATGGACCGGTAAGTTGGCCACCAAGATCATGCGATTTGACGCCTTTAGACTATTTTTTGTGGGGCTACGTCAAGTCTAAAGTCTACACAAATAAGCCAGCAACTATTCCAGCTTTGGAAGACAACATTTCCGAAGAAATTCGGGCTATTCCGGCCGAAATGCTTGAAAAAGTTACCCAAAATTGGACTTTCCGAATGGACCACCTAAGACGCAGCCGCGGTCAACATTTAAATGAAATTATCTTCAAAAAGTAAATGTCATGGACCAATCTAACGTTTCAAATAAAGAATCGATGAGATTTTGCAAATTTTATGCGTTTTTTTTTTAAAAAAAGTTCTCAAGCTCTTAAAAAATCACCCGATATATAGTGTCCAATGCCACAGATGAAAAAGTACTTAGCGATCCACTTATCCATAGGCAAGCCGCACATTGGACTTTGCTTAGTCTGTCGCGCTTTACACTTTTGTTTAATGCAGTCTACCATACTGTCACACCGTACAGGAGAATAGGTCTTATTACCGATTTATATAACCGCTGAACTATAACTTCCCAATTTGAGAAAATCTAAAATCATGATTCAAAGTTTAAAATCCTTATAATAAAAAGTACAATATTTTTTAAAGCTAATACTTTTTCTTTATTGAGCTTAATTTGTTGAATTATTTGATATTAAAATTTTAAGATTTTCTTGTTATTCATAAAAAACGTCCTTGACATAATTCATTTTATAACTGAACAACGGAAAATTTAGAAATAAGAGAAAACTAAAATAAATTTAATAACTTTTTTTAAACGTGGGTAAGAGAAAAATTAAGGTTGTTAAATTTATTGCATTAATTCTGTAGCATTTGTATGGGAGTAAAGAGAATAATAAAACTCTTAAGAGTGTGTAATCAAAGACGAGGAGTACATATTTCGATATAAAAGATAGATGATATCATGTTTTAATGTTTTTTCCACATTTTAGGCCAACAATAATCCTTAAAATATTTGTTCTCTCGAAACAAGCATCCAACGCTTGGGTATGTGAGTACTTGAAACAAGTAAAGGTTGCTTTCTGAATTTAAATAATCTTGACAGACCAAACGCTAGTTGTTCAGCTGTTACTTTAGAAGCTGACATCTTAAAAGCATTTGACAAGTAAAAGCTACACCATTACTAAAAATGGAACGAAATATTGTTAAAACGCATCTCGAAAAGGCCAAGTTTGATTGTTGAAAAACTTCTTTATTCTCAACATGTGATTACTTATTCGAAAATGAGGTGCAATAGTTAAGTTGAATATGGATTGCGCTAACTAAATATCTGCAAATTTCTCGTATTAAAACTCTCCAGTTAAAGAAAGAGCACTTTAGAGAACCATTTAACAATACGAGAAAGCCAAATGGGACGATCAAAAGTTTGATTTTCCTGGGAACAAGAACTTTTATGCCGAACAGGTTGAAAAATATCAAACCAAATTAAAACGCATCGTTTGATTCGAACTGTAAAGAGGTTAATAGGGCTAATGAAGTAAGTTTTCTTTGCTATAAAGCCAAATTTACTAAGGAAAGCCGGAAAAAGTTCAAGCAAGCCAGGAAGGCCTGAAAAGCCAAAGGAGTAGGTATTCTACCAAGTCTATGCATGACCAAAATTTACAGCAAAAAGTACAGCAATGTCCCAAAGGAAGTTAAAATGTTCGGTCATTCGTAAGAACCTGAGGAATTCCTTTACTTTCTCGATCTCTACGCTCGTTGAGAAAGCTTATCTCTTTGCTAGGCAGTTCTCAACCAATTTAAAGCTGTCAGTGAGTGTTATGCTTCCGCCGCCCTCCGGAGATCTCAAAAACTTAAATCCACTGGTTCAAATGGTATCCCCGCTATTGATCTGAAGAGGTTTTTTTCAACGCTTGGTAAAACCATTGCGTAAGCTTTTTTCATCTGTCCTGCTCCGTAGGTTCGTTTCTCAAAATAGACAAATCCTCTTCCCCCTCTAATTATGGACCGATTGTACTTACGGCCCTCCTTTCTAAGTTCATAAAAACGCTGATTAATTATCAGCTCAAGAAATATCTCGAAGTTCGAAAGCTTCTTAATGATGCGCAATACGGTTTTTGAAGCAAAAGGTCAAGTGGTGATCTTAACATCGTTTTGGAGAAAGTATGATTATTGCGCTTGATATTACAAAAGCATTTAATAGCGTTTGGCATCAGGCTCTCTTATCGATATTGCGTACCTTTGGTTCAGATGAATCCTTCGTTTGTTGGATTAGAAATAACCTTACGGACCGTTTAATACAAGTATTTTATTGGATAGGTTCAAGTCTAAAAACCACAAAATGAATGCTGGTGTGCCCCAGGGCTCTATTTTGTCTCCCACATTCTTTCTTATATTCATTAACGATCTCTTGTCTGCAACTTCTAATCCAATTAGTTGTTTCGCTGACGATAGTATTCCTAGCTTTTACCGTCTGGAATGTAATGGTTCGAAAACCCAACGCTGTCTTGTATCGTTAAAGCAAGTTATACCTCCCTTGCCATTATCCATGGACGGCACTTGCCTCAATGAGACTGATCATCTCGATATTCTCGATACGTGTATCACCAACCACCTTTAGTGAAAAGATCACATACGCGATGTCACTAAAAACGCTGCATGGTGTTTGGGTTTTCTAAAGTGATGCAAGAAATTTGTCTCCCACACTGATCTGACTATTATCTACGAACGGATGTACGGACGTACAGACGTAGGAATGTACGTAAGCACGCATACACAGACATTTCTCTAGCAAAAAAACTGGAACTTCGAGAAATGTCAAAATGTTCACTTCGATAAATCGGACCGAACCCTATCATTGGAAAACCTTATACAAAATTTGTTCATAGGTATACGGATAAAATCTTCCTCTACTGTGCTGTTCTGTGGGCGTGGATTCAAAGACTTTCCCGGCCGGAGCATTGGTTTCCATGCGTTCTAGGTGACCCAGCTTTCTAAGTCGTTGGACTTTTAATGATGAGGGTCTTATATAGCGACCCTTTGGTCGCTCGAGAGAGGGATTTACTATACTCAGTTGATTTCTTTGCCCAAAGAAACAGCAGCGCTGATGTTGTTTTCTGTGTTTATAGCGGAGCCTAGGTAGAAAAAAGTCCTTAACTATCTCAAAGTTACGTCTGTCAGTGATGACGTTTTGACCTAGACGTCGGTGTTGTAGGTCCTTTCTTGACGACAACATGTACTTTGTTTTGCCCTCATTAACCGTTAAACCCATTTTTGCCGCCTTTGCCTCAATATTCACAAAAGCCCATTATCATCACGCTGAGTTTTCCCGATTATGTAAATTTTATCACATTAGCATATGCGACTAATTGGACAGACTTTTGAAAGATAGTGCCTCTACTGTTGAAGTGAGAGCTCTTCAATATTCTTTCAAGTACGATGTTAAAGAAATCGCATGACAGCGCATCACCTTATCTAAAGCCTTTTTTGACATCGAAAGGTTCTGTTAAGTTGTTTCCAACCTTTATAGATCAGCGCGCATTTTCCATGGTGATCCTGCATTTCCTCAGTTTAGTCTTCTGAAAAGTTTTTTTTTTAAAATCGAATTGGATTTAACTCTATAAATTTATAATTTTTAAAAAACATTTAAGAACTGATTTCTCAACTTTAAACGATTGATATAAAATTAATGGAATCTACGAATTCATTAATTAATTTAGGCTTAAGTTTAAATTCAGTTCTCTAATGATATTTAAATTGGTTAAAGTGATCAGACTTCATGTTGATCTTGAATCATCGAAACACCTACCCACTTAACATCAGAGTTATATGGTTTTCTATTGTTTTTGATAGTGATCAAAATTTATGTTAATTCAATAAATTCACATAAAGCAAGAAACTTCTTTTTTAAGTCATGATCACCAAACAAGGCCATTCCACCTTTTTATTCTCAATTTCCTAAACTCATCACAACCACTTAACAAAAAGTGATCATACATAGGTTGGTACCACAGAACGAATAAAACGCCTCTTCAAAATTGCACTTCCAGACGAGACGTAGCCAACACAAAAACACAAAACCAAATATACATATGAAGAAATGAATATACATAATTCAATTAAGGGTAGGCGAGACCCCGGATTTGAAAAGCACAGATCATCACATACAAAAAACAAATTTCACACACCCTCGTATCATCTTAATATATAAATTTAAATACCGTATTGGATTCACGACCTCTGCAGCTGGCCGGTTGCGACTTGCGGTGTGCTATGGTGGTATATATTCACCCATGATCTTGGCTAATTGAACGAACATCCGTAGCATCTCTGGGTTTCTTGGATAATCGGATGCAGAGCTATAGCATATGCAAACGAAAAATGGTGCTCTAGACATTTCCGCTTTAAGCAAAAGATCGCGGTGAGAATTCGAATGCGACGACGGATTGCGAATTCGATCGGGGGCGTTTCACTTTTCTGTGTCAATGCTCTTTCCACAATCGGCTATTGAATTGAAATTGGAACAAAAACAGAAGACACCACCTGTCTTATATACAAGGTCATGGTCAGTGGCGTGTGCCACACCGCCGAGCCACCACCACGCAGCTATCGCCGCCGCGCCACTGAATCGCCGTGGGTGCAAAGTGGCAAGACGTAAACACTGGGCGGACAGATTGGCGCTTCGCCCCCTTAAATTCTGCAAAAGCGATCAAGTGTCGCGTGGCATCCATCCCCCAGATGACATACGTCCGTCGGCCGTCTGTGCGTTTCATCGTCGGGCGACTCTTGTCGCGTCGTCACTCGTAGTCTTCGAGAAATGAAAAGAAAAATGAATCTGGATGTTTTCCAATGGAAGTCTGTCCAAAGTGTCGTGTGGCATCAGGCAGTGTTTACATCCTCCGCAAAAAGATTTCTGAAAGAAGTGTGCGCGGATCTAAGAACTTGCAAATAATATCGGAGACCTAAGAGCCAAGTCGCCTCCTCAAAAATTAATTTTTCGATATTTTTCCTTCCTTCAATATATGTACATATGTATCAGAAGATAGCTACATAAATACGTTTGTATATGTAAAAAGAAGTGGTTTTTACTTCAAGTTCTGTTCGATTTTTTAATATTGTTTATATTATTTTATTTTTGTATAAATTTTCTGTGTGTGGCAGAGGGAATTTATTTGTTATTCACGTCACTTTTTACGGTTTCATGCCTCCGTGCTGTCAAATCGGTGGTTGAAGTAATTTTCGATTTTTTCGGTTTATTTTGATTATTTGACATTTTTTCCTTTTTATTTTTGAATTTTTGTTTTTTTGTTTGGTGTGCTTTGTTTGCTTGCATTTCGAATCGAAGTGGAATGAGCGTTTTTGTGTTGGCGTTTAGCGACGCCACGTCCACCCGATTACAGTACACAGACATCAGGCTCTTTTGGCTTTTTTTTTATATATATACGTATTATTTTTAGTTCTGTGTATAAGCCATTTCGTATAGCGATTTCGTAGTGCAGCAGGCAATTTAGTTGCGCGGCCTACTTGCGAACATAAATTATGTCGAATAAATTTGTCGTTTGTCGTTGGCCATGTGGCTGTCGCTTGGATAAGTTTTAAATTATTTTTTTGTTTTATTTTTTGGTATATCAAATATTTTTTATTTTAAGTTCTGTATACGGACTATAATATAAAAATAATATGATCAGTTTAAAATTGAGGTTGGTTAAGAACGTTTCCAACTAGCAGGTTAGTGGTGGTAGGTTTAATGTTGGAAAGACTTTTTTCTGATTTGATAACAGCGGGTAGGTATACAGGTTGATATTTTCTCGGCGGAAAATGTTAATACAAAATGAAGAGTTCAGTAAAAGCTTTGAAAAAATTCATTTTTTAATTAAATATTCCCCAATTCATTTCGGTTTTGTTTTATTTTCGTCACGGGACTTTTAAATTTGACAGCTGTCAAATTAGTTTTAGACACATGCGAGGTTTTAATCATTTAAATTGGTTGGCCTCTATTCAATATCTTTATCTAGATATTTACTTATTCACTTCGGTCCTTTATCTAGATACTAACTTATTCACTTCGGTCCTCAGACCTATATAGTTCGTGGTTGATCCCTAGCGGTTTAGGTTAGGTAAACAGGTTTGCGATTGTGATACCCTGAAAGTTTTATAGCCTCCCTGAAAAGTGAGTGCCTTTGATTTTAGATGTTGTCATTTTCCAGCCACTTAAGGGCAATGACAAAACCTAAGAAACTGTTTCCTACAAAGTCTTCGAGTCTCACAAGCAATTGTAGAGATTTTTTGACGAGGTGCATTACCGAACAGGATCTTTTTTCATAAAATTTGGGACATAATTTTCTGGCTGTGGTACATTTTTCAAGGCCTTTCCATCGTTCATTGATTTCCTGGAGTATTTTGTTATCAATGATCTGTGTCACATTCACATGATGGAATTGGTCCAGTGTGTTACCTTTCCTCGCAAGTTCATCAGCTTTCTTATTTCCAGGCACATCACTGTGACCTGGTACCCAGCAGAGTCTAGTGTTATGCTGTGCGGCAAAAACTGTTAGTTCCTGGTGACAGTAATTCAAAAGCTTCTATTTGGTGTTTGTTGCAGCAATGAAAATGATGATATTAGCCCCTCATAGCGCCACAATTGAGACCTGTTTTGCAGCGTATGGCACTGCCATTACATATAATTGAAAGATAAAGCTTTTATAGGGAAGTCTTAAGGAGTTGGCAAGGTTGAGTGTTTCAAAAAAGAAACCTGCACCTACTCCAGCTCCCGTTTACGAGCCATCAATTTAAATGGATATTGTCGACTCTCTCATGTTTGGAACATTATTCAACTATTCGTTCCTATCCAGGTACTAAAAGGTTTATTGAAGTTCAGGCAGGGTGTCATGTAGCCTGCGCTTAAATTGATCCCTATGTACTTGCGTAGAATCTGTGCGTGCCCGATTTCGATGGTTTTCTAGCAATTGGTCTGGTTTAACCGTAATACACTGTTTGCAGCAGATTCCTTTAAACCAAGTGACAGCTGTCAAAAAGACAAAAACACTCGTCAAAAAATAACACCCTTTATGTGCATGCTGGAGCTTGTTTTTGATTTTACTGAGAATCTTTATTGATGATAACTGATATTGATATTTTGTCTAATTTAATATCGAGCCCTATCCCACACTCACGTCTACTGTCAAACATATTCAGCTTGCTCTATAACACCGGTTGGAAAGGTTTTCTTCCTATATAAGGCTTTGAGGCTATCTAAATTTATGGATTACCTCTTTTCAATAAAATCCGTGATGGTTTTTTTAAATTTGTAATCCCCTTTCTTCTATAATATAATATTCGAAAAACCTTTATAAGGTGTTAGATTTCAGCTGCCTTACAAAAATCTGAAAGAAACACTAAACCATATATGCTTAAATGGCTCTCAACAGAAAAAGGCAAAACGGTTTAAAAGTAAGTTTTTGTTCTTGTAACGAATCTGTTGTGCATACAATTCATAACATCAAGTTTTCGAATATATTTAAAAACATAAAAATAATGTTGAAAACGAATATTTTATAAAACTTGAGCAAAAAGCTAAAGTTAATGTTTTGAACCGAAATCAGCAATAAAAATCAAGTCAAAAACGTATTTATCAAAACAATGAAAGTATCAAATTCAAGGTTTTCTTAAAACTTCATATAGAGTCAAATAAAGACTCAGAACTAATGAACATTTCCAGAAATTAAGTAAGATACTAAAATGATTTAAAGTGTATCTAGGAGAGGTGTTAAGAAACATTTTAAGTTTAAATTAAGACTTAAAAAATCCGTATTTTATTGTTTTTAGCATTTTTAAAGATGCATATTTTAAAAACCTGGGGTGAAAGAAAAATGTAAAGGCAGATCATCATTTCAAATCATCATTTAAAAAATATTGCTTTGACTGTGGGACAGAAAGCGTAATCCGTTAAGTAAGTTTTTTGTGCGTTTTTGTATCCAAAAATTGTGTTCCATCAATGAAGCTGAACGTCGAAGGCTAAAGAACATCAGATCGACACCCAGAATCTCTTCTCTTCATCGATTTTAAGGCCGCATATGATAGGATCTATACAGGGACGAGCTGTATAGAGCCATGTGTAGTTTTGGCATGTCAGCCAAACTCGTCCGTTTGTGCGGGATGACAATGCGGAATTCACCCTGCTTTATAAATGTTGAAAACAACTTAACAGAACCTTAACAGAACGATGTCAAAAAAGCTTTAGACCATGCGATCAAACGAAGAATTACTCTTGCTAACCGCTGTTTCTTTGGGCTAAGTAAGCAATTGAGTAGCAAAGCCCTTTCTCAAGGGACCAAAGTGTCGCTATATAAGACCCTCATCATCCCTGTCCTGCTATAGGGTGCAGAAGCATAGACTATGACAAAAGAAAGAGAAGATGGAACGACGTGCTCTACCGGCTGTACAGCGAAGTAGACTTAGGCAGAAAGATAAAAGTCCAACGACTGAGAAGGCTGGGTCACGTAGAGCGCATGGAAACCAATGCTCCGGCCCGGAAAGCTTTCGAATCCAAACCCACAGGACAACACATTAGAGGAAGACCGCGGGTCAGGTGGCGCGCACTGGCACTCCAACTAGGAGTGCGCAACTGGAGACACCTAGGGACCCAATTAGATGTAGAAGTTTGTTGGGTAAGGCCCTAGTTCACACAGGAATGTAGCGCTACCTTAAGTAAGTAAATAATGAAGCTTATTTCGTGTTGATTTAATACGTGAACAAGCAAAACTTCCATATTTGGAGTAAAAGGCATTCAGGAGCATTTCAAGATCTATACCCATGCATTCAGAAAAAGTTTATGTGGATCATGGGCTGGCGCAATCATTGGGCCGTATTTCTTCAAAGATGATACTAATCGCAACTTTACTGCGAATAGTGAGCGATACCGTGCGATTACTTTCATGACATGTGGTTTCAATAAAACGATGCCGCATGCCACACAGCACGCGTTAAAATAGACAAATTTAGTAGCGAGTTCGGTGAACAGCTTATTTCACATTTGGGGAAGGTCATTTGGCCGCATATATCTTGCAATTTAAAGCCTTGAAACCATTTTTTGTGGAGCTATACTAAAGTTCAGTTCTATAGTAACAAGCCCGCTTCAACAGTGAAGCATTTATTCTTGGGATACTGTTTGAAATGTTAAAAGGAGTAAGCCAAATTTGACTAAGCGGATTGAACATTTAAGGCGGAGCCATTTGCAACATTTGCATTAAATAACCTTCAAGCATTAAATTACATCTAGTTCTATCAATTCAAATATAGATTTTATGTGTTTTGTTTTTGAATCTTATAGGTTTTTTGTTTTTTAATATCCAAAAACTCTTAAAAATCAGTCTTTACAACATTAGTTCCCCCTTTAGTCACA